>JAGPOW010001338.1:17545155-17572473 GCA_030014935.1 Caiman crocodilus
CGGACTCCGGTGTGGAAAGAGACCTGTCCCAAGGCTTCCTGAGACGGCTAGCCGGACACCCACAAATCCTCGGGGCAAAGAGGCCCGAGGTAAGATGTTTGATGCCTGGAGGCTACAATGTGACAAATGTTACTTATGTCAGGACAGTCAGTAACAGGGTTTGGCAGTAGCCATATTTTAAAATGGGTATCAGGCTAGATATGGACTGCAGGGCTCCTCATGGGAGACTGTGATTGGGAACGTGTGAAATGAAGCAATCCCAATTAATTTAATCTCCTGTGCTAGTTGCAAATGTACCCAGTGTTTTATTATGCTAAACCATTGATAGATAACTGCATCTCCCTGTGTGACTACTCTCCTTGTTCACACATCCTCTATTGATTTAGGGTTTATTTCTTGGAACAGGCATTCAGTGTTTATTTGGGGTTTTGCAAACGTCTCCATAGACCATCACAAGTTCAAAATACTTGGAGTTTTGAACCACTGTTGAAACAACTACCCAAAACAGTGTCCTGTGATCGGTGCCCTAAGATATTCCATTTAGTAAATTTAGACCATGGGCAGGCAATATTTTGACTGGGGGCCTGCTTAATGAGTTTTGGTGAACTGTTGAGGACCACAAGGATAGCCCTGACCCTTGACAGGACCAGAAGCCCAGCCCACGAAACCCTGGTCTTTGCCACCAAAAGTCCCTCCCTTTGTCCCCAGAAGTGCTCCCTTTTGGGTAGGGGGCTTGCCATCTTGAAACTAGAGAAAAAAACAAAACAAATTATATACTAAAAATCAAACATTGAAGACAAGATATTTACTTTTATTTTTTAAAGCTATTTTGTCCTGATGGGTGTGTGTTTGTATTGTGTATATACAAGTGATTGCATAATACCTCAAAATAAAGTCTTGCTCTTGTATATTGTGGGGGGTGTGGAAGAGCGTGGGGGGTATTGGTGGGTGGGTATGGGGTTTGTCAAGGGATGTGTGCATATGTTGGATGTCGGGGTATGTGTGTGTGACTGGGTATTAGGGGCTTGGAGGGGGTGTGTTTTTGGGGATGTGTGGGTGGGTATGGAGTTTGTGAGATGTGTGGAGGGGGAGGGGGATTGGGGTGGGTGTGGGGTATTTGTAGTGGGGTATGTGTGCACAGCAGTGAGCAGGGCGCCTCCCAGAAGTGTGAATGTGGGGGGGGAGTGCATGCAGGGAGGGGGTTGTGCTGGGGGGGTGATTGTGTGTGGTGGAGGTTGTGGTTGCGGGATTTGTGGGGGAGGGTTTGTGGGTATGGTGGGGTGTTCATGTGAGCCCTGACAGCAGTGAGTGGGAGGGGCCACTTTTTCCCCATGTCTGCTTTGTTCAGATTTTAATTGACCAACTATCAAGGAGAAATGCTCTGACGCTATACAATTGAAGAGTATAAGAATGAAACAGGGTTGCTAGCAAGAGAGAAAGAAATCACTGCAACATTGTAACCTGTGTCCAGCTGAACACTCAGTGATGGATCCACACCAGGTGGAGGCTGCAAAGACTGAAACCACTTCCTACCTGTGTTGGTGAGAGACACTGTTTCAGCTTACATAGACTAGGACTTTTGTGATAGCTCACTTACTGAATATTGGGAAGGAGTCTCTTTCTACCATTTAGTTTTATAGCTCATTTGTGGAATAGTTATTAAACCTTTCTGTCATTAATTGAATGAGGTGTGATGTCAATCTTTAATTGCACTTGGTCTGAATCCCACTTTTGACTGCAACAGTAATTTAATGTTTATAGGTTGCTAATTGAATACTAATCTATTTTAGAAGCTTATTAAACCCTCATAACTATCACAGCCAAAGGCCGCATGCTCTTTTATGTGTTTATCCTCACAGTATCCTGGTGCAACAGGGAAGTGCTATTTCTTTTTCACAAATAGCACAGATTGGGTAAGGCCAAGATACTCGTAGAAACTGAGGAACTGGACCTGAGTGATTTGCCCAAGGTAGGGTCATCATACATGAAGGTTTTCCCAAACATATCCTCTTTTTAGCCCCCTGCACTCATGTCTGGGCAGGTTTTTAAAATGCAAGCTGATGTTTGGGTTTTTGCTTTTCCTGTGCTTTCCCAGGCTGGCTGTTTGGGGCTGGGAGCAGTGGACAAGGTGTCTAATACATACACATGATCTTTTAAGAAAGTAGCTCAGTCCTTTCTAGAGCTTGCAGAAAGGACAACTCAAGTATGCATTAATGTTCCAGGAGGCTTTTGTTAGTAAGTGGCAAGTATTTTAAGGCCAGCCTGCAGACTTGTGAAATTGTTACATTACGCTAGAGCTCTAAGCTGAAATGCAGTGATATTTAACTAAAACAGTTGGGAGGTCCACAGGGCTTTCTTTAAAAAATACACCACATCAAACATCTTAAGTATAATTGTTTGCATTAGACACTCAATTGTTTTGTAAACACCCACTTAAATAATTATACAGCGTGTAATTAAAGTGTGGAACTCAGTGCCATAAGATGTTGTAGAAGCTAATGGTTTAGCCAGATTCCAAAAGAGATTGGACAAATTCTCAGTGGAAAGATGTGTTAGTAGCTATTGAGCATGGGCGTTACCCAAATCAGAACTTCCTAGACCTTACGGCTGCCTATACACATGCATTCTAATCAGAACACAGCCAAGCAGATTTGATTTGTTGGGTGCATCTATACATGCAATTAGCTCCTAGCAATAAACTCTGGTGCAGTTCATCATTGCTGAGGGACTGGCTTTTGACTGGGAAGGTCCCAAGAGAAGTGGCTGCTTCATTTCAGTTAAAATCCCTATGTTGTTATGGTTTTTACAAATGCTAAATTCTGAGCCTGGTAATTCGTCTGCCTCCATCACCATCACCTGGTACCGGTATCTGTGCCTCCAGGGACCACTCCTACTCCCTTCTACCTCCTGCAGGGACAGCTGCCTCCTTGGGGGGGGGGGGGATCTAATGACCCACCTCCAAGCTCTGTAATCTGCTGTTCCAAGCAGCCCCTGGCAGCACCAAGCACTGTGTACCACCTCTGCCATGCTCTCCAGATGGCTTGTCCACTGCTGCCTAGTCTACCACCCCTTCAGATCCTTTTAAGAGTGCTGCTGAGTGTGAGATGGTAAGCATTGGTATTCCCTGCAAAGAGCGTTATGTGCTTCTTGCTGGCTTTGTGAATCCTTGTGTTAAGCAACTAAGACTTCCATGCATTTTGTTCTGAGCTTCAGCTATAGATTCTGTTAGAAAGGGTATGTACAAAACAGCCATTGTAATAAGTGTAAGTCCTTTGTATGGATCTAGACCTGAGCAATCAACAGGCACAAGGAGTTTTGAGAATGTCAATGGTGCCTCAGTGTTGAACCTGCATGCCTCAAGTTACAGTTAAGTGCCCAAGGGACTTAGCCCCAAACAAGCCCATGACAGACAGAATCTTGTCCCTACAAATAACCACCCACTGTTTCTTTCAACAAAGCAAACAGGAAACACTTTATCTAAAGGGTAGCCAATCGGGGGGGCAGGGCAGAGGGGAGCTGGTGGGTTGTGTGGAGAGCTGCTACCTTTTACACATTATCCTAATGGCTAGAGCACTGCCTCAGGAAATGGAGGATCCAGGTTGAATTCTTTGTGCTTCCTAAGGGGGTTTGAGCCCTTGTCTTCCTGGAGACTGCATGACTAGCCTAGTGATTAATGGATGATCTTGGACAGGGCCTCTACTCTCCCAGACTGTGTTTTTAGTTTTTCCAATGACTCTTACACCAGCTATTGTTAAATGATGTCTGTACACAAATGTATGGAGCTTGGGAAACAAGTACGAAGAATTGCAAGACCTCACACAGTCATGGGACTATGATGTACCTGGAATAAAAGCAACTCATGGGATAGCTCGCATAACAAGAGTACTATCATGAACAGGTATAAACTATTCAGGAAGGACAGGCAGGGGAGAAAAGGAGGAGTTGCTGTTTATGTAAAAGAGATGTATGATAGTTCAGAGCTCCAGTATGAAACTGGAGACAGGCTCATTGAAAGTCTCTGGGTTAGAAGGTCAGAGGGGAGAACAACAAGGATATCACAGTGGGTGTCTGCTATAGACCACTAGACAAGAGGATGAAGTGCATGAGGCTTTTTCAAACAGCTACTGGAAGTTTCCAGATTACAGGCCCTTGTTCTCATGGGAGACTTCAATCACCCTGGCATCTGTTGGAAGAACAATACAGTGGTTCACTGGCAATCCAGGAAATTTTTGGAGAGTGTGGTGGCAATTTCCTTGTGCAAGTATTAGAGAAAACAACTAGAGGCCAGGCTCTTCTTGACCCACTGCTCACAAAGAGGGAGGAATTGGTGGAGGATGTAAAAGTGGATAGCAACTTGGGATGAGATGATTGAGTTCAGGATCCTGAGGAAAGGAAGGAGGGAGAGCAGCACAGTAAGGACCCTGGACTTCAGAAAAGCAGACTTCTACTCACTCAGGGAACTGATGGGCAGGATCCCCTGAAAGGCCAGTCAGAGGGGGAAAGGAATCAAGGAGAGCTGGTTGTATTTTAAAGAAACCTTACTGAGGGTGCAGAAATGAACCACTCCAATGCATAGAAAAACTAGCAAGTATGGCAGAACGCTAGCTTGTCTTAGGAGACAACTCTTCAGTAAGCTAAAACACAAAGAAGCTTACAGGAGGTAGACACTTGGACAAATGAGTAGGTGAAGTATAAGAGTATTCTTCCAACATGCAGGGTTGAAATCAGGAAGGCCAAAACACAATTGGAGTTGCAGCTAGCAAAGGATATGAAGGGTATCAAGAAAGGTTTCTACAAGTCAGCAACAAAAGGAAAATCAGGGAATGTGTAAGTCCCTTTAAAAATGGGGAAGGCAACCTAGTGACAGAGGATGCAGAAAAGGCTGAAATACTCAATGCCTTTTTCACATTAGTCTTCATAGAGAAGGTCAGCTCCCAGACTACTGCACCGGGCAACATAGCTGGGGGAGGAGGTGAGCAGCCAACCACGGTGAAAGAACATGTTAGGGACCATTTAGAAAAGTTTGACATACACAAGTCCCTGGGACCAGACAGGATGCACACAAAGGATCTTGAGGGAGTTGGCTAATGTGAATGCAGAGCTTCTGGCCATCATCTTTGAAAACTTGTGGTGATTGGCAGAGTTCCCAGATGATTGGAAAAGGGCAACCATAGTGCCCATCTTTAAGATGGTAAAGAAGGAGGATCAAGGGAACTAGAAACTGTTGAGCCTCTCTTCAGTCTCTGGAGGACCTGCTCCATGATTTTTACTTCCTTGTCTTAGTCTGTTTCCTCATGGAAAAATCATGCAGCAGACCCTCAAGGAATCCATTTCTAAGCACTTCTAAGCTAAGAAGAAGGTGATGAGGAACAGTCAGCATGGATTCACCAAAGGCAAGTCTTGCCTGACTAACTTAATTGTTTTCTATGATGAGATGACTGGCTCTGTGGATGTGGGGAGAACAGTGGATGTGACATACCTTGACTTTATCAGGACTTTTGATACAGTCTTCCACAATATATTCTTCAAACAAGCTAAGGAAGTACAGGTTAGATGTATGGTCTGTAAGGTGGATAGGAAACTGGCTAGATTGTTGGCCTCAGAGGGTAGTAGTCAATGGCTCAATGTCTAGTTGGCAGCTGGTATCAAGTGGAGTTAGTCTTGGGGCCAGTTTTGTTCAGTTTTTTCATCAATCACCTAGAAGATGGGATAGAGTGAACCCTAAGTCTGCGGAAGACACCAAGCTGGGAAGAGTAGTAGATACACTAGAAGGTAGGGCTAGGATTCAAAGAGACCTCAAAAAAATGAAGGATTGTATCAGAAGAAATCTTATGGGGTTCAATAAAGACAAGTGCAAAGCCCTGCACTTAGGACAGAACAATCTTATGCACTGGTACAGGCTGGGGACTAACTTGCTAAGCAACAACTATGCAGAAGAGCACCTGGGGGCTACAGCAAATAATAAGCTGAATATGAGCCACCAGTATGCCCATGTTGCAAAGAAGGCTAACTGCATACTAAGCTGCATTAGTAGAAGCGTTGCCAGCAGATTGAGCAAAGTGATTATTGCCCTCTATTTGTCACTGGTAAGGCCACATCTGGAGTACTGTGTCCAATTTTGGGCCCCCCACTACAGAAATGAGGTAGACAAATTGAAGAGAGTCCAGCAGAGGGCAATGAAAATGGTTAGGGAGTTGGAGTGTATAACTTAAGAGGAGAAGCTGAGGGAACTCTTATTTAGTCTGGAGAAGAGAAGACTAAGAGGGGATGTTGGGATATCACCGTGTATGGGCATGGACCTTTACGTCCCGTTGACATTCACTGGCCTTCTTCTTTCCCAAGGTTAGTGCCAGTCAGTACCATTGGGTCAGTCTTCCTTGCTGCTATCTCTCCTGCCACGACTTTGATGACTTGTTTAATTGGGGAGGGGTGATGACTCCCCAACCCAGAGTTGACTGTCACTTGCCCCAGTGCCAGACCAGGTACACACAAAACAAAAAAATGGAAAAAAAAACCTCTTTGCAAAGGGAAAAAAAAACAACTGAAACTTGCTATCTATCTAGTGGTCTTCTCCTGCTGCAGGATACTCTGATGCTGTCTCTCTCTCCCCCCTCTCTTAAATCAATGTGCACTTAATTGCTGGAGCTGAGATCAAGTGTTTTGGTTTTTTTCCAGTAATTGATGTCCCACCAGCTCAATTGACCGCCCATGGCAGCCAATTAACACAGAAGCGTGTTTTTGTTTTTTTGTGAGCTCCTCAAGCTCTGAAGACCCTAGGTCTATTGCCCTGTTCCTGTGGAACTTCAATTCTAGGTGGCAGGTAGGCATTTACCCTCTCTGCCCGCCCCATCTCCCTCTACTGTCTTTCTTCATCCTGGTGTCCCAAGCTGGAAATAACCCCCAGCAGCTTAATCAGAGCAATCTGCCTCACCCAGGGAGTTGATAAAGCTGTGCTGAGGTGCATTGGGAGATCCCTGCAGAGCGTGGCCATCCCACGGCAGGTGGGCAGACTCCTCTGGCCAGGAATCTTCTCCAGGTACATACTCTTGATCTTTTCACAGGGGATTATAATAGCAGCTTTCAACTACTGGAAGGGTGGTTCCAAAGAGGATGCAGCTAGACTTTTTTCAATTGTGGCAGATAACAGAACAAGGAACAATGGTCTCAAGTTTTATCAAGGAAAGTTTAGGTTAGATATTAGGAAAAATGTTCTTACTACAGGGGTAAGTCAGAAACAAGCTACTGAAAGAGGTTGTAGAATCTCCATTCTTGGAGGTTTTTAAGACCCAACTAGTCAAAGCGTTGGATGGGATTATAAGTTAGGGATGGTCCTGTTTTGAGCAGGGGGTTGGACTAGATGACCTCCTAAGGTCCCTTCCAAGCCTAATTTTCTATGATTCTATTATTCTAAACCTAGCCCAAGAGATCACATTAATAACAAGTGTAAAGAGGAGTTGCAGAGTATAAGGATAGGAAGAATAAGGTCAGGCTGCCTAGGGCATATTTTGTTCTTCCTAATTCTACTGGAAACTAGGCCAACAACTAAGTTTTTACAGCTAATGTGGAGTTTAGAAAGGAAGCACAACTTTGCTTTTAAAAAAATGTGTTGAGCCAGAAAAGATGCTGCTCAGGCATTTCCTTGGCTTACCAGGGTCAAAGTGAAACAGGGAGTGCCCTCTGGGAAGATCTGTTGCCTGGTCCCACAGCACACTGAATCAACTCAGCAAATGTCATCCTTACACATTCTATTTGCACATGATACACATAAAAGTTTAAGGAATAAAAATTAGAAGCCAAGTGCTACTCAATTGTATTGAACTGATAAAAATGGAACTGAGTAATGTGGGCATTTGAGGAAGACATTCAGCATATATGTAGGAGATTCTAAAAGAAAATTCAGCTAAATCAATCTTAATTTTACTGGAAGCCAGTGTACTTTGTTGCATTTTCCCAAGGGTACCATATGTGGTGAATAGAATGCTTGGAAACTAGAATTTCACTCCTGTTATAAAATCTGATCTTTAGATGTTTGTTTTCATCTCAAGATGGGGGTAAAAGTTAAAATATCAAAATCTCTAAAATGAGATGTGGATACTGCAGGAGGGGAGCACGGCAAGGTTGCCCACTTTCAGGATGTCTATGCCATTACCCTGAGCCCTTCCTATGCCTCCTGTGCAAGCTGATGGTGGGACTGGTGCTCTGAGAGCCAGCTACGAGGTCCTGTCAGCATACACTAACATTGTGCTCTTCTCCATCCAGGACCCAGGCAACCTGGTGCAGGTGAAGGCCTGCCAGGCCATCTATTGAGTGGCCTCTTCTACCCTGGTCAGCTGGGTCAAGAGCTCTGACCTGATCATGGATGATGGGTGGCATGAAGACTCACTCTCATCTGTTCTCCAGAGCATCTGTTGGGGCACAGGCTTGCTGCTCTACCTGGGGTCCCCAAGCACCCTTGCCCATGGGAGAATTGGGATAAGCTAGGGATTAGGGTATTGAGTAGATGCAGGTATGGGTGGGCTTGCTGCAATGCCTCTCCTTTCATGGGAGGGCACGAGTCATCAAACTATTGGTTCTGTCCATGTTCTGTCATTTCAACACTGCCAGTGCCCCTAGTGCTCCTGGCCAGTCTCCAGAGATGAACATTGGGGTTCTTCTGGCCAGAATGGCACTAGGTCTCTGCAGGGGCCCTGAGCCTGCTTTTACTGAAGGGTGGGCATGATCTGGTCTGCCTCTATAGGCAGGTCCACACCTTCTACCTTCAGGGTCTACTGAGGCTCTTGTAGGGTGCTGGTAGCAATGTGGCATGCAGCCACATAAGACACACCTTCCTTTGCGACCTCCAAGGTTCCTGATATAACTGGAAGCTCTTCTACCTGCAAGGTCTCCTCAAGCAGGACCTGGAGAAGTTGCCAGATTTCTAACAGGACCTCCTCAGGGCCTGAAGACTAGTCTTCACCTCCAGATCCCCAGACAGAGTCACCCAGGGTGCCAATCTCCTTGCTGAGCCCCTGATGAAAAACCTGCAGCTGATGACAAATATGCCCTGGGCGCACCAGAGGATGGTCCTGGCCAACATCACTCATATCAGAGACCTCTTGGACTCTGCCATGCAGGGGTGTTTGAACTCCTCTGCACTGGCCCAGTATAAAAAGATGTTTAGAGGCCCATGCTACTTGCTCCCTGCTGCTTACTCAAGGAGGTAAAGGTTTCCCACTGCCCTCACCTATCAACTAGGTCCTGTGCAAGGGCTCTCTCTGCCCCCCCGCATATCTTCCAGCACTCTGGAGTTAGCTATGGGGCCACAACCTCAGCAGGCCTCATTGTGCTCCCCACCCTACAATCTCAGCAGGCTGGGGGTTACAAAGCGAGTCCCCCCCAAAACAGTCCACTGCCACCAGCTCTACACACTTGTGCTTCACACAATCCATCACCCTGTCTTCATGTACCACCCCCAGCAACAAGTGGTGGGACAACCTAAGTGAGGACAGGGGCAAGAGTCCCCAATAGTCAAGTCTGTATTCCACCTTGATCCCGTGAACCACCAGAGACTTCAGCTAGAAGCTCCTCCATGAAGCCATCACCATGGACATATATCTGGCATACTTTACAGACACACCTGATACCTGCCCCTTTTGCCAACAGAGGAAGACTATGGCACACACCTATCTTGAGTGTACAAGTTTGCATCCCCTCTTCTACCACCTCCAGAACCTTCTGCTGAGGTTCTGGCTGTACTTCTCTCCTCACCCTTTTTGTTATGCACTCACTGATTGTGGCTTCACCAAGCCCTCGGACCTCCTATTAACCACCTCCTGGCTCTGGCCAAGCTGGCCAGCTATAAGACCAGGAAAGAGGCTTTGGCTGGGGGGGAACCAAGGTGAGTGTGCAGCTGTCTTTCTGTCACTTCTTCACTCGTGTCTTCCTGTCGCTTCTTTGCTCATGACTCCAGGCAGAGTTTCACAGGTTGATGTTCACAGGCTCCCTTGACTCCTTCAGGTGGCAGTGGGCACCGGCCAGTGTGCCATATTCAGTGTCCCCTTTCAGATCCCTTGTTATTAACCTATGACCTTGATCCCATTCCTGTTTCTTTTTATTTCTCCCAAGAAATCAGTTGGTGCGTCTCCAGTGACATCCCTTATTAAAGGAGGCTTACAGTTTTTCATGATGGGCTGAAGCCTGTAACCCTATAGCACATCAAATAGGCCTATGTCACAGTGGCAGAAAGTGGATGCTGAAAAGGAGAGTAAACAGAGTATAACTTGGGTTTTTTTCCACCGTTCCTCTCCCACTTGCAACTTCCAGCATTTGGGCTGTCTATACATGTGCACAGGAGTGGGACATTTTAATAAAGCAGTTCCTAGACAGCCACTCTAATTAAAATGTTGTAGGATGCTTTATCTAAACCTCATTCAAGAAGGTTTAGATCAACTGCCCCGGAGCCATTTTAAAATGTGCCAGGCCTTAATATACATGATGCTGCTGTGAAGCTGGAGCATTCTAATTAGAACACAGAGCAGGTTCGACGGGCACGTCTACACAAGCATTAATGTGCTTCCTCTACTGCGCATTAAACTTAGTACCTCTACTGTAAGGTACTACATAAATGTGCAATAGGCTGCCCTAGTGTGCAATAGCAAAAGCACACACTTTTCTTTAGTGATGCTTAATGCTCAGTAGCTGATTTCTACTACATGGTAGCGTAGTAGCACTGTTTTTGATGTGATGCTTTAATATGCAGTAGAATAAGCTATTGTGCATTAAAATGCATGTGTAGACATGCTCATCTTCACCTAATTTGCTAAAGGATGTGAAATCCGTTCTTTGATGCATAACTCTCCATATCCATTGTGTAGAACAGTAGTTCCTAACCTTTTTTGGCCATAATCTGCTGCTGGGAGTGGAGCGTGGTGGCAGCAGCCTGCAGATGGAGGCTGGGGGCTGGGGAGCTCCCAGCACGTGGCATGGCTCATCTTTTGTGTGCAGTGCCGCTGGCATTGCCCCTGAGACCTTCATTTAGTTTGCAACCCAAGGTTAGGAACCGCTGGTATAGGAAGCCTGAATGTCTAAGAGGAAGGTTTCATATGCAGTAGAAAACCTTACTGGATTTTATTAATAGTGCCCAGCCTAATAGTGCCTAAAACAACTACTGCAATATAGTAATGACAAAAACATGAACTTCCAGTGTACCAGGACATTTCAAGATGGGCTAACTTTGTTGAACTCTCCTTCCAACCAGATTGTCATATCCACTCTCTATATAAATGATGATTATTTTTTGCCCAATGACAAATTTAAAATGATCTGTTAATTTTTAATTTAGCTGGTTTGCAGTTTTATATTACCTGAATAATATCAGCATTAGAGTGTTGTGTTGGAAATGATGATGGGAACACACACATTAGCTTGCAACCTTAAAAGGAAGAACCCTAATTGTACTAGTTGTTTGGAACTTCAAAACTGTTCAAATCAAAATACTGATCAAGGAAAAATGCTTTCAGTTTAAAAAAATAATTGGACCCTACAGCAATTTCAAACTGGTGCAGTGAGTTTTCTGCATGGGTTTTCACTTTAGTATGTCATTTACAGGACAAACCTTGGAATTTTCTGGGGCAGTCCTTTACACAATGTTATTAAGCAGAATACCCTGAGTACATAAAAACATGAATATGCAATCTTAATATTTAAAATACTGATTATATTGTCTTTGTGGCAATGCAAGATAAACCATCAGTAGCTGGGCCTCATTTCACACTTATGTTGGGCTACTTTTTACTTTTTCCCCCTGGAAAATACGGTGTAAGCCATAGCTATGTTAACAAGTTGATATTGTTTTATAACAGTTGATTTGGGCCATTGACATGTCTTCATTTGATAAACTACATTTATTTATTATTACAATATTTAAATAGAGTAAAACAAAATGCAGCTATTTTCTAGGGGAAAAAACCAAATGTTTAAATTCAAATGGATCAGGTTAACACTGTGGGCTGAACTGATATAAAAGAAGAAAGTTAACTGTTTGCTATTTCATTACTAACCAAAACATTATTTCTGTGGTAAGCAATTAAGATTCATTTTTCTGTCTGTGCACTACATAATCACAGCTGGAGTACTGTGTCCAGTTCTGAGCACCCCACTTCAAGAGGGATGTGGACAATATTGAGAGGGTCCAGAGGAGGGCCACCCACATGATCCGGGGACAGCAGGGCAGACCCTACAATGAGTTGCTACGTGACCTGAACCTGTTCAGCCTTCACAAGAGAAAGCTAAGGGAGGACCTGGTGATCATCTATAAACTCACTAGGGGGGACCAGAAGGGCTTGGGGGAGACCTTGTTTCCCCTAGCGCCCCCCAGGATAACAAGGAATAATGGCCAGAAGTTGTTGGAGAATAGGTTTAGATTAGACACCTGTAGGAACTACTTCACTGTCAAGGCGGCTAGGATCTGGAACCAACTTCCAAGCGACGTGGAGCTGGCTCTTACCCTGGGGGTCTTTAAGAAGCGGCTCGATGCCTACCTGGCTGGGGTCATTTGAGCCCAGTTTCTCTCCTGCCCAGGCAGGGGGTCGGACTTGAAGATCTACAAGGTCCCTTTTGACCCTACTTCTATGATTCTATGAAAGTTATTGTTTTCAGTCTAATGGCAAGATTTTACCCTGATGCCATTGAGAAATGGTCACAAATCGTTTGACATGTGATGACTTTTTGTTCTATCTCAGTTGTGATGCATAGGGGGTGCATGTGCATGACAGGCCATGCTCCCTGCTTAGGTGACGGGCAGGTGGGGGCAGACAGAAGCACCGGTGCTGCACCTGCAAGCTCTGGCCAGGGAGTGGGAGCGCCAAATGAAGTAATGTGGCCACTTTCTGGTAGGTGAGATTGGCCATGAGCCCCTGCCCCCCACCTTCCTCAACCAGTCAACAAGATTGGCTGTGGGGGACCCTCCCCTCCCACCCCCCACCCAGTCACTGATTGGTTGCTTAAGGTGGCATCAGTTGCCCATGTTCTGTCTCTTACAAATACAGTAAGGCAGAAGGAAAGACAGGGTGGCATCTTAGAGGCTAACTAGTTCAGAGGCATACAATTTCATGAGAATAATAACTTATATCTACTACACAACAATGAAATGTCCCTGTACTTATAAAAATATCCTCTATATCTCTAAAATGCTGAATCCAGCCTTCACTATATGATGCAAGAAGAAGCACAGACTCCAGGCTATGCCTCTGGGTCTGCACTTGGACACTGTTTTGAAGTGATTTGTTCTTTATGACAGGGTCAAGCTGCTGTAAAAAGGTTAAACAAACGGACCTTGTAAGCTGCTTTTAGGGAAAGCTGGTCAGAATGTGTCCTTAATTGCCAAGCCCCTTGTATTCCTGGGAAAAGGGATCAACTAAAGATAATAAGGTATCAGCAAACAAATGGAAGAAGGGAAGAGAAAGCGTTTAGATTTGCAGCTCTCCTCTCTCCTATGTCTCGTTTGTTTAAGAGCCTAGAAGAGAAGGTGCTTAGCTGGAAGTGCTCATGTGTCTCTTCCTGTACTGAAGTGCTGGCTGCACAGAACATTCCTTTGGGGCCGGAGTGTAACCCGGGCGTCCCTAATGCTGTCTGCACCCATCCTGTCAGGAGGGTAATGAGGGGAAAGTTTCCCAGATAAAAGTGAAAGCAGCTCAGCCCTCAGTGTTTGGCTTGGAGGAATCTAGACTTTTTAATAGCAGCTCTACTTCCACCTTCTCTCCACCATAACATACTAGGAAAGAAGGCCTCTTCTAATCCCCACAGACAGGTGGGCTTTTAA
This sequence comes from Caiman crocodilus, assembly GCA_030014935.1. NCBI lineage: Eukaryota > Metazoa > Chordata > Crocodylia > Alligatoridae > Caiman > Caiman crocodilus. Next base: position 17,558,954 of record JAGPOW010001338.1, read on the forward strand.
AAGAACATTTCCTGCCCCATTTTCTCTTGAGACCATGTACTGTTTATCCAATGCATTATGCACCTGAGCTGTACAGTCAAACACTTGGTTTGAGGTAGGGACTGTTTCCTCTGCTGTACCATTTAGAGTGCTTAGCATAAAACTCAGTAATATTGGCCCCATTCCCCTTCCCATTCAAATAAATAGTTCTAGAGAGGGGCATACTTCATGCTTCCTGGAGGCTGAAGTGTACAGCCAATATCAGAGCAACATATGGAACTGCTGTTTAGGAATTGTGTAGGCAGCAGCACTTTGGTGGAAGTGAAGCGATACAAGGGGAGTGAGCTATCACACAGCTGACCCCAGCAGCTCTACATGCATTACATGGAATATGCTGTTTGGTGCACTCAAATACTGTAATGCCTACACTTCTAAGCAAATACCTCTATTTCCTCCATGTTGGCAAAGAAAAAAGAAAATCACAAAGAAGCAAAAAGATTTTATGTTTCCTATCTGGCTTTCAAAAACTTTGCATCCAGTCTATTCTAGATTAGTTTGGCTGATCCATAGTGGAAATGTCAAACATTTGGCTGGACTGTGAATAAAGAATAGAGTATACCTAATAACATATGTGCTAAATAGGCCAGACCATGTTGTGTCTCTTACCTCTTCTTGTCAGCCTCATTCCACAAGCTGTTAACTCTGGTTGGGTTGTTGCTTCTCTCTTGCCAAGCCTGCCATGACAATAATTTGGATTATTCATCCTTATATTTGGAAGAAACTTTCCTAAATCCATTCACTTTCATCTGGATCGATTGGCCAGGTCTCACATGGTCACCCGTGCAATTTCCATCCAGATTTGTGACCAGTGACAGTGGTGCACTTCATGTAAAAAAAACAACACAGGGAGATATTATTGATGCCTCCTGCTTTCACCTCTCTGCCAGGCAACCTTAATAGTGCTGTAGCTGAACTCACATTACAGGTTATTCCTTATCTGTACAATCCACTTTCACACCTAATATGCTCTACTACTGCATTTGGCATCAGTCATACGTCCATGCACCCTTAGGAATCCTATGCAAGGTGACCAATAATGGAAAGAATAAACTAGTTATCATCACAAAAGCTTTGATTTGATAATCTGAATGCATGCCTAAGGACCTACTGAATATCAACTGCCTGTAACTTTTGGGAATTCCCTTTTAATCAAACTTGAGCCGAGTGGCTGAAGTGGCCACTGTGTTTCAAAAGGATTGGGCTGGACAAGAGCCAGCCTTTCCACATCTTTTCCAAATCTGGATAGAAATTAAAACCTAATCAAATCACAATGTTTATGTGAATTTATTCAATCACAAATGGATCCAGGGCTCACATAGGACAGGCCAACAGACATGAATTAAGGGCTTGATTATGCACTGTGAAATCAACAGCAGTTTGATTTCAGTAGTAGGAGGGGCCCAAGCTTCAAATGCATAAACACCCACATTCCTTCATCATCAGTCCCAGACCATATCAAGTGAGCTCTGAAACCAGGACCAGCTATGCAAATGAAAGAATCAGCACAGGGAAATTTTGGCTGCATACACACATTTAAATGATGTGGGGGAGGTTTGTTCTGGTAGAAAAATTTATCTGGAGACACATGGACAGACATTTGTATGCAAAACCCTTTAAGAGCACAGGACTTGCTCTTGTCTTGTGTACACATATCAGGTTGCTTTGCAGGCTCTCAGTCTGCCTGAAAACAGATGGTAGCAATGCACAGGGCTGCCTTGATTGAGTGGTCTGTGTCAGCCAGAGTCAGTCTGTGCTCTCTGAAGCACAATGGAGGACTGTGAAAGAGGCATGTTCAGCTTTGTTGCATTGCCACTGTGAAGTGCCCTGACTAGCTTATGCCCAGCTCATTTCATGAGCAAAGTGACCATGGGAGGCCCACCATGCACAGCAAATGTTGATGCTGGCTTGGCATCTCATCTGTCTGCCTAAAAACAGGCAACTAGTCTGATTCAGATCTGAGCATCTTGTCCTGTAGCAAACTCCAGATATTACAGAAAGACAAACCCATTATCCCTTGTGAAGTACCTGTGAAGTATCCAAATTAACACTTCCCTTTGGAACAGCTAATTCAAGTTAATTGCCATTTAAGTGCTGTGTACAAACAACTATCCAAAACATGCTTTCACAGAGTCAAATCTTGAAGTAATCAGTCCTGGATTAAATCAGGGGTCTCTTTTTATTTTTGTCATCTCTTTCTTGCCCCATGAGTCCCATGAGTGCAGCTGGATTTTGCTTGCAGTTTTCAAAGCTGTATGGGGATTAGCCATGCAGCTCACATGACTGCAGTATCTCCTTTGAGGGTCTTAGCTTCTTGGCCATACTACACCAAAGCATTTGGCCCCAGGCAGAGGCTCTCCTTTGTCACCTTGCATGGAGGTTTTTGTTCTCTTTGCCTGGGTTCCATTAAAGTAACTTAGACAAAGGAGGAGAATAAACCCCAGGGAAGCAACTCACCACTCTACTTCAACCCATTGGGTCTAAACCTGCTCCCTTCACTGTTATCAATGTCTTCAGGACACATCTACATACATTCCTGACTGCACAGTCATTTAGCAAATGACTAAATGACTGCATAGCACCTGCCAGTACTGCGCAGTAGGGGTGTGCAAAACAGGCCACATTCAATTTGGATTTGGCCCAAATTGGGAACAGTGATTTGATTAGTTGATTTAGATCGCTGTCCCCAATTCAATTCGGCCAAATCCAAATCTGAGAATTCAATGCTGATTCGGAGAATCAGTGATTTGGCCATAGACACAGCTTTAAATGTTTTTTCTACATACCTCAGCTCGTGAATGCTGCGAGGTTGGGGTGGATGAAGTGTTCCACAAGAGCGCCCGGGGGGGGCATGTGCTAGGTGGCAGACCCAGAAGTGGACCAGAAATAGTTCTGATCCACTTTCAAGTCCACCGCCATGCCCTCTCCTGGCTCAGCTGCAGGAAGACCCCAGGTGACCTCCAAACCCAGCAGGCACCAGTCACTGAGTTGGAGGGTGGGCATGAGGGGCCCTCCCTGAGCACTCCCTGGTGGAACCAGAAGTGGACTGGAAGTGCTTCTGGTCCACTTCTGGGTCCACTGCCAAGCATGCTGGGTAGCTCCCCATGCTCCTATGCGATGCTCCATCCATCCCATCATCACAGTATTTATGAGCTGCCTGGTACCTTGAGATATGGAGAAACAAGAGTTAAAGTTGTGTCTATATCCAAATTGTCGAATCTTTTCAACTCTCTCCAAATCATTTTGGAGGGTTCTGTTCAGTTCAGAGAGATTAAAGGGTCTCCTGATTCGATTTGGATTCAGATTTAGCCAGTGATTTGGGCCAAATCTCCACCAAACTGAATCAGGAACCAAAGGGTTACCTCCTGTCTCTGGCTGTTCATAGCTCCGTGGCAGCTGCCCCCCCCCAAAGGCATACCTACACGAGACACATGCCTATGTCGCTGTAGTGACAAGCTATGAACAGCCAGAGACAGGAGGTAACCCTCAGATTTCAGGGATAGTGCTAGCAGGGATATTCTGCACTGAGGTTAGAAACGGGGACAAAACATTTTTATCCTGGGATCAGTAAAACTCACTGTCCCATTTTGAGTACCTGTGAGGTATCTGAACTAACAGTTTGCACACCTGCCTTTCCACACACACCCAAGTTAATTGGAGATAACTGCCATTCAAGATGCATTGTCCAACTTGTTTTGAGGTCATCGGCTTTTAGCTTGAGGGGTCCAGTGAAAATGATGGAAATTTCCTATCTTGCCTTCCTGCTCTGTGCCTGCCACTACTCCACGTCTGAACACCAAGCAGACAGAGTTTGCCCACGATCCAGTACAGACTCTGGAACAACATCTCTGTCTTGGACAGGCCTGAGCTGGGCAGTGGAGAACCCAGGCCTGGACAGCGGAGAGCAGAGGGTTCAGCAACATTCTACCTCGCAGGCTAAAAACAGACGACTAGTTTGATGGGGCCCCAATTAGGCCTGGGTATGAGTTGCATCAAAACTGGCAGAACTTGCACTAGGCTCAAATGGCAATGAAGTTGAATAAGCCATGATTTTTTGGAGGCAAAGTGTTAATTGGGGTACTTTACAGGTACTTCATGTGGGGCAATGGGCATGGACTATAAGGTCTGGGGTTTGCTGCCAGACAAAAATGTTCAAATGTGAATCAAGCTGTTTGACTATTTTAACCTAAAACACCCAGCCCATGGATGCTTGATACCTGATCCAGCTGTATACCAAAGGATCTCTTATATGGAAAACTCTTTACAGGAAAACCATGCACACATCTAGGGCTGTGCAAAACAGCACTGTTACCTTTCAGCTTCTGTTTCGACGTTTTGACAGAACAGTGTTTCGTTTAGAGTTTTGTTTCATTTTGAAAGCACTGTTCTGTTTCATTTTGTCGAAACTGTTTCACTGTTTTGATGCTGTTTCACTGTTTTGCCCATAGGCTATTCTGCACTTAGCACTGGGAAGATTGGTGCTGCTGCTGCCCCAGCCGGCAGGTCTGAGTGCTCCAGTGGGATGGATCCTGGAACTAAGCTGGGCAGCCGCCAACCTACTTCCAGCCCATGCCCTGGGATCCTTGGACTCGCCCTAACAGGGATCTCTGATGCCCCTGAAGGGGCATGGGCATCTTTCCACAGGGAAAGGGACTTGCCCCAATTGCTGTTGCCTGGAAATCAATACACACCCAACCAGAGGGAAGCCAGGGCTCTGCCCTGGCTTGGGCTACAGGGATCTGGGCTTGGGCCTTTCAAAGCAGATTCTAAGATCCAGAGCCACGGTCACTTTGCTCAGTGCCTCTTGTCCTCATGCCTATAGAGAGCTGTGTTTTCCTTGATAATAGAGGTTTCCTAACCCAGGCCATACTATTTAGTGTGAAATAACTGTGCTAAGTATCATGGTAGGCTCCCATCACTGGGGTAGAAATCTGCAGTGACCACAACAAGTGCTGGAGGTTTACATAGAAACCCCTTCACGTTTGTTCCTAGCATGTAAGTTCCCATCTGCCATGGGCTTGCAACAGCCTACCCCTTCTGCTGACGCTGACCAGAGGGCTTCTCTCTGAGTTCAGCTTGCCCCTGCAATCTCCATTTGCTACCGACCATTTAAACAGAGGACTCCTGAAAGAAGCTGCAGGTTTAGAAGGAGCTGTGCAGCACCTACCTCCATACCAGGACAGGTTAAGTAGTATCTTGAACACAAGCAATGCCTGAATGCATCTGCATTAATAACAACCTGTTTGATCCCATTCAGAATAGGGGAAGAAGCAGCTAGGTGAGTCTGACACTGAAGAAAATCCTATCTCAGCCTACATCAGAGAAACAGTCCAAGAATGTGCAAACATCGCTCTGCAATGCTGGCACGGTCAGTGTCAGTTTAGCTTATGTGTCCAACCAGTGCCGGTTGTGTAAGGGGCCTAGGGGCTGATATAACTTCCACAAAACAGCTTTTCAGAGACCCTTTAAAAGTTGTCATGTTTGAAATGCCCAGTTTTACTCATCTGATCTGGGGTTCAGCCCATTTTAGTAATTTAGGCAAATGCCTGCTGCACAATGAAAAACTCATGGGCCTACATCCCAGATTCCTACAATACACAAGAGATGCAGACTATGTCTGCAAGTTTTTAAACACAACTGTAAGATAAACTAAATACAATCAGACCCAGTTATAAGCTGCGTGGAAAATGAGAAGTTATGATTAGCCAAAGAAGAAATGCTTTCAGACTACCAAGAAGTCCAAAACATTATCTTAATCTGCTGTAAAATATTTTGTCAGAGAAATTATAACCCATGTTGAAATGTATTTCTCTGTGGTTATATGTTCACAAAGTAACATTCATTTGCTTTCTTCTCAGACTTTCAGGCCTGATGTCAATAGATATTTTGCCATCATTTTACAATAGCAAAAGAACATCTACAGGACAAACTGATTACAACATAGATAATCAGGTGAGTAAAACCAGAGGAATCAAGTCCCATACTAATGCTAAATCAAAAATATTTAATGCAATCTGAATACTATGAAAACTCATGGTACATTACTGTATTTATCTGGCAGACCCTATGTAGCTATATAACATCTTACATAGATTTTGCTCTTGAGAATTTTGCTGTAAAACCAGAATGTATTGAAAATTGAAAAACTAATTTCCTGTGTCTTTAATACTGGAGAATGTAGCTGTAGTGGAAAATTGGGGCCATCCATTGAAAGACTGAAACCCACTGAGAATATTTTACATGTCAGCATTTTTAAGTAGTTTGATATTGATTATTTTAGCAGTGCCATCAAGGTAAGATGCTTTCCCATCAGCATTGTGTATAGTGCTAAAAAGGACATCTGATGCCCTTGAACCTTTCAGTGGAAAGGGGGGAACTATCTCTTCCAAGTACTCACAGATCTCCTGGTGTCAGAAATGCAAAAAACAATTTTTGCTCTTCACTGGGGCCAGAAACCCCAACTGTCCAACTTCCCAGCTGTTCTCTGGCAGCTTCCACAATGGGTAAGCAATGCCAGACTCTGCACCACGCTCAGCATTCATGGAAAATGTGAAGTAAGGCACTAGGGAATGCAGACTACTAGACTCAGAATGATGTAGATGTCCTTATTTTTGCACAAAATTCAGAGGTCCATTCAGAGACTAATATGTTAGCCTAAAGTGCCACAGTGTACGCAGGGCTGTGCTGTTGATAAACTGAAATACATTAGCAGACAAAAATCAAACTTAGAAGCCACCTTAATAGGAAACAAACTATTACACTATTATATTACTATTACACTGTAACCTGCATCTAATTCTTCCTATCATATTTCTCTTTCACCCAAAAGGAAGGCACTAACAAAAATATATTGGATTTCAATCTGAAGATAAAAAGGAGTAATTTCATGTATTGGAGTTGTGTGTCAAAAAGTCAGTGTCTTGTATTATTTATGTAAAAAACCCCAACCCTATAGACCTAAAAGAATTATGCTGTCAATGACAACAGAAGAATTTCACCATTGATAAAGCAATGTGAAAAGTTATGAGTGACTGAAGTCCTAGCTTTATTTATATATTGTATAACTTGCCTGAAGGTGGTGCTGTTTAGATGGCTGAAACAAAGCTTCAAAATGATACATTAAAGTGATGTATCTTGGAAAAAAAAATGTAACTTAGACTCATACCAATGGGTTTGTAAGACTGGATTGCATTCTGGCACATTCCAAAATCTAAATAATGAATACAAATGAAGGAACGTGGTTAACAAGGACCATAATTTTAAAATAAATGTAATTGTCTTATAAACATTGGGTTTAATCAAGATGAAATGTGAAGTAAGTTCTCTTCTTGCAATTATCACCAGTCTTTACTGTCCTGCTAATATGCCCTTCGGTGCAGATACAAGACTTATGCATTTTAACCCCCAAATTTATCCACAACTTTTAAATATTCTTGTACCTTTATACAGAATAACTTAAGAAAAAGCAGCATTGATTCGGTGTGCTAGTAGCTATTCACTAGATGCTGAATACATTTAACAAACAATTCCTACTGTATACCAACCTTAATTTAAGGGTGATGTTAGCATAAATACAAAATGATCTCCTAAAGCTCAGAGAAGATAGTTAGTTTCACCTTCTTGACCAAACTGCATAAAAACTTGCTTTGGATGCTATTAAAATATATTTTTTAGAAATCATCAGAATGCTGTGTGCTGGATACAAATGTCAGTATTTTGTTATATTCCATTTAATCCACAGGAAATAACAGTACGATAAAATGGCATTTCTCCATTCATTCCCCTACATTACACTTAAATGTCAAATACCGTTTGTCAATGTAGGAATCACAACCATGATAATTAACTATAATCTTCAACATTTCTTAAACATGATCTGGATTTATCCTGACTTTATCTGGTGTCAGTGACTGTAAACCAGAGATGCACTTTACAGAATTACAAGCCAGTAATTTGTGCAGTGATTACCATATGCTGCATGTTAATTCTGTGGCATTTTTTGTGCACTTATCTACCTTTAACTCATGCCTGATTCAGTTAAAGAAAAAGCCCTTGATGCAAAGTGACACAAGCTTCATTTTGGTTAAATTCTCACAAATGACAGACTGTAAGCCAGCCTCCCACCGTGTTATAGCATTTAAATATATACAAGCTAATTTTTAAAACTTTGAACTAATTTCTTCCAATGAAAGGACGAGACTGATAGGACTAGAAATATACAAGGCCCACCCATAGAGCTCTGACTTCAGAGAGTCAGATTCTTGAACACGAGTAAGGGCAGCTTTTCTGCCAGATGTTCAACCAGAACCAAAAAAAAAAAAAGAGGCAGGTCAAAATATTTAAGGCCCATCTGGATGCAAATACCTAAACTAGCTTAAGCCTTTACACAACACTATGGAGAATTAAATGTATCCTTCCTACATGCACTTAATGGGTAGAACTTCCCTACTAACAAGCATTCTTGGACTCTGTAAGAGATCAACCTACAGAGCTCGTTAGAGAGGTTAAGAGGTGATACTATCAGATTCTAAAAATACGTACATAGAGAAAGATAGGGTATAGGAGTCCCTTTAACTGAGAACACTAAATTTTAGTGGGTGGAGGTTAAAGTTAGAAAAAATAAACGTTGGATGCAAGGTGCAAGATGCAAGCTTTACACAGTGAAGACAATTAACCTCTGGAACCAAGTAAAGCAGAAAAACATCATTTGACATCTGTAATTCACAGTGAAGTGTCTTGTTAATAGACACATAGCATCTTTGTTTATGGGTTAAACATCAAATCTTTTTTAGATCCCAGGAAAGGCTTGGTTTGGCTTCACAGTTCAGGTCAATTGTTGCAATTACAATGGGATACTTAGTGCTTTAAGAGGATTGATGCACACTACGGTCCATATTAAGCAGAAAGGCTTTATTAATTAGGTAATGAGATTAATAGGAAAATGACAAGTAGGCTATTGCAATAACAAATAAAACAAGCTATAATCAGTCCAGTCTAGTCATAACAGTGTTTTCTCACCAATCACAGGCAAGGAAGCAGTTCTGATCTTGCAGCATGGATCTGTCTCCGAGGGTGGTCAGCTGGGCACAGATTATGGGGTTCTCTCCTGGGGTGGGCATGCTCTATTGGAAGCTACATTCTTCTCTTATACCCATTCCTCAAAGTATACGTTCTTGATGTACCAGTGATCAGAGCCCAGCAAGGTGGAGGGTTATTGTTCTTTGATTGCATTATAAGATGTTACCTTTTCACATCCATCTCTGGTTGCTGTTGGTGCACCTGACGTGCACAAAACCCTTAATCTCTCGAGAAGTTTATCATTTACTTAACTATAACCGGACTTGACTACTTAAATTAAAACAGGAGGTTTAGTAATGGGATTTGATTAATCAAATCAAGCACCTCAGACCATGAGTTGTGGGGAGCTGTATATGTCATTGTTACAGCACAGCAGATCCCAAAATATGTGTTAACCAATCTAGGCTCCTAGATAACTATAACTATGTAAAGGGATCCTATTCATAACTGATCCTGGGCTGTTAGACCTGGGGTGTGTTCAATACTAGAATCTGGAGATGGGATTAACGATATTGATGTATTTGGGGTAGTTCCAATTATGAGCTTACATTCCTGTGCAAAAGGCACTGTTATTATAATTTAGGCATTTATATTTTGCACGTAAGTCTGGATAAGCTGTGTTCAACACCAGGTTTTCCTTTATCCTAATTTCTTCACGGAGTGAACTTATGCCTAGGTTCCAGTGTTCCTTATTATAATGCTTGAGACCAAAGCCTGAGAAGTATCATCTTCTATCCATATTTGCTCTTGCTAACCAATTACCTAGTCTCCCTGCTGCTAAGGGCTAGCTTAAGTTGGCCTGAATTGAGCAGATGGAGATTTTTCATCTGAAGCATGGAATTTGGCATTAGCAGACACTCCCTCAAAAAAACCACATTTCTGTAACTACAAGAGAGTTAAAGGCATAGATATACCAACACAATGACTCTTTCCTACTACACTGAGATCTGCGCTTTATGTAAAACCCTCTTGTTATCCTATGATCTCCCTCAACTCCCCCCGCAAAAAAACCCCAAATACCCTCTTATTTATTGAACTTAAAATGTTCACTCTTCCATCATAGGAATTTTTTAAATCAAATTTTGAAAAGTATTTGAAGTTTTGCTGCACTTCAGTGTAAACTAGTAATACATTTGGGAGGCAGCCTTTGGGTGCCCTTCCCCACCCTGTTCATCACAGACTGTTTTCAAGCCCAGGCAACCATCTGATCTTAACAGCATACACTTTGCCATCCCAATGGACCTGCACTTAACCCCCCTCCCTCCCATCTCGAGTGAGTTGTCCTAAAGGTCTCAGTTTTCCTGCATGCTGTTTATCTGGCTTTAGTTCACCTACGCGCCATTCTGGCCCAGGCAGAGCCCACGGCAGTGCGCCTCCCGGAGAACTCAGCAGCCTCCCGAACAATCTTACAACTGCCCCACACCTCATGGCTTTACAAACAGAAACCCTCCATAAACCCATACCCACAGTCTTCCAGGAAACAATACAGTCCTTCAGAGTTGCCTTCCCTCCAGCCTTTCCCCTGTTCATTGACTGTCAGCCTCTCTGGGCTCCATCACTGTGACCCAATCCACTGCTGTCCTCCTAGGAACGCCGTCCTCCCTGGTGTGAACCAGACTCAGCAAGAGAGCTTGACTTAGATGTCTCCTCCACTCTGTCTCTTCAGATTTTTTATGCAAAGCAGTGTCACCTTAAGGGGCATCTTTCCAAATTTCTCCCCCTCCTCAAGAATGGGCCTCTATTACAAAGGGAAAGTTTTGAGAAAACTGTGCAAGTAAAAGTCACGTGTAACACACACTTGTACTGTGTATAGCTAAGTGTATGCCTTTGGATGCTGTGTATTTTGTGTGTTTGTGTGTGTGTATGTGCATGTGTGTTTCTGTATTTACCTCTTTTTTTCCCTTTTCTCCTCTGGCCTGTTGCTTTGAGGAGAAAACATGGGGTTTGGTCTTGTGGGCAAGATGGTCCCTGTTCCAGCCATGTCCTCTGCACGTGGAAAGCTGGGGCCTTGTATCTGGGTCAAATAAGTAAAATCATCTGGCCTGCTTGCCCGGGAGAGCAGAAGCTTCTCCAGGCAGATTGGTTGAGAGAGAGACTGAAGCACGGTACTCCCCAGCTGGACAAAAGTAACTGGACTCAAATGTTGTCATGTTGAGGGACATAAGTAAGATCAGCCAGGCTAATTTGCTAGGCTAGTTTGGAGGGGGCGGGAGGGCAGAAGCTGCTATGAGCCGTTGAAGACAGAAACCCTCTCCATGGGGAAAGGGAATCTGCAGCTAGAGAAAGGGGAAACCCAGGTAGAGGAGAGAGCAAGAGAATTGTCCCAGCGCCTGGGAACTCCTGTCTTCTCCTTTTCTTCCACCTTTTCTGTGGGTGTAAGGATTTAATACCAGGAAGAAGGGTATTTATTCCTTGGGTGGGGTGGCCAGGACTTAGGCCTGGGTGGAGCAGAGTTGAAAAGCAGGATTGAAATCCAATTCTGCTCTCTCTGACAGGAGATTGGCAAAGGAGCAGGCTCTGCCAGCTTTGGGGCAGGGATGAGATTTGTAACCTTCTGCTCCCAGTAGGGCTGTGAGATCCAGACTATGTGCAGCCCAGGCCCAGAGGGTACTCCTGGTTTTCCCCCTTTGTTTCTTTTGATAGGCCTTGGCTCCAGCCAAGCTGTGTGGTTGGGGCCAGCTGTAGCCAGTAATCAACCTAGCTCCAGTCCAGAAGTTTGGAGGGGTTTACGCTGGCTGGAGGTGTAGTACCTTCTCCATCCCACTCCCCACCCAGAGCTCTCTGTGGGAGCAAAGATCATCACTGTACCACTTCTCCAGGAGTGGGGGGGGGCCCTTGTACCACAACCAAACCTCTGACAGCAAGGAGCTTCCTGATGTGTGGTGAACCACAACTGTACATCAGATCTGGTGTGGACCCTGAAACTAAACCTTTCCGAGAGCCCCCAAGTCCCAGCCTGGCGGGGGCTGGGATGAAGTCTCTCTTAAGGGATTCAACCTATGAACTGTAAATGCAGAGATAACGTTTATGTTGTGTTCAAGGTTTTGTTCTCTATTTGTTTTTTTTTTGTTTGTGTTTTAGTAATAAATTTGTCTTTGTTAGTTTATACTGCTTGCGAGGGCGGGGATTTTCTGTGTGGGATACCCTAGTCAAATGCAGTGTTCCCAGATTTCTGGATGGAGGCTTAAGCACTGGTATAAATCACTGGGTACCCTGGAATGTGAACCCAGCCCTTCTCGCCCCTGACGTGTGCCTGGCAGAAGGGTTACACATGTGATTTCCACATCCCTAGCTAAAATGGGAAGTCTCTGAAGGGGAAGCATTCAGCATCCCCTTTTGGATTTAGAAGCTTTTTTATGGGTTTCCATGTGGGATCATTATTGAACATGATTGCCGTTGTTGTTATTGTTATAGTAGAAGCACCCACCCAGAAATCCACATTGCGGCCTGGTTCCCATTGCTGTAGATCCTGTACAGATGCCCAGTAAGAGACAGCCTCAACCCAAACCCTTTGTAATAGAATTAGAAAAGGCTAGAAAAAAAAAAAATCCACATTGGATGGATGGGGAAGAAGGCAAAGAGAGATTAAGTGAGTTGTCCAAGACTTGAATGCAGGTGTCCTGAGTTCCCTAACAACAAGGCCTTCTTAAATCTTTATGGAAAGGCACTGGTATATGATGAGGGATTCTCACTCACACGATGAATATGGAGACAGGTTCTGCAGTACATTGCTACATCTTTTATTGCACAAGCCAGAGGATTGTATAGCCCTACCTAAAACCCCACATTGGAAAGAACAATTCTTCAGCTGTAGACTACTAAACTGTTTGGGCCATATCTATTTCTTATCTTTCCTGCTTCCATATTTAGAATATGTCACTTCTTGATATTGTATTAAAATGTTGAGATCGATATCTGAATAACTTAATCCAGGAGGACAACAAACAGATTAATTATCCTTACTGTTTTTAGACTGTTAGCCATTAAAATTACATAGGAAAACAGGCTTGGAATAAACCCTTTTATTTCTAAATTGCAATTTGGCAAAAGTACAGATCTAAATTTGCATCTAGATTATGTAATGCAGATCTGTTGGGAAATTGTTAAGCTATCTAGACCATAATGATCATCATTTGAGAGTAGTTATGCTGATTTTGTTCTATGAATAGTTGCCAAATATTCTGCTCTACTTCAGAATTTTAGATAAGCGGAACATGTTTTAATATCATTGCTCCAGCCCTCGTTAGTTCACAGCTTGCACATGACTCTCAAAGTAAATCAAAAATGTTTAGCTTTGGCAGTGGATTTAAAAATGTGCAAAGCTTTTTGAGAGATATGTATTTGCTCCTTTAGATGGCAGTGTTGTAAGATCCCTAAGTTCCTGTTCATACTGGCTTTTTTAAAAT
>JAGPOW010001338.1:17572573-17599935 GCA_030014935.1 Caiman crocodilus
GTGTGTGTGTGTGTGTGTGTGTGTGTGTGTGTGTATGCACATATGCATGTGTGTGTGTGTGTGTGTGTGTGTGTATTTGGGGAGGGGAGTAAAGTGGAATGTCATCTTATTGAATTTCACTTTTGTATTTCGTGGGAGAACATATGGATTATAAAATGCAAGTTAATACATTTTGGAACAGAATTAAAATAGCCGGATGATGCAAAGATATCTATTACAAAATGCTTTTACTAAATCAAAGGCAGGAAATCTTGAGTGATTTTAATTTTTTCCAAAATGGCTCTGACCTGACAGTCTGCCATTCACTGTTGTATCAATTTACACCAGAGAAAGATGAGTAATATCTACCCTAGATAACAAAAAATGTTTCTACCTATTTTCCTGTATGCATATATAATTCTGTGTCTACATCAAATTTGATTAAGTCTGCAAAAGGAAGAAACTCACTGAATAGGTATACGCCTAATCCAGAATCCTTAAAGCTCAGATTGGTCTGTAAACTGACAACTAGAACATGGTCGTGTAATGGGCTTGATCTAGACACTGTATCTGAAGTTTCCAGAAGCGGGGAAAGATCCAGTTTTTGCGTTACCACGTTCTAAATCCAGCCCCAACCCCAACTCCAGTCAATTAATACATGGTAAGCCAGCAAAAGTGACACTAGCAGTCCCTGAAGGCACCTATGCACATGCTCGATGCCTGCTCTGATGAGTTCTAATTAGAATTAACTCCAATGTGTTGGGGCAGACTTGATTAATCGAGTCTGCTGGAGCATGCTAAGTAGCTCATGTGCTCAGTGTCCCTGCACTTCAAAATGGCAGCAGGGGAGCTTTAACTAAAGCTCATCAAATGAGCTTCTGTTAAAATGCTCCTGCCACCATTCTGAGGTGCAGGACACTGAATACACAAGACACTGTGGGCACTTTAATTAGAGTGGTTCCCGAGAGCCGCTCTAATTAAAGCACCCTCCCCTCACCACAAAGCATGTGCAAAGATGCCCTAAAAGCTCCAATCCTAGTTAGGGGATGGGCAGTTCTCCAGCCACTATATAACAGCCTTCCCATGAGCCCAAGGAAGTCCTGGTACAGTGAGCAGACCACTATGAGATTCTGATGAAGATTGTCCTTGGGGCATCCCATGAAGTTTGCCATAATTTGGATAGGCCCTGGGGCTATCTAATTTGTAATGGGCCATGTTCAAGATCAGGACTGAAATCCATATTAGCAAAAAAGACATGTTGGAACACATTCCCCACACACAGACCAATCATTATCAGTGTCAGGGCAGCCATAACTCCAATGCTAAACCAATGCTAGACACTTATCATAGTATCATAGTATCTAGGGTCAGAGGAAGCCTAGAGCAGGCCATCTAGTCTGATCCCCCACCAATGGCCTAATGTCCAACCTAAACCTGCTCTCCAGTAACTTGTGACCATTGGTGCTAGTTACCCCTGGTGGTGCCCGGGAAAAAAGAGCCTGCCCTATTTCCTGACTTCAATGTTAAGAAAGCAGACTCAGGAGGCTTTTCTGAAGACCTTGACAAAAAAAGCGACACACATCAAACCAGTCTTAAATAACTACAACCTCTTTTTGAACACACTATATAAAACCTCCAAGCGGTATATACCTCGAGGGTACAGAATACCAGGGTTTACTTCCATGCTAGCAGTTGAATACAAAAAATACCAGCAACTGTTTCAAAGAGATCCTTTTTCAGAAGATACTATTGTGGCCCTAACTAACAAGCTCCAAGAAGAAAGGTGACAGAAGTAGAAAGGATTATATGAAGGAATAGATATGAACTATGCTAGCAGGAAAGCTTGGCTAACTATTTGTAACCTGAATAATGACTTGAAGAAACTACAGCAATACCACATCACAGCCAACTAGGTGGCTTACCAGCTTCTACTCAATGGTAAGGCTTTGAACAAACAGGCTGAAATACGGATTAGGTGGCAAACTGATCTGGAGGAAAATCAATTTAACATGCCATACACAATGGATGAACGTGATACTAGAATAAATCACTTGAACAACAGCAAAGCATCTGGACTTGATGACATATGCATAAAGCACTTTGGTCCTGCAACTAAGCTATGGGTATTACACCTTTTTAACAAGTGTTCATCGGTCGTTAGAAAACCTAAACCATGGCAACAAGACCATGTAACAGCTCTGTTAAAGTGAGGGAAGGATACCTCTGGCCCAGGGATCTTTAGGCCAGTGTCACCTCTATGACATCTTTATAAACTTTACAGATGATTTATTCTCAGTTGCCTTTCATGTCATATCAAACAACATCTAATAACAAAACATGTCAGAATTAGACCAGGCAAGTCCTGACCTGGCCAAATATTAAACTTCACCCAGCATATAGAAGATGGATTTGAATACAGGATAATAAGAAGTGCTGTGTTTATAGACCTATCAGTGGCATACAACACAATTAACCACCAAAACCTGTTTGCCAAAGTCTACAGTATGACACTTGACTACCGTGTAGTATATCTCACCCCATCTTTTTTGGAGAATGCATGATTTTACATAAAATTATGAAAGAAATGGAGCCTCTAGAGACAACAGAATGGCCTCCTACAGGGTAGCATGGTAGGACCAATCCTTTTTAACATATATGCCAATGACCAACCCATAGAAAGGAATAGAAGGAGTTTCATATATATGGGTATGTCAGCATCCATCAGTCTGTGCATCACATTGTAAGAGAAAGACTTTGCCATTGTGGAGAACAGACTAATGTGCACTGAGCAACCTCTCAGGTTACTACAATAAGAACTAACTTTGTGCTGACCCAACCAAGACACAGGTCACAGCTTTTCACCTAAGCCATAGAGAAGACAAGCAGAAATTAAAAATGACCTGAGATGAAATCCCAGGGCATCTTTATGTGTGCTCTGGGGTGGGGGAAGGGGATTTAATAAGAGCAGGTCTCAGGAGCTGCGCTAATTGAAATACCGACAGCATCTCATGCATTCAGCATCCCCATGCTTCAAAATGTCAGTGGGGGAGCTTTGACTAAAGCTTGTTCAATAAGCTTTATTTAAAGTGCCCCTGCTGCCATTTTGAAGCATGGGGATGCTGAATGCATGAGAAGCTGAGGCTGCTGGAGTGTGCTAATTAATCAAGATTAATCGAGTCTTCTCCAGCGTATTCTAATTGGAACATGTCGGAGCAGGCATCGGGAACATGTATAGGTGCCCCCACTGACTAGTCACCCAAACCCTGTGTAGTTACATTAGGGATTACATTGGATTGAACACTTACCTTCAAAGCACATGTAGAGAAGATAGATGAAATGGAAAGTCAGTGCTCACAACAGCATACTTTAAAAGCTGGTCACCCCAAAGTAGAGAGCAAATGAACCAAATGTGCAAACATGTTATATCCCACTGCTATTGCCTTGTTCTACTCCACTTCAGAGTATGCATGTCCAGGATGGGAATGGCCAATTCATGCCAAGAAACTAGACTCAGTTCTAAATGATTGCCGTTGTGAAATAACAGGATGTCTAAAGCCAACACAAAAGGACACCTTGTACTTAACACTGCATGACTGGGTATCAGAAGAAAGGTAACAAGCCAAAAAGAAAGATCAAGGCAGATGAAAGATCCCAGGCATCCACTCTGCGGTCACACAGAAGTAATTAAATGGCTTAAAGTCGTGGTCCCCAACCTGTCAATCACAATTAACAGGCTGATTGTGGAGCCTCTTGTGGTAAATCCTGGGCTGGGGGGGGTTGAGGAGTGGGATGTGTGTGCATGCATGCATGCGCCATCCCCCAAACCCCCAGCCCAGCAGATCAGGCTGTGGGGAGGGAAGGGGCGGGGGCCAGATCTAGGCCCCCACAGTTCGGGATGGACAGTGCAACCCAGCCAGGAGCAGGGGAAGGTAAATGGGGCCCAGCCCAGCTGAGCAGTGGGCAGATTGGCACCCGGACAGCTTCTCCAAGGGTGTGGGTTGGGGCTCCCACTGCATCTCTGTGGGGGCGGAAGTGGCTGCCTCTGTGCCTTGTGCCATGCTGCAGCTGGCCACATGTAGGCATGACTCAACTCATGTGGGGTCAGGCCCTGGCCCAGCTGGGTCTGGGAAAATCTAGTCATCCAAGGGCTCATTGGGAGGGCGGGGGGGGAACACCACTGAACTCAGCCCAGCAGAGGTCTCAGGGTATTGCCCCCACATGTGCTTGGGGTGCAGTGGGCAACCCGCAGCAGCAACCATGTCCATCCCAAGCACAGGTTGGGGGGCCATGGGCCCCCAGAGCCTTCACTGGGCTGCATCCAGTGGCAGGAGCACCACCCACATGCCCATGGATGACCAGATCTACCCAGACCCAGTTAGGCCAGGGCCTGGCCCCACTTCTGTGCCACCACTGTGCTGAGACACACCCACCCAGAAGCCAGATGCATGTGGCATTGGGCCCTGGCCCAGTCGGGTCTGGGGCTCCCTGTGGTCCAAAGGTGCATTGGAGGCCCCGGGGGGCTCATGCCCCCCCAACCCCCCGTGCTCCAGATGGAGACAGCTGACTCTCTGCAGTCTAGTGGTACATGCGGGGGATGGTGGCTCCCACATCTGGGCACCTTGGGGTCCCATGCTCCCCCAACTCGCGCTCTGGGCAGATACAGCTGCTGCTGCAGGCTGCCCGCGTGGAGCCCAGGTGAGGGGAAGCATGGGCCCTGGGACCTCTGCTGGCTTGCACCCAGTGGCAGGAGCCCCCCCTCCGCCTGAACCCCTGGATCATGAAGAGTCCCAGATCCAGCCAGACTGGGGCCTAACGCCATGTGCTTCCAGCCACCAGGTGGCTGCTGCTCAGCACAGCAGCACAGAAGTGAAGTCGGGCCTAACTTGGTCTGGGACTCTCCATGGTCCAGGGCTGGGGGGGGTGGCTCCTGCTGCTGGATGCAGCCTGGCAGAGGCCTCAGGGGCCTGTTCCCCCCACCCCCACCTGTGCTGCAACCAAAAACCCAGCTCAAATGGACCTAGAACCCCAAGAGGACCTTTCCAGAGGGGCTGATCTAGCCTGGCCAACATGTCAATGCCTAAATCACCTGTACATGCAAACTGAAACTTCAGAAACAGCCAGGACATATATTTGTGTCATTAGAGTAGCCCTATTTGATCATGTTTATTTGCCAACTCATTGGTTGAACCTGCACAAAAGAGACCTTTGCTGCAACAATGGAAAGTGCCATGACTTGTGCATAATAATGGAAAAATATCTAGTTTATGACAAGGACATGAAAAGAAGAAGATCCTTTCTCTCTTAGGCTTTCATTTCTGAGCTGTGACACTGTGCAACACTATACAGAATATCAGCCCAGTCATTTTTGCTGAGGTCATTAGAGGTAACCGAAGTTAAAAGTTCTGTTTTCTCGTACATTGTCTACATATAAATGCATTTAAATTGGAATAGATGTGACTAAGAGCAGAGATAAAAAACCAACTACAGCTAAATTAATTATAACCACTTTTATTCTGAAATAAAAGATTCTTCGTGATCCATTTCTGCTCCAGGGAATATCCAGATGACTATCCTCTCTATAACCAAGTTAAAGGAAATATTTAATTGCCAGGCATTTTTTTCTGGAGTGCCACGTTGAAAAAAAAAACGGCTTTCTCAGCCAGAAAAGTTTAGTTGTTGGATTTAATGACTCATATTTAGAAACATCCTGAAGTTGAGGACTTCCAATGGAATTTATATTTATTGTATTCTCATGGACTAAAGCAACCTAAGCTTTATGATTCTATGACTGTGAATGGATAAACCAACCCCCATCCCAAATGTCTAGGTGTCCCCTGGCATGTCCTGAAAATTGTTTCCAGATTTAAATTGGATAATTCAACAATATTAAAAATGGTTATATACTATTGTCAGGCTGTGTCCTGTGGTGTCTGAGAAAATACAGTCCCAGACTACCTCCTGAACCAGAAACTCCTGAACTCCTTAAAGATTAGTTAATTCACAGGAGACATGAGTATGGAAATGGCCTATTCTAGAAAAGAGTATCTACATAGATTTGTAGGTGTGAGTGAATGACAAGGTGAGGACAGGATCTCTAGACTCCTCCTCCAATACAAATATTGAAATGGGGAGCAGAGGTGGCTACTCTATCCCCTGAAACGAGCTAAGAAGACATTAGTGGAGACCAAGGCACAATGTTGAGGTGTGTTGACTCTGGTGATGACTTATCTCACTGATGGCAACACTAATTTGCACAGTGGACTATTTTGCCATTCAGTCACTCTAGGAACAAGGTTTAAGTTGACTGAGTAGTTGGGGTTTAAGTAGACTGACCTACCGACTGGTAAGCTGACTGAGACCCAGCCTGTTTTCCATTGCCACCAGAGTACGCTGAGGACATAGCCCAGCATGTGAAACCCAGTACCATGCCCTTCTTTGCTCTTTTGGTGAGTGCAGAATTTTAGGAAGTTAGGCACGGAGGAATCTTTGCTACTTTTTTCACTTTCCCTCCCTGGCAATACAAGAATATTCCTTACATGTTCTGTATTTTGTTCTTTTCTGTTTTATAGGAAAAAAATTCCAGGTGTGTGGAACAAGTGTTAGAGAGTTCAGTCTCTCCACATCATACTGTCTATTAGACACTGTTGAAGAAGAGGATAAGTAGATGTTTACATTGGCTGATTTTATGGAGTGGTAGCGGGGCATTAGGAATTTAAGTGCCAAAAATAAAACCAGGCCAATTTAATTCTCAGTTACATCACTGCAGCCCCATTGAAGAAGCCCATAGGGTTTGTTTGCTTATTTATTAAGTACATATGTTTTATAGAGGCTACAATCCAAGAAAGGGTTCCAATTCTGGGACCCAAGGGCAAAAATCCTCCTTTCAAATCTGCGCAGCTGATCCATACTTTGATATTCTGCTCTTCCTATGGGATTTCTCAGGGGAAAATAGAGGGAGAGTGAAATATCAGAGCCAAAATTCACCAGGTATAACTGAAAGGAGAATTTTGCCTTGCTAGTCAGAAAAATACAATAGAAAACTACAGTACTGCTAATGCTTAATCAAACAGAATATCTTTATCTAAGTATGGTGACTTACACAGCAAACAAGCAATTCCCTCAATATTAGAAGGATTTAATATCCCAACTTAGGAACGGAGGTATTTATATCATGCCCAACTCATACATTCTCTGTGAGAGAGAGCAGCATTTTGGAAAAGATTGCATTTCCACTCTTCAGATGTGTGTGATCTTCGATCACCCTGCTAGTTTCTCTTCCTAATTTTTTCAGCCAGTGTAGTCATTTTCAATAAGGTTCACTAAGGATTTGGGCTTTTGAAGGTCCCAAATGGCTTAAATAACTCCTAGCACAAATGCATTCTCTATTGTGGAAACTGAAACCTGCCACACCATAAGGTGATCTGTATATTAGAACCAGATATCCCTTCATGTCTGCATTTCTAAGCAGCAATGCAGTATGTTTTGAGTTAGCCTAGTTGTAGAGTGTGCCTTATCAGATACAGATATAGCTATAACTATTTTTAAAGGATTTGATTATTTCTAGCTTTTGTGTTGGTACAAGGCTGGTGTGAGAATATTTACAGTTCTCTCCCCTTTGCAGATCCTGCATGAAAGCCAAGCAAAATTTTAATCCCCGCACACCAAAGGTAATGGGGTCTACTTTCTTATTACCAGCATTGAGAATCTTAGTGTCATGAAGGGGTTGCATAAATATGTAAGATGGCTTCTGCTCTGCCTTGTACAGTGAGAATGGGGAGGCCTGGTGGCCCCAAGAAGGCCAGACTACATGGGGTATTTGGGAGTAAGATGGAGGAAGAGCCCCAGGACATGACTATAGGTTCAGAGGCCCAGCTACCTATCAGGAGAGCAGCCTGAAAAGGAGTACTGAATACCACTCTAAGTGCCCTACACAAAAACAGTTTAATTGTTTCTTGGGCAGAATGGTTGTATTTCACATATATTGCACTATTTTTGTACTCTAGAATAAAACTGTTAGAGAAACTCTCCTGGATTAGCCAGGTTGAAAGAGGCACATGATAATTCTAGAGACATATCTGCACGCGTGTTTTGGACTGATGTACGGTTAAAATGCCAGTATAGCAGAAGGATGATACACAATCTGACTTTCATCAAGTCACATATGCTCATCAATTAGAGAGAATCACTGGAGAGATTCTGTTATGACCAAAACCAGAGAGGTACTTAAATGTCTAAATTTAATTTATAAATACTTGCAAAAACAAAATTTAGCTGTGAATGTACAGATTTCCTGAGGAATTACTATGGAAACTCTTCATGCCATCTTAACACACAGCTTGATAACTTTGCAAGGTCAAGATGGAATCTTATGAGTAAAAGCTGATAGATATGGGTTTCCTGCAGACTTATGTTCAGATTCTGCTGGAGAATTTTACATCTCTGTGTAACACCCTGAGAAAAAAAAGAAAAGAAATACCGCGCTTCAACACTGAGTTCATTTAGTATTTGACCCAGCTTTCCTAATGCTTCAGGCTTCTTTAGGACTAATCAAATTTGATAACAGTATAATTCAGTTCAAGAAAGTGAATCCTTTTGGGATTTCTACAGATTTATTTTAGGATCTTAATTCATTATTAAAGTAATCATTGACTAGATCCACTCAAAGAAAATTAAATAACCTTTTCATGCTATGCGCAAATATAATTTTCACATGAACAAATGGGCTACAATGTATATATAATTATAATCCACAGATATAGATCTCTGCAGAGGAGATAGCATTATTAATGTCATAAACTACAGAACTTTTTGATAAATTTTAGGCATTTTGACTACTAATCTGTTTCTGCTAGATCTATTTCTAATGCTGTAGCACAAATGACTGAGAGGATTGCATTGTGGGTGGGGGGGAAGAGGAACGTGAGGAGGAGAGGAAGATGGCTATCCACAAAATATTTATTTCTTGCCCAAATGTGTTGGTCCAGACTTACACAGTCCATTGGGTTCAAGCTGGAAAACATTTGGTCCTGAACTAATGACAGATCAGTTATGTTGGTGTCTGTCATGGTAAAAATGGGCACATTATGCAGATGGAAAGCTGCGAATCTCTCTCTTCTGTGGAGATAGACTCCATGCTTCTAGATCTTGTAGATAACAAGATCAGGGAGCTAACAAAAGCAAAAATGATTTTGTATAGAAAAATACTTTATATAATTTTAGACTACTGCACAGTAAGCATCACCAAAAAACCATGCACTGGTGCTACTGCACAGTGACTGTAGTTATTGCGCATTTAGTTAGTATTTCATTAAGCAAGTACTAAACTAAATGCTCATCACTACTGCACATTAATGAACGTGTAGATGTGCCCACTACTGTATCGACCTATCTTAAATCAATCTGTGACTCTCTCATGAACACCTATGTAAAATCTATATTGGATGGTAACTACAAGTTTAAATTATATGTTAACTTATACTGCGGCAAACGGAAATTGGCCCACTCCAAAAATCAGTGTAAAATTCCTGATTTAATCAGAGCCAAGAAAAGTATTAGTTTTTACTAAGTTCACAACTCTTGCCTATTTTAGCAACTTTATCTAGGAAGTTAATGTAGAAATACATGAACAGGACAGAAAATGTATAGTGTCATCATGATCTGTTACAATGGTCTTTCTGCTTTCTACATTCTTTCAGAACTAGGTATTGAAAAGATAATAATGTCTTAGCAAAATCTTCCTTTAAAGGCTGAACCTTAGTCTTTAGATTATAGCCATTTTAGAAAATCTTTCCCCTCCTTAGAATGCAGGAAAGCCTCAGTTGGGGCTGGATGGAGGAAAGAAATTCTGTCTTCCAAAGGATTTCAAATATGGCTTCATATTAAATCAAAATGAAACTGAAAATATTGAAAATATGCACAATGAAAAATTCTGAAATAAGCCATTTAAAATATTTCACAATGCTTTCAGATGATGTTCTTAAACAATTGAAAATAAAAAATCAAAATGAAAAAATAATCTGAAAAGGGAATATGTTTCATTCCAAGAATGTCAAAATGTGCCATCACATTTTGTTTGTTATATAACATTTTTTGCTAAACTGATACATTTTTGCAAAGTATCTCACTTCAACAGAACTGAATTAATCAAGAGAAAATGATTTGATCAAAGTTTTATGGCTAGTCTGATACTCAAGAGCCCTGAAAAATACTCTTTTTCTTAATGTTCATCCATATTTTTATCATGATTGCTAAGCAAAGCAAAATAGACTTGCAAGAGGCTGGTAAACATCTTTTTCCATATTGTCCTTTTGCCTAAGCTTTATTGGCACCCATTTGGGGTGATCTCCATGGTTCAAACATGGCCATTTTAAATAAGGCTGATAAAGCTATCTGTTCTCTCTCTGTATATGCTTAAAATCATAACAAAATTACCTACCAAGGATCCTAATTCAAAAGTTACTTTTAAATCACAGTATATTTTACTTAGATATTTAATTTCTTGAGGTAGGGATATCAATTTATAGAGCCTACCCCCTGGGCCTGATCCATAACTAGGGTTCCTGTT
Organism: Caiman crocodilus; assembly: GCA_030014935.1. NCBI lineage: Eukaryota > Metazoa > Chordata > Crocodylia > Alligatoridae > Caiman > Caiman crocodilus. The sequence continues at coordinate 17,583,117 of JAGPOW010001338.1, forward strand.
TTTTTTTCCAGTCTGGTATTTGTAAACATGTTCTGGAGTTTAGCAAATATTAGCACAAATGAATATTCATTCAAACCACCTCCCAAAAGTGCCTCCTTTCTCTTACATCATTTATTATTTTCTTTGTATAGAGTTTTGGTCATCCAGTCAGGAAGCAGGAACAATATTATGTGATTCACATGTCCAATCACATACCACTTGTGACAGATAATGAATAGTCATTGTGGACAGTTAATCCACAGATTGGAAATTTTCCATCCAAATTATTGAGTGAATGTCTGTGAATAATGAAAACATGCACAGCCATCAGGACTGATATGTGAAAAACCCTTCATCACAAATAAGGGCTAATTCACGACCAACATTTCTGAGAATGAATGTCAAAAATGATAGTCTCATTTTAGACCATTACTAAATTCCTGAAGAACCATATAATTACCAAGTCCGTTATGTTCTTAAGGCTTCAGAGACAGAAAGAACATTAGTAGTCCCACAAAAATCTTGTGTTTCAGTGTTAGGTCTCAGACTCCCAGGAGCTTTAAAAGGTTAGGAACATCCTTCTCATACCTCTGCAGCATAGGTATGGCAGTCACATTCTGCAGCTGCTCTAAATCTAAGAAACTTGACCCCATCCAACTCCCATGGTAATATTGTCTAAAGCCATTTTGGGTTTGACTCAATAGAATCTATCACTGGGTCCTCTGATTCAGATCTCCTTGGTTGTGATCAACTATAATAGGACTGCACAAGTAAATGGGAATGTGACATCAGACCACTTCAGTTGCAAAATCAAAGAGGCAGTATGATCTGTTGGACAGAGCACTGGATTGTCAAAATAGCTAAGAACATAAGAAATCCCGTAATGGGTCAGATCAGCAGTCCATCGAACCCAATATTCTGTCTCAGACAGCAACAGAGATCTATGCTAAAGAAGGAAGGCATTGAACTGGATATCTCTAGTGATCTAGCCTCTATTCAGTATCCTCCCTGGCATCCACCATTATTGGTTTAGAGATGCCAGAGGAAACATCTTCAACAATCTGTTCAATAGCCATGAATAGCTCTGTCATCCATGAATTTATCCAGTCTGTCCTATCTGCACTTTATTCCCAGCTCTGCCATTGACCTTGAGCAAGTCATTTAATTTCCCCATGCCTCTCTTCCCCTCCCCCCCGCCTTCCTTACCATTTTTCCTGTCTTGTCTGTAAGCAGGGTATATTCTCAAGGCTTGGGGCTGCCTCTTTCCAAATCTACCTGGGGGGGGGGGACACGACCTGATTTTGGGTGAAGCCTCACAGAGCTACAGTAATTGCAAGGAAATGGCAGTTTTAATTGTTTTAGTTACTAAAGTACTAGTTCCTTGATATTATAAAGCAATTATTGAACAATAATTGCAAGGGGTAAGACTGTGAAAAGATTCAGCCCAAAGTGAGGGCTGGATTGACTTAGACATGTCCCAGGAGATCTCTCCTTGCTTCCCTGCTTTTTCCTGAAATGCTGACTTATGATAGCAGTTAATTACTAACACCCCCATCTTGGGTCAGCTTTTTTGGTTCATAGAGAATGAACAAAAGGATCTTCCAATGGCCTGCCCCTTCCTGGTGCCTATTACCTGCCACACATCCTGGAAAGAGTATACGTTGGTCCATAGCTCTTCTTACCACTGCCTCAGACCCGAGATCCAGGTGGTCTTTGAAGACATTTAAGTTCCTTCTCTGTCAGGGAACGTAGTTCAAGTCACTATCTTGTACAAAGGAAGTAACACTGGTCTGTTGGGATTCTCATGTAGTAACTTGTAACATTTTTTTCCTACTCTCTAGAGACTCATGATACTCTCATGTATTTTAGAACCGGGTTAAAAGATGCATCACTTAGTTGACTATTTTAAGAGTGAACTGAAAAGATGACATTTATCTCAGTTTCGGTAAAGAGAAGATTGATTCAGGGATGCGAAGAAGGCATCAGGGAATTCTACAATAGGAGGAGATTCTTGCTTTACCAGACCTAGCCAGGAAAAGATAAAAGAATTCTGGGTCTGCAATCTGTTATGTTCATTAGCCACTGACTCCAGCACATTTTACAGTTGAACTTCATGGTTTTGGTTGAAGACTAAATACAAAGGAACAGGGAGGTGGTGTGAGTTTCCGGTAAGAACATCAATAGAGGTGGAATAATAATAGGGCTGATGTTGATCTGTGTGATTCACCTCCAGCCAAATGCAAAATCCATTTTTAAGTCAGGAGAAAGGCACCCCCTGAATTCCAAAGAGCTCTAATCAGGCCAGTAATTACAGCTTGGTTACTTATCTCATTACTTTTGTTATTTCAAGAAGAGCCATGGATGTGTTCTTTCACCAAGAGTCACTGTCAGCCCTGTGACTTGGGTTATCGTTAATTAATTAAACATCATCAGATTTTACCATAACTTGGTTCCTAGTTTCCCGGGTATTAACACTTCTGAGAGGTTTAAAGCATAAAATCCTTTAAATCAGGCCATTTTGATCTTGGATTTTCTTTATATATGCCTCTTGTAAGCTTCTCCATACACAAATAAAACCCTTTAAAACGAGAGCTTTCTGTCACCCTGTCATCATCAAGAGGAGAGCCCGCTGCTGGGGCCAGAGTATTGACTGCCCGACTTGTCTTCCTTTCTTCCCTGCCACTAACAACAGAAAACATCTGCTTAAAGCACTTGAAATCGGATCGAAGGCCCTGCTGTTAGGTGTGAGTAGTGTCAGGGTCTCGTGTGCAGCCGAGTCTGGGGGGGTTGGTCTGGACAGGGCGGGTCCTGCTGCCTCGGACCAGCTGGGCTCGGGCGGCCCCTTCCAGCCCGGCTGCTTCATGGGGCTGTGGATAAAGCAGGAATGGCTTCTCTCCACCACGGCCGCGAGGGGCCGTGGGGTCCAGTTCCGGGGGCAGAGGGGGGAGAACACGAGCTCTTGCTGCCCCGACGGCAGAGCCTGCCCGGCGCTGGCTCGGCGCTGCGCCCGCGGCTGGGAGCAGGGGCTCAGGCCCGGCCGCCGGCGCTCTGCGGCGTTGTGCGGAGCGAGAGTGCGCTCCTCTCCCCGGCGGGCAGGAGCTGTCGGGGCCCGTCCAGCCGCCTCGCTGGCCTGGCAGGTACCCCCGGAATCGCTCCTGATGGGCGCAAAGCCCGGGCGGCCCCGGAGACCCCCTGGGAGGGGCGGTTCGCCCCCTGCCCTGGGCCTTTCCTTGCTAATTGCGAGGAATAACTCTCTCCTCCTCGCCCGCCGGCACCTCGCAGGGTCGGGGTAGGACTGCCCCCACCGACGGCTTTCGGCGTGTCCCGGCATCCCGCGCAGCGCCGCGGCCGCGGAGACTCGGAGCCGGAGTCGCAGTCAGGCCGGGACCTGGCACTGCCTGGCATTTTCTAGGCCAGAGGCTCCCGTCGCCTTAGACGGCGGGGAGGTCGTTTTCTCTTAGCCTCCACTCGGCTGCGCAGCGATTTCTTAAAAGAGATCAAGGAAAGGCAGATGCTGGGCAAAGGCTTCCCACCGGCCCGCGCTCCCGACCCGCAGCGCCGGCGCCTCGGCTCGGCTCCTACACACGTGTGTGCGTGTGCGCGTGTTTGTGTGCGCCTCTGTATCTCAGCTTTAGATCTGAGCAATGTGCGTGCAGACTGCACATGCACACGTATATGTATGTGTACACACACCATAAATATGCACCATATATAGACAACCACAAACACACACACACTCACACATATACGTGTGTTTATGTATGCACATACACACACGTGTATCTACACACGTGTATATATATGTGTGTGTATATACGCACGCGCGCACACTATATATGTATATATTTGTGTACACTGCATATGTATGTACAGTATATATCCATGCATGCGGCAGGGGCAACGCGAGCCGGGCGGTCGGGACTGGAGGAGGCATTTAGCTTTACTTGCCACGGGGCAGCGACCCCCTTCCCAGGCAGCGCTGGTGCCCTCCCGCCCCGCAGAGACCCCTTCTCAAGCCCCAGGGCGCTGCTCCGTGGAAGCAGGGGGAAGTGGCAGAAGGAGAGTGCCCCTGCCCTCCCGTCCGGCGCGGCAGTCTCGGCGCAGGGCACTGCCGAGGGCCGAAGCTCCTGGGCCTGCTCCGCTTTGCAAGCCCGGGGCAGCGCTGCAGCAGTGGGGCGCCGCGCTTCCCGTGCTCGGGGGCGAAGGAAGACCCTCTTGCAGGCGGAGGTTTGCCCGGACCTGCGGCTTTAGCGAGCCTCTCTTTTCTGTAGCCAACTCGCGGGACTCGGGACGCGTCTGTGCTGCAGCCTGGGGTGAGCCCCGGGTGGGCAACGGGTCCCCTCTGTGGGCCCAGCGTCGGGCCGCCGCTGCCCTCGTGCTGCTGCCAGAGAGCGGTTCCCTCTTCGCCGGCACTGGGCGGCCTCGCACCCGCAAGCGGACGCGCTCCGGGCAAGAAGCGCTCTCTGCGGGCACCGCCACGGCCAGGAGCCGGGCTTGGCCTGTCCGGTGTGGCCAGGACTCTGCTTCAGCCCGCCCTTCTCCTGCGGCCCGACGGGCTAGCAGGGGCTGGCCTGGGGCTGGCGGGGGAAGGCCCTGACTCGCTCCGCGCAGCCCAGTGCCTTTTAACATAAGTGCACGGAGAGACAGACAGACCAGGAGTTCAGACCAACACGGCTACAACCTTTACTTCTGGCTACTTCGTGACATGCATCATCAGGACATTGTGCAATATACATAGTCTGCAGACAGATAGATGTGTATCAGATGTATAGCTGAACACTGCCCGTACAGCCTATATGTACACACATATATATATGGTATCGATGTGAAAATAAGCACACATACTATCTAACTATCTTTCTATGTATGTAGCTATATCTATGATACAGTCACTAACCCCGGCGATCTTCAAACAGCGTCTTGATGCCCATCTTTCCTGCCCAAGTGCAGAGGGGCTGGACCAGATGACCTGGATCCCTTCCAGCCCCAAACAACCATGAAACTGTGAATATATGAATCTATCTATACACAGAGACATATATATGCACGCACACATATATAACGTTATATACGTATAATGCTTATATAGAGAGATCTATATATTTGTGACTATCTATCTATCTATCTATCTATCTATCTATCTGTATCATAGATATCTAGATAGATAGATAGATTATCTATCTATCTATCTATCTATCTATCTATCTATCTATCTATCTATCTATCTATCGTGTCCTGATGATGTGTAGCATGAAATAGACAGTCAATTCCTTGTCTGTCTGTCGGTGTCTCCGTGCACTTAGATTAAACCGTCCCAGTGCAATGGGTCGTGCCGGGATCCGTGCAGCCTCAGGCCGGGTGTCCGTGTGTGCCAGCAGCGGGTGTCGCGGAGGCTCCGAGGCGGGATGTCATGGAAATGAAGCCAGGGAAGGAGGGCGCCAGTCGCGGCGCTCAGGACCCGGCGGGGACACAGCCTGGGGGGAGAGAGCCGAGCCCGGGCCGGGAGGATGCTGAGATCCCTGGCGGGGAGACGAGACATCTCCTCTCGCATCCAGGGGCGGGAGCAGCATCCTTCCCCAGCCGAGCGAGAGAGGCAGGGAAGCAGCAAGGGAGCTCTCCCCCTCCCACCCCCAGCCCAAGTCATTCACATCCGCGCTCAGCAGGGGCTGAGCGGCTCCGCGTCAAGGGGGGGGGGGGTCAGACGGGGGGACCCCAGAGCCAGGCAAGACCCGATGCAACCTGAGTCTATAGGATGTAAATGAGAGCGCGCGGCTGCGGGAACGGAGGCGACGGCGAGATATTGCAACGGGAGGGGGACGAGAACAACAGCCGGATCATTATTATTATTGTGATTACTATTATTATTATTATTATTACTGCTGCAGCCACTCCGATGCTGGGGCAGGGATTGGTTGGCCGGGCTGCCCTCCGAGGCCCGTGCGGCCAATAGCACGGCGCGCTGCCCCTCGGCCCGGCCCCCACCCCGCCCCCAGCCCAGCCTGGCCTTCCCGCTCTCTGCCTTGTGATTTGCTCCCTAATTGACCTAAATAAGCAGCCCGTGAGTGACAAGGCTCCTCGCAGCCCCCGGGGCGGCGCGCACACACGTAGGCACCCGCCGCGCGGACCCCGGCCCCGCGCGCTGCTCCTGCCGCCCGGGGCAGCCCCTGGTGCGGGCCGAGACCGGCCGCGGGCGGCCCCACGTTCCCGGCGGGACGCGATGATCGCCGGGGCTCCGAAGCCGGGGTTGTCCCCCCTCCCCTCCTCTCCCCTCCCCTCCCCTTGTAGCTCGCAGGAAATGATGGCAAACCACGGGCTGAAATGAGTCCTCCGGAAAAGCCCCTCGGAGAGGAGGCGAGCGCGCAGCGGGCCAGGCGCAGCGAGGAGGCGATTGCCCGTCCGCAGCCGGAGATCCTGTTCGCCCGGGAACGTGCCTAGGAGCCAGGCGGCGACCCGCGGCGCCGGCCCCATGATGCCGGACGAAGCCACCGAGCAGGCCCACTCCGCCTCCGCCCGCGTGTCGTCTTTTTTCATCGAGAATCTGCTGGGGAGCGCGGGGAAGGAGAGCCGGGGGCAGAGGAAGCGGGGCAGCGCCGAGGACGCCCACAAAGAGCCGCGCTCGCTGGGCGGAATAGCCGGCAGCCATTGCGCTCCGCTCTGCTGTCAGGTCTCTGCCTTCGGGTTCAGCCCGCGCCGCTGCCCGCTCCGCGAGAGCCCCACGGAGTGGTACCGCCGCGCGCACGCCGGCCTCCTGGCCTGCCCCAGCCCCGACAGTAAGTGTCCCCCGGGCCGGGCTGCGGGGCTCAGGCGGGGGCTCCGCTTCCAGCCGGCGCCGCACCCCGTCAAGGGCCTGCCCATGGCTTCTGCCCCCGGGGCCCGGCGGCTGGGGGGCCGCGGAGAGGCGGGAGCGACACCCCGGGACAACCGTGCCTTTGTCTCGCCCGCCGTGTTTGTCAGGCTGGGGTCCCTCGAGGTCCCGCGCAGACGGGGCAGCCCCCTCCCGGCCCACGGGGATGGGCCCGGCGCCGGCTCCCGGGGAGCTGCAAAAGCTGCGCTAATCCGGAGCAAAAACGAAGGGGCTGCTATCCTGCAGTGCCTGGTACGGAAGGCCTCAATTTTCCTGGAGAAAAGAGCTCGGGAGCAGCCCGAGACCCACCAGAGGCCGATTAAAAGGGCAGAGACCCAAGAGCCTGGGAAAGCTGCCGGCTGCTTAGTGCTAACGAGCCCGTCGCTCCCGGGGGAGAGGGGAGGGTCAGAGACTGGCATGTAACCCGGGCCCAACGCTACGGCTGAAGGCCCAAGAGGTAGAAACCTCCGTGCGAGGCCGGGGCCCTTGCCACCCATGCCCCCGACAGTGCCAGGCATCCTAGCCGGGACGGGAGCCCCGTCGCCCCCTCGGGCAAAGGCCTCCGCGGTGCTCGGGTCTGCGCCTCCTGCTTCGCCACTTCCGAGGCCAGCTGCACCCGGGGGAAAGCCTCCAAGCCCCTCGGGCGCCTCGTTTCTCGGGGGAGGCCGCGGCTGACCTAGACACGTCCGTCCGTCCGTCCGTCGTCCTTCCTTCCTTCTCTCCCTCCTCGTGGCCTCTGGCCCCGCAACCGAGCGGGTTTCAAGCTGTGCAGCCGGGCTCTGGTTTGTCCTGCTTCATGAAGCCAGGCCTTTCCCTGCCAGCTGCCCGCCGGGAGCGAGTGCTTGGCCCATTGCTCAGGCGGGAGAGCCGGGACCGGGGGAGGGAGGTGCCCCGGCTGAGCCGTGCACCTGTGCGGAGCAGGGATGGCGGAGGGGCTGGGAGAGGCCGAGCCGTGACCACCTTGTCCTTCTCTCCCCACCAGCCAGCGACCGGGACTCCCCGGAGATCGCGGAGGAGGCGGCGGCTGAGCGGCCGGGGCCCAAGCGCTACCTGAGCAGCGCCGAGCGCGCCGGCCTGGCCGCCTCGCTGCAGCTCACCGAGACGCAGGTGAAGATCTGGTTCCAGAACCGGCGCAACAAGTGGAAGCGACAGCTGGCCGCAGACCTGGAGGCCGCCAGCGTGTCCCACTCCGCCCAAAGGATAGTGCGGGTGCCCATTCTGTACCACGAGAACTCGCCGGCCGGGGCCCTCGGCTTCCCCCTGCCCCACGTGTCCCCGCCGCTGGTGGGCTTTTCTAACGCTGTCACCTACCCCCTGGCCACCTTCCCCGCCGCCTCGGTCCCTTTCCTGCGATCGCAGATGACCGGGCTCGTGTGAGGCCCCGGCCGCGGCCGCGGCCCTTCCTCTCCGCCTGCGGACTGCGGCTCCCCCAGCCCCGCTCCTTCATGTCCTGCTTCCCAGTCGTTGAATCCGTGCAATAAACGTGCCGGGGGCCGAGCACCCAAAGAAGCGCAGCCCCTGGCCCCGTGTAGCCAGACACTCCCGCCCCGCGGCCGCCGGCGCAGCGCAGCGCAGCGCAGCAGGACCGGGCTGCCCGTCGGACTGGGGCGCTCGGAGCGCGCGGGGCAGCCGGCGGGGAGCGCGCTGGGGAGGGCCCGAGCACTGCCGGAGCTTGGCTTCCCACGGACCCGCAAGGCTGAGAGCAGCAGTCGAAGGGGGTGGGGGGAGAGAGGGAGGGAGGGAGAAGTGCCGGGAAAGCCACGGACTGGGCCCTCCTGCCCCAGCAGGCCGGGGCGCCGAGCCGGACTCTTCCTCTTCCTCCGCCTTTCCAAGCCCTTCGTTTCTAAAGTTGCTCCATGCAAAGCAGACGCATTTCCGGGCGGTCCACACCTCCAGCAATGTCTCCACAGTCTTGCTATTGGCTGCTTAAGACGTAAATACCTTTTTTATTTTTCATATTTTGTCTTCTATTAAATATATAAAGCATGAGAGGAAATACCTGCTGGTTAGTTTTTTTTAAGGTGCATGTTTTTGGGGTTGTTTTTTTGTTTAACATCTTTTCTAGAAAGTTTTTCACACTAATTAACCCAATACTTTCTAGCAGGGGTGAGAGGAGGTTTGGTCCCGTGTTTTCCCCATTTAGAGCTACCAGTTAAAACCCGCAGGGAAAATATCCCGCAGTTGACACCCGATGACAAGCCAAGTGTCTGCTTGCCACTTATTTCGGCCTCGCGACAAACCTGAAGAGAACAGCACAGCTTTGCTGTTTCGTGTAGGAGCGGAGATTCTCACCAGTTTGCCTAATAGGGGAATTGTTCACGCTGGCAACGTAAAATATATATATATCAGATAACTACAGACTGGGAAATGGTATCATTAGGTACCCGAGCTAAACCGTAACGTGATATTATATTATGTATTATGCATGCCTAAACTACTTTCCTTTCATAACGGGTTTGTTTATTTTTCTCTCTACCTGCTCCTAAAATTAATGGCCGGTCAATTATTATTCCTCAAGTTCAGGCTTCCTGGTACTCCGACTTCAAAAAGGAAAAGAAAAGACCCTTCAAAACTCTATTTTGGGGACAGGTCAGCTTTGATCCTATGTATTCCGGTATAATTAAATGACTTTTAAGTTACCAGCTCGGAGTACTATGTGGCTGGTTAAGGGATCTCAGGTCATGGATTAGCTTTAGGGTACAGGTGTGTCGACACATCTCCAGAGGGGGAAAAAAAATCGAGTTTTGTATTCTTTTCTATGGCTTTAAATTGTATTTGCAACAGCCTAGTTCTTTTGTACACGAGAGCAAACAGCGAGTTGTAACTGAGCTTAAAATAATGATATGAAGCCTGAGAAGAATGTTTTGTCATGGGTAGAACTTCACTAGATCTTTTTCTCTTTGGCCTGAAACACAAGCCCGTGCACCCTCCCCCTCTTCCCGAACGAATTAATGATACAGAATGAAAATTAATCCATAAAAGAAACTATCTGAGTTCTAAAAAAACGTGAACTTTTCCACTAGTTCTTTCTGATGAGAGTTGAGACCAATACTTATCGAAGCTTCCGAAATCCCCACTCTCGCCGTGCAAGTTCTTCTCCAGGTTTTATATTACTCCCTCTCTTTTGATTTTTTTAAAATATCCTTTGAACACTGTTGTGTGAAAATCTACCCCCAGAGCTGTACGAATGCTTCTTAAATATTATGATCTCTCGCAGGAAAGTGTAACAGGAATTGAAAGTGATGAGGTTTTGGATTACAGCTTTCCTCGTTACAGATAAGAAACAGCTGTGATGAAATCTATCGGAAATTAGGTTAGATATTTGATGTGTAAATGGCATTGTTTCGGGAAATATTATTTATTACTTATGCAACATTTGCTTTCCTTACGCTGCAATATTTGATCTGATTATGTTCAAGGCGTAATTATATATGGAAGAAGACAGCCAGATTATTTGCCCCATCACATACGATTTCACAAATTGCCCAGGGTTTCTGATCAGAGGAAATTGTACTTTGCAACAATCATATCAAAGTGGATTGTAAACCAGTGCTACGCACCTGCCGCTTGCCATATGCCTTTTCTTTGGCCTAACATATGAAATCCTAATACATCCGATGCTCCTAGATAGTCTTTTCTTTAAGGTAAGGAACTGGCAGGCCTAAATGATCAATCAGATTTTTACGATGTGTTTTAGCATTAGTTTGTTTGTTTTTTAAAGACATGCTGATTATATCAATAAACAGATTTTTTTTATATTCGGTATTTGTAACTTATGATCATGGGAGAATATTAAACGGTGCAAAAAGAAAAAGCGGCGGGAGGGAGGGGGTCACTTATGCCTTACCACGGATATTCAGGTAGCCCTTCTCACTAGATTATCCAGAGTTCCTACTTACCAGGAACACCTCAAACAAGTTCAGTGTCTGGCTCTCTTGTCTCTGCAATAGTGGACCAAGCATTTTTCAGGCTCCAGACCCTCCTTTCCAAAACATCACCAAACACTGAAACCTTTAAAAACAAATAAAAATAAAAGAAACGTTTTCACGTCCTAGTTCTGAATGCTCATGGGATAGTGCAAAATGTCTACACCAGAGATTTGAAGCAAACTTGTTTTCCTTCTGTCCACATTTAAAAAAATGAAACGAGTATATAGGAAAGAATTAAACATGACACCGTCTCTGCTAGTAGACAGATATTAGAATAAAGTTATTGACATATTATCAAGCTTAATGTAGTTTAGCCAGGGCTGGCTGTGACATATAGAGACATACGTTGCTGTTTTATAAATTCCAGCAACCTCAAAACAGCTTTGGAAATATATCCAGTTACTTATTGCTCAGTATAAATCCTGGGCTGATGACATTTATTTAATGGATGGTCCTGCAACAGCTTAGCTAGATGGCACTCAAGAGGCAAAACGGTTCAGTCTCATGTCCTGCTTCACAGGAAGATAACGTGTGTTGGTTAGCTGTGTACAAAATAATCAGTAAAAAAAAAAAAAAGAACAAAACCCTTCCGAGCTAACTTTAGTGAAATAAATCCCCGGCATAACTGAGAGAGATGTTGTTATTAATTACACCTCAAGTGCAAAGGATCGATATCCCGAAAGCACCGTGTTAAATGATTCCTTGTGCAGATGCTATTGCTCAGTGTCTTAAAATCCCGTATAACTTTTTATATGCCTGAGCATCAAATATTCATCGGAATCAATACTTGATAAATCTCATAGGTGCGCTGGCTCCACTGGTGAACGATATATTTGGATCGATGCCCTTTTTTTTCTTTTATACTGCATTAGCTTTGAATCGTCTGTCTCTCCTCGCTGTAAATATGTAGGCCACTTTGGGTGTAGAGCTCAGCATCGATTGGAGAAGTGCCCCAGCCGTTCAGATGCATTTGAAATAGTTAGCAATTAGAGCCTGACGTTTTTATTGCACTTTCTTTCCCGTGCAAAATGATTGCGATGCGGTATTTTAGGGCGGACTTGTGAATACTGCTGCCAATTTTGGGCTCCTTCTCACTGAGCCAAAAGTGGAGAAGGAAATATGAATTTGTCATTAGGAAGCTGCTCCGGTGCCTGCAAGCGAAAGCTATTTTTGCCTTCTGGAATTGATTGAAATGGGACCGGAAAAGCATGTTTCTCGTCCTACCAAACATCCATTGATTTCTTAGGGAATCCCTTCTAGTATTTTTAGCCTAACTCTTCCCATCTGGAAACGGGATTCCGGGGAGAAACTTTAGTCGATGGCTTTGAAGGCACCATTACGAATCGGGCCCCAGTTGCTATTTTATTGTAAGAAGGGGCCGAGGCTATATTTCTTACTAGACAAACCAAAAGGTCCACAACGCCGCTGGAGTTTCAAAAGCCTCAAAATGACCTGTGTAGGTGAGATGTCTGAGAGGCTTTTAATTCGTGTTCGTGCGTCCCTCTGTTGCCCCCAGTCCAATAAAGCGAGAAGTTGTACATCTTTCCCCCTTCACCTTGCTCTTTCCCTCTTGTCACAACATGGTGCTTTGCTTTCCACAAGTACTCCTTCTCGGGGAAGGGGAAATCGTGGCACTACGGACACACGAGAGCCGGTGCTGTCACCAGGGCAGGGGTTCTCCAGCAGGGTATCCCGGCACCCGAGGGTTCCCTGAGAGCCTGCCAAGGGTGTCGGGGGGAGCCACACAATGTTGGCTCTGCTAGGTTCACAGACAGGATAAAATAAACCCAGGGATTTCAACCTGACATTCATAGTCGTGGGCTTTCTGAGGTCTTTTCGACAGAAAAACTGCTCTACTATTTTCCCGGGGGCACAGAAAAAAAGAATGAAAACCAAGGGCCAGCGTGTTCCGAGGGGCGCCTCAAGTTTAAAAAGGTTGAGGACCACGGCTCTAATAAGTTGTAAATGAACACAAACGGTGTCCTTGGTTTGCTCCGCGTTTCAACTGAAACACACAGGTTTACGGATTTGAAAGGCAAGGTAATGAATAATAGGATTAAGCAAATTAAGCGGTACCCGTGTCCGCTGTTGTACCGCAAATGATAGTTTCCAAAACCGACTCCATTTATAGACATTACGGCCAAAAACGTGTGTGTTCATTTCTTTCGAGGTTTGAAACTCATTCAAAGGACATCTGGAGAGAAGTCCAAGTTGTGAAATATACGTTCACTTGACTGAGTTCCCAATTAGAAGAAACAGGGGACTCTTCTTGTCAGAACTGCCTATTTTATTGCCAACATTATTAAATATTATTATCAAATATTATACATGTAACTAACTATATTTCGGAAGAGAAAGATGGAAAAAGTCCCCCAGCTTCTAATACGATTCGAGCACCAACTCGTCGGAGCTTTGGGGTAGGATGTTAGATTTCTGCCACGGAGGGAAAAACATGAGGGTAAATATTAGGTGTGATGTATTTCCCGTTATTTTTGTAACGCTTTGGCCAGTTTTGCTTAAAAGAGGATTAACTACTAAAATACAAATCGCCGGTGTGCGAAGTAGTCAGGGTCTCTTAACGCCGCGTCTTAAGGATCTCATTTGGATGGGCTGAAGGGAATAGGCCGTTTTAAACATTAAATTGAAAATAAACTACAGGCTCGACACTCCCAAAATGTAAACTTCCGACGTGTAACGATAATGTAGTCGCTTTTAACTGAAGAGACAGTGCAGACTGCTGAGAGTAGCAGCAGCCTCTTGGGTAACAGTAGATTGCGAGAATGAGTGGATTCATTTTTATGTGAAAAGAGCAATAATGATTTAATAGAGAGTAAGTAATGCATCCCCCTTCGAACAGTGGGAGCCGTGCGAGTAAAAAGCTTCTGTGCTGACTCAGCAGAAGAAACCAAAACTTTTGAAAGCCGGTCCTCCAGGCCACTTAGTGCCCTGCTCACAGCCTGCAGAAAGCGTTGCTTTTACTTAAATAACCGTGATGAGATGACTGCGTTTTAATCAACAGTTCCACACGGGAAATCGCTTTGTATTTGATTTTTCTCACTATTTATTTTGCAGAGCGTTTGACTTCGGCAAGACTGATCGCAGCTCTTTAGAGTCAGAAACTGCCCGGGTTTTAAGCACGAACGTATTAGAGAATATGTCCAGACAGATACTTAAAGTGATTTTTTATAACTCAGCATTAGCAATCATCTGTCTAGACAGTTTTTTTCTGTAGGCATTTGCCTTGCAGAAAATTCTCTGTGTCTCTGTCTCTCTCCCGCTCACACGTACACTTCTTAGAAATAACATATAGTCAAATGGCAGTGACCTGAAGTATGTGGACCTAGAATCTGGTTCTCATATACTTATGTAGGGATCAATTCCCGTAGTCCTGTAGGACTTCTATTGAAGCTGAAGTGAGGTTCTGACCTTAAAGCTATAGCCCCAGCCTGGTGTGGTTTTAGACTCTGGGTTCAAAAGAGGATTCCCAACACATTTGGAGTCCGAAGTCCTAGATTTCTTTTGTTGCCAGTGGGTGACTTGACATCCTGGCATGAACAGCTGCAGCGATCAGACACGGTACTTGGCTTGTCAGTGGAATAAAATAGTTTCTGTACAGTGGCCAAACAGAGATGTGAGGATAAGTAAGACTACAAACCTGTATAGGAACGATGCTATGGTAACTTGGGTTCGGCTCTTGTCAGTCTTTTATTGCTTAGAGCTGGAGGAGAAACCTTCGGACTGAATTAGGGAACGTTCCTGTTCTCGTTGAAGTCCGCTTTAAACTCTTTATTTCAGTTCCCGGGTTCGGGATCGGACATTTGGTTGCGTTACTGAGTATATGCATCGAGCATTATAAAAATAAAGCCATATCGAAAAATCACGTTATATGCTTGCACTTCACTTAAACTGAAATGAATGGACGGTCTACAGGTATTTTGTTTCTTTTGCTGAAGTTCTCGGCGATTGAACATTTGCAAGAGTGTAAAATAATATAAAGTCCGGGCAATCTTGCTCTTCCACTTATCAAGTTTCTACTGCACTTCGCCCTTTTGTTAGCTACTGACTACCTTCTCGTGCATCCTGTTTTTACTTCCATATGGAGTTTTACACAAGCTCTTGTCCCACCTACCAATTAGCGCTGCTGTGACTTTTTCCTTCCCAGAGATCCAAGGAAGGGTAATGTGGTACCCGAAATCTTCTCTAAGTCTATTCCAACCATGCGGCTGGTTCAATAAAAGATATCACCTATAAAAATACTTGCCCCTCGTTAGTTTCCTGGACGATCCCTTCGTACTAAAAGTGTCGGAAGGTCAACATTATTTTCCACTGAAATTTATCCAATGTTCTTCTTCTTTTCTGCTATCTCGAATTGTTTTCTTTCTTTAAAGAGTGCAATTATATGCGCAAGGTAAGGAGGCAAAAGGTTTTATAGGGCAAACGGACTGCAGTGTACCAAGAACTATGCTTTTTTCTGCGGTAGAGAACATGACTGATAAATGAACAGGAGGGAAAGTCCAGCCGAAACTCTGATCACACTGGGGTCATTGGTGCTCTATCGATTCCTCTTGAACTTCTCTAGTTATCCACGCCACCAGCCCCTCTTCTTCTTCTCTCCCCTTGCCCCTTTTATAGCGCATCTTTCCTCTCCCCCCTTCCCGTTAGCATCACCAAGCCGTGCAAGAGATCGCAACTCGGGTGCGAGACTAATAGAGCAGGTTTGGGCATTTAGCCAAACGTTGTGTTAATGGAAGATCGGAACCTTTCGCTTAGTGGAAAATGCACAGCTGTCTCGTAGGCGAACGCATTACGATCTCGAGTCTATTTATAAAGTGAAGCTCATTTTTAATGAAAAATTTCATACATCTGCCCTTTCAAAGAACTACTGCAGTCCTTTAAAGATTAACGATGGCCAAAGTCTTAGGAGGCCCTTATTTTAGCTCTTGGTATCTATGGCCTCACGAAATTTAAGAGCCTGTCATCAGTTCTGTTCTCAACTGTTATTCAGAGGTTTCTAATTTGTCCCCGACATTTTTCGTGGTTGAAACATCGACTTCCAGACCAGAAAGGCCCCATTTACGAGACAGTCAGAAAGACTCCGCCAATTCTAAGTCGGGAGGATTGGGGAGAGGGGAATCTTTTCCAGTGTTAACAATTTATGCTTAGTTTCTGACTCACCAGGACAATTTGCCTCGAGCAATTTGAAGAGCTTTTAAAAATGGAAATGCTGGAAGGCCTCATTGCGGAGAATAAGGAGAAACACCCTTCCATCCAAAGTGTTTAAGCAGCAGCCCCGCCTTTCCCCCCGCACACGCCTCCATGACACCCCGGCCGTGACAACAGCCAGCCTCACCCCATCCCCTTGCACATCGTGCACACGCTCCTGACTGGTGCACATCGCGGACACACGGAGCCCTCCCAGCGCGTTGGACAATACTGCCCAGGTGGCTGTATTCGCATTTAGGGACAAACTAAATACCTCTTAGCTCGTCTGTATAAGTGCTGCATATCTACCCCGCTTTCTGACTGACATCAGACTAAGGGGACTAACTACCTCTCGCTGTATTCACAACCCCTGAGGTTTCCAAAAAGGCCTTGTGAAACAACGTAGCGGATGCATTGCTATCCCCGCCTCTGGGATACTGAGATCCTGCGCGAGCTGCTTCTTCAGACATCAGAACTGCCGCCGACTGGCTCGGACCTGGGTTCATCCTGCCCAGTCTCCTGTGTCACACAGTGGCAAAGACTGAAAGGGAGAGTGACCCGGGAACGACCAGGGCTTTTTCCTCCCCGCTGTTCCTCTCTCATTTGCAGCCTCCAGAATTTAAGACCTAGGAAGTGTTGATTCAGAAGCTGTCTCCGCAGCTCAGCAGCTCAATAGCTACGACTCCCCTTTCCTCCTAGACCTTCTCTAATCCCTTGTTGAACGTGGCTGAACTGGCAGCTGTCACAGCTCAGGAGCCAACCTCAGGTTATTACATCAGGTTTTGATTTTCAACCCTTGAAATACAGCATCTGTCCGTCCTTAGACCCATTTAAAGGGTTGGGGTTTTTTTTTTGGGGGGGGGGG
>JAGPOW010001338.1:17600035-17614487 GCA_030014935.1 Caiman crocodilus
AAGCGCTACCTGAGCAGCGCCGAGCGCGCCGGCCTGGCCGCCTCGCTGCAGCTCACCGAGACGCAGGTGAAGATCTGGTTCCAGAACCGGCGCAACAAGCTGAAGAGACAGATGTCGGCGGAGCTGGAGGGCGCCGGGCCCGCTCCGGCCGAGCCGCCGGGGGAGCTGCTGGCGCCGGGCGCCGCCCTGCCCTTCCCGGCCCTCTACAAGGACAGCGCGGTGCTCGGCCGGTGCCTGCTGCCCGTGTCCTTCCCCCTGCTCTACCCGGGCGGCGCCGTCCCCTGCCTGTGCCTCCCCCCTCCCGGCAAGTACTTCAGCCTGGTGGATGGGGACGTATAGCCGGCCCGGCCGGGGGAGGCGGCAGGCCCGTGCCCGGCGGGGGCGGCCGAGGGGCGGCCCCGCGCGGCTGCAGCCCCGTCCCGTCCCACCCACGGCGGGAGGCCGAGCCGGCGTTTCCAAAGGTGTTGCGACAACGCTTTTTCCGGCCGCCGGCGGGGACACCCCGCTGCCGGGAACCAAAGATGCCAGGCGGGAATCCTGGGCTGCGCCGGGCCGGAGCGCTAGTGCTCTCCCCCGGCCCCGCGGAGCGCGAGGAAGCCGCTCGCGCCGGACACCGCACACGCTGCGGGGGAGCAGCAGGCCTCGCCGCCCTCCCGTGGGGCTCCAAAACCTCCCCTGCTTTACACTGGTCCAAACGAAGCGCCTCCCTGGCAGCAGGACGCGGCTGACACTGGGACTTAAACGCGGAGCCTTCCCACCAAAAAGGAAAGCTTCCTGCTTCACTTTCTTACCAGCTCCTCTGACATCTTCGGCAACCTTTCTTCTCTGCTGGCTACAGCCATGCTGCATTTTTTAAAAAAAAATAGATTTCCCAACGGGATTGTCTTCTGCCTGTTTTAAGCTGACACGCTCAGTGAAAGGGGGTCGGGGGGGGAGGGGGGCCGTGTAAAACTTTCCTGGCAGAGACATACAATGCATGCGGTGGATATCAGGCGGCGTTTCAGAGCGGTTTTTCCCCAGCTCACGTGGGTGGGTTTTATTTTAAAAATAAAACAATTGAAAGAAATGCAGCCGTGGCAGTATTGAATTCGGTCCTCACTCTGCGCCGAGTCCCGTCGCTTCTCCAGGACTTGGTCCCTGGCACAGGCTAAATGAACGGGTGTTAAGCAATCACCGGGTTATTGGATCTGTATTTTAGTTGGGCACTTCAACTAGGCACCGCACTAAAAGCAGGCGGATGAAGCTAGAAAAGTTAAACAGTTGAAAAAGGGAAAAGCAGTTTTCCAACCTCTTGAATGAGACTTTAGAGAGAAAAAGAAACGAAGACAGAAATATTGACAAGTGCTAGTTTTTTTTTTTCAGACCAAGAAATCGGGTTGCATTCAATGCCGTTTGGTTTAATGGAGTGACAAAGAAGACACTTGATCCAATGAACGTTTGATCCAGCTTCACAACTGTGTTTAGTGGCTATGGAGCAGAGCCATGTTTCTGACTTCATAATATTGTTTGACCTTTCATTTCTGTCTGTTTTGAATTTTCTCACGCGCTAAGTGTTAGAAGGGCTCACTCTGCTCCGAATAAATCAGGATCCAAGACTATACTATAGAAGCCTACACTATATACAGAAATGTATAGAGAAAATGATATACTTTATACAAGACCTCTTTTGCAAATTTCAGCTTCCAGGTTTCTTTATGTTGAGTTAAAATTTACTCTGTGTGCTTTATTTTAAAAGGTCTGTTACAAACCATAAATGGATGGGTGAGGCTATATTTTTACTTTATTCTCTGTGTGTAAAGGTATTTAGGGAAATCAAGGGCTTTTGAAACCTCAGAATGTTCCTTATCTAAAGAAATTTTGGGATGGATATTTTTAAATCAGGGTGTCTTTTATATTTAAGGATAAATGGATTCAGCTCATCTCTTTCTCCCTCTCTCTCCCTCTCCATGGAAATACGTATCTATCTATCTATCTATCTATCTATCTATCTACCTATAGATAGATATATTACGGATGATGTAATGTGAAAGAGCCACATTGGGAATCTGAGCTTTTTAGTTGTTATTTTAATATTTTATGACTGTGCAAATCCAGCATTATGACATCAGTAAGAATTGGTGAGAAGAGGCAGATTGACAAGACCACGCCATGCCATCCTTTCCAAACATGACAGCAACAGTATTTTGCACATCAGATGTCGGAGACGTAACAGAGGTGATATTAAGCCCTCTGTGACTCGCTGCTTCCTACCACTGTCCCTACCAAGGTCCCCAGAGCAGGGAATGCAAAACATTGGGTGTATTTAATAAATCCCATTCTCTTCTCATTGATTTAGTAACACGTAGGGGCCAGCTCTGCTCTCCTCTGCATGTGTGGCTCCCTTGCTTTCTGGGGCTCCCAAAGGGCAGCATATCTAGATCCCAGTGCCGTTCAGTAACAGAAGGAAAACTCCTACCCTATGTTGTAAAGCACACATCTTTCACAATAAGAGATTTAACACATATGGCTATTTAAAGTGAATCCCATACTAAGTAGTTTTCTACTGAACCCGCCTCTGCATTATTAAGTATGCTTACAGACCTTATACTGGGATCAGTAATGAACTAAATGCCTATAAGTTGTTGATATACAGAAATATTATTCCTTGCATATTATTCAAGTTATCATTGCAGATTGCTGTCTCACTGGCCAAAGAATTTGTTAGTTCCTATAGTCACAAGGCTGTTTTCTTTATAGATCTATGTTAGTGCCAAGACAACTGCTAGAAAACAGCAGGAATGGGTTTGACCCCGAGGTAATTTCTGGATTGTACATGAATGCAATCAAGCTTTTCTCTGCTTTTAAACCCATAACATTCACAAGTATCTTTGGTCTTTGACATAAATAGTTACCTTGGATTACCCAGGAGGCTACATGCAAAGGAAAATCAGGATGATCCGTCAGTAAAGGATAGATGTAAGAACATCCTAGAACTAACCTGATCCAAATTCAGGAGCCAGGGTCTAGAATCCGATGAACCCGAAAGAAATCTCGGGTATAACATGATCCTGGCCTCGAAGCAGGATCGGGTCCCAGAGGAGGTGACTAGACTGGTGGGAGGAGAAGGGTTTGGGGGATCTGGGTATGAAAATGTAACTAAAACAGAGAAGACATGTTGCCAGGATGGACTGATTAGCCAGCTAACCAGGAAAATCTGTGCAATATTAAATACATTCATCTAAAAAAAAACTACCCTTCCCTGTTTTACTCCCTGAAAAACCTCCAAAAATACTCACTCCAAGGTACAAATAAATAAAACACACAGGTTTTATCTGTCATAAAAGAGATCTGGGAGTTCCCACCCCAGGAAGGAATGACTTTAAGCAACATGAGGACGGTGAAAGTTGCTGTCTATTTTCACTTTAAAGTGATGCTCTATGACACGTGTCAAGGAGCCACCACTCCAACGTGTTTGTGCCCCTGTGTATTATTTGCATAAGTCTGTGCTCTGTACGGGGCACTGTACAGACTACAGAGGATGCCTTAGGCCTGTTTCATGTCTAGCCAGATGTGAAAGGAGTTGCTCAGGGTCACCCCCGGATTGCGTGGCAGAGCTTGGAATGGATCCCTGCTTTCCTAACAGCTGGCCCCACGCCTCCTCTCCAAACCACCTTTTAGTTGCCACTCACTAATCTGGCCAGTTTTGTAGTACTGATTATTTGTAATACAAATAGAAAGCTGTGGACACGTTGAACTAAGATCTTACCTCTTTAAAATCCATTTGAAGGGTAGCCACGTTTGAAGTCAAGCACCCAGCAAGGACAAGTCCTGGGACATTACGCATTATCCCAAGAGAAATAGCAGCAAGAAAGCAGCCATCCTCCTGGGCAAAACGGTTACATCCACCAGGCTTTTATTAGCCCTAAACGAGTTCTCATCATTACAATCATTTTCTTTCAAACGCTCTGCAGTTTCTCTCCTGTGCCTGGCCAGGCAAACACCCAGGGGCCAGCCCTTGTAGCTACAACTCTCACAAAGTCTCATTCTGATCTCATGTGAATGGAGAGAATCTCCTCTGAGCTGCATTGGTGTAAAGCAGATCAGAAGGATGATGCTTGATTCTGTAGGGCTTGTTACTGTCCAGAGACTGCCATATCTTGATGAAAACGCAGATGGTATACTTTATTTTGGACTAGATTATAGCTGCTGGAGGTCATGAGCAAATGAGATCCTGGCTCTCAGGAGATGTGCAAACCCCGTGGGAACGTAATTGGAGAATTGGTCTCTTTCTGGCGGTAGGGTAGCTACCTGACTAGGAGTGAGGTCTCCCATTCAGCAGGACCCATCCTTCTATTCTCAAGAGAGGCTGCCTATTGTCAGAGCTCTTAGAAGTTATGCTCCGGTTCCTCAATTCCCCTATATATTCACATTTCACTCTAACCCCTTTTTAGCTGCGTAGTTCCACTGAACAAAGCAAACGTGACTCCATACCTTTTGAGATGTCGTGTGAGCAATCTCCGTGCCTTCTGATTTACATCAGTATAAATGAAATTAGAATCTGGCTCAGTCTTACCAACAAAGGTAAAAGGAAAATAATTTCTGTACTTTTCAGGGAATACTGGTTCACATCCACCCCAGATTAACAGTGTTTAAGGGAGAGAAGAGAAATTCAGCACCTTATGAGTTCTTTGACAGCTCCCATAATCAACACACATCTTTATTTATATAGATCAGTAATATAACCTCATTATTTTATATATTAAGTGAGATCTTCATTTAGTAATAATCACCATAACCAGCTAAAGGCATGGGGACAACATTAACCGTAGCACTCCTGAAGAAAGGTATTTGGTACCCAAAACCCTGTCTATGTTTCTCCAGTTGTACAATTGCTTCTCTGTCTCTTGTGGGCTAAGATCACCTTGAATGGCATTGTGTAATCGAGGGTGGAGATTTGCCCAATGCACTGTAGGTAGACCCCCTTTTGAGAGTCTACTATAGTCTCCCAGTAGGAGGATCTTGCTACATGCTATATTTTATGGAGATGGGGGATTTCTTCCTAGCTTGCTCCTTTGGCCTTTTGGTGAATGGCAAGCAAGATCAGGGCATCTGAATCCCTAGACCTCTGGGCTTGGGACTTGCATGTAGGATGCCTGCCATGGATTTAGGAGTATCTGAAGCCCCAGGCTAAAGGGTCTGGGGGAAGATACTTGCTGGTGGCAACTCCACACAGACCTACATGACTGAGCTTGGCTCACTGGGTGGAATTTGGAACAGATTGGACTAATGTGGCCTGAGATATGAAATAAATACGTAAATATATATAATTGTCATCCAATACAAAGTAGCACCCACAGAAAATCCTTGCTCCTGACATTTTTTCCTATACCACTTGCAGCTGCAACAACACCCCAACATTTCATTCATTATGCAAATGAAAATAGTAGGCACAGATAATAGCATGACCAAAAAAGAGAGTCAGATGAAACGAGATTATAATAATTAGGGGCTATTTTAAATTCTTGATTACACTGATGGAATTCCTACATAAAACTACTGCTTTCAGTGATGTTAACCTTACATCAAGGTAACTGAGCCACATAGTCTGGACCACTTCTGAATAATGATGAATGAAATCACAGAGATCTGCTCTTTTGTTTGAGAGCCACTCTTTTTGGAGTCCTGGTGAAAAAATATTTGGTGTAATCACTGAGGTCACTTCAGGAAAATATGGATACCATATCAAGGACCTTGCCACATGGATAAGTTTTCAAGACTGAGTCATTATTTTTCCCATTGTTAATATATGTGCTCTAATGAAAAACTGTAACTACATTATACAATGTAGCATTTAACCTATTATTTTTAAATAAACATAACTTCAAATGTAGAAGTAATAACCTCATATTATATAAATAATCCAGTGTAATATGAAATTTTATCTTGTGCTTTACTTGTTGTTGTGCACAAAGGGGAGTGCTCTTCCAAAATGTCTCCTAACAAAGCAATAAACTGTGGTTTCCAGAAACAAAGTTGACACTTGTTATCTTCCTATGCAATTTTCAATGCCATATCACACAGTCCATAAGTAACAGGAAACAATTAATTCCATAGGAAAATGTGGCAATGGGAGATGGCAATGCACAATGGCATGCAACAATGTAGATTACATAATCTTCTGATAACACATAAGATAATGCATGTCACCACTGTACTTCCAACAAATCAATAACATTGATATTGTTCTTCATACAAAATTCAGTGGAGCTAAAAGAATGTTATCAGGAGCTTTGACAAAAATGAAACATGAAGGATACTCAGGTGAACTTTAAGACAAAATGGAGTGGGTTGGTAATCCATGTTGCAGCCCACAATACAAAATGAGCAATCAGAAAGTTTGCAAAATCAGAATGCTAATAAACATGAATTAAAACTGCCCACTGCTGGGAGTGCAAAGCGAGAGAGGGACATTGAAAGAAATCATGCAGGAGAAAGACCTTAACTGGGATCTGCGTGTTGACCCCTCAATTCCTATTGACTGTTATGTAAGGATGGTCAATATTGGGGCTGGGGGCACAGGTGGTGTTTTCCTCGATCCTTCCGATTTTGGGCTACAGGCTAAGGAGGGAGAGGAGGATCCAGGTAGTGAACCAAAGGCTGAGGCACTGGTGTCATCAGGATGGCTTCGGCTTCCATGACCACAGTCCATTCTTTGGTGAGAGAGGCAATGAGCTGCTGGGAAGGAATGGCCTCCACCTCTCTCCGCTGGGGAGGAGGCTCTTCTCAGCCAAACTGGCTGATGCACTGAGCTTTAAACCAAGCCCACTGGGGGACAGGGGGACTACTGCCACTGCTTGCCTGCTGAGCAACCCTTGCAAAGCGAGCAGGCCAAGGCACTTAAGGGAGCCCACCCCTGCCCCAGCCCTAGAACAAGCTGCGGGTAAGGCAAGGGCCCTCAAGGGGACACTTGCATGTCTGTACACCAATGCCAGAAGCTTGGAGAATAAACAGGAGGAACTTGTTCTCCTGCTCAACACAAATAATTATGATGTCATAGGGATAATGGAGACCTGGTGGGACTCCACCCATGACTGGACCATGGGTATAGACGGCTATACCCTGTACAGAAGGGATCAAATGGGCAAAAGGGGAGGAGGTGTAGCTCTCTATGTCAAGGAGAGCTACATGTCCCTACAAGATGACATTGGCACCAGGGTAGATGACTAGAGACCCTCTGGGTTAAAATCTGTGGGGAACACAGCACAGGAGATATAATGGTGGGAGTCTACCACAGACCTCCCTCCCAGAATCAAGAGATTAACCAGGAGTTTGCCAGGGAATTGACTGAGGCTGCATGCTTTCAGTCCATGGTTGTCATGGGGGACTTCAACTACCCAGACATCTCATGGGAAGAGCACTCGGCCAAATCTGAATGGTTGCAAAGCTTTCTCATGTGTGTGGATGTGCTCTATCTGACTCAAGAAGTCTATGGGCCAACAAGAGGCAAAGTGCTACTTGACCTGGTACTGGCAACTGGGGACGATCTAATCAGTGACCTAACAATTGAAGGGAAGTTGGGTGTTAGTGACCACGAGCTGATCACCTTCACCATCCACCAAAAAGCTGTCAAGGTAGTCAGCAGTACAGAGGTCATCAACTTCAGGAGGGCTGACTTTGACAAGCTCAGGAGACTTGTCATTGAGGCCTTAAGGGACCATGACCCCAAAGGGAGGGGTGTCCAGGAAGAGTGGTTGCTCCTCAAGGGGGCGATACTAGATGCACAAGCTAAGGATATTCCATCTCAGAGGAAAGGCAGCAAGAGGGCACAGCAGGCCCTTGGCTCTCCAGGGAACTAGTGGTCCTCCTGTGTCTAAAAAGTAAGACCTACAAAGGTTGGAGAATGGGATCCACCTCCAAGGAGGAATACTCTGCACTGGTCCGGACCTGCAGGGAATAAACCAGGAAAGCCAAGGCTGTCATAGAACTCCAACTAGCTACAAGTATCAAGGACAATAAAAAGTCCTTTTTTAGATAGGTGGGAAGCTGGAGGAAAAACAAGGGCAACATTGGACTCCTGCTAAACCAAAAGGGAGAATTGATGACCAACCCTCAGGAAAAAGCCAACTTGCTAAATGGGTATTTTGCATCAGTTCTTCACAAGTCCCATGGGATGCCCCTGCCCATTACAGGACAGGGAAACCTAAGTGAGGGCGGTTCCTTGCCTTCCATCAATCCTGACCTTGTGCAGCTTGAGAGGCTTGACAACTTCAAGTCAGCTGGCTCTGACAATTTGCACCCCAGAGTACTCGAGGAGGGGGCTAGCATCATAGCTCAGTCCCTGGCTCAGATCTTCAAGAGCTTCCAGCACTCTGGTGAAGTGCCCAATGATTGGAAGAAGGCCAATGTGGTGCCTATCTTCAAGAAAGGGAGGAAAGTAGATCCAGCAAACTACAAGTGCATCAGCCTGACCTCTATTCCAGGGAAGGTCTTAGAAAAAAATCATTCTTAATGGATTGGCTGATGGCAACACCCTGAGGGATAGCCAGCACGGGTTTGTTGTGGGTAGGTCATGCTTGACCAATCTCATTTCCTTCTACAACCAGGTGACCTAGCACCTGACAAGGGGGAAGAGATTGATGTCACATATCTCGACTGCATGATCAGAGGTCAGGGAAACAGACTTTATGACAACAGGCTGAGAGCTCTGGGACTCTTCAGCCTGGAAAAGCGCAGGCTTAGGGGTGACCTGATGGCCACCTATACGTTTATAAGGGGTGTCACCAGGACCTGGGGGAACATTTGTTCACCAGAGTGCCCCAAGGGATTACAAGGTTGAATGGTTGTAAACGCCTCCAAGACTGTTTTAGGCTGGACATAAGGGAAAATGTCTTTACTATCCAAGCTCCCAAGGTCTGAAATAGTCTGCCATCACAGCTAGTTCAAGCACCTGCTTTGAATGCCTTTAAGAGAAATCTGGATGTTTTTCTTGCTGGGATCCTATGATCCCAGCTGACTTCTTGCCCCTGGAGCAGGAGGTTGAACTCGATGATCTTCAGAGGTCCCTTCTAGCCCTAATGTCTATGAAATCTACGAAATCTATGAAACATCCAGTAGGGGGCAGTCAGGACTTGGCCCATGGGGGAACACTACTTACATGGAGTGCAACACTGATCTTTGATACAAAACCATGCAAAAGAGAAAGCAGGCACACAATTGATCCCCTCTGTGGGCTATCCATATCATGGTTTAATTCTGTTCCTCCAAAGACATGGTCAGAGCAGCAGAATCAAACAGCTGTGTGTCAGTCCCAGCCCCTCAACTGCACCAGAGTCTCCTGATTGTATTACCTCTGTGGAGCGGTCAGATGCTAACTCAACACATGTTAAGTAATATAATCTGGAGACTCCTTGCTGGCAAAGTCCCAGCTTTGCTACCCTATGATGACACTTACCCTGTGCTTTACTGCTTGAACACCCCAATGCTAATATTTTAAGTCAGTTAACACTTCCTTACTGTAACATCCGACAAGGCCCTAGGATGTATGTACAGTACAATAGTATGTACTGACATTAGTGACATAAATAAAGTGGTTGCAGTTTTTTTGCTCACGTTGGTCCCACCAAAACAATACAGTTCAGAAGAACTGAGGTGGATTCTCTTTCTTCTTGTGTACAGTGTAGAAAATTGCTTGCCAAGTTCCAATCAGCTATACTCATGTCAACCCATTAAAAAAATAGGTTACAGGAGTATCACTGATGGCAGAATTTGTATGGCAGAATGTATTACTGAAAGGTACCCAGCTTGGCTTAGAGAGCCCAAGCAGGCTTTCGAGGGATGGCAGGTTGAGATATCAACTTTTAGTTGCCATGTTACGTGGAAATCAGTGGGCTAAAATGAACATGGAAAGCTGAATGCAATTCTGGTACCCCTTTAAGACAATGAGGAAGAGCTTTTATCAGAAGCTATAATGTTGGTAGCTTTCCAGGCAGCCAGGAGCAGGGAAGGGGAAGTGTCAGAGGAGTCTCATTTCACTCTTTGTATATCTAATTTACAGTCACTGTCACTGAGAAGTTTTCAATCTCTTAAGTCACTCCTGGTAACATGGGAGCTCCTTGTTTCCATATATAAGTTAATAGGTTTAGATCTTTTTATAAACTAATGTCTAGGACTTGCAGACAGTCTTCTCTTGTTTTCTTAGGCATTGATCCAGGTTTTATTGCAGTCACTTGGAAGACTCTCACTGACTCTCACTGGAAGTAGACTGAGTCCTTTGTACAAAATGAATGAGTCTCTTAGCATCTCCCCAATCTCACAGGCCTACATGTATTTGTGATATCTGCATGTAGGTTTATAATTCTTTGTCCATTTATAATTATAGCATGGACAAAGAATTTGCTAAGTTGATCTTGTTTTCAAGAGCTTAATTTGTGTCTTGTTCTGCAAAAAGATGTTTTATGAATAACTCAGCACATTTTGCATATTGGAAAATGCTAAATATTAATGAGAATAATGTATATTTAGGTAGTAGGTGCTGAATGTTTTAAAAACTTTTATTTAAACATCACTTATATAAAAGGTTTCTGCAGTACACTGGAATCTGTCTATTTATCTCTCTGTCTGTCTTCACACATAATGTGTGCAAGCAATTTGGAGCTGTTATGGTGCAGTTCCAATGTTTGCTTAGGGAGTCATTAATGTGCAAATTATAGATGCAGTGAGCTCTAATTGCTTTGTAGATGTTATGTGGTAGGATGTCATATGTATTTAAAGGAGTCTTTAATTTGTGGATTTGTAACTAGATACCTGTATTCATTTTCTGATATGAAATAATTATTGCACATACCAATGTCCTGCTTGCCCAAGGTTCTGATAGTGACACTTTCAGTGGGCATGTGGAGCCCTGCAATAGTCTTCAGTGAGGCTCTTTGTGGACTTCAGCTGTAAATTGCAGGATCTGGATCACAGTAAAAAAGAAGAGCATGGCTACTTAGATTTAAAATAATCTAATTTCAAAGTCACGAGCCTACAAGCTGTGATATGAGCTAAGCACCTGCAAAATTCTACTTTTAAAATGAAGCTACTTTACTATTGAGGACCTTACAAATGTACCAAATGGCAGAAGAGATTAACCATTTATTCTCAAATAATATTTTCATGCTGACACTATGCTAGGTAACATTTAAATATTTATTTTCATGAAAATAAGAATTGTGAACTAGGAGTGCAGAATTTCTTCAAATGAAATTAAAAAATTCTGCTCAGCTATTAAAAAGAGTTCCAATATTGATTTAATCTTTAAAAAAAAAGAGGCAACATCTTGCACTTACTTCAAGGTATGAATGGTTTTCTGCTTAAAAGGAGCCACAGAAACCAAAACCACCAGCCTCCAAACTAACAGATGGTTGACACAGTTACGACATTTTAATTTTTTTGCTGCATCACTGGACTCTGATCCAAATCAATGAGGAAAAGTCTTAATATGTCTATTTGTTCCTTTACTGTGTAATCTTTTGACCTGGGTCAGATGTCAGGATCAATGGATTCTCATGTTTTCTGTTGGATTCATTAACTTTGCTTTATGAAGAGGATTATATAGCAGAGTTGCTTGTGACTGGAGGCTGCACTTGCTGACCTGGGAGGTGCCTTCCTGGCCTATGTTGTATTTTTACACTATGGGACAATTTTAGAATAACCCAGATGCAAAACTAGATCAATCTGGGGAAACATATGCAGGCATTCTGGTAATTTCTCAAATATAGTGCATTTTGAAATCCTGAATCTGCAATAATAGGCTATTTTGGGGTGAACTGTCACTGTCAAACCTAAAAAATGAATGAACACATGACACCAATCCATTAGAGCATGATCCAAAACTAAGTCAGGTTACAGCAACACTGCCCTTGACTTTAGGGAACTTTGAGATCCCTTTTCAGATGGACTTTGATGCTGTCCTTAATAAAAATGATGGAAGACTCCAGTTGCATTGAATAGGGACAAGTGTGGGTCTATGTTAGACATGTATGATGTGTTATTACCTGAGAATTTTGAACACTTATACAACACTGAAGAGAAAATACAAAGCTGCCACATCTTGTGGGACACTTGGAAGATTCTTTCTAGTCCATGTAACAGATTTCCTGTTACTTGGTTTTATATTTCTTCCTACAAGGTGTCAGAGACATTGAGCAAGTAGACCAGCCTGGGCCCAGTAGTGTCCAGGATGCTGAGCAGGCAGACCAGCCTGAGCCAAATACCACAGCAGCCACACCTGCAGCAAGTCCCACTAATAAACTCTTTCCTAGTGTAGGAGCAGCAAGCATCCTGATCGGCTGCTGGGAACACCACCTATTTATTTAGCACCAGCCAGCTGGGGTCCTGGGTCTGCAACAATTCTCTTGTGGCAAGCAGCCTACTTCCTGAGCCTGGTTTTCAGCTTATTTCTGGA
This sequence comes from Caiman crocodilus, assembly GCA_030014935.1. Classification (NCBI taxonomy): domain Eukaryota; kingdom Metazoa; phylum Chordata; order Crocodylia; family Alligatoridae; genus Caiman; species Caiman crocodilus. Next base: position 17,612,460 of record JAGPOW010001338.1, read on the forward strand.
CTTTGGCTTTTGATTTCCCTGTGGTTCTGTTTCCTAGCTCCTGACCCTTGTTTGACTCTGTGTTTGGACTTCTCCCTGTGGATTGCCCTGTGGATTGGTACTTGGCTTTGACTCCCAGATCCCAACCCTGGACTGTGTCATTGACTCTTCTGAATCTCTCTCTGGCTTTGGTCTATGACTCAGCCCCAGGCCCTGCTTTCCCCAGTGGCCCACATATGCTCTGGTCCCTTACACAAGGCCCACAAACATACAAAGACTGTCTGGTCAGATTATTTTAGGGTATCTTTCACTAAGATGCAAAAGTGTAGCATACACACTTAAATCTAAAACTCACAACAGAAGCAGGAATTACAAACTCTGAAGAACTCACCCAGTATGAGCAACATGAAGGAACCAGAACCTTTCTTCAGCAAACTTTGTGGATCAGATCCTTGACTGGTAGCAATGACATTAGCCCAAATCAAAACACTGCAAAAATATAAACTTTGTGAGATGGGGATCATGACACATCCTCAAGCAGAACACGTTGCTGTTGCAGGAGTTGTTCAAAGGGACCCTTTAATGTATGTACAATGCCAGTCCCATTTTTACTCTAAGTGATATTTGCACCTGGCACCATAATTTACTAGATTACTAAGGGAACAAATCTATAATTGCAATTATTCTTCTCCTGGGTGATTTAGTCCACCCCCTGCATCATGCAGGATATTTCCCTACATTATTCCCACTACTTATCTAATCTATTATTGAGTAGCTCTAGTGATGGGGCCTCAATTACTTCCATTACCTCTTTCTCAATGCCTAATCACTCTCTCTGATAAGAAATTTTTCATAAGGAGTGGTTTAGATCATTTATGTTTTTGTTTTAAGCTGTCTTTCCTGGTTTGATAACTTTCAGATCACATGAACATGCTGCTTCCTACTGTGCTGCTGTTAGACTGCTATCCCAACCTCCTGGTTGTGTCTTTAACCCCCAAGAAACTGAGTTCCTTTCCAGTCCTCCTTTTACTGGGATTGCCTTTCTTTACATTTCCTGGCTTCTTTCTTTGTTTTCTCCCATAGTGTGTGGCTTATATGCAATGCTTCTGATGCTGTGTTCAGGCAGGTTATGTAAAATGACCATATGACACTTTTATGCCTGTTTTTTTTTATTACAAAGATAATGCATTTCAAGGCATCACCTATTTCACCTATTTTGCTCAGTATAAATCTCTGGTTTTTTTTTTTATTAGAAACTACCTGCATGCCTACCAGCAACAATTACACTTCCACCATACTGTCTGGATGTTTTTAGAGTAATATTATATATTACATGTTCTGATTTCCAATTAGTATAGTCTTTGCCTCCATATGTGCATATATACTTTTCTAAAAATAGCCCACATTATTCTTCTGTCTGGGGACAGTTCTGCACCCTAATTGCACTTAATGAAAAGCCTTTTCTCTCTTTTCTGTCATCATCTTACCTAACAGCATTCCCCAGTGATCCTACTATCTTGTATATGGGAAGCAAGATAGACTAATGTGTTTGATAAAACAGTGCCTAATTTGGTTGAGTTCTTGAAGCCCTACCGCTATATGAATTCAAAATAACAATTCTAAAAACAATAACAGAAACTGTGATGATGATGTCAGAGAGTCTAGGTTGGGCATTTGTGGAAGTCCTTGTGGCCTTTCTGTAGCCATCCCCCCTCTGGATCCGAGTACTGTTTTGTGATGAGGAATCAAGATGCAGAGTTTGGGCTAGGCTGAATGCCCAAGGAAGAGCCATCTGGATATGGTCCAATAACAATGAAGATGAAGATCAGAGCATTTTGTCATTATAAAGTATCTTCTCACTGAGGTCCTCAGGGAAAAGATGCTTGATAGTATTGGTATAGTGGTATCGTGATGTTGTGAATAACCCCAAGCCATTTCTTTGAAGGCCTCATAAATGGCCTCGAGCCATCCTCCCAAGACAGAATACACAGCGAGACTGAAAGGTTGTTTTGTAAATTATGCCCATCTGCAGTGATAAAGAGGAGACGA
>JAGPOW010001338.1:17614587-17695960 GCA_030014935.1 Caiman crocodilus
TTTACCTGTAACCAATCACTGAATATTATGCTTGTAGATTTTAGTATAAAGGATGCTTAGAAATTTTGTTTAGTGTGCTTGCTACCTTGCACCTTTATTACTAGCAATAAAAACTTTTTTTCTTTCAAACTTCCAACTGGCATTCATATATTGGCTCATGCATGCCAAGCAACGAATTCAGACTTAAGCTGAAGCATAACAGTGACAGTCAGCATTTTGTGGGCTAATATCAAGTGTAGAGGCCAAGCGGGACTGATTGCATCCCCCCCCGGGGTTAGTTGGCTAACATTGTATCTCCTGTAACCTAGTTGTGTTCCCCTCCTCACCCCCATCCTTCTATTGTTAGTCCCTTGCTCGGGCGCTATGTATTTCTCTACTGGCTTTGTCAGCTTTTTTTGGATTCACAATCCTAAACATTTACTAATAAAAGACAATTGCTAGCTGTTCATTTAAAATTACAAAAGCCAGAAAAACACACAATTCTAGAAAGGATACGGAGAAATTTATGGAGGAAGTCAACTTCTGAGGGGCAGGAATACTTCTTGGGGATGCAAGGTGGAGAGGAAGAGTGAGGAGAACAAATGTTTTGCTAAGTCTTCTTCCAGAAAAAATTTGCTTAACAAATGCTGGTGCTTGTATGCGGGTGACCATTGACAAAGAGGGTGTGGGATCATTGCTTTCTTGACAAGTCTTTTCTTGGGCATTCAGATGAATTTTTGGTCTTGCTAGTATCCGCCTGTCTCTTTCACTTCTGGGCCAAGTACAGACGTTATACTTTTACTGGTATAAGTGATTGGAAACCGATTTATACCCTTAACAGAAGTTCAGCATACAAAACCAGCCTTTACCTGTGACAGAAAACAAGTTTGGTGCACACAGACTAGCTTAAAAATGGCAGACCCTGATCTAAAATTTGCCCTCCTCCCAACCAAAGGGCGAATGTTTGTTCTGTTCTCTACCAATGTAAACTATGCCACTTACAGAAAATGTCATAATTAGTTCTACTCCATTTTTAATGTCTTTACCTAGCAATAATGAGCAAGTGCACTTACTTCTTGGTAGATGACAGAAGTGAACCTGAATTGTTGTAGTCCAAATTTGACCGTAAGTATTTTTTTAATTTTTCTGTGAATTCAAACAGTGTTTTTATTATTATAATCTTGCAGGTGGTGAAACAAAAGAATAGAGGATACACATAACTGGCCCAAGGTCAAGAAGTAAATATATGTCAGAGCCAGAAGCAAAACATACATATTTAAAAACTATGTGGTGGTAGATTTCTAAAGATGGAAGACAATTTTAATTTGTGCTGTTATCAAATCTCTTAAGTTTACAATTCATTCAACTCAGATAGACAATCACACCAGTAGAAGAGCCAGTTAAGAGTTTTTTGACAAAACATTTTTGATTCATTAAAATAACATTTTCATGGAAAGGGGGCAGTTTAAGGTCTTCCTTGACTCAGATGCATTTTGAAAGACATTTCTAAATTGGCAAACATTTAGCTTCAACATTTTCAAACAGAAAGCTCCTGTTCTCTGATGCTAAGCAACATTTTTTTCAAGTAAAATTAAGCCAACGGTGGTGATAATTTTAAAACTTTTTAACTAGGCATGAACAGTTTAAAAATATTGGAATGACCTCAATTGTTCTCTCTCTGATTTTTGGTTCATGAAAATCCTGATCTTCCTGATTTGGGAAGTAATTTTTTTTTTTTGACATATAAACAGGTTTTGTGGGATTGGAAAGCCATTTTTTGTTCAGATTTTAAAATTAGTATGAGAAATAGGACCAAATTACCAAAATCAAGTCTTTCTAGGGTTATGTCTGTATCAAGTTCAGTGATTTTAAAATCTGGGGTTTTACTTTGGTTTGTAATAAAGCTAGTAGTCATGCATAAACCAGAGTTTTGATCCAGTTCTGATTTCAAACACACATGTCTTCTATACATGCCAATTTAAAGCACTTTAGCCTAATTTAAGGCACATTAAGGGCATCTGCCTACATGTGTGTGCCCTTAATACACCTTGAAATGGAGATTTTAGGCCATTTGTGCCTACATTTAATAAGGTATCAAATTTATAACGTATCAAATTTAAGCGTGAATAGCTAAAACACATTAATGCACGTGTAGTTGTGTTAAGGTGCATTACTGCTATGTATGGACTGACTTGGGACTAACTTTAGACCCACATCAGCCTGTGCACATGATGTTAATGCACTTTAATGTGTAAACATGAGCCTAAATTGTCTTAATGTGCATTAAGCTAATGAACATTATATTTAGGTGAACCTTAATGCTCTTGTAGACACACCCACGTACTCTTACACATTAGTCCTAGAGTGCAAAGCATTTGGTTCCAAACAGTCTTTAATAGATCTATGCTCAAACAGTATTGATTTTTGTTATTTGGGGTCTCTCCATGGATATGCTCCAAAACAAAAGCCATGTTATGTATACAAGTGTATCACTCAGAGGGTGACCCAACTAGCTAGAATGATTAGCACTGTGCATTTTGACAGTTTCACAACCACAATGTAGAGCATGAAACAAGAACTGTAAACTATGACTCGCTGAATTAACATTATGTAAATTTAATTTTGTCTTTTGTCTATCTTGCTGAAGAAAGAATGGAAATGTATGTCATTTCTCCATGCTTCATGCAATTCTATTAAAAGAGTTGACAGTTACACATGGGCATGTTTTATAAATAGTTGAAGTAATATGAGCTGTGTATAGACACAGGGCATAACCGATTAGAAGCTGCTGCAACGCTGGAGAAGTTATTCTAAATCTGTATAAAACAACTGGGAATTTGTAAATATCAGTTTGATTATGAGCTGTATTTAGCTTAAACTGACAGTCTTGAAATAACAGCAAAGTGCCACTGGAAAGCAGATCCCTTATGTAATTAAGGGCTCAATCCTGCAAGCTCTCCAGATGCATAACTCTCCTTGGAGTACTTATGACAAGAGCTTTCAAGACTAGATCTTAATTCTCCTGCTTTTAAACATTGACCAGAATGAAAGCACAGAACGAACACAAAAATAAACCTAAGGAAAAAAAAGACAATTTTGGAAATGGATTTTAAATCTGATCTTTCCCCAGAATAGTAGAACAGATTTTGCCTTTTAAATTACACAGATACAACTAAAATATCCAACAGAATCACCAGAATAATTCATATCAGAATTTGACCTGATGGAATATGATCTGTATGGATCCACCTGATTTGAATCTTTGATCATCCAACCTTGAAACTTTTTAATGTATAGTCTTCTGCATCTGGTTACTTTTGCTGGATTAATTTAAATGACAAGGGGCATGTCTACATGAGATGTTTACTGTGGAGCTGCCTAATTAGCTCCACAGTAAATATCTCAGCCTCTACACGTGTGGCCCGATAAGGCTGCAGTAAACTAATAAACTTGAAAATACAAGTACTCCTCTGCTGCAGAGTTTTTTTTTACTGTGCAGCAACACGCATGTAGACGCAGACCTGGCTGGCTGGGGCATGAAGGGTCTTCAGTGTGGGGGCTGCCTGCTGGCTAGCCCCACATTGAAGCATCCTTTTGCTCCAGCCAGTCTCTCTGCAGCACACTGAGCCAGGCAGGAGCAGCCCCTGCCTGGCACACTGACCTGGCTCTGGCAGCATTGTCCTGCCTCAACGTGCTGCAATCTTGGGCGACATTCAAATGGCATGCCTGGGAGCAATAAACTCAGGCATAATACACACCCAAGTTTATTGCTTTGCCTTAATTGCATGTGTAGCCATGCCCAGGGGGAAGTACATATCCTTTAACCATTACTTCTGTGAATTTTGCCATAGTTTTCATTGTTCACTCGGGAGTAATGACTCAGTGGGTGCGTCTAAACGTGCACTTTACTTTGGAGTAAGACTAATTAGTTCTGCATTAAAGTGCCACCTTCTACGCATGTGGCAGTATTAGGTCACAGTAAAGTAATTAACTCTCCAGTAAGACAGTAATGTCAGGGACAAGTACTGTTTTACAGCAGATTAATTTCTTGTGACTAAACTCATGTGTAGACAGTGACCTTGGGTACAAATTGCAGCCTGTCAGCCCAGCCAGGCTCCTGGCTGTTGTATAGCGATGAGCTTCTGCATGTGTAGTACCCTTGTGCCCCAGCTAGCCCTGCTGTCACCCAACATTGCCCCGTGAAGCCTAGAGTCTGGAGCCCAGAGCTGTCGCCCTGTGCTTCCTGTTAGCCCATTGCTGTTCTGTCCCAGCTCAATTTGCTGCTGTTCTGGGTGCATGTGTAGAGGCTGCACCCAGGAGCAATTTACTCCAGCTTAAACTGCTCTAGGGTGTATCGCTTTGCATTAATTGCATGTGTAGATATACCCAGCGTGAGTTATTTTCTGGTCTGTTTCAATGATATAAATCTGGAACAAATATAGTAAGTACAATGGACTGACTGTATTTTCCCTGGTATCAGCTGAATCATGGAATCATAGAAAAATACAGTTGGAAGGGACCTTCAGAGGTCATCTAGTCCAACCCGCCCTATCAGAGACAGGATCATTCCTGTCCAAACCGTCCTATACAAATCAATTGTCTAAACTATTAGGAAAACTATAGATTCAAGGCAAACACAATCACAAGGCATTTAACACCCTAGCCTGCCACAGTTCAGGCAGGGAGACAATGGTGGGCCATATTCTGCTGCTGCAGAGATTGTTAAAAATGCATGAGAGATCCAAGGAAGAGGCCAACTGGCTGCCCCACACCAACCAATTCATGTTCTAGAAGAATGGAGTCAGATATAGAACTTTTTGCACTTGCACAAAGAAAAATGTTTCTTGGGACAAGATCATTAGTGGGATTCTTCCTAAATGATCACATAATTTAGAACTGTCAGTGAAAAAGATTTACTAGTAACTTGATATGTGTGTAATGACTGCCTAATTTACTGAAGGACTGAAGCTATCTGCACCATAGAACTATGCATATTCCACTAAGAGAACATGCAATAGCCAAGTACTTTGAAAATCTTCTACAGAATAAAAGACTAATATAGAAACTTTCAGAGAAATGCTTGCATATATCTGTCACAAATGAAAGAAATATAATGGTCAGGCTGTGGACCCAGTAGAATTAAATTTTGCTGCTACGATAACACAAAGAAACCATAAAGCTGACTTAAGTGGCTATTTTAGGATTCATCTGGTGTGGCCTACACACTGTTGTGCTCCAGCAGTCCCCAGCTGTCAGAACCGCTCCCAAGGAACGGTTGCACTCTGTCACAGTATTGATCCCTTCTGAGGATGCTCTAAGTGGCACCAGGGGTGAGCTGACCCACAGCCAGTGCCTGGATTGTGGCAGTAAAGGAATAAAGTGGTGTATGATCATCTTTTGTACCTCATATGGATGTTGAATGGAACAGAACTTGGCTACATCTAAAACTATATCCCTTTGCAAATCTAATATGCTTACAAAACTACACCGTAACCCTTTACCTGCTTTTATATAATGTATTCAGTAGCCTACCAAGACACACACACACACACACACACACACATACTTGTTTCTCTAATTTATAAAAAAATCCTTAATAAGCATGTAAAGAAAAAGCAAGTAAGTAGTTTATATTATTCCGAGAAAAAATAAAAAAAAATAAATTACAGTGTAAATCTCAGTGATACCACATGTAGAAATCTTCCTTAATCCAAGCTAATCTTGTTCCTTGTTCATACCTACTATAAAAAACCTGAGCAATTTTTGACAAGATCTAAAGTTTTGTCAGTTGTTAAGAATTAATTGAAAAAATTACTAGAGCACAGCAGCTATTTCAAAGGGACTGACCCAGAACCAATTAGAATTTTGTAACAATTGACCATTCACCACAAAACAGTTATCATGAGCTTTGGCCTCTGAAGTGTGTGTTGGGGGTGGGGAAGAATCAGATTAAAGAAACTTTAATTTTTCTTTCTTTAACTAAAATATTGCTAATAGCAGCTTTCTCAGTGAAACTATCAGTCAACTTCTCTGAGCTTTAAAGGCTATGATTAAGTTGCAGGAACTGCAATACAAAGTATAATAAATGATTATCCCTTGGGTTTAGATTATATACAATATAGGTTACCATCTTGAAAAAACAGGTCAGACACAGGAACATTCTTTATCAAATTGCTGTTGACAGCCCAAACAAGAGATTGAAGAATACCACAAAAAGGTTCTTTCATCTAAAGACAACAGAGTTTATAATTGGTCATTCTTTCCTCCTTCATCCTCTCCTTCTCAGCCAAAAAAAAAATTCTAATGCAGCTTCTTGAACATGGGTAGCATGTGTGGGTAGAATAATGTACACTAAGGAATGGATTTACTCTTCTGCCTTTCTGCTTAATGTATTAACTTTGGCAGAAGAACAGCAACAGCCCTAAATGTAAAAAATAGGATTAAGAGCAAGGTAGCAGTGCAGGCCCATATTAATTGGACCGCCTGCTTAAATCCCCTTCAATATTCAAATGTAACAATAGCATTATTGCTGTTGGGAAAAAACCCCCCTCTCATCTAGCACATGATCTGCTTTGATTTATTACAAAATGTAACTTTTATAGGTACAATGTTCAGTCTGTTATGCGCAAGCTGCAAATAATCTATGTAAATGCATGCAAATTCATATGCATAATATATAGTATGCATTTGGTATAAATATATGGATATATGTATGAAATACAAACGTGTTATACTGTGAAAGACAGGTGAGAAACTGAATTCTGTTTAGGACTGAGGATGCACTTTTTTGCATGGAGTCATAGTATTTTCTGCCTAATACTATGAGGGGCCTAATAGATCATCTAGTCTGATTGCATGTATATCCTAGGCCATTAAATTACATCAAGGTATCCCTTAGCCCAGTAATTTGTATTTGTCTAACAGATGTCTGTTGGATAGGCACCTAGTCTTGATTTGACACGGACCTCAAAACAGAAGAACCCACCAGTTCCTTTAGTATATTTCAGTGGTTAATATCTGGTTAAAAATGGTTACAAAGTTGAGATGAGTCAGTTTTGAATTCTCTGACTTGGAATCCAAAGGAAGTGATTCATGTCCTGCTCCTGCAAACACTTATGACCATGCTTAACTTGACACACACAGGTAATCCCACTGGAATCAATATACAATTAAGATCGATGGGACTACTCTTGCATGTCATGTTAATATTGGTATTTGAAGATTTGGGCCTAAAATGAAAATGTGGCATATTTGATGGGTTTGCAAAGGCTCTCCAATAAAAATTCAAGCAGATTATTCTGTGGGATTTGTAATTCGCCTTTAAATCAAAGATAACATGGAATATCTACCAGTGAATATTTCTGTTGTATGCATGAGGGAAAAATGGACTGGTGTATAGTGGGTCCTGCTTTGAGCAGGGGGTTGGGCTAGATGATCTCCTGAGATCCCTTCCAACCCTCATTTTCTATGATTCTATGAATATAAGTAAAAAAGTTCTTTGCTTTTCTACCTGGGATCTGGCAATGTGCATAAACTAATCTGAGTATCACATTTCCTTAATTTCCTTAATAGTAGGCTCTTTTTAACATTTTCTTAACTGTCAGCTCAATTAAAGTTTTCCTGTTGCTCCTCCAAGTTATTACGAACCCAGGCAAAGATGATAGTTATAAGCAAGAGACTGAAAAGGATAAGACTATATACGATAAGAAATGTGTTTCCTTAAAAAACAAAGAAAATAGTGGCAAGCTCTCAGCAGTGAGAAATAAGTCCAAAAAGCAGACACACATTTACTTTTGTCTTGAGCCACACCTCCAGGGGTTGGTAAAAATTGGTGGTAGCTTGCTTAGAGAAACTCAGGAAATTTCTCAAGGCATAACCAACAGCTTCAAATCAACAGAGCTTTTTTTAAAATCAATGGAGTTATTCTGATTTATCCCAGCTATGTGTCTTACCCACATTTTGCAGTCTTTTAACACATGACCTGGTCAGCAAGAGAGCTTCAGAGCACTTCTGCCTATTGTCCCTGTTGGTAGGCACTAAAATCTTGCATTACTCTGCTGTGACTTGGGGTGACTTATTACAGCAGGTGCATCTGATTAAGAAGAATGAAAGTCTCTCTCTGTCTTAATAGAGGAAAATAAGGGTCTAAAACATAGGTAGAGATGCTGGGGATTTTTAGAGGTAATTAAGCATAAGAAGAAAGCTTCATGTATGTTGTTATTGTTTCTGAGATGTCTGTACAAGCAGATCCCAGTAAGGGGTAAGTTTGGGTGCGAACTTGGGATCTATGTGATCTGAAGACAACCTGTAAAGACCTTCAGCTATTTAAATGGCCTAATGGTTGTGATATCTTATATGTGGCTTCACTGGATATGGGGTCAGATAGTTCAACATATGAAAACTGGAGAAAATGGAGGGGATTTTTAATAAATATATATATTTAAGATCTTTCAATATCTAGGTTGTTATTTAGGGCCATTAAGATTTACAGCACGTGTAGTGGAGCATATGGAATTTGAGATGTAAATTAGGAAAAATAGCCCTGAAAGAGAACAAAGAAAATGTAGCATGAGTGATTTCTAGCTTTAAATTTTTTTAACTCCTTTTCCCTCTTATTCTTCCACTCTGCTCCCATTCTGTATTTAGTATGATTTGAAAACCAAACACTATTTTAAACAAACCTGGCAACTTGCAGAGGCTGTGTGTGTGTGTGTGTACTCTTCCATGACACTGTCTGCATGAATCCAGCAAAACCAAGTCAAGTACAGTGAAATTGTCCCTGAAACTAGATGAAGTATTGTATTGTCAATATTTAGTGGAACTCCCTTATGAGGAGAACATGTCTCTACATATCTCTTTCATTGCATGCAAGGACTCTGGAGGGGAGGGCGAGAAGAAGGAAAGAACACAGGACGTTGCCTGGTTCTGAGATATAGTTCCCATTTAAATCAATGACTAGTTGCCACTGAAAAGCCATAGTTGCCCATGCCCATGGTTCCCCATGCCCCATCCACACACCATAATTGCCTAGGTTTCTTTGTTTATGAGGCTGTATTGTGTGGAAATAGCTATTTATCTACTTAGACTACTTTTATCCAAAATTAATTATATTCTTCTTGATAGACTTATGTCAGATTCATATCAGTGTCACTGAGAGAAGAAACAGACTCAATATCTGTTTTACAGTTACACAGTATCACTGTAGCATTGTCTAGCTAGTTTCCTGTTGTATGTTTTCTAATGGACACATCTGCTAACTCAGTCCAAATAAGACACATGAAAGCTATTTCTATGCTGAAACTGAAAAGGAACAGACCATGATGCCACATTAGTGTATTTAGTTTATCAATTGAAGTGTAATACTTCACCACTGAAGTCAGTAAGAGATTTTCTATTGACCTCAAACATTGCAGGCTCAAGTCATATGCAACTAGTCATTGGCTAGACATTAGTGTTGGCATGAAACAGAGAGGGTCACCAGTACCACCCAGTAACTTCTTTTCATGACATATTCAGTTCCTCAGCCATGATCACTTGGTCTTCTTGGATATTTTCTTGGTCACTGGAAGTTATTTGCACATATCAACGGTTTTAGATTATATGGATCCTGGCATATTTATTTGAATCTCTAAGCTTGATCAGAATACTCTATTTATATCTTTCTTGTTTATTTTCTTCCTGTTGTCAAATAACTCATTACATTTCTTCTGTGTTCCCACAGGCTTCATTCTCACTTCTACAAAGCCCACTTTTTCTTGTACTAGCCCCAAACTTTAGCGTAAGTGGGTGCCTCTTCTTTTGGAGCATGTCGTGAAGGGCACTGTCTCCTGAACGTGTTCCTGAGTTTGCTTTGATTGTTGTTCTGTTCAGTGAAACCCTCTTACTTTGAGGTCTAGTTTTTATCTTGCCTGTTGCACTATGATATCTGAGAAAGATAGCCACTGCATAATTTCTTTACCTGGAAGACTTAGAAAAGACTCCCACAGCCACAACAAGGCATATTTGTTTAATGCAGTTTAGCTTCCAGCTGTCTCAGTGTAATAGGTACCCCAATGGTAATACAGTAGCATCATTATTTCCATTTTTTCAAGGCAGAACCTCTTGGTAATTTCTTGTAAACCCACCAAATTTACAATAAAATAAAATTTTATGCTGATGTGACTTGTAGGTCTGCCATGGTTCACTTATAAACATTTCACACAGCAGGTGCTACCACTGAGTTCTGGGTCTTGTTTGTCTCAAATAAAAGATTTTATATTCTTTAGTAAGAAAGCATTGCTATATGATTTGTACTTATTTGGCTGATGGGTAACCTAGACATACTAGGCAAGATGAGGGCCTTGTTGTGTAGGAGAGATAAAGTGAGTAAAAGATCCTATCCAAACAGCTTTGAAATCTAATTATAATAGATAAGGAATGTGTTCTCACTCTTCAGATGAGGGGACAGCATAGAAGCATCAAATGATTTGCTTTAACTCACATAGCAAATTCTTGGTAGAGCCAGAAATTGAAACCAGCTCTGATGAACATCAGGTTAGGGACTTACTTGCAAGACCACCTTGCAGGTAGCGTCTTTGGAATGCTCGTCAGTCCATTCCTCAGTGGGTGTGTATACATGTGCGTTTACACTGGCTTAAATTTACTGTGCAGTAAATGGGTATAGGCTGGCATCTAGACATGCAGGTATTAAAGCGCATTAATGCTGTGCATAGACTGACTTGGGACTAAAGTTACACACAGTATTGCCATGCAGTAAGGCTTTTACATATGCGTTACTGTGCAGTAACTAATTGGGCATAAATTTGATACCTGCGTGATCCAGGTATCAATTTTATGCTCAAGATGGAGTAAGTTGCCATATTTACTCCTTAGCATGGGCATGCGTGTAGACACATGCCTGCACTGCGCAATAATTTTGGTTACTGTGCAGTAAATGCTCTCATGTAGAAGTGACCAGTAAGAACTTTTGCCCCTTTTCACCCACTCCACTTGATTGCCTTTTCTTTCTCAACATTGAGGATGATTTATTAACTGTAGTGCTGAGATGTCACTTTTAATAACAGCATGAGCTCTGTCCTCTAGGAGTCAATAGAGTTAGGATTATGTGGGGAGAAGCAGGGTGTGAAGGATCACAAGACATACCATTATATTTCTGCTCACCATATACCACACCTCAACTTTTTTTAAAGTTCTTGTCATCTCCCTTGCAGGTGTTTTTGGCAACAGTCTGTTTAATGAAGGAGGAAGGATCTGGCTATTAAAAGCATTATTCAGTAGAATAATTGTTTCCTCTGAAGTTTGCCAAATATGAGTAATACTGGGTACTTAACCATTCCTCATCAGGTTCTCGGTTGATGCATAATTTTCCACCCATAACACTCGACACACAGGAGGATAGCACACAGGAGGATAGCAGAGAATATAATATGAACTTCATATCAGTCTATACTGAGGAAATAATTGGGCCTGGAGGGTTGCGAGAATAATACAGATTTGAAGGTGGCATCTATCTTGTCCTTTTGTGATGCTACTTATGGATTGTGACTAAAACTGATTTTATACAGTGTAGTAGTGTCTGGTCAGCAGCAACTTCCCCATTCCACCATCTTTTGCTTGTTCCTACAATTCTGAATTATGGAATAGTGTTATTACAAAATCCTATTGATACAGTTGCAATTACTTACATAATTAGTTTTGATTTTTTTTCTTATACAGAGGGATTTATCTTCTTTGTTTTTATTTTTTTTATTGGGTTGCCTAAAAGTAAACCAAATTCCTTGGAATTTATTTGTTATTTGAAAAAATGCAGAACATTTTTACATGCCTTCTTGTAACTCTATGGCCTGGGCACAAATCACTGTTAATTAATTGTAGGGAATATGGGAAATAATGGAAATGTGTTGATTAGTTCTAACTGGTCAGATGAGTAACCTAATATGGTTTCTGTCCGGGACTGGACTGGTAGTATATCCAGTTCATGCACTTCTATGTAGATTGAAACTTAGCTCCCACAAACATTCACACCTGCAGCTTTAACATTCCTCGTCCAGGAAAACTACTATTAGTAAAACTTGAACCTGCAAGTAGTTGCAGAAGATTAAATCAAATGGTGCAGATGTGAATTTGTTAAAACGTGACCAAAATTAATATAAATACTGTAGCTTTACAGTAAGGTCCAACTTGGGCTGTAAACTGAGCAAAATTTCTGTTGCCGCTGAGATTACAATTTGGCTCTAAATCACTTGAGTGGGTCCCATATTGTGTACTTAGATATTATCAATCAAAAATACTGAGAGCCAGAGAGGATGTGAAAAATGCTGCAGGGGGATGTTAAAAAGGAAAATAGGGAAACAATGCTGCAATCAGAAAATAGCAGCACAAGGTCTGTTTTCTAATAGGATAATAATGCCAAGGAGTAGGGTGAAAAATACAAATAATATTAAAAATAGGTTGCCACAGCTGAAGGTGGAAATAAAAAGAAAGCGCTCTGACTTAGGGGTCTGTTTGTCTCTTCCTAAAACTTAATCTGGTGAGAGGGTGAGCAATCCCCCAGGTGTCTTCAGTGAATGTACTCAGAGTCCCAGAGGCATATTCATCACCTTATATAATTAAGTTCCTTATGTGCACACAACCCATCAGTTTCATTAGAAATCAGGCATTTATAAGGATAAACTGATGATAAAAGAACAAGCTGGTTAAAAAGAAGAGTTAACCTGAAATATTCTTTAGGCTAGAACTGAACAACTTTCTCGTTCATCATTGGTATGTAATTTTTTTTTACCCTTTTTTCGTTTTTTCATGATAGATACTGTGCTTAATGAGTAGAATAGGCACTGGTAGTGTCAAATCTAGCTGTGGCCTTGCCATTGACTTACTCTTCCTGCCTTACTACTTGAGAGTTAAGTTATTGTCTTGTGCCTCAGTTGGGCTATTTGGAAAAGAGCTTGGGGATGTTGTCTGTCTTACCTTTCTGTCTCCCAATGATAACCAAAATGACAAGCAGCAGTATTAGTGATGTGTACTGCAGCAGTGGCCTAGAGGCAAGGGGTCCATTGTGCTAGGAACTGTACAATCCCAGAGACACATCTGGGTACGATGGCAGCTTGATCAGGGGGGAACATGAGAGAAGTCAAATTTTACAACTTTGTGAAAATGGGATTTCAAAAATATCTGGGAATAAAACCTGCTCTAATGAAATTTGTGATCTGATTTTGTTGACATAGAAGGTTTGTCAGGACTAAAGTAAATCTCATGTGTTGAAAGAATAGGGATGCCTTACATGCTGACTTTATATTTGGTGACAGCAATTTGAACAAAACTGCAACAGGTTTCCTATGAATCTATTGATTCCTCAGGCATCATTTAACCCTAATATCCTTCTAGGTTGTGAATGTATCACGGTGTTTCAGAAACAAATGGCAAAATACCTGCTTACACTGTATGTCTGTGAAAATGAGAAGCAACAGAGAACCCTGATGGCAGCATTATCAAATGCACCCTTCATTTCTAACTATGGAGAGAAATGATGTGGTCCGCTAAATGATCACAGCACACCAAGTAATTTTATTTCAAAATTGCTATTAGTTTCTGTAACACCTTCATACTTGCTGTTTGGCAAATATGAATGTGTGTCTTGGCTAAATTTCTAAGTGCTCAATGTAGTAGTTTTTAGATAAAACTCTAACTACGGGGTTCTAATGACTCTGAATTAATCTGTCTAAATTATGCAGCTTTTTCCATTAACTAACTGAAATCGTGAAAATATATGTAGGGATGACATATTCAGCAGAACGGTAATCAAACTTTTAAGTTTGACGTAAGGTTTAAGATAGGAAAATGTTTAGCAAATGCCCTTTTTTCAAAATGAGGTACACAAAATTTTTCATGCAAGAATGAGTGCATAATTATTTCAAATATGCAAAGATGAATGACCACAACTGAGTGTGTGTGTAGATCAGGTAATTGTACACCCAAATGGCCAGGTCTAACTGATCATGTATATACACGCTTATTTAGATAGAGGCATTAGATGTGATACCTGTGCACACAAATATGGCAAGAAATGGGACATGCAATCTGAAATGTTGAAAATGAAGCCTTTAGTCAGTAAGTTTAAAAAATAGAAGCCTAAAGCAAGGAAGACAAGGGCACTGCTTAAGCCCTGCCACTGCAATGATGAAGAAGTAATAGGTTAACATATGCTCAGAAGATCCTAGGCATGGTACTAGCAGTAACATTAATGTAAGGAATTTGACATTGAATGTTGTATTCTATCCCTGTGGGGATTGTAGAAAGGAATAAGAAGTCTAGAAAGAAATTTTCTTCCTCTAAAATTTGTGTTAGTTAACATAGGGAAATTTTGGCTTTATGAGTGTTTACATACAGGAAAGTATGTCGGTGTCTTGTCTTGGATGTCTGCTGAAGGGAAGTGCTGAAAATAAAAAAAAAAAATCTTTTCCCCCAAAGGAACTTTTGCCTCGGTCAAGACAGGTGGGACTGAAAGTTGGCATTTCATTAATGTACACTTGACTGGTGAGCTAAGGCATTTAATACCTGTAAAAACATTTTGGCAAGGGGGTTTCAGACATGGATGCCAGCTCTCTGGTTTGTTTTTTTTTTCACTTTTGAGTTTTGATTAAAATCTTAGTCTGGTTCATGTTGAAGCAGGACTCTTTGTTTTGTTCTCTGGTTGTATGGCACAATGGATCCTGGGACATGACTGAAGCTTAAGTCCCCCACTGCAAGGCAAATAGGTTCATAATAATACCATCCATTGTTTTATGAAGTTAGGAAATATGTGTGTAGACAAATTCCATCCATTTTAATGAGTCAGTCCCTCTGAAGGACAGCAACAGAGAGCACAGAAGAGATTCAGCAGGGATCCTGGAAAACTGTAGAGAGCTCTAGAAGTGGTAACCTCAGACAAAAATCATCAGTCTAATAAACCAAGCCCTTTCTCAGTGCAGATTTTTAGTTGAACATAATAGAAAAACCCAACCCCTGGTTTTGCTTTTATGGCAGAAGCAAAAAGCTTCCTTTCGGAGGATGAAGTCAGTGAAAGTTCTTTTTTTTTTACTGAGGACTGAATAGGATTTGATTAAGAGCTGGTTGTATCACTGCTCTTCTCCTGTCATTGTCACTGGACAGGTACTTTATATACTGTAATGTATAGCTTGTTGTTCTTGTCCATTTTGACAGGTTGCAACCAGGAGTAAAGGAATGAGGTGCAGGAAGACAGCATGGTGATAACAGCAGGAAGACAACAGTTACAGCTGTTCAGCATTTGATTTAAACCATTTTGGCAGAGTTTTAGCTATTGTAAATTGTAAATCTATGTGAACTCCACTGATGTCAATGGAATCATGCACATCAATCTAGGATCAAGCCCTTTAGCTATGTGAAGCCTGTTTTTTGGTCTTGCAGAACTGACACTGATATCCTTTGGGACACTGATGGCCCTGGAAGATTCCCTTTCATTATTTTTTCTCTCTGCTTTATGCATGGGTAACTCCTAGACACCCCACCCCAGATTACCTTTTGTGAATCCTATTTAGCAGTAGCCTGAAATAAACCTCTACTCCTGTGCTACAGATAACCAGAAGCCCTAATGGATGTATTGTTTGACACTCCTGAGTACTAAAGAACCAAATTATGCTGCTTAGCATTCATATGATCTTAATGATAAATAACAGTTTAATACCTGCTTATTACAATTTTTCATGGGCAATTCTTTTCTTTACAATTAATCTTCCCTAGTAGGGGATTACAAAGATCATACACATTTTCCTCCGAACTTCAGAAAAACAAAACTAACTACTGTGAAACTTTCTCATGCAGGAGACTGCCATTTCCATATGCTGATTATCCTGAGCAGCACAGTCAGTGCTGCTAACACAGGCTTACCTCTCCATACTTCCCTCATTGTGTTTTGATTAGCAGTCAAAACTTCCTCCAGTCACTTTTTCTGCTAATTCCCAAGTTATGTAGGTGCTGCCTGCCAGTTTTAGCTATTATAACATTTTCTAGTTAGCTGGTAAATATTCAGGCCAAGTGGAGGTCAAGCACAGATGAAGGCCATGCAAAATAGGCAATTGTAAGGGTCATGTGATATCCCGTGTCTCCTTTTTCTTGACTATCCTGGAGTTATGTTGGGTTTTGACTCTCAGACTAATGTACTGTAGCAGCCATACAAGTAAAACATAAGGAAACACACATACCTTTATTCATGGTGATACCAGCTTCAACTCTTATGGTTTGGGGCTTATCACTCTTTTTTTAAGCTTATTGAAATGGGACTTAGCTTCATAGTGAAGATTTATTTTTTATGTATTTTGAATTCATGATGTAGATTCAGCACTTACAATATTAACTCCCCCTCCTCCCCCCGCAACCCCCCCCCCAAAACAATCCTACTTAGATTGAACCAAAATGTTCCTGTTGGGTAAATGCCTCCTTCAGATCTTTTTAATTCCTCTCCCCCTGCTTGTATCAATGTGCATGAACAAGCGTTTAGGGCTGGATGCTGTCACTTCAACTTACCCTGACTAATACTCTAGTCTTATGCTGGAATTGCTGGGGCCCTTAAGGAGAAGGAAATTCCTCAGCTGGAGCAAGGGTGGCAGAATTAACATTTAAACGCACATCTCTGGTGACTGGCCTGTAGACGTCAAGTCTCTAAATTCTGGCTCTCGAGGGCAAATGAGCGAAGAAACTTTACATTAGAATATGAATTAGAAATGTGCTCCTGGGTTGTTCTGTGATTTTATTTATTTTTTAAGAGAGGCGTTTGAATCAGGTTTGCTGTGGGAAGAAGATATGGGTGGAGATGATTCGGTTCTATTACATTGTAGACCTAGGAATGAACGTTGGGGAGGGAGAGGTTAGTAAGCATAAGGTTGCTCCATCCTTTCGAGGAATCACTCACATATCACTACAGTCAACAGGTAGCCAAAGATTGATTTTTCCATTAAAATGAACGGCTCATTTGTGGGGGTGAGGGACACAGATTTTAGGCACTGGGAGACTGTGGAAGTGATTTAGAGAGTTTTCTGTTGTTTAAGGGAGATAACTCCAGGAGTTTTGTGGTAACCATTCAACATATTGTTCCTGCTTAGGGAAGAAGAGATGGTCTTGTGGTTATAGCAGCTGGGCTTTATTTTTTGGCCTTCTCCCCTTTCTTCCAAAGTTGGTGCCAAGGATGGTTGCCCCATTAACCCCATCCTAGTTGTGCTACTGGTACAAATACTAAAACTCAAGGCTACAGTTCAGCTGGAACAAAAATGTGGGTGCATCTTACATGAGGCCTCAAGAAGGCCGCCTATTTGAAAGGTCTCTTTGCTTCTGTTTCCTTATCAGCAAGATGGAAACTAAAATATTTTCTGTGTTAGAAGGGTAAATTCATTAATGTTTATAAAATTTGATACCCTTGGCTTGGAGATGTCTTAGAAAAGTGTCTTTACTACTGCTCATATTTAATAGAGCTAGTTATTTCTGTTGTACTGAATTTACCAAGCAAATTTTAGAGGAAAAATATTTCTGATTTGTCTATACTTTCCACCAGTAACATTAATGTATCAGTTTCTCTTGCTACCAGCATCAGTACCTGCTTGTCAGTGTGACCCTAGAGAAGCTTTGGGCACAACACTGTACAGTGAAACTTAACTGAGAATTTTGAAGCGGACCATACACAAATAGAAATGGTGATTGCTATTAACTGGGAACCGCTAGATTTATTTCCATTATTCAGTCTCCTAAAGTTTTGACATCTTGATCAAACTAATGAATACAGAAGTGACAGACATATTGGTTCACTAATATTAGGTTACCAATCTTTTCCTTAAACCCCCATTAACGCTTCTTCCTTTGCCTGCTAATGCTAGGATAACAGATAGCAGCCAGACTTTCTGGCTCTACCCATGTGCAAAACTTCTAAACATTGGGCCTTTTTTGTCTCCCACTGCACTTTGCTATAAAACCACAAGGTTAACACGACCTTCTGGCCCATTCCATTTTGTGTCTTGTTTTGAGTCAAGCTTTGTTAGGGACAAAAATCTATGTTATATTCCATCTGATCAAAGCACTTCAGATGAAGACATGCCATCTGTATTCATTTAGAGATATCTAAGACTATAGAGCATTATAGTGGTATTTTGTACATAGTATTGATTGGCTTCATTTGTAGCTATTATAGACACCGGACACTGTTCACTTTTAAACCTAAGCGTCAGATTTCCCATTTGCAATCTCCAGGCACTTTCCCCCTCCTTCTTCTTTCTAAAACCCCATGAGCTATACAGTAGTTTTAAAAGGCATCATTCAGTCAGCTGCCTTGGAAATGATGAAAAGAGTTTAGCACGCAGCATATTGCATATTTTCTTCTTGTACTGTTATCAGTAACCATCTCTGCTTGCTGAATGCTGTGAGATTCTGATAAATCAAAGGTGGTAGAACTTGCAAATGTCATTAACACCTCTAAGGCAAGTCTTTCCATATTTGATTATTATTATTTCTCCTCCTCGTAATAGAGTTTATTATTTGTATTACTGTATCTTCTTGGAGCCCTAGACTTAAAGCCAGACTCCACTGTGACACAACAGAATCCTTGCTCCAAAGAATTTCCAATCTGTGTATCTATATTTGTCTATGTCTTTTAGGGCTGTGCAAAGCTTCAGTCCCTGATTCAATTCAGCAGAGATTCAGGCCCAATTCAGTGTCCAAATCTATGAATTTGAATTGAATCAGGAGACACTTTAATCTCTCTGAATCAAATCAGAACCCTCCAAGTTAATTCGGAGAGATTCAGAAAGATTCAGCAATTCAGACATAAACACAGCTTTGAATGTTTTTTCTACACCAGGTACCAGGCAGCTCTTGAATTCTGTGATAATGGGGTGGATGGAGCATCCCACAGAAGTGTGGGGGGCTCCCCAGTGCACTCAGCAGTGGACCCAGAAGTGGACAGGAGCACTTCCGGTCCATTTCCAGGTCTGCCAGGGAGCACGCTAAGGGCCCCCCGCTGCGCCCTTCCAGCTCAGCGACTGATGCCTCCTGCATCTGGCAGGGGGCCGAGGTCCCCTGTGGCTGATTGGCAAGCCTGGGAGGTGCAGGCGTGCCCCCAGTGCACTCCCCGGAGGACCTGGAAGTGGACTGGAAGTAATTCTGGTCCACTTCTGTGTTTGCCACTGAGCATGTTGCGGGGGGGGCATGCTCCTATGGGATGCTCCATCTGCCCCATCATTACAATGTTCACGAGCTGCACCTGGTATCTTGAGGTATGTAGAAGAAACATTTAAAGCTGTGTCTATGGCCAAATTGTTGATTCTCTGAATTAGCATTGAATTTTCAGATTCGGATTTGGCTGAATCGAATGAACGAATCGCATCACTGTCCCCGATTCAGTCCAAATCTGAATCAAATACGGCCCATTTTGCACACCCCTGATGTCTTTGCCTCTGCCCTCCAGGAACTTGATCCAGACCACAGGGCAGGATCCAGACCTCCAGCTGCAGGTAGTAGTGGTGTTAACCTAAGTTGTTCCTGAGCTGTGGGGGTTAGTGCATCCTTCACCCACCCTCCACTGTCAACACATAGCCCCAGTGGGGCTCCTTATACCAGAATTCAGCAGTAGACTCTACCTCAATTTGTCTCATCCCCAAATTCCTGGCCCCTGCAGGGTGATGTGGCTCCATGGGATGGATCTGGCTGTGGTCTGTATCTTTGACAATCCTGGACTTTGTGCATATGACAGGCCACCAAGAAGTATCTTATCCCTTATGTACTACATGTTTGGCCACTGGACATTTTTTTCTTTAAAAAAAAATAAAAATTGGCCTGCTCATACTAAAGAGGTATATAGCAACAAGTTTACCTCTTTAACCTAACTCTTGGCTCTAGATATAAATAAGTTGATAACCATATGGCAGCATTAACATAAGAGCATAAGAAGTGCCATATGAAGTCAGACCAGTGGTGCATATAGCCCAGTATCCAGCCTCTGACTGTAGCAGGAATGGATGCTTTAGATGGAGAGCATCTAAAGTGATCTGTCCCCTGTTCAATACCATCCGTGACATCCACTATCATTAGTTTGGAGAGTCCAAGGGATACATCTATGATTGTTTTGTGTAATAACCATTACTTGATTTATCGTTCATGAATCTATCTTTCTAGTCCCTTTTAGAACCCAGTTCTACTGTGTGCCTCAACAAAGTCGTATGACAATGAGTTCCACAAGCTGACTCAGTCTCATTACTTCTATCTTTGCCTGGTGCATCCTTTTTTCACTTGTCCAATGCTCTGGCTCTGCATCCATGGTGTCAAGACATAAGAAACTGGAGAAACCATGTTTAGAAATTTCAAAAATATTGACCTTGAAATCCTTTACCCTGCCTCCTCACCACTCCCAGTGGAAGAAAACAAATTATTTGGTCAATTATTCAGGTAAAAACGTATATTTTAACAAGGGGGGATGTCGATCCCTATCTCACTTAGACTTGTTTCATAAAAGCTTATTGCCATTGATTTGAATAGTGTTATTCCTCCTTTACATCAATGTGGGTAAGTAGGGAATAATGGCATTGAAAACAAATAGTTATGATGTGATCACTGCTGCTGAATCCATATAGCATCCAATTTAATAATGTTGTTAAACACATGGCTAATTTAAGTGCAAGTAATTCCATTGGCTTTAATAAGACTGCTACTTTCTAAGTATGTGCTGAATCATGGCCAGAATCAGCAAGCAGAGAAGTACTAGGGACAGCAGCCAGAAAAGGGAGATCAGGTAGCAGATACATGCTACTGGTGAGACAGACTGAAAGACCACTGGAGCACACAGAGCTCTGTTTTTGTTCTTGGTTTTAATTATTTGAATGGAAAAAGCTCACTAGATCAAAAAAATGATAGATAAGTTTGATACATATCTGATACCTGCAAGGTGTAGAGCCATAAAGCCCAGCAGAGACTGCTTTCATGGATTTTATCAACACTAATTCTGAAGTAAGAGAGTGGAACCTCTAAACAGGGCCTTGAATTTGATTCCTATCTTTATGATTCATGAGCTCAGAAGCAGGATTATTTGCTTCTCCATATGCTTACTTATTGTTGCAGCTATGTTTTAAATCATGAATTTTACCATCTTTTAAAGCAGCAGGTAAGAAAAGACTTGCTCTGTAATGATACTATATATGACAGTTTTCTGGTATGTTTTTCAAATATATTTCATACACTGGTATTTGTACAGCTAGAGAGGCAGTCAAATACCATTGGAAAAAAAGAACCCATTCTATAAAAAAAGTAAAATCAATCTAATAGTAAATAGTAGTGGTGTGCGAATCTGGCCCTATTCAATTTGGACTCAGCCTGAATCAGAGACAGTGATTCAATTAGTTGATTTGGCTCACTGTCCCTGATTTGATTCAGCTGAACCCGAATCTGAAGATTCGATGCTGATTCGGAGAGTCAACGATTTGGACATAGGCACAGCTTTAAAAGCATTTTTCTACATACCTCAAGGTACCAGGCATGGCCCATGAACGCTGTGATGCTGGGGTGCATGGAGCATCTCACAGGAGTGCGGGTGTCCTCCACATGCTCAGTGGCAAAAGTGCTTCTGGTCCACTTCCATGTCTGCTGCTGAGCATACTGGGGACCCCCTGTGCTTCTGTGGGACACTCAATGCACTTCATCACCACAGCAATTCACGAGCCCCTGCTACCTAGGTATGTAGAAAAAACATATAAAGTTGTCTCTATGTTTGAATCACTGAATCTCTCCAAATTGATTTGGGGGGTTCCGATTTGATTTGGAGAGATTAAAGGGTCCTCTGATTCAATTCATATTTGGAGATTCAGGCACCGAATTGGGCTGAATCTCTGCCGAATTGAATCAGGGACTGAACTTCGCACAGCTTTATGGCCTAAAGACCATAAGGATACCTTCAAATGCTAATGATTTCAATGACACAAGCTCAATTCAATTTTGTCAAGATCAACAGGACCCTGCCTTAAAGAACAGCCACAGTTTTTCAGTTGTGGCCAATTTCTGCACCAGTAACAGTCCTGTTGACTCTTATGGGATTTGTACAGGTGTGAGGGACTTTCTCTGTGAATTAGAATCCCAGATCAAGGACCTGTTAATAATAACTGCCCAAGAGTGAAATAAAAGGAGTCTTTCTATAATTTACTTTTGGATTGGCTTTTCAATAGTGCAATTTTGCATGAACATATTTGCCTTTGGGCCTGCCTATGTCAAATACAGGTAAATATACATTTTTGAAGCAGCAGCCTCTTTATACTCATCTCTCCATAAAGAACACAGTAATTCCACTAAGACAAACTCAGTCAACCAAACATGGACAGCTCATAATTCAGTGCAAAATAAACCCTTTGCTAGTGTAAGAGAGGAAAAATGTCTTGCCAGGAATCTTGCCTGTGTAAATAGCTTAAGCAAGGGGCTGGCAGAATTGCAACTTCTGCACTGAAGGGACTGCAGAACTGTAGTGTGTCTCTGTGGCTTGGATTGTATCCATGTTGATGCCTAGAGACGGTGTAGTCAAGACCCTAGACTGCCCCCTACCTTGGATCAGACAGTTATGAAAAGTAGGGGTCTGTATAGGAAAGTAAGGTTCCTATAATCTTGTCCATAGAAGCACACATTCTAATTTCACTTTCACAAGTGTAAATCTGTAGTAACCCCATTTCCCTCAGTTAAGTCACTCCAGATTTATTTCAGTATTATGGGTGCACCTATGAGACACTGCCTGATACTACTGTGCAGTAGCGTTGCATGGCAAAAATCATGCCGAGACACTGTTGTGCCATAGTATTAGGCTACTGTGCAGTAGTGTCACTTAAAAGCTGTTTGCTGATGCTACTGCACAGGAACTCCAGTTTCTGTGCATTTATTTAGTACTTGCTTTTACAAATACTAAAGAAATGCTGTGACCACAGTGCAGTAGCATCTGATGTGGCTATGTCCACTGAGATTGGAATTCGGCCTTTATCCTAGCCATGTATAGGCCCCAGTGGCCTAATGGATAAGGCACTGGCCTCCTAAGCCAGGGATTGTGGGTTCAAGTCCCATCTGGGGTAAAATATGTGTTCCTATGGGATAGGTTTACAGAAAGTAGAACTTGCATCAGGATGGCCAAGTGGTTAAGGTTCCATATTTCTACTATATCAGTGATTTGGTCTTAAGATGCTAAAATAAACAGCAAAGGTTTTTTTCTCTTTTTTCCAGTTACTCTGAATATACAGAGCCATTTAACTTAATGGGAGTTCAGTGCAAGAAACAGCTGCAGAACTGGTTTAGTTTAATTTACCCCTCTGTTTGTCCTGAAAAAATGCAATTTGTTTCTTCTTCTTACTACATCCAATACCTTAAATCAGAAGTGACAATTAGGACTATGATTTTGACTTTGGAGAGATCCCAAACCTGATTCTAATCTCAGTTTTGTTTCCATTCTGGTTTTCATGGATGCAGTTTTTCACAGCCTTCAACACAGTTAGTCCAGATTTCATTAAGGTAAACTGAGGGAGAATCAACCCCTTTGCTATCTGAAATAGGGGAAAATTGCAACAAGAAAAATTACGAAAGCAAAATGCAAGCTGTATAAATGATGTATAAAGGATACTTCAGAAAATAGTGTGATTAATGGAAATGTATGGTAGAACATATATAGGTAATAGAAACCGCAGTTACATGAGACATTGGCTGTGCAGTCATTACTGTGCAATCATAAAGTACACGTATAAATGAGTACTAAATGACAGCACAATAATCCTCATTATTGTGAATTAGTGCCTGTGAATGTCCTTTTTGTGATGCTGACTGTGCACAAAACTATTGCACACTACAGTAGCGTTGTGTCATGGTTTCTGCCACACAGCGCTACTGCACAGTACTCTCAGGCTACTGCGCAGTAAGCATCTCATGTAGATGTGGCCAGGGAATGCCAAGAAGAAAAGTTGGGAGAACCAACTAAGAATGAAACAGAAGTATGCTGCTGATTGACCTGAAAGACTACTTCCACCTAGTGGTGGCAGGGACCCACAAAACAGATTAAGAAAATCATCTTCTGCTGCTGTATATTACTATCTGCACTGTGGCAAGACTATCACTCATTTAGGTAAGAAATTGGCTTTGGACTGGATCTTTTTATTAAACTCTGAATAAAACTAGAAACAAAAATCCTTAAAATATTATAATTTCAGTAAATGTTACTTAACTAAAAATTAAAATGAAATTGAAAAGCCCTTATTTCAACATTGAAAATTTAATTAATCTGATTCTATGATATTTAGAAAAAAAGTCTCTCAGGATGCAGGCCATTCTTATATATGTAAAACTAGCCTATGTACATACATGTATATATACTCAAGAAGAGGAGTCCAAGTTAAAAATATGTTAAAAATCATATTTCCTTTGGGAAGAATCATTAGCAAATGTGAGCATCAACATCTTCCTAATAATTTGGCTGGGTATTGATATTTAATCTTTGAGAAACAGAAAGAAAAAGCTTCATCAGTGTACATTGATTTTGGGCTTTTGGCTAAGTTTCAAAGAACTATCACCTGGGCTATATTATACATGCATACACCCACACTCTCCTGGAGGAATGTCAAGTCCATGAAACAAGGCGCCACTTTATCAACATGGACTACTTTTGTGTTTCCCATTTCTAACCTGCGTTCTGTTTCAGCGCATTGGCTGATTAGGATATTCAGAAAGATGCAGTACTGAAAAAACAAAATGCCAAGAACTGCAATTTTTTTCCACACATTACTTTACTCAGATCTCTTACAAAGCATTTTGGGGCCAGTTTTTATATGCATATTTTTATATGGGCCCATATACGGCCTTTACTATTGCTGTACTTTTCAGCCTTGTAAAAGCATGTGCCTTTAAAAACCTGGTCACACTTTGCTTCTGTGCCATCTTGGCATCACATCAATTATATTGTTGCGAGTTCTATTCTAGTTCCATCCTAAGGCCACTGAGTAAAGATGTATTCTGATTATTTTCAGTGGTATGGCAGGAACAGATGGCAAACATACTCCAAAGTGCTAGAAATAAATAAAGACATTAAGGAGCTTTACATCTATTACATTCCCACAGCTGAGACCAATTTTTTTTTAATTAAATATGTACATACATACATAGACACATACATACATAAAACATAGGTTTTATATATATATAAAACAACCTCCCTAGAGCTTACAAGGCAAGTCTTCCATTGAAACCAACAGGAGTTTTGAATTTGCAAAGACTGAGTGACTGGGCCCAAAATCCTTTGGCAGAATAAATGTCATACTTATTTCTTTGAAAAGGGCTTTTCATAAGAAGCAGGTAGTCATGGAGAAGTACAGTTGAAATCAATCTTTCCGTCTCATGGTAGAACCCCGAATATCTCTCTCTCTAAATCTGTGCCTTAATCTACATACCGTTAGTGTCACATGTGCAGCATGTTTTGTTGTAAAGAACAGGTTCTAATGTTGGATTTTTAAAGCCTTCACAGATGTTTCAAGTTTCTGTCCATTCTATCATGCTCTATAAGGATGATTTCTTTTAGAAAAATGCCCTGTGGCTCCAACTGCAATCTGTACATTTAACTGTCAAACCGAAAAGGCTAACTCCCTTCCATCCTGTCACATGCTGTAATCTTAGAAGTGCCAAGAAAAGAATCTAAGTAAATAATACAGGGTACTTCTTAATTAGTTGCTTGTCAGTGGCTAATGACAAAAGCCTCAGGTGAAGCCCAAAGCCTATGGAATATTTCTTAACTTTTG
The DNA here is from genome assembly GCA_030014935.1 of Caiman crocodilus. Classification (NCBI taxonomy): domain Eukaryota; kingdom Metazoa; phylum Chordata; order Crocodylia; family Alligatoridae; genus Caiman; species Caiman crocodilus. Next base: position 17,640,357 of record JAGPOW010001338.1, read on the forward strand.
TGACATAACTATTAGCTGGAAAGTGGTTTTACACAGTTGAGAGCGTGAGATGCAAGCCATTTTCAGTGAAGAGGTAGCATGTAAAGCCCATAGAACTAGAGTCTTCTCATCTACACTGGTGCAAATTGGGAATGAATCCCACATAGTCAGTGGATTTGTTCCTGATTTACATTATACTGGCATAGCTGAAGGTGGAAGCTGGCTTATAACTTTAGCTGTAGGGGGCTGATTAATTGCGGGGTCACTCTGGTTTTATGGCAGTGTAAATTCTCTGATAAAAAGGGAGTCATTCTTTTTTACAATGGGAGTAACATTGTGCTAACTCAGGTCTGTAACAGAGGCTGATGTCTCCAATAAAGTGTGTTGATATGGATCAGTTCTGGACCTGATCCAAGTAATCTGATTTAGAGTTGGGCATGTGCAATAGGAAGGCATTAGGAACATCCATCTTCCGTAGCTGATGGAAGGGCCAAACACAAATTAAAGTCTCAATAGACACATCTACGCGAGACACTTTACTGTGCAGTAGAGCTAACTACTGCACAGTAAACATCTGCATCTACACGTGCCAGCCAGTCAGTATGGGGCAGAAGATTGCTCCCTGTCCCCAGGAGCTGCCTACTTCTGGGGCATAGGGACAATGTCCCCCTGGCAGCAGGGAACTCCCAGCCCCTGCTCCATGACTGTGGGGCCAGCGTTGGGAGATCCTTATTTCCCAGCCTGAGCCCTGTTGTGATGGGACCTTGACTGGGAGATCCTTGTCTCCAAGCACCAGCTTCACAGTTCCAGAGCTGACACTGGGAGAGAGGGATCTCCCAGTGCTGGTCCCATGCTTGGCAAGCCTGGGCTTGGAGATATGGATCTCCCAGCCCCTGCTTCCCAGTCATGGAGTGGGGGCGGGGAGGTCCCTGCTGGCAGGGGTTGAACCTGTTCCCTGCCCAGCTCTGTGATCATGGAGCTGGCCAGGGAACAGGCTCTCCAGCCTCAACCCTGCAATCATGGAGCAGGAGCTAGAGACTGTCTTGGTCAGGGGCAGGTCGCAGCTCCATGCCCCAATCAGGTGATCGAGGCACAGGGTTTGGAAAGAGCTGCAGGGGTGTGGCAGGGCCCAGGCCCCCATCCCATTTGTTGGTGGGGCAGGTAGCAGTGGGTCCCCAGCTGGCCTCTGGAGTCCCTGCCCAGCCAGGGGCTCGGTGCTAGCTGCCCCACTGATGGATTGGGGCAGAGCACTGGGACCTGCCCCTCCTCTGTTGCTCTTTTCAAGTTTCCTGCCTCTGACTGGGGAGCTGAGGCCAGGAGCTCCCTGCTGCTGGCAGCCCCTTGGGGGCAGGGAGCAATGTCCCAGCCCCACCTCCTCCAAGAAGACCAGTGGTCTCCAGTCTAGTGCTCCCTGTTAGCCCTGGGCTAGCACCCAGGGGGAGTCTAGAGCTCCCCCAGCTGCTGCAGGAGGCTGGTGCAGGGACAGCAAGGGCAGGAGCAGATTTTTGCCATAAGCAGCAAATCCGCTCCCAAGACCCTATACATGTGGATGTCTTCCTGGGAGCATTTACTTGCAAGTAGCTTACTCGTGAATAAACCGCTCTGAGATCAAACGCACATGTAGACACACGCAATCTGGCAGCAAAACAAGAGCAGTTCTCTTCATCTGTTCCCAAAGACATGGGAGGAAGGGGAGTAGTGGTAGCCCTCCACACCCAATACCTATGCAAGGAACTCAGTGGCAGACCTAGAGGTGTCACTACCAATTTCTGTACCCTTGGTAGACATGCAAGAGAGCCTCTGAGAGTGTGTGAGAGGTTTGAGCTGCTGCTTCTGGCTGCTCCATCTACATGAGCACCAGGGCTGGTGCCACACTCACTCCACCCTAGTTACACAACTGGGCAGAGGAGATTGTTCCCCTTTTTACGTAAGTGGAATTTGGGGGCGGGTCTGTGTTTATCTTTAAATGAGAATCCTACCCAGTTTCCCTAAGGCAAGGTGGTGGAGACCATGCTTCTCCTTGAAAGACTTTTCAAAGATACTTTGCCACGTATACTTTGGCCCTTCAAGCCTTTATTTTAAGACGCATAGATCAGTGTATATTACTAATTGTTGAGTGGGGGGTAGAGGAAGAAGAATCAAACAACAACCAGCTTTGCTATACATGTGTACATTGTAAGTTATAACATTTTCAGTCAGTGCAATCTGTAGGTAATCAGCCAAATTGAGTAAAGATTTCTCAGTAGGTTTTTTACTCTGTGAATGAACAAGCTGGTTCCTCAGTTGGAGCTTGATGGACTCACAGCGGGTGGGGTAGGACTGCACAGTACAGGATCAGAGTCTTTAATTGCTCTCTTCTTCTTCTGTATTTGATCTTAGTTTGGCTCCGTTATTAGGTTCCTACATATTCTAGAGGGGAAAAAATGTGCCCATCAGACCTGAAAGGAGATTACTAGCATATGAATAACTTGACTTCTGTTAACATGCTATTTACAAGCACAGTATGCTAATCACTAACATGTGGCCAGATTTTGCCCCCAGATACATTGCAGGTCTCACTGAAAGAATAGCACAGGCCGATAAGAAGACAGAATCTGGGCCTATGTTGGCTTTCTACTTGGGTTTAAGCAGACCTGTGAGAGCTGCAATAGTTTAATATTAGCTATAATATTTTAAGTTAGTATTTCAGTTAATTTTAAACTACTTCTCTACACTTTTTTCATATTGAGTTTTGATTTCTGTCTACTGTAATGGAGGTCATCTTGTAAAAACAGATGTTGGGGCTAGAGTCCTTGCACAGGAGAGGTGAGGAAGCTAATTTCACCTGCTTGTTTGACGATTGGATATGGCCCTGATGCACCTAGACATTTTGAAGTTCCACTACAAGTGCTACACTAATGGAGGACAACTCTGCTGTATCATAGCCTCTCTGTACTCTGCTGTGGCATGGTGGTGCCATATGTCACTGCAGAGACCAAAGGTCATCATCCATGATGGACGAAATAGTTCTGGGTAGAGGGAGCTATAGGTAACAGCAGGATCTGGTTGCTGATGTGTTAACAAATTTAAATACAAATAATGTAGTTCTTACATCCAAGAAAATAAGAAAGCAGAAGGATCGCAGAGCAGTGGGTTCTGGTGCCTCATACACAAAATTATTTGCTGCAGAATTTTACAGCCCCACCTTTTGTACTGCTCAACTAGAGCAAAAGTGTACAACCCAGTTTGTAAAGCTAGTTTTGAACCGGACAGAAACTGCAGCAGGTTTAGAGTTTCTAAAATATCATCTTGTTATTTCAATTCTGTTTAGGAAGGACAAGTTTTCCCCCTGTGTAACTGGTTGAAGAAAGTAAGGTGTTTCCTATGTTTCTCTCCTTTTCTAAGCTCAGCACAAGAACACTTCTGGGCAGAGGTGACCTGAGCAGGGTGCAGGGCCTGGGGCAAATCAGCCCATACGGAGGTCTGCCCCCGCTCTGATCCCGGACCCAAAGAAGCTTCCGTCACCATCAGCAGCAGCGGTGGCGAAGGATGGAGGGTAGTGAGCGACTGGATGTGGAGCCACTGCTCCTTCCGCCCAGCTCCGTGCCGCTGCTGCTCTGTCCGGCTCCGCAGGGCCCCCTAAAGTACAGAGCCTGAGGCGGTCCCCCTGATTCACCCCCACCAGGGATGGCCCTGCTTCTGGGAACACAGTGTCTAGTCCCTAGGTAATGGGAAGTATGTAGTACCCATTGTGTGGATAGGGAGAGGAACCATAGCTCTCCCTTCTCTATGTCGTGGTCATTAGGGTTGTGCAAAACAGCACCATTCCAACTTGCATTTTGACATTTTGAAGAAACAGTGTTTCATTTTGAATTTCATTTCAATTCAAAACAGCTGTTCCATTTCATTTTGTCAAAACAGTTTCACTGTTTCAACGCTGTTTCGACGTCTCACCCATAGGCTATAATGGGGAAGCTCAAAACAGCCTATAACTTTGTCATTTCTGGCTTGATTTAGTTGAAACTGGAAGGCCCCTTCTAAGAGCATGAAGCTTGCCAAATTTCAAGGAGATAGGTGCAGGGGTGTCAGGGAAACTGCATCTCAAGTTCTTGAATGCAAAGAACTCATGTCATGTGTATGTGTTAAGCCACAGTGGGGTCAAAACTGCAGGCATGCTCAGCCCTGCTCAGGCAATGAAGCTTGCCAGGTTTCAAGGAGATAGGTGTAGGGGTTTGGGGGAAACCGCACCTTAAGGTACTGACAAGCAAAACTCATGACATGGGTGACACTGTGCATGTGTTAAGGTGCAGAAGGGTGAAAACTGCAAGCATGCTAGGTCTTGATGAGGGCACGAAGCCTGCCAGCTGTCAAGGAGATAGGTACAGGGGCTACTGGGTTCTGGGGCCTTGGACCTCTGGCTGCTGACAGGCAAAACTCATGACTTGGGTGCTTGTGAGACTGTGTCTTGTAGGCCCTGTTGTGGCCATGAATCCTGCCAGCTGTCAAGGGGATGGCTGCAGGGGGAGTCTGGGTTCTGGGCCCCTGCACCTCTAGCGGCTGACAGGCAAAACTTGTGACATGGGTGGGTGACACTGTGTGTGTGTTAAGGTGCGCCCTCACTCAACTGACACCAAGGCAGAAAGCAGGGCAGGTCAAACAATGCTGCTTTTTATACAGTGTTTCCATCCCTCCCCCAGAGCACTGGGATTGGAAACAACCTCAGGAAAGGATGACAGTCACTGGCCAGGTACACAGTCAATAATGAGACCATTTCTTCCCCTCTTTCCCCTCCCCTTGCTTTAGTTTTGGTTTCCCTGCAGGCAAGCCCAGCTTGAGCTTTGAAACTCAAAACGTTTAGAAAATTCTGAAACATTTTGACTTGCCTCATTTTGTTTTGAGGCTGTTTCAAAGCTCTCTATTTCATTTCAGTTGTGCTGTTTTGAGCTCAAAATCAGTTGAAACAGCATCAAAGTGAAACTGATGGCAAAATTTCGCACAGCCCTAGTGGCTGACTGCATGCTGGAAGGAATTTATGCTGCACTCCATAACAGGCGAAGCAATTTGTACCTATCTCCAGTAAAGCAAGGGGCTCCAGAAGCCAGGTTACCTTTTTAAGAGACAAGGAAACTTACAGATCTAGGTAAGAAATCTCACCGATGAGAATTTTCAAGACTTCAACATTTTTCCTGTTTTGATAGAATACAACAGGTTGAGTTTTCAATTTTTTTTGGTGAACAAATAACCTGAAAATAATTTTGGGTCAAGTTCATCATAGAAATGTAAAGCTGGTAGAGATGTAACCATGTAATCTAATCCAACTTTCACAATGAGGCAGGAGGAGTTTAGCTAGACCTGTTGATATAGCCTGTTCTTAAAACCAGCCAATGAAGGGAAATTTTCGCTACACCCCTTGGTAAATTCATCACCTCATGAGATTATTTTCCCTACTATCCAATCTAAATCTTTTTGCTGAAAATTACTGATTTCTTCTTTCTTTTTATGCCTAGGGAGAGCAATTACTCACTATCCCTTTGATAGCAACTTTACACAAGACTTATTTCCCACTTCTGTCCCCCACACACTTTTCTTTCCCAGTTCTTTTAACCCTTCTGCATGTGTCATGTTGCATATACCTTTTATTAGCCTTGTTTTCCACTTGACCATTTCCAATTTGTCTACATCAAAACGTGCTGTTTAGGTTTTGATCTCTTTAAATGTGGATATTTCATATACATTGGGCACGTCTACAGGAGATGCTAACTGTGCAGTAGCCTAACAATACTGTGCAGTAGCACATCACAGCACAAACAGTGCTACTACATTTTGGGCACTATTAGTTGACTACTGAAACTGAGCAGTAGTGTCACTAAAAAGTGTTCACTGGCACTACTCATACAAGTATTAAATAAATAAGCAGTAACCACTGCACATTAATGAACATGTAGATGCACCCATAAACTAACGTTCTGAAATGAAAAATCATTTAAAAATTAAATTTATTTTTGAAAATGTCAAAACCTGACATGGCGACAATTCTGAAACTTGGTTTGAAATATTTTTGTCAACTGTGGAGATTTAGTCAAACTGATGCATTTACTCAAGGACTTTTAGCTGAAATTATCATTAGTTGACAAAAAAAGAGAATCACTGGAAAATTCCAGAGCAACTTTAATTTCAATTGCTTTGTAGTAATACAATTATAAAATTATAAAAGCGTAAGTCTGTCTGTCTGTAACACTGTATACATGCTCTGATTAGCTGACAAACAGCCAATCAGGGTGTGAACAAGTGCTTGAACAGGAACTGGCAGCACGGTGGAGACACAGGGGATGGAGCGGGGAGGGTTGAGGCCAGCACAGCTAGCCTGGCTCCCCCACACCCTGCTCCCTGTTGCAGGGGCAACAGAGTGGACAAAATGGAGTGGAGGGTGAAGCCAGCTGGCCTCACCCCCCGCCCCACCGATGGAGCAGAGAGGGTGAGGCCACTGGAGCCACTCCCCTTACTCCTTGCAGGTGATGGCAGCAGCAGCATAGGCGGAAGTGGGGTTGGGAAGCTGCGGGGGGGAGAAGAGAGGAGTGAGCCCAGGCCCCACTTGGTGGGGGGGAGGAGGACTGAGCCTGAGCTGGGGAAGAAGCCAAGGCAGGGGGAGCGCAGGCCCAAGCCATCCAAGTGGTGGCAGGGGAGGAGGAGGAGCAGACTCAGAGCCAATGGGGGGAACAGAAATGGTGGGGGGAGGAGTGGGCCTGTGCTTAAGCGGGGGAGGAGGCTCGCTCCTCCCATTCCCCAGCCACGGCTGCGTTGGGCCGGGCCCTCTTCTCCCTAGCCCCCCACCGAGGCGGGCTGGCTTCTCCCCCAGCTTGGGCTCAGGCCTCTTTCCCCACTTGGGCCTGGGCCCACTCCTCCCACACCCTGTCCTCCCCACCATCAGCTCCGAGTCCACTCCTCCCATTCCCCCACTGTTGCCAGGTCAGCCTGGGCCGGTTGCTCCCCCGGCCATGGCAGGTAGACTTCTCCCCACCCTTGGGCCTAGTCCTCCCCCACATTGGGCCCAGGCCCACTCCTCCCCTCCCTCTGCCACTGTGGCGGGGAGGGGGGAGCAGGCCTGGACGGGGTGGGCATGGGGCTCTGTCCCTGCATGCTTCCTCCCAGTCATTCCTCCTTGTATGACTCTCTCAAGCATCCACATCCCTGTATGACTCTCTCAAGCATCCACATCCCTGTTAAAGTGTCGTGCCCAGAACTGGATGCAGTACTCCAGGTGTGGTCTCACCAATACTGAGTGGAGCAGGAGAATCACTTGTTTAATCTTGCTGGAGATGCATTAGTTGATGCATGCCAGGGTATGCCTTGCTGGCTACAGCATTGCACTGCCAGCTCATGTTCCTATTGTGGTCTATTATTACCTTCTAAATTCTAAAATAGACTGATAAAAATTCAACAGAAAATGTGGAAAATCAGCTTTGGAGTTAATATACTTCTGAAAATGTACAAATTCCTGCACATTTTATTTTGTGAACTTTTCGACCAGACTTACTCATGTGTTTAGAGAAAGGTTTAGAGAAAGGAAATTATGATTTTAGGGATTATCTCTTAGTTGTATTAGCCCTATTCAAGTTAATGAAAATAATACAAGTATGATGAGAGACACATTGTTGCTTCTTAAAAGTCAATTACAAAAAAGTTTATAACAGTCTCCATGATATTTCCTGTCACCTCTTGCATTTTGTGTATGACTCCTAGTCATTTAATTTGCTATATAGCCTCTGATACTGTTGATAGTTTACACAGGTAGTAAAACTAGAAAAATCATCTACCATGAGGAAAAAAATCTACATATGTGAAAATGCAGTTTTGCCAGTTCACTTATACTGATTTTGAAGTTATATGTTGACAGATCAATCCTAATCACATCCCTGACCGATACAACTGCCTTGGGAAATGTCTGTAATGTAAACTTTTCCTATCTCTTTGCAGAATAAGAGCATAAATGCAGACATGAAACTATTGCAAGTTTTCGACATAGATTCACAGATTGTAAGGCTGGAAGGGACCTTGGATAATCATTGGGTGCAGCCCCCTGTATGAAGCAGGAAAGACAACTGGGGTCAGGTGACCACAGCAAGGTGCCTAGGTGCCTGTCCAGTCTCTTCTGAAGATTTCCAGGGTAGGTGATTGCACCCCCAAGAGTGCCCTGTGAACAGTTCTTCACCAAGCCCTTGGTGTATGCTTCTGATATAGCAGTAAGTTGCTACCAAGTCCCCTCTCAGCTGTCTTTTTTTCAGGCTGAAGAGTCCCAGATCCCTCAGCCTTTCCTATTATTACCTTCAAGTCCCTTTCATTCATAGTGCTGATCAGATTGGCATTGCAAAGCCTGTAGGTGTGAAGGAGATTGTTCATCCCCAGGTGGAGCACTTTACATTTCTCAGTGTTGAACTTTATCTGGTCAGCACAACTTGCGTCCACCTGTATCTGCAGCCTATCTTCAACCAGGACCACACTTCCCCATAACTTGTTGTCATCCATGAACTTGGCCAGTGAGCTCCTGACCTCCATATTCAAATCATTGATGAAGATGTTGAATAGCACTGGACCCAGCACCAACCCCTGCAGGACACCACTGGCTACTTCCTGCCAAGATGACACAGATCTGTTCATTAGAACTCTCTGGGTCCTGCCCCACAGCCAGCTTCCTACCCACCTGACTGTCTTGCAGCTAAGCCCACAGTCTTCCGATTTTTTTGTGAGAGCATTGTGGGATACCAAGTCGAAAGCTTTTTGGAAGTTGAGGTACATAATGTCAATCTCCTGTTTCATCCAGATGGTGAGTAGTCTGATCATAAAAGTAAATGAGGTTAGTAAGACAAGACCTGCCCATGATGAAGCCATGCTGGCTGTAGGATTGTACAGCCATGCTGGCTGTAGGATTCAGAATCCTACCTTCTGCAAGCCTATTGCACATAGACTCCTTCATGAATTTTTCCAGGATTTTCCCTGGAATACAAGTTAGGCTAATTGGCCCAGTTACCCAGGTCCTCCCTCCTCCCCCTTCTTGAAGATGGGCATAAGATGGCCCTCTTCCAGTCCTCAGGGACCTCCCTGGAGTGCCTCCCTGGAGTGCCATGCGTTTTGGAAGAGATTCACCAGGGGTTCCACGATTACATTGGCCTGGTCCTTCAGCGCTCTCAGATGAACTTCATCTCGTCCTTCTGACTTATATATGCTGAATTTCTTTAACTGATCACACACCAGTTCTATGGCAATAGTAGGAAGGCAGTCATTTGAACCCTGCTCATTCTGTACCCTAGCTGCAGTGATTTTCCCCTTGGTCTGGTGAAAGACCCAAGGAAAGTAGTCATTCAGGAGTTCAGTTTTCTCCGGAGTGCTGGTGACTAGCTGACTTGAGTTGTTGAGCAATGGCCCCATACTCCCATTCATTTCTTCCTGTTCCCTACCTACATGTGAGGTACAACTGTTATTGATAATTGTACAATTCAATGCCAAACTATTTCTTCTTAATATTTTGTTCCAGTGTGCTGCGGATCTGTTTCTGGGATTTTCAAGACTCTTTAGGATTGACTGAGTACTGCTAGGTAAGGCTGTGTGAGTCAGCAGCAATCTGATCCGGCTTCAGATCCAGCTGCTTCGGATGGCTGCGGTCTGATCTGGAGCTCCAGACTGGCCAAAGCGGCTCCAAAGCTTCTGCACCATCTTGGAGATCAAGCCATAGGGTATAATGGGGAAGATCTATAAATTTGTTGTTTTTTGTATGATTCGGATGAAACTTGCAGGGATGGTAGCCTCTGCTAAGAGCATGAAGCCTGACAAGTTTCAGGAGGATCAGTGCAGAGGTTTGGGGAGAATTGTACCCCAAATTCTTGAAAGCAAAATTCATGTCACGTGTATGTGTTACACCACAGGGGGCTGAAAACTGCAGGGGTGGTAGCTCTTGCTAAGGCTACAAAGCCTGCCAACTGTGTGTATCCGAGAGCAGGCCTGAGTGAGTTCTGGGCTCTGCCAGGCTGCAAAGCCTGCCTGCCAGCTGTGTGTGTCTTGCTGGGGGAGTCTGTCATTTGGGGCCCTGTACCCCAAGCTGCTGACAGGCAAAACTTGTGATGTGGGTGGGTGACACTGTGTGTGTGTTAAGGTGCGCCCTTCCTGGTGCTGGGGCCTCTGCACAACAAGGCAGTGTGCCCCACTGAGGTCTCCTCCTCCCTTACAACCTCACGTCCGATCCTCCGCTTTACGTGACAACAGGTACAATAACTCAGCTGGCTCAACACCAGTAGCATCAGCAGCAGCATCAAAGGTACCCACATGGAAATGTCAAAGAGCCTGTTGTTTTTTAAAGGAATTGACAGCAAGAAGTAAAGATGTTGTGTTGTGTTGGACATATGATGTTATTCATGGTGTGTGATGGCTTGGCTTCTGTTTTTATGTCTGTGTGTGTATTATGAAAAAAAGGAGTTCTTAAAAAAAATGTATCCTTGGAAGCTTTAGGGTTGGAAACCCCTTTGTCAGGCTGAGGAAGTACCTGCAGTTGGTCCTGGATGGAAGGAACAGGAGAAGACTGAACCTGGCCTGGCCCACAATGCAGGCAGTGAAAATGGAAACGGAGAAGTCAGGCGGGGAGGGACAGGCTGGGGTGGGGGATAGGGGGAAGGGGGTGTAGCAGTGCAGGTAAAAGTGCAGAGGTGCCTGGCGTGTCAGATGTCTGTCCGGTCACAGTGTGCCAGAACTCCACTGTGTGTATTGAGTCCATGAGTTACTGTACCTACTACCTAGGAGGCTGAAGAAGTGCAGTTCGTAGGCCTGCCTCTGAAAAGTGGTTTGTACATTCAAACAGACACCTAGCCTCATCGCCAGAACTGAAGCCAACTTCCTACAGCTCAAAACAAAACCTGCCAACTATCTCCAGTACCCCACTTACTGCACACCTGAATCTATCAAAGACAACAAAACCCAGCTACCTGTGGGAGCACATTCCTCACCAAAAAACACTCTGCCTCCAGTCTCTCAGGCCTGATCCTGAGAGGGAACAAATTACAATTGAAACCACTTTTCAGAGGTGGGCCTCTGAACTGCACTTCATCAGCCTCCTAGGTAGTAGGTACAGAGAGACTCATGGACTCCATACACACGGTGGAGTTCTGGCACACCGCGACCTGCCGGACAGCTGACACCCCAGGCACTTTCATCTGAGCTGCTACATCCCCTTTCCCCCTACCTCCCACCCCAGCCTGTCCCTCCCCCACTGACACCTCCATTTCCATTTTCACTGATTGCCTTTCTTGCCTGCATTGTGGGCCAGGCCAGCCTCTGGATTCTTTACTATTCCTTGCATCCAGGACCAACTGCAGGTACTTCCTCAGCCTGTCAAAGGGGTTTTCAACCCTAAACCTGGCATCCTGGGCAGCTAAGCTGAGCTCACTGGGAGCCTCACAACTGCACTGCAACTAGCAAGTGTCAAGCCTGTCAAAGACATGACAGGTCTGGGTGTTCCCCAGCTAGGACTTTGTGCATGCATGCATTAGCTGGAGGTTATGGCACCTCCTCCTCACCTTTCACCGGGGGATCATTGGTCCTGGCATTTACGTGGCTGCCGTGCTGCCAGCAGTCCCACTAGGCCTCCCTACCTGGCAGGGTGCAGTTTTAGTGGTTAGGCCCAGGACCTGGGGCCCTCTCCTTCCCCATAGCCCCAATCCCATACCTCTAAGTTTGTCCTGGCAGGGGAATGAGCTCAGCAGGGACATGTTCTTCCCCTGCTGGCTGGTGATGCAGTTAGTGCCCCCTCCAGCTGCGAGCGGGGCATTACTTGGCTTTTCAAAACCTCAGAAAAGGAAATCAGTGCAGATGGAGTGAGGAGGGTGGCACTCAGTCTGTCTGCAGGTGAAGCTTGGGAAACCCCGGCAGTGGGAGGTTCACCTCTAGGAACACCAGCTGCTCCACCAATGTAGGACCCAAGCAGGTGTGATGGGGTGTCACAACATCCCCAGCAATGCTGAACACCCTCTCACTTGGGACACAAGTCGGCGGACAGGACAGGTGTTGCCAAGCAACCATGGCTAGATCCTGCCACATCTGGCTGTGGCTTGCCCAGATGTCCAAGGGGTCATGTTCCAGTGGCTCCACATCCTCAATGAGATGACCCCTTCTCACTGGCTACCTACAGATGTCAGTCTTCCCCCCCACCGCTCCCCCACTCCCACTCTCCGTCCCTCCCCTGCTCACCCTTCCTCTTCTAATTCCCTCAAAATGGGCAAAGCAGCTCTGAAGCATCCAAAGTGGGTCTGAAGTGCTTCAGATGCCCCCAACCCACTCCAGACACCATTACTGGTGTCCTGCTTTGACCCGGAAGTGCTGCTTCAGACGCCGAAGCATGTGAAGTGGGTCTGGATCCGAAGCAGGATCCAAAGACTCACACAACCCTAGGTGGGTGTAGAAAGCATTAAAAATCCCATTCTGAGCAATTCAGTTCTGGCTATGTCTACATGTGTGCCCCACTCTGCGGTACCCACTAGTACTATGCAGTCCCAGTGGCGCATGGGTTGTTTCTGACCATTCTGAAGAGTCTTGAAAATCCCAGAAACCGATCCGCAGCACACTGGAACAAAATATTGAGAAGAAATAGTGTGGCATTGTATTGTGCAATAGCAATGAGCTACTGTGACCATTAGTGCCCACCGATGCTATGCCACCATAGTGATGATCTACATTGCCATATACTACCACAACCTAGCATCTCGTATGGACACACTCACAGTGTTGCAGTGAAAACTACCATTCGTCTGCACAAATATATATATATAGAAATAAAATTAATGTAAATTCCCATTCATTACTGGGCATTTTTGGTTAATGCTCCTTTCCTTTAGGGTTTCTGTGACTAAATTTTAGTGTTTAAAGTCACAGGTTGGGGTCTGATCTGTATAATTCAGTATAACTTCTGTCTGTACTGTGGGCACATCTACACATGTATTAACACACATTAGTTAATGTGCATGAAATCTAGTACCTCCAGGTGTGTTTTTACATGTGCTCTGGGGGTGGGGTGGGCACTTTAATTACAGCAGCTCCGAGAGCCATTCTTATTAAAGTGCCTGGAGAGTTTAATATGGTGGCAAGGGCACTTTATCTAAAACTCCTCAAACAAGCTTTAGTTAAAGCATCCCTGCAGCCATTTTGAAGTTCAGGGACACTGATACACAAGATGCAGAGGCTGGCTGGCGCACGGTAATTACCACACTCCAGCAGACTTGATTAATTGAGACTGCTTTGACGCACTGTAATTACAGTTCATCAGAGCAGCCTCCTGGTTCATGTCCAGGCACCCTCCATTATTATGTACTAAAAATGCACATTAACCTGTCTTAATGCACATTAACTAAAGAGCATGGTTTTAAATGATGCTTAATACACATTAGCCTATTTTAATGCACATGAACTAAATAGTGCTTTTTTTTAGTGATGCTTTAATCCACATTAAAATAAGGCTAATGCACATTAAGGTGTGTTTGTAGATGTTCCCTGTTTTATGCAGTGCCAGTGCATTACTGATACTAGTAACATCTGTATTTAGCAAACAGTAAATGTCTTATACAATTGTCTTTGTAGGACTGATTTATTGAGGAAAATATTTAATTTTAGAAATTTTTTAAAATGCATTTTATAAATAACTGAAGTCAGCTACAGCTTTCAAACCATTCCATGTCTTTTTCATGTGACCTGCAGCCCTTATACAATGTTATTATTCTGTTGCCAAAGTTACTGGGAATTGCCTATGTTTTAAACATATACATTGAATCATGACTCCATTGAAGTCAGTGGCAAAACTCTGATTGAATTCAGTGGGATCAGGAATTCACCACTGTTGAGTTGAAATGTTCATCTACAATGTTTGGTATTTGTAATTGATTTATGGTACAATTTAAAAGATTGCTTTAAGGAAACAAAGATTTTGTGACTCTTGGCTTAGACTAGGTGTTCAAAAAGCTTTAACCTTAATTGAAGACAAGATGAATCTCTTTTACTTCTCCATTCAGGGTCAAAAGGCCTGAATTTCATATACTAAATTATCAACACTTAAAACTTTGTTTTCTGCATGATTAGATTATTACTAAGGTCAGGACAAGAAGAGATCCTCCCACTGCATTGACCTTTGAACTTTGGTAAATCTTCTGACAAGGGTCATTGTCTACAGCATGGTAGTGAAAGACTTTCCTAAACTTGAGCCAGTAATTTTTTTTGTAATTTGAGGCTAGCATTGTGTTCTGATGGGTTTTAAATGTTAATTTCAAATTGATGACATTTCTTGTCAATTTATTCATGGATTGATTTTTTTTAAATTAATTGAAAATGATGATGTACTGATGATAGTGGTAAAATACATCTGGTTGTTATTGTGCTTTTACTAAAACTTTAAATCCTCAGTCAAGAATATGACTATTTCTTCTGCTTGATATGTGTTCTTCTAATTTTAATTCACTTCCAATATTTGCAAAATTTCATAGTGTGAAAAATATTGATGAGTTTTTAATCATAAATAAATCTGATTAAAATTTAATGAATGGATTTACAAAATGAGCCTGAGAAAGGAAGAAGCCCTAGAGCAACAGCCTTCTCCCCAGGGTATTTATAGCACCTATATAATTGTTACCACTTTCACTGAGGTTTGCTACTTCTTTGGTTTTAGTGGCGCCATAATTCAGGCATTCAGGTATAAAGGTATCCAATCCTTTAATTTGAGAGCTGAGTGTTAGTGCATTTATTAATTTCAATTTCCTGTCTTCATCTGCTGTTTTACATCTTACACTATACTGCAGTTACTTTTGTGACTCAGGTGTATGTTAGAGCTATCCAATGCTGTTTGAGACTAGCTGTGGTGGCCTAGAATTTAGTGGACATGAGACACTTTACCATGCAGTACCATAATTTACTGTGCAGTAAATGATGCTACTCACAAGTAAATTTGCTCACTGCAAATGAAAATAGAAAACTTACTTGCAAATAGTTACTGTGCAGTAATGCACATGTAGATGCCAACTAGAAGGAAATTTGCTCCCAGTAAGCCCTGCCAGTAGGCGGCCAGCCTCAGGCAAACCCCAGGGTTTTGGAGCTGGGAGCCTTTCCTACACCTCTATGTCAGCCTCAGGCCCTTAAAAACCTGCAGACATTTTGATTCCTGGGGTACATGTGTGTGCAGAGAGCCTGAGGCTACTCCAGACTGGCATAGGAGCCCCAATGGTCTTTATAGATTTCATAGACATTAGGACTGGAAGGGACCTTGGGAGATCATCGAGTCCAGCCTCCTGCCCCGAGGGCAGGAAGTCAGCTGGGGTCAAAGGATCCCAGCAAGAAAAGCATCCAAATGCTTCTTAAAGGAGTCCAGAGCAGGTGCTTGCACCACTTCTGGAGGGAGCGTATTTCAGGCCTTGGACCCTCAGACAGTAAAGAAGTTTTTACTTATGTCCAACCTAAAACAGTCTTGGAGAAGTTTGTGACCATTGGTCCTTGTCATCCCTTGAGGTGCTCTGATGAACAGATGTTCCCCCAGATCTTGATGCAAACCCCTGATGTACTTATAGGCAGCCACCAGTTCCCCCTTGAGCCTGTGCTTTTCTAGGCTGAAGAGTCCCATGGCTCTCTGCCTCTCTTTATAAGGCCTATTCTCCTGCCCTCTGATCATGTGTGTGGCTCTCCTCTGGACTCTTTCAAGCTTCTCCATATCCTTCCTGTATTGTGGAACCCAGAATTGGATGCAGTTCTCTAGCTGTGGCCTCAGCAAGACTGAGTACAGCCTTGGGGAGAATGACATCCTGAGATTTGCCAGTGGTTGAGCTATGACTCCTGCCAGCTCCTTAAGTACTCTGGGATGCAATCTGTCAGACAATGATCACTGGGTGCTGGACACTGTCCTGGCCCTGGCAGTTGTCTTCATGGTACCCACTGTTCAGCCCCCAACTCTAT
The DNA here is from genome assembly GCA_030014935.1 of Caiman crocodilus. NCBI lineage: Eukaryota > Metazoa > Chordata > Crocodylia > Alligatoridae > Caiman > Caiman crocodilus. The sequence continues at coordinate 17,656,278 of JAGPOW010001338.1, forward strand.
CCCCACTTGCCCCCTGGCAGCCATCCACCACCCAGAAGCAGGACCCACCATGGGCCTGGGAAGAGGTCCAGTTCTGCCTTCACCAGCCAGGAGTCCCTGCCCCGGCCCCTGGCCTAGTTCCCCCCCACCCCACTCCACTGACTGGGCCCAGGCCCACTCCTCACCCTGGCTGAATGCAGGTGTGGAGCCGAAGCTGCCTGCAGTGGGGTCAGGATCACATGCTGGCTCTGCTGGCCCTGAACCTCTGCTGCTGGAAGAGGTTCAGGGCTAAAAGAGGGGGACCACTGGCTACTGTTGCCCGTGGGAGAGCCTCCTGCCTTGTGAGTTTGCCATGGTGTGGATGCCTATGGGGGAATGGCCCGAGGCTAGGGTGCTGGCCACCTGTCCCTGGGCTCTGCCTCCTAGGTCCCAGTACCCCATGGCTCCCCACCCTGGGATGGCACACATACCACGGTGTAAATAGTTTGCACAGGGAAGAGGATATTTTACTGTTGGTGGGTGTGGTGGGTGGTGGAGCTCTGTTGTTGGGGAGGGGTGGGAAGGGAAGGTCTATTTGATGTGAGAGGAATAAAACATTGTTCTTCTGAGAAGTGTCTGCAGTGAGCGGGTTGCTTAGGATGGGCATGGGGGGGGGGGCATGGGTGGCTGTCTAGGCTGGCCAGAGTGGGGTGTACATGCCAGGCATCCTCTGCCTGGGGCACCTTCCCCACCCAGGCCTCATGGAAGAGCTCCCCACAGGACTCGCAGTTGTTATGCAGGGAGGACCTGAGGGAGGACAGCCTCCCTCAGGTCAGTGGCAAACTTGGGCAAACTTGAGGTCAGTGGTGAGAGTGTGCCAATATCTTTTGAAGCAGTCAAAAGCACACTCTGCCAGGGCACAGGTGTGGCCCAGGCACTGGTTAAAGTGGGCCTGATGGGGTCCAGCTGGTGAGTAGAGATCTGCATGAGCCAGGGCAGAAGCAGGTAGGTGGGGTCCCTGATGAGGAGGGGTGACACCACCAGAGGATCCAGCTACAGGTCTGGCACCCCTGGTGTGAAGCAGCTACTCTTCACCTGGGCTGGCAGGGCAGAGTTGCAGAACACATGGGCATCGTAGGCACCGTCTACCCAGGTGGCACTTACATTTCTGAAAGTGCTGCAGTGGTCATTGATAGCTTGGAGCAGAATGGAGTGAAAGCCCTTCTGGCTATAGCAGAGGCAGTTGCCATGGGGCAGGCAGGTGATGGGGATGTGGGTCCCATCGAGGGCCCCGATACTCTGAGGGAATTCCAGGGCAAAGAACCCTGCCACCACCACCAGGGGCTCATGCACGTGGAGCACTGTATGCCCCAGTGTATCGTGGAGGGCATCACACACCTCAGCGGTGGCCTTGCCCACCCAAAAGAGATGGCCCACACAGCAGAGGCTGGCAAGTATGGCCAGCATTAGCAGGGTGAGGGCCAGCTGGCTGGCTGTGGGGAGGGGTGGCTGCATGGTGGAGTCCTGCCACTATAGGTGTAGCAGGCGATGCTCCATGAGGTTCCAGAAGGTGGCCTAGGACATCCAGAATGCCTCTAGCCACTGCTCATCATCCAAAGTCTGCTGGACGAGTGCAGCCACCAGTCTTGGCTGGCCCAGCAGGCCCAGAGACAGTGGGGCTGGAAGCCCAGGAGGGTGAGGGAGGCCTCAGTGGTGGCATCCAGCAGCCTGTTGTCAGCATCTCAGCTGGAGTCCAGCTGGCTCGGCAGGTAGTTGTTGTATGTGGGGGAGCTGGGAGGATCCCGAGAGCTGTAGGCATGGTGGGCCAGCAGGGCCAACACAGTGGCCAGCAGGAGCTTGGGGCACTGGTTATCATGCAGGGGCAAAGGCTGGAGTAGCTATGGTGCAGGAAAATAGGGGCAGCAAGGAGACCTGCTGTGTGCTCCCTTTGCAGTGTGCATGCAGCTCCTGGCCAGGGAAGTGGCTACCCAGGGAGCAGAGAGTAGGGCTGGCTTTTCAACAGGGAGCTGCATCCTGGTGGTGGCAGTGGCTCAATGAAGGGCTGCAGGAAGAGGCACCAGTTTGCTGCTAAGAGCAGCAAGTCAGCTCCCATGTGCCTCCATGGGTAGATGTCTGCCTGGGAGCATTTACTCACAAGTAGTTTACTTGCAAGTAACTGTTCTCAGAACAAATGCACATGTAGATGCGCCCAGGAAGTGTTACACGACTGCCAAAAACCAGAGTAAATTAGCCAGTTTCTACTAAAATAGCTGGGAATGTTTCTGTTGATCTTATTGTGCAATGAACCAGGATCTATATGAGAGAAGAATCAGGCTTTACATATGTATATTAGTACCACTGAATATATATTGTTATGTATATATGCATGGCAAAATTGATCATTTTTCCTCTGTGAAAAGACAGATCAGGTGTTATGTGAACAATGCCTGCAAAAGCCTGAGATCCTCAGAATGAAAGTTTTCTCTTCCCTCAACCACAATTTTTCTTTCTGGTGTCATAAGGTTTTTTGCCTCCACGGAATAGTAGGCAGCTGTCAATCCTCTAGATCATGGTGCTCACATAAGAGGTCTAGAGGTGCCTGATGAATCTGTTTGTGGTAGACAAGTCCAATTTCAGTGACACAGAGTGGTACAAGTTTCACAGATCCATATGATGTGTGAGCTGAAGTCCAAGCTTACGGCATTCCTTTTTTTGTAATCTTTTTTTTCACTTTCTTTTTTCTCACTTTGCTTCCATCCTCTGGATCAAAGCCACTTTATATTGAGCTGCACCCAGATAGTCAGATAGAATTTGGTGCACTTTTCTCAGATTTTTACACTGGTATTGAACAACTTAATATAATTTTTTGCACATTGTGGTACCTCCACAGAGGATGACCCTGCTTTTCAGAGCCACCTTGAATCTTGCTACACAAAATATTCTTGGGCATGTGGTCTCCTCCCAGGCAGTCCATTGCAACCTCCTGTTCTTGATTGTGGTTTCTAAGTGTGTCAGTCCTGTGCACTTCAGTACCCCTGTGTTTGGCATTTTGTCCTTCCACTTTTCAGGATCTTATGCAGACATCTCATGTGGAAGCTGTTCAGTTTCTTGATGTGCCTAGCATATGTAGTCCACCTTCTGAACCATAAAGCAAAGATGACAACACACAAGTCTTCTAGATTCACACCTTCACCTTAGCTGATACTTTGCTTTTATCCCATGCATGTTTCTGTTAATCAGTTCAGTGTGAAGATCAAGATTCCTGCTGATCGTAGAACCCAAGTAGCAAAACCTGTCAATGGCACCAAGAGATTTCTCCTCCAGAGTGATGTCAGATTATTGGAAATCACAGATTTCTTGAGTCTAATTGCCATCTTGAAGCTCGTGCATAACGTGAAATCTGCCCAAGAGATTTTGCAGGGAAGATTTACTGTGGGCCAGCATGGCTGTGCCATCCACAGACAGGAAATCTCTCAGAACCAGTTCTTTCACCTGGGTTTTCACTCTAAATCTTGTGATGTTGAATAAGCCTCCATCTAGTCTGCTTTGAAGATAAATACCATTTTTCTCATACCACATAATGAGACCATTATAATACTTGTCAACTTCAATGCAAGAATTGGATGTAGTTTTGAGAACTGGCCTGGTATTCTAGTGGCCAGCATGTGTTAGAGCTTTGCGCAAGTCAAAATCTATGCACCTCATGCCAGCAGCTGGCTTTGCCTGCAAGGTCTTTGAGCCTAATGAAAATATTCTGACCAAAGAACCAACTAGAATGATGGAATAATGGCATATGTGAGCACAAGACTTTAAGCTGAAAACCCAAGTGAGGCAACAAATGAAGTGGTCTTTTTCCCCCCTCAGTTGTGCTTCATATTTTTATTATTTGTATACTTGAACCTGAGAATGCACAAAGCCTGTTAAAAGAATACCATTAGGGTTAAAAATCAAGCACAGAAAAGTTAGGAAATGTCAAAATCTCTAGTTGCTGGTGCAATTTTAACTTGGGCTCATTGACCAGCTAGTCCCAAGTCCATTCTCCTTGCCTCATCAGTCTCATTTTTCACACCCTACCTTATACCCTAATCTCAATAACCCTCATCCTCCTGACTTACCACCTCCTGTCACAGTATTTTCCCTACAGCTCCTCCACAGCCTGGGCTCTTGTCCACACTGCATTAAATTTGGCAGCATTTCCTCCTCCATGCAAACTCCAAGAATGCTGGAGAGACTGGCTCCATGATCTTAGTTTCAGTGCCAGCAGCTATTTAGCAAGGTCAAACAGACTGAGGAGCTTTCAATATAGAAGAGGCTTGGAATTTCTTTAAATTAAGCTCTATCTAGAATCTGCGTTGCAAATGAGAGGGGAAGGGCTCCAGAACCCAGAGAGAGCAAAAGAGCCTATGGGGAATGCAACATGTGGTTGATCAGCAACAAAAGCAATGTCTTAGAGGCCAGAAGTCTTACAAAGAAAATCAGAGTTGCCAAAAGTCAAGCTGAGATGGGATATTAAACAGGATATTAAAACAAATGGTAAAAAGATTCTTTAGCTATATTAATAAAAAGAGACCAAGGAAAAAAGTAAAGTTGTTCTGCAGGGAAGATGGGGTTGAGATAAAAAGCTCTCTTACGAAAACTAAATGACACATTGATTCAGTTTTCATTATAGAGGATGTTCAACATGGGAACACAGGCTAATGAGAATGGGGATATGGAAATGGAAATTACTGCATTTAAGTTAGAAACAAAACTCAGATGTTCTCAGTTGTCTGAAAATGGATTTTCTCCATCCCCAGAAAGAACTGAAAGAACTGGCATGTGACATGGCAGATCCAGTATTAATATATTGTTTAATGAATTTGTACCATGTGATGGGGAATAGCAAAAGTTGTACCTATGTTTAAGAGTGATGGAGAAACAAGCCAAAGAACTTCCTACATTGTCAGTTTGACTTCAATAGCTTGAAAAGCTTTAAGACAAAACTTGAAGAAAAAATAAAAACATAAAAGGTAGTTGAAATATGGGATAAATGCAACATGGGTTTAGTAACGTAGACCTGGGCGGGCAATTATTTTGGGCAGAAGGCTGCTTAGTGAGTTTTGGCAAGCCATCAAGGGCCTCATGACAGGCATCCAGGGGCAGATAAATATTAATTTTCTAAATTTTTTAGGGGCCCTGTGGGCTTGATAGAATGGCCATATTTTGCCCACCCCTGATGTAGACTGAACCAGCCTGAGTCTTTTATATAAAACAGCTTATCTTTTTAAAACAGGAAAAATTCAGCAGATGTAATCTACTTGGACTTTAGCAAAGCACTTAACATGGTACCATACAGGGAAATTATTAGTTAGGATGGAAAAGATGGGGATTAGTGTATGGTAAAGAACTGTCTAGAGGGGAGGGGATAATAACTTGTGCTAGTAAGACAGCTTTTGGGTGGAAGGGTTGTTACTAGTGGATTTCCTCACCAACCAGTCTTGAAAACTGATCTTATTAAATATGTTCGCTAATGATGTCATGGTGTTGATAGAAAAAAAACATACTTTCTTAATCCAATTTGCTGATCACACAAAGTTCACAAGTGGAATAATATAAACTTAATAGCTCAAATGCAAAGTCACGTACTTAAGGGCTGTCGAAGTATAAGGCTCTTCAGTTAGAGACAAGGAGGAAAGGGACCTGAGTGTATTAGTAGTACTCTGAGCCACCAGTGCAATATAGCTGTGAGAAAGGAACAACCCTAGGGCACATAAGGAGAGTTATTTCCAGGAGGCACAGTGTGGAAGAAATCAAACTTTGTGTTGTGGTTGCATCAGAACTGGCAGAGCCATCTTGGTTTATTTAAAGCTATACAAGCGATCACAAGGAGGGTTCTCAAAGGAACTCTGACCTCTACTAGTTTACAAGCATATTTATACTTTAGTCAGCGAGAAAAGATGCAGGGTTCAGACAAAGCAACCTTGAAAGAAACAGGTTGATCGTTTGTTTGTCACACGTAAGCAGTTTATTTTTCCAGAAAATACATTGTTTTGGAAACAGCTATCAGTTTTGGGTTTTTTTTGGTTCCTGGAAAGGAGGAGGTTAACATCTGCACGCAGACAAAACAAGGCATGAAGGCTTTTCCTTATCTTACAACATTTTAAAACACACATAGCATCAGCATCAGCATCTTTTTCTCTTCTCTTTCAGTCTCTTCTTAGTCAAGTAAGAGGCCTGGTTAAACTTATTTCTACAACAGATATATATGCTCAGGAAAGATTAGTTCAAACCAGAGAAGATGTAGAGCGAGGCCATTAGCATGATCTGGGGTGTGGAAAGTATTTTACAAGAAGAGACTACCAAACTTTTGCTTGTTTGCACTAGCGAAACAAAGCCGAGAGCAAAAACAATTGCTTTCTGTAAACAAATTCAGGGTAGTGAATGCCCATGGGGAGAAGAAATGTTTAAAGGACCATTTTAGTCCAAGAGCAAATTAGCAAGACCTTCCCCGGAATTAATTTAGGCTGTGCATATGTATATGTATACATGTAGAGAGAGGCATGTATGTATATGTATATGTATACGTATATGTATGAAATACATTCTGGGTGCATGTCTTTGTATGTAATGTTGTAGACCCTTCACTAACTTGAGTAACATGTTAATTTAGTTTCCTACAGTTTATGCTGGTCCTTCTGAAATTAATAATAATTAAGAATAATCATAGGAAGGACTTCAAGAAGGTGAATAGTGAAGACAAAGTACAAAAATCTTATTTAATGTGCATGCAGTACAACTATAGAATTAATCAGAAATAGGACAGAATTAGTAGCTACATGCAGTTTTCTAAGGAAACCTTGAAGTTGTTTTGAAGGAAGCTCAAAAAGAGGTCTTCTTTTCCTTCTTCCAATATTTCTACACCAAGCTAATTTTGGGCCTTACTCATGCCGCAGATTTGCACATCCATTAAATCTTTGATCAGATATTGACTTCTAAAATTTTATCTTCAAGGTCACTAAACCTCATTACCTTTTATTGGGCAATGTTAATTATTAGATCAGTTTTACCTGCACATGTCACCTAGTTACAACCATATCTGCCATTTTGCTGCAGTTTGATCACATCAAGTGCTAATTTTCTCTATTTTTACTACAAAATGTTCAAGAATACCTGTTTGGGCATGCTTGTTCTCTTTTACCTAATTTAAGCCCTTTGCCTTCTATATTCTATAGCTAAAAGTTACGTAGGTCATTTACTCAGACTAAGATCTTTAGGCTTAATTTAGGTCAGGACTTAACTACAGGCCTCGGTCTTATTGTATCTTACATTCTTCCTCATTTACCCATGGTTATATTAAGCTTTAGACTATAATATGTGTAATGTGTGCCTCATGAATGTAAAAAGATTCAATATCATTTTATATACCATAGTTATCTGAATCCAAGATGACCCAGAAATTAAATGTCCCCCCAGTTATTAGGTTCTGACATGGAAAATTGTAAATTTGTTTTAATTTTCCATGTCTAGAATCTAGTTATTGGACTGTTGTCTTAAATCCATTCCCTTCTCCCCTATTCCCCCCCTCCACATTGTAACAAGGAAAGTATAGACAGGAAAAGCAGTGACTAGGAGACATACAACCTGCCTGTGGCAGGGCCCTGTTGGTGCCTGTCACTTTAAGGGCCGTGTCAAGCAGCCAGCAGGTGCTTGATTACAGTGGCCATTTTAGAACTATGGCTGCCTATAAAAACAGAGCAGTTTCCCTACTGGCAGGCAGGAACATTGCCTGACTGAACTACTGGCTGGAACATCTTCAGGTAGGAGCAGGAGGCTCTTGGGACCGGGCATGACCTAAAACTGCACCTTGCTGAGAGTGGGTGGCTTGGTGGGGCTCCCAGTGGCATGGGAACCCCCAGGAAATATCAGACCAGTTACCATTCCAGTGAAAGGCAGGTCAGGGTGCCTTAATAACCCCAGCTCCCACATCCCTGGTGGGTTCCACCAGTTCAGGGAGAGCCCAGGCTCATGGCAGTCCTGAGGCAGGGCCCAGGTTGGTGGAGGCTCTTCAGGAGTCCTGTGGCTGCAGGAAGCCTGAGAAGGGGTCAGGCACAGCTATGGCCGTCTGAGCCTCACAGGCTGTGATACCCCAGGGCAGAGGGCCAGGTAGGGCTATGGCCACCTCAGTTGGATGGGGTGGCAGATCCCAGTAAGCCCCAGTGAAGGGGCAGTATGTGGAGCCCCAGTGAGGACGCAGTGTAGGGGTGTAAGATCCTAGGGCCAGGTAGGGCTATGGCCACCTGAACCCCAAGGGGTAGAAGACCCCAGTGTGGAGCCCCAGTGAGGGGGCTGAGGGCTTGGAGCCCAATATGTGTTTGTTTGTCTGTTTGTGTTTATGTATTATGAAAGACCCAGTGCAAACCACTGGTGGGTGCCATCTGCGAGGCTTGGGCTGCAATGTAGGGGTGGAACAGAGCCACGGATAGTGCCCCTGGCATTGGGGCAAGAATGGTCAGCCTCCCACCTAATTAGAACTAATTAAGAAACAATAAGGCTTGTCAGCCAAGTGAGGTGGGTGGTTAGCCCAGAGATAGGTGGGCAGGCCAATGGTGGACTGGTCCTGAGAATGCCCCCATCACACTGGCCCATGCTTCTTGTCCTCCCTTGCCACTCTTCCCCTCTGCCTGCTCCCCAGCCACCTGTTTCCCACACCAGTGCCTTCCTCCTCCTGCTATTTGTCCTCTTGTGGTACCTGCCACCTCCTCTCCCCCTTACCTTTGCAGCTGCTCTGACCTGTTTCCACTGGGGGCATAGAGAACCTGGCTGGGCCAGGAAGTAGCAGAAGCTCTAGCTTCAATTTCTAGCCTGGTTTGGGGTTAGAACAGAGCCACAGCAATTCCCCATCACTCCATGGACCCCCTTCACTATGTTCTCCCTTGTGATGTGCACCTCCTGCCCTTATATGCCCCCAACTCTATGCACCCCCTACCTGCCACATGAGTCACCCTGGTCTCATCCAGAGATGTAGCAGCTGCTTGCCTGGCCTGTACTCAAATCTAAGAAAAGGGGAATTTTTTCCCCATGCTGAATGGAAGGAAACCCTCATCTTGGATTCAAGTAAATGCAGATTTAATGCATTTGGGACCACTTTAAGAAGTGAGCAATAATTGAACATGAGGTTTTCATAAATAGACATATCAAAATATAAAATAATTGATTCATAACATAATATGATCATAGAGACATGCAGCTGGGTTTTCTATAATTTTAGGGGCCACAAGATTCATTCTTCTTTGTGATTGTTTGGACCATTTCATTGCTGGAAATTTATGAAAACTTTGGCAAATCATGGTATTTTATGAATTTTAGAATTGATCTGAAAGTGCATAAGCAATAAGAGACTCCTTGAGAGAACCTGTTTTTGATTTACTAGCTGATTTACTTTCAGAAAAAAACTGAAATGTAGCAGATGCTGAATTTTACAAAATAATAATTGCAACTTTGATTAATGAATATGCAGATCTTATTTTAGTATTTTCATTTTCTGTTTTTGAAAAATGTCATTCATACAGTCAGAAACAAGGAACAATACTACATGACAGTTGACAAATACCAACTATGAACTGTTAACTGCATCTGAGGAAGGGGAAGAAAGTGAGAATATTAACTCCAAATTCAGATTTTTAACCATAAAAAGCTCTAAGAAGGCCCCTTTCTCAGACACAATGCCTTAAGAGTGAAGCAGCTCGGCAAGAGATGCTACCAGATTCCCACCAATGTTTGTAATGAGCATCATCCGTAACAAAGTTTATGATCAGCTCTTTCTGCAAATATCTGGTTTAATCTTTGGGGCATAATAATTATGGCCTGTCTAGATCTTTCTGGATTTGGGATTAGGAGCTGGTATAAATTAGCACCTTCTTTGGTACAGCACTGATTCAGGTTTGGAATCTGGCTCTATATATTTTTATACAGAAGAAAGCGCTGCTGCTTCTAAAGCACACAGGCAACAAAGAATTCTAAGAAACCACCCTTTAAAGTGCATGAATATTCTTGAGCCAAAGTTACAGCACTGTTTTCTGGAAATAGACACAATTTTTTGTATATTTTTTCTCTTGTCTGATAGTACTTCAGCTGGTTCATTGGGAACTACTTTTCCTATGACACTAGTACCTAGAGGACCCATGTGAGAGAGTCGTCATTCTGGGGGTCTATACATTGAGAGACAGGTACTGTCCTAAGAAGTTTACATTCAAACATGGGTGACTTATGCCACCTTAGTTGGAGGGGAAGGGGGCATGTGCCCTCCCAGCGACCAGTCAGTGACCGGGGAGGGGGGGCCCTGCAGCTGATCTTGTTGATCAGGGCAGGTTCCCCTGCAACTAATCTCACTGATGGGGATGGGGGTGGGGCCTGCAGCTAATTGCAAGGTGGCTGATTGCTGTGGCCACTTCTGGGATCTCTGCTCCATGGCTAGTGCTCACAGGGGAGGCACCAGTACTCCCTCCTGCCCCCCCGCCTGTCGCTTAAGCAGCAAGTGTGCACTGGCACTCTCAGGGGGTGCACATGCACCCCTGTGCACCCCCTAAACATTGTCGCTGCATTCAAAATAGAGAAGACAGAAAAAGACAGCATGCAAAGAAGGTAGGAAACAGGCACCAGAATCCAAGTACTGAAGAAGAATGTAGGCCCTCAATGTGGGACCTATGTGGAATTAGGTACCTAAATCCAAAATTATGGTGCAGAAAGCCCTTGTTCAACTCCTAGCTAAGCTGCCTGAACTTCATTGGCACCTGACATTTTGACCTTAAAACTCCTGAGGTTTCCTGACTGTTCCTGAATGGGACTCAGAAACTTGATGAGTCTTTTGGGGATCTTGATGCAGTAGACCTACTTGGAGTATGCCTACCGCACACTGGCAGGATTCAGCCCCTCACAAGCTGCAGCGAAGGTGTTTTCTGAGTCTAATAGTTCATTCAGTGGAAGAATCAGATTAGGTTCCCTCACCTGCCTGAGGGGAATCCACCAATATCCATTACCTTGCTGAGAGTGTCCTGAACACAAGGTTATGGGCTGTTTTGTAGTGCAAGTGACAGTCTTCATCTTCTTCATCTCTCTCACAGAAAAGAGTGATTCATGGGCTACAGTGAAAGCAGCTGCATGAGCTTGATTATGTAGCCTAGTAGTTAAGATACTCTTCTGGAAAGGGGAGTCCTGATTTTAACCTTGATCTTAAGAGTGTCAGAACTGTGCAGGTTTTTCAACAATTCATTATGCTTACTCTAAATTTTTTTTAGTTCCTAATGGTTAGAAGTGCAATTATCTTGCTGGCAACATGAAATATACATTTTTAATTTGTCCACAAACTACGCACATACAACATGGCAACATCTATTGGTTTTAAGGCCTTTCTCTCTGACCTGTCAACTGGAATGTGATCCCAAGGATTGTAACCATTCTGGCTCAAGAAAACAGCACCAGCATTGAAGCTGTGTTTATATGACACCACCTCCATTGGACAGGATCTTGTCATAAGGTTGCTTGATAACCAGCTCCCAAAACGGGTCCAATGTTTTCAACACCTGATGGTTACCAGTCTCAAAGTGGGCAAGAGAAGAGATTCAAGGACACCATGAAAAACAATATTAATGTCAATATCTGGGAAATTCAAGCACCAAATCATCCCCAATAGCGCACTATGGAGGCAGACAGATGAGAAAGAAAAAGGAAATGAATTGGGATCTGGTATCCTCAGGCTCTACTCCCTCCTGCAATTGAATGTACAGATCTTGGATTGGCTTCCTCAGTCATTTATAGACTCATTGATGACTCCCCTCTTTATGAGGGACTGCCACCACAGCTAATGACAACACTGAGTGTAGCAGCTGCTTTTCAGGTACTGCTTGCCAGATCTGGTTAGGAATTTTCTGATGGGTTTTCAGTGAAAAAGTCTAATTCAAACTATTTACAGGGGAAGTTGCATTTTGACAGTTCTCCTCACTTAGAAAAAATAAATGGAGAAGACGTACAAAGTTGTCAACATGCTATTTTGACAGTTTAAATAAATTTAACTATTTTTTTAGTTTTGTGGTTTTCAGATTATTGGCTTACAAATGACATTGACGTTTCACCTTTTTTTTTGTCTGTTCGGGACAGGCAAATTTAAATTGTCAAATTCTTGGGGAGTGAGAGAACCATTTCTTGCATAGTTCAGTTGCTAGTCATACTGCAGGTGTGCAGTCATTCACTTGCTCCATGTCTAGAATACTGTTTACACAGATGCCCATGGCATCTAATACTTTGCACTGGTGTGACAGTTTAGTCTCTATCCTCTGATCTCTTATTTGACTTTAGAATTTACATATAATATTATCCTATTGAGGAACTAAGGTAATGTGATGCGACTGTGTGACAAGTGAAAAGCTACATACACAGGCAATCTACACAGTGAGGACTTCTTACCCTATGTTTAGCTTTTGGGTCCTAGTTAGCCATAAGTTGAGAAGACTATTTCTATCATGAACATATTTTTGAAAAACTATATAATGTGATGTATAAGCTTAAGAAAGATTTAATCAAAGAAATTCCAGGAGGTTGGTTGAAAAAAACCCTCTTTGAAATAAAAATTTAAAAAATCTAAAGGAAGGAAGTTTTTTAAGAGGCTTTTCAACACCATTCTTTCATGTGGGATGCATCCAACCAAACTAATGTTATCTAGTGTGATAGTAGTTACTATGCACTATAATAACTAGTAGCTTGTGTACAGAGTGGAGACAACTTGCCACATACTCTACGCTTTACTTTGTAATGTGTATGCATTCATGTCTGCTTTGTAGGTACCTATGTATAAGTGAATATCCAAAGTACACATGTCATTGCACAAGCAAATAAATAAAAACCTAATTTTTAAAATAAGTCCTATTACTGTAGTCCATATCTCTACTTGGGATAGTGTTTGTAAAACAATCTGTTAAAAAAGGCACTCTGATCAAACCAGGACATCTGGTCACCTTACACCAGGCTTCCTAGCTAATTAAATGGACTGGTTTTGCTGAATGCCTTTGAAAAGCCCAGCAATTAAAGCATATTTCTGGCATGGACAAAGGCAAATTAATCTGCAGCCAATAGTATGCTCACTTTGGCTCCAAACTTTATTTTAATCTGTTTTGGCGCCAAGTACATTTTAAGGGCAATTTGCAAACAAACCTTGAGATGGCAGAATGAACTGTAGTTAAACATATGAACTGCAATTGAGTAGGACTGACTACAATGTGTAATTACATTTACATTTACATCATGTCCTTTCAGCTGGGATCACCTATGAAAATATCTGCTGTTTAGAGTACAGTGGGAAATTAAGCTATTTAAGGCACCAGCTTTCCTTATTCCCTTCCCTTTGTGCTGTTAATTTTCATCATTGAAGCCAAAAGTCATACTAGCTTGTTTGTCTTACTTGCCAATCCCTTAAAAAGAGTTTTATGGTACCTCTTGCCTTCAGTGTGTAGCATGAAAGAAAATCTCTTTTATTACCACTACAGTAATTAAGGTATTTTGTAAGTGGCATTTTTGATAAATATAACATCAATAAATTAAATGAACCATAGTTGGACATAATAACTGACTCGTTTCTCTTATGAGGCTAGCTTAAAACATGGCTGGAGAGTCACTTCACCACAAGAGATTAAAAAAACCCCCAAGCTAAAAAAACCCAAACAAAAACCCCCATACCTCTCCTTCACATCAGTGTAAGAGTAATGGAATAAACTTTTGGTGAAAGCATTGACTTAGCAGGTGATTTCAAAGATTTTCTGTTTGACATTGAATAAAACATCTAATTTGGGAACCGCCATAGACATCTCTATTCAGGGCTAATAATGCAGGAATCTTCAAGTTAAATCCTAACCTAATAATATTTCTAACATGAATTTTGATTTTGCCTTTAAGGAGCTTCTGTAGTAAGTATTTAAGCCTTGATCTTATAAACCCTTACTTAAGTGAGTAATCCTTTCATTTGTAAAAATTTACTGAAATGATCTGTACTTTCCTGATGTATTTGTATTTATAATCCAAATGTCTAAACAGAGATGCTCATTGGAAGTTTTGAAGTTTTTCTAAATAAGAATCTGCTTTCTCTTCTTTGAGTCCTGCTGGAATCCAGATGAGCTCGTATAGTGAAATACTTCTGCAGAGACATCTTTTCCAACGAATCTTCTTTTTAAAAATGTCATTATCATAAATTACTAGCAAATTACACACTACTTTTCCAAGAAAAATATATGTTTTCAACTGCAACTTTCCTCTCAGTGAAATCCTCTTGTTTGGAAAAATAGCATGCATTGAAACAGAAACAAATTTATGTGAGAGTGCAGTGATGGGATCATGCATTTATTCTGAATTTTTTTCTGAATTAAAAGAAAAAAATTACTACAATCAAAAGTTAGCTAAGACAAAAACCCCTCAACCTTATTCATTATAAAGAAATCTCTTAACTCTTCAGAATGACCATTCTTTTTTTACCCTCAGTAAAAATAACTTAAAACAAGTATTTTATGAAAAGTTAATCAATTCCAAACATTCATATGTGACTTATCACAATATGTGTATGAACCTCTTTATTCCAGAAGTGTAGTTTTTATTCCTTATTATTATATCTGACAAGTTTTGGAAACACAGATCATGCATTCTCACACATTTAATGTAAAACAACCACTGCTCTGTTTCTCTGTTAGATTAATTTTTTCTCTCCTAATGGCTCATATATTTACAGAATCTTCTGACATACTTTTTGCAGCAGTGCAGCTCTCTCCTTTAGACCACTGACATATATTAATCAATTGATCAATAAGTCATTTGAAGTTCTCATGGGAATTTTGAAATACCCAGTGTCCCTCTCAGGTTGCAGAACTAAACGGTTATGTTGTTGTTTGTGTTGTAATGGGTAGTGTTATGGAGCTCTTGTTACAAACGGAGTATGAAATCTAAAGCACACTAGAGGGTTATCTGCCTGTTTTCTACCGATGCAGAAAAGCTGGCATAGTCTTTCAAATGTAGTTCTTAAACTGCAGCTCTAACATTACAAATATGTCTATACATGCCTTGACTCTTTGTATATGAATTTCCCCATTGATTTCATTACGGCTACTCAGATGAGGTTCATAAATATGCCTAAGGCTTTGCAAGGTGGGGCCCAAACTGATGTGTCATATGTATACTACTTTTTCTCAGTCAGTTCTTTTTGCCTCAGTTATTCAAGTACAAGTAATGGCTTCTCAGTACAAATTTGACTTTTTTCTACTTTTCATTTAAGGTCAGCTTGTTGATAGAAACTCAACTGGCTTTGAGGAAGCCGCCCAGGTTATCCCAGGTGAAGATCTGGCCCTCATGCTAGCTCAAATTATAGTACCTCATTACTTTTGTGTTAAACCAAAATAAAATTTACAAAAGTTGATTCCCCCACTCCCCAAGTTGATTTTGTTTTTCTTCAAATAAGTGGAAGATGCTGATGTGAATACCATACAGATTGTAATATGCTATAGTTTGAAAAATGCTTTGGCAGAACCTATAATTGACAGACAGAGAGTGATGCACTCACTGTTGACCTGAAATGCTTCTGCCACTACCTCATAATTGCATTTTTCACTATACCAACTCTCTCTGTGGATTGAGTCTCATTTGCTGAGTTTAATCCCAGAAATAACTGTTCACTTTTTTTACTTCTTTTTAGCTTTGTTATGTAAATGCAGATGGGAAGAGCTGGGTTGTCTTCTGATTCCCACCTCAGCAGTAGAATTGCTAATTGTAGTCAAAGATTTGTACTTGTATAGGTTTATGTACATACATAATCCAATGTAGCTCCTCATGTGTACAGAAGTTATACATTTATAGAACTGACAGCTTGGTTCTGACTGCAGAATGTTTACAATCTCTAACCTACTTTTTATTTTGGTGTCTAACAAAAAATATATAAGCCAAACTCTAATTCTTTAGCTGGGAATAGTGAGGTTCAGAAAGAACCCACTTTGACTTTCAGATTTCAGTTTAAATTCAGTGACATGGCAATTACAAAAATCAATCAGTTGAGCTGATTTGACTTGGATATCACCGAGACAATAAGTATAGAGCCTTACTTGTTTCCTGGCTGGCATGCTTACAGTGTTGAGTAAAGGGGGTTCATACCATCTCGCAAGGTTGGACACATTGCCAAACCATGTTTGGAGAGAAAATCAGATACTCTTGGGTTGTTACTCCCTTTCCCACACAAGGGCAAGAAGTAAGCAAGTGTGGACATGTGGAGCTTTGGCTTTCTTCCTCTGTGTGCTAGGCACCAGCCAGCATAAGTAATAGTATGCATGAAGAGGGAAGCCAGCTGAGTCAGGAAAAGGGCTGGCGCAGCTTATTCATCTATGGAGCAAGAGGGAAGCTGGGACTGATTGGCAATGTCCACATATCCAAATTACTGTTCCTTGCAGTGAGTGGTGCCTTTAAGCATGCACTGATGCTCTTCTCAGACTCTTGAACTGGAAGCAGTGTAACCACAGCCAGGTAATGATGTGGGCAAGATAATTAACAGGGGAGTGGGTCAAATTGCACAACACTAGCCCATCTAAAGTGCCACACAGGTGGTGCCAAAGTGCCAAACTACTTTTCTGGTTTAGGAGGTAACCTGAGGAGACCAGTGCAGTGCACTGTCGGAAAGTCCTGGAGCCTGATGTGATGCATTTGCTATATAGATATACTTCTTTGAGTCACAGATCTGTATCCTTGCCCTGGTCTTGGGGCACTATAGCATTGTGTGTCCCTCACTCATGTACTGAAAATGCCAAACCAGTCCCATTCTGTATTTTTATAAAACAGTTTTCCAGAAAAGGATCATACTTCAAGGTGGAAGTGCTTTGAGTCTGATCCTGGAGTTTGTCATTCCAGTGAGATCAGTGTTAGCTTTTTTTCATTAACTTCAATAGCAATAAGATTGAATCATGTTTTTTGGGAGGTGTCCTTTTTTATAACTTCCTATAACAGGAGAACTGAGCCCTGTTACTCAGACACAAGGAAGGGAAAGGAGGACTTAAACAGAGGGCTCACAGCCTGTGTTAAAACAGGCCATGGGCTGGGAGGAGCTTTGGCAGACAATATCCAGGAGAGGACTGTGACAAACTCTTGTAAGAGAAGCAGAGACTGAAGTGGCTGGTCCAGGCAGAAGGGACTAGGGAGCCAGGGACTCTTATCACTTTAAGAGGATGGAGCATCTGGAACACTGCCTGCCCGTTGATTAAGAGATTAAAGACCCCTGTGTGAGGCTGAGGGGAAGGCAAGTGTTTGGAAAGAAGAGGGACTCCTAGACACATAACCACTGTCCTGGAGCTGAAGCAGGCAGTCTGACTCTGCAGGTGGCAGAGGGTGGAGCTCCCACAGGGAAGCTGACTGGGGGGAAGCAGTACCCTGGGAGATGAGGATACCTAGAGGGGTACAACAGGTAGTCCAGGGGGTTATGGTTTGAGCAATGTTAGCCTGGTGAAGGTAGTATCCATGTGTTTTAGCTGAGTTGTTGTATGTTTGCTTACATTTGTGGTATAACTGGAGGATTGAGTGTAACTATAAGGGGTGGATTGGGGGCCACTGTGGTGCTATAGGGTCACCCAGCATATGGATCTGCCAGGATTGGGAACCTGGTAGGCTGTGTGGGATTCAAATGCTGTGGAAGGAGGTAGAGCTAAGAGATGCCTTGCCCTAGGCCTGAGACACCAGGGAGGACAGGGCTGAGCCAAGAGCAGCCTTGCCCTGGACGAGGACACCAAGGTTGCAGAAACAGGGCAAGATGGGGTCAAAGAGGCCTGGAGGCTAAAGAGGTAGGAAGGTTCTACATTCTGAAAAGTCCAGGCCAGAGACAGTGGGCCTAGGTCATCTGTCAACAGTGAGAGCAACTTTAGGATAAATCTAGTGAAGCCAAAACCTAACAAGGATTAAAAGTGGCAATGGAGCAACAACACCTATGAGGCATGGGCATAGCTGTTGAGGTGGAAGGAGGCCACAGATTTAGCCCTTAAGGCATACAGGGCCTGAAGGACGAATACTGAGAGAAAGAGAACATCTAGGCTCACCTCCCTCTGAGGGCAGCCTCCATCATTACATTCAACAGCAAGGCATGGCAGGCGAGGAAATGGGGCAAGATCCTGGGAAGTGGGAGCGAGGGCTTGACAGAATTCATTGGCCACTAGGGGTCACCATGGCAGCTCTCAGCTGCTGTACCTGTCACACTTCCATAAAAAGTTAAAACACTGCCGTAACAGAGGATGAACACTCTCTTTGCAATGACTGGTAATTTAAAAAGAGAAACATTGTTTTCTAAGGACCATGTGGTCAGATTGTTCTGATGTTCGTGGGTGGCTGATCTGTGGGTAAGTTGACAGCATTTGCAAATACGTGCTCAAATAGTGATTTTTTTTTTCGTACAAGGCTGAATCTCACAATAGTTTGGATTTTCACTTCTAATAGATGCTCAAGTTGTATTTCACTGGGAAGGGCATATTGGAAATGGCCTCACAAGGAGGAACTGAAGGGGAGATTGCCATATCATTTATGTCTATTAGATATATCATTGTCCAATTATCATACGCGATCTATTCAGTACTGAAATACCTTCAAGCTGTCCCTGAGTTTCAGTGGTCTCCAGCAGCTACTTGACAAACTTCCTCTCTCCTGATTAAGACCTTTTGAAATGTTTTCTCAAAAAGAAAGAGACTGAAGAAGTCTAGGGACAGGTTTTTTTAGCAGTTGGACCATGCTGTACAAGAGTGGAGATCAGCATGAGCACAAATCTCTGGGACAGTCAAATGTAAAATTAATCTCTAGACAAGCTTTCCCTGAGCATAAAAAAACAAAAAAAAGAACAAGAGCTGTCATGCTAGAAATAGACATGCTGGCCTTGATGGTTCAGGACAATGGGCAATGTGATCTCCTTGCTTTCCCTGCCCAGCCAGACCTGGGGTATGGCTCTGGCTAAGGTGGGGAAAACCCCACAGAAATAATAGATAATAAAGAGCTTCTTACTACCTTTTGTCGTGCCACTGATTTTCCTTTCATGGGGTGCAACAAAGGGTGTCAGTGCCTATTTGCTCAGCATTTATACTGCCATAAAAATGTTATAGTGGCACAAAACAGATGTCAGATGATGTCCGTTTCTACCCTCAGTTTTCTGAAAAGGCTTATGCCAAATAGTTCATTGGAACTATTCACATGCTTAGAGTTTAAGAATGGGCAGGGATCTATTCAGGACTACATCCTAACTTAAGCTACTTCATTTCCAACTATTTTTGCCAGCATAGTTTTTTTTTCTATAAGGGACAAAGTATAAACATATAGGTCACTATAGTACCAGTATCTGAATATTTCAGTATAACTATGGGGTTTTTTTTGGTGCACACTGCCTTTACTTAGTTTTGTCCTACAATATAGAATAAATGATAATTTCTATAATAGCACTAGCAACTTTGAAATCTCATTTATTTATAATCACATTTCACTTGATTATTTACATACACTTCACTTAAAGCAAGTCTTGGGCAGAAGGAAAGATGACAGAAGTCATCAGAAAGTATAACCGGCTGGCCATCTAGCAGAAATCACATGTTGATGTCCTCTGGTGACCTTTGCAAATATGTGTGTGCAAATTGACTGCATGTATTCTTTAAAATCAATAGTACAAGCTGATAAAATAGAAATGTGAGACTAATGGACAAAGAATTAAAATGCCAAACCAAGGGGTTAAAATTCATATTAATATGGACAGCTAAGGCCAAGCCACTCTGCAAAAATGAGGGCAGCAGGTCACTTTGACAGTTTGTCCATAGTTAATGGAAGCTTATTGACTGAACTGTGTGAAACCACAGCGAATATTGCATATCACTACGTGGTAGAGAAAAGTGAGGTGTATGGATTTCTGTTTCATCTGCTAAAGCAAAAAATCTTTTTTCAGTTCCCTCCCTTTTTTTTTCCAAATCAATCGGCTCTTTTTAGGAGAATATCTTTACTAACCTTGTATTCTCAAAGCTTAACTGTGGTGTTTTTTTTTTCTTTTAAAGAGGCCTAGATCCTGAAATATACAGTCTGCAGGCAGACTGTACAACCTATGTTAGAACCACACTGAGGCTTGTGTTCATGCATGAAGCTGGAGTGTAGGCAATGTAAAATGCAACTCAAAATATTATACCATAAAATATGCATCTGCAACAAGGTTGGCATTCTGAGCAGTGTATTTACCTCTCCATATTCATCATTCTTATGTCCTATGATCTAATATTTTATGTTTGGGTATCATAGTGGTCAGTAATTTACATGCCATAAAGACACTGTCTCGTCCTGGGAATCTTGCAGAGTGCAAGATGAGCAAAAGCAGGTGAGAAAAAGTAGATTTTATGTTATATTAGAAGTCCCTACTCAAGGATGTAAATATTATACAAATATAATGAGAGAGTCCTTTTGAGTAGGACTAATAATAATAACGATCATACAACAATGAACACAAATTATTTGGACATTCCAGAGGATAGAATAACCAAGATTCTTAAAAGTATTTTGGAAGTAAATCTAAAACACAGGATTGCAATTTCTGGCATGCAGATTTTCTTCCTCATTTAAAATGTAAAAGAATCTGGAATTTCAAAATTTGCTGCAAAACCAAAAATCCTGATTTAAATTCAAAATTTCTGAAGTGTGTCATTCTAGCTTTGTTATTTAATTTAATGTCACCATCTTTATATATTAAAATGTTACACAAACAATCTATAGTACATTATAACAGCATGCATGACTGTACCATAACTACAAACAAACTGCACTGAAATGTTTTAAATTCTCCATGGACAATTTTAATCAAACTCACTAAATTTCTCTAACATAATTTACTGTTGATGAAACTGCCTTCATCTCTGGAAAACTGGCAAAAGGCAAGGAATGGAAAATGGTTTCAATAGATTTTTTTTTGCCTCAGCTCTACTTGCAAGCATTATGCATTTCTAAAATATTACCAGTTCTCATGTTCGATGCTCTGGAAGAATGTAGCTCAGGGTAAACATGGATGGATACATAGAATAAGTGCTCTTTAATTTAGGAGACCAGAGCATGTTCACTTTGACAGCTGTGAATGCTGGCATACACTGAGATAAATATTTTTAAATTACATAGTTTCCAACCCACTGGTTTATTGCAACTAACTCCAGGGCAGATGTCTTGAAAAAAAACTCAAGGACAGATTCTTGATGCAGCATATTGCACCTACTAAAATTTATCAGAAACACTCTGCTTTGGTTCTATGTTGAGGACATTGACCTAATATATTATAGAAAGCCCTGTATAAACCTAATATGTGAAGTGGTTAAGCACTGTAAAAAAATATCTGTTGAAACTGGAATCTTCCCCATTAAAAAATGTTAAGTGCTGGTTGGATGGGATGGTTTAGACAGGGATGGCCCTGCCTGAAGCAGGGGCTTGAACTAGATGGGTTCTTGTAGTTCCTTCCAGCCCTATTTTAATATGGTTCCTGTGATATTCCAAACAACTCTACTGGATTCCAGTTCTGACACTGTTATTAAACAATGATTGATACACTCTTGGTTTGGCTTCTTGTATGCTGGTGGGCTTTATTTTCTACCCATCATTAGATAAGGGGATTCTGGATGATTTTTTTCCCCCTGTTTGGGTTGTGGAATTTTTATTTTTTTGGGCTGTCACTGAAGGACAAGAACAATGAATGTGAGCGCTGAAGCCACTAATCCACAGTATTGACAAATACATGGACTTACAATATGAATTAAAGATTTTTTTACAACCTCAGCATAAATCAGAATTGGACATTTCTAAAATGTTTTAAAAGACTTTTTTGAGTTGCATCTGTGTTATCATAGTTTATTTTCAAGTTCTGCGTCCTCAAAAAGAAGGGCATGCATCAAAAAGGGTAATTATTTGGGGCTGGATTCAGACACTTTCTTATTCCACTTGCTTTTTAAACAATGTCATTGAAATTAAGTGGATGATTTACAGAATAAGTGCTCCCCTAGATACTGGTGTCAGTATCTGGCCAAACATAAGCTGAAAATACGAGATGTTTGAAAAGAATGTTTCCTGACTAATTGTTGTTAAGAATTGTCAGTGCAGAAGACATGTCAATGATCAGTGATGGAGAAAATATGACAGGAAGGGACAAAGAGGTTTTTTAAATTTCAAAACATAGGCAACATTGAGAGGCACATCTAGACTTAGCAGACTGCATTCCTATTTTAGAGATGCCATTAGATCTTTCAAGTACAAAATTAAATCTAGCATCAAGACCTAATTCAGCAGAACCAGGACCCCTGCAATTTAAGGTGTTCATGGATGAAGTGTAGGTATATTCATCTTTGATTACTTGAAATTGTGACCTCTTGCTTTGAAGGTGATAGTTCTGAGTGGACAGGACATTTTTTTCTGATCCACAAAAAATGTAGACCAATTTTCCACAAAAAGGAAAGGAGCTGCTTACTAATTGAAGTTCAGACAAACAGACTTAAAATTATTTTTTACTGCATTATCCAACAGTATTTTCAGTACAAAGAATAACTG
This sequence comes from Caiman crocodilus, assembly GCA_030014935.1. Classification (NCBI taxonomy): domain Eukaryota; kingdom Metazoa; phylum Chordata; order Crocodylia; family Alligatoridae; genus Caiman; species Caiman crocodilus. Next base: position 17,678,805 of record JAGPOW010001338.1, read on the forward strand.
TCTCTCATTCTGACCTCAGTTGCATCAGGCTAATGTTGGTGTGCAAAGGTGTTACTCCTGATTTTTATGTTGGAGCCCAAGTAGCCACTCCTGCCCTACTCTAGACGAGGGCTTCTGTGAGTGGCAGCATGGGATGCCAGGCTCAGCCAGGGACAGTGGTCCTTCCAGGCACTCTTGGTCCTTTTCCAGTTCGCTTATATGCCCCCCACTGGCTTGCAGCACTCACTGGAAGGGGAAACTACTGCCACCACCCCCTCCCCAGCCAAGCCCTGCCACTCTGCAGCAGAAACCCCAAGGCTGGCTGAGGAAGACGGTGGAGGAGGAATGGAGTAGGGTGGGTACCTACTGCTTCCAAACCCAGTACCCTGCACAATCACTCCCCACAGCCCCTGGCGTGCCAGGAGTGGTCCTGGGGCTTTCCCTGGCCTGATCAGCCAGAGACAAAGGCAGTGGGGTGGTTTCCCCTTTTTCACCTGCTCCTGGCTGGGTTCCCTGGTGTCCTACAGCAGCCCCATGCATCTTGGACACTGCAGGGACCCAGGCATCCAGGGACAGGGGAGCCAGGGCCCCTAACACAGAAGTTACAATGGGGACGAGGGTTGTGAGCAGGCCAATGTAACCCCTTGGATCTACCTCTGGACCTAGTTTTACCTGTTTGCCTCAGAATGGACCAGGACATAGGTGATGTGTAGGAGGGAGAGGTGCAGGAGGGCACGTGGCCCCTCTGAGAGCACTGGTGCCTCCCCTGACAGTGAGCACTGTCACTGGTAGGGGGCACAGAGAGCTCTAGTGCCCCTCCTAAAACTGGCTCCGTTGCCACCATGCTGTATGCGGAAGTACTGGCACTTCCGCTGCCACCGGAGGACCCCTCCCCCTCCCCCCCCCCGGTTGTGCCCGCTGGTGCCCCCCCAGACTCAGGAAGCACCAGTCGCCCATGGGCCAGGAGATAGCACATGGATCTTCCTAAATCGGTGTGCTCGTCTTTCTATATGGACGCTAGTTACACTTATAAACCAGTGATTGCCTGAATGCAGACATGGCTGATGTTAGTGTTGCTGTGGCGCTAGAGATACTAGCGTGCATTTGGAAGTGAGAGGGGTCACGGCCTTCGTGTTCTTCTTCCTCAAACAGCTAAGCAGGTTTCTTCTGGGAGGAAAATGCTCTGACACCTTCCAGAAAGGAGCGAAGCCGTAACGCTTACCCATACGTTTCTGTATGTGCAGGGTGGCTGCAGATGCATAGTGCCGGGGATGATTCACCTCAGCAATAGCTAATATGGTGGCCTGTGGCTTTACAAAACAATGTAATCTCCTCTCGAAGAGAAAATCCTAATTCTCCAGTGTCACCATGGGAAAGTAGTCCCTCTGCATTTTGAGAGATTTGGGCCTTTTCATGAATATAACAGCTGACTTGGTCTTAAGTCACTAGGGGACTATGTTCTCAGCTTTCCAGTAATGGGGAAGAATACAAACCCTAGAGCAGAGGATATAAACTTGACCCTGTCTACCTGGTCTTTTTGCAATTATGCCCAAGACCTAACCAGTTCCAGAGTCAGGAGATGGTGTGATGAAAGCAGCTGGACAGTCAGTCTCCTTTTCCATGGAAAAGTTGAGATTGGAGGGAGGCAGGGAAGAGGCCTGAAATAAATGAGAAAATATTATATGTTCCTTCAGGAAGGCATATCTATTCCGAACAGAATTTGGGCGTGCATTTTAGCCTCTTTCTTAAGTACTGTCCTGACTAAAAAGCACAATAAAGCACTTTCCTCAATAAGGGGCACACTATGCAAGTTTATGTACAATAAATACTAACATATTGATTAGAAAATGCTTGTAAAACTGAATCTTTATCCCATGGTAAATTGTGACATTTTTGTCATTTTTCCTCCCCAAGTTAAAATGCAAAAATAAGTTTAAAATAGTTGATGGAACTGAGAGTTTCTTGTTGTAGCTCTGTTGGTCTAAGGACATAGGCAGGCAAGGTTCTTTGGATGGATGTAATATTTTTTATTAGACCAATTAATAGTTGGAAAAAATGTTCTTTGCAAGCTTTTGGGCAAAACATTCCATCATATTATGATTCAGAAACACTGGAACGAACTTATTGAGAGTTTTATAATGTCAAAACCTTACTAAAATATTAATGCATATACAAATGATAGTAATAGTACCATTAAAGAGACAGGTTGCAGCAAAATGGAAATAATGGAATGATATAAAGTGAAGATATCAAACCAAAATACTTTATTTTGATTTCCAATTGGTTTGAAATTCTTCCAGCAAAAAAGTTTGTTAAAATGCCTGCACAACACTGATTTCAATAAAGCAATGGAAAATTATTCCAGTGAAATAACTTCAACTAGGTGATGATGAAAACATGTGTATAATTGAAGAAAAAGGATAAAAGTGTGACCAAGGACTAGAGCGGGAGTTAGTGTTGCCGAAAATGTCTATGTAAAGGATTATTTTTTCAAACCCACTCTTTGAATGTAGCTCTCTTTAATGTAGTAATGCTGTGCACCATCTCCTAGAAGCATCATGAGAAGCCTGTTATAGATACTCCCATTCTTATAGAGTAGACAAAGAACTTTTTTTCATTTACTTGCATTTACAAGGAGCTTTTCAAAAGCGATTTTCAGCATTGACATAAGTGTTCACAGACTGAATTCAATGAAAGCTCCTCCATTAGCTTCAGAACAAGCAAAGTTAGAACAACAATGAGTTCTTTTGAAAATTGGACTCTTCCTTGCATATATTATTCAGTTTGATTCTTTATATACTTGTACATGAGCAAAAGTTGCAGTACAGATGCTTGTACCCACACCTTGTCAATAGGTATTTATTGGCTAACAACTGACTAAACAAAAGCATCTGAAATTCACTTTAATTTTACCACCATGCAATATTGTCATGTTTCCTTATGGTAAATTTTAACAAAAGGAAAACATTTGAGACAAACACCTCCCCTGAACAACAATATATTAATTAAATTCAAATAAAGAATAAAGGGATATTACAAGCAGTTAAGTGTGAGAAAGCATGTTCGACACTGAATAATTAATTTTCATCCTGAGATAAAAATGTTGCTCATTGATATACAACCCCTTCTGGCTATAAAGCCTTTTGGTGGAAACCTGATTCTTAATTATTGTCACAGGAATGCTAAGCTTGTCAAAAAGCTATTTTCATCATGATGATCATCCTTAACTGCTTGGAGCAATTTTTTGTGCCATACTTAACAGCTGCTTCATCATTTGTTATCTTTTCAATTAAGCACTCTGTTCCTACGCAGCATATAATCTCTACAGAAGACATACACACGTGTGTGTGTGTGTGTGTAGACACACACATACACAACTACTCTCCCCTAGCACCATGAAAACCTCTACAACCCTCCCTCTGTTCCATTTTCCATTATTAGAACAAAATGCTCAAATGTTCTTTTATCAAATACTAACAGAATTTGTTGTACTGTTAAATAGGAGGAATAGATTCTCCCAAAAGGATCGGAAAAGGCATTCAAGGCAATTAGACATGCGTTTTTTGGTTTTCTATTTTTATCTATTTTATGTGTATTGTAGTACATCTCCCTCTGCCTGTTCACTTTTGAATGATTTGCACTGATTTCTTCAGCAGATTTTTTTCTTTCTCCAACTTTAGCATGGAAAGTAAATGATTTAAAAATACGAAAAAACGATAAATGGATTAAACAGAAATGTGGTCCCCTAAAAACATTAAAACTGGATGCTTATTTTCTGAACCTAGTTTTTCTAAATGTTCCTTTCTAAATTTCTTTCATTCACCTAGTTTAATTAGAGTATTAGGTGGTTGGATTGGGGAAAGATTTGTTGGAGAAATGCTAACAATCTATATTGCCCACAAAACAAAATGAGTAAGTAGGAAACTAGTCTCTCTTCCCTGCCCCACATCTGATGCCCTTAATTGCCAGGATGACAGTATCTCCTACAAGTATTTTAGTTCTGCACACACAAGCGCACACAAGAAAATTTGCTGGTTCATTGGTTCAGGATGTAAATCAATTCAAACTTAATTTGAGGTACTTCATTTAGAATTCTTGTTTGAACCAGTGATCTGTGGCAAATCTTGTTTGTGCAAAAGCAGAAACAGAGGTTAATGGATATAGAATGACAGATTACGTTACCGGATCAACCACTTAAAGTTTAAGTTTTTACCTGCAGGCTTGACTAGTAATCAAGAGGTTCTGAGGAGGGGGAAGAGGTTAACTTCTTAGGAATATTTTAAATATTATTTTTTGTTAACTGAAAAATGCTAAGATCCTCTGTAAATTATCTGAATGTAGTTTGCAAGCAAATCAACTCCGTTTAGATGCTCTTATGAGCATTTGCTATGGAAAGTTTGCATAAGACAGAAATTTATATATCATAACAAGAATCTCCGTTCACAATGCCAGCCTTACTTCTTTATGATCCATGAAAGATGATTAAGATTGACAGTGGTACTACTTTGCAGTCTTAACCCAGCAGAGCATGCAAGTATGTTGGTTATTTTAATCATGCACTTTGTGCTCCACTTGTGGACTAGGGATTAGTTTTTTGATGTAAAACAGTATATTATAAAGTGCATAGCTTCATCGAAGGATTAAATTGTCTACATTATGCTATCAAATATAGTTAAAGAAGATTTAGTGGTGGACTATAAGTTTCAGAAACGTTCCTGTGTTTTTCATTTTATGTTAGATTCTTAAACTTTATAGCTGTACTCAAAATGAGATCTGCTACTCATTAAGCAGGTGCTATTATTATTGTTGTTATTAATTATAATGAAAAGTTTAATGATCATATAATTATTACTGATAATATGAATAATAATAATTTGGAATGTGTAGTAGAAAGGAGCCCCAGTCCTAGATATGGGTTTTACTGAGCTAAGAAATGTACAATTGCTCAGAAATATGTTCCCTACTCCAATATTTATAATACTTCTGGCACTATGGTTTCATTGTTGGAAACACTCACTAATTTGCACACTGAAATCTGCAGCAGATATACAGAGTAATACATATACTCTGGCCATTTTGCTATTTTGACATGAATGTGTGATTTTATAGGTTTGAATTAAACCTAAGGGTTTGTCTTATATCAGATTGCACCTGATGTCTCTTATCTTAAAATACATTCTATTTAGTTTTCTTTGCCTAAAGCTTCTTATGGGGCCTATGTTAAAAAATATTAATGGGCATGAATAATAAATAATAAACAATCCAAATAAATGTTCATTCACTAAAACAGCTCATGTTAATGACAGTGAGAGGGGACTAGGAGAAATATAGGAGTATTGCTTAGGCATGCAGGGATGAAATCAGGAAGACCAAAGAACAGTTGGAGTTGTAGCTAGCAAGGATTGTGAAAGGTATCAAGAAGGGTTTCTACAAGTATGTTAGCAACAAGAGGAAGATCATGGAAAATGTGGGTCCCTTACTGAATGAGGGAGGCAACCAAGTGCAGCTGATGCCAAAAAGGTTGAAGTATTCAATGCCTTTTTTTACGTCATTTGTCACAGGCGAGGTCAGCTCCCAGACTACTGCACCTGGCAGCACAGTTTAGGGAGGAGATGAGCAGCTGATAGTGGTGAAAGAACAGGCTAGGGACTATTGAGGAAGTTGGATGTATACAAGTCCATGGGGCTGGATACAATTCATCTGAGAATGCTGACGAAGTTGGCTGATGTGATTGCAGAGCCACTGACCACTATCTTGGAAAACCTGGATGATCAAGAGAAGTCCTGGATGATTGGAAAAGGGCAAATATAGTGCCCATCTTTAAGAAAGGGAAGAAGGAGGATCCAGGGAACTACAGACTGGTCAACCGCACCTCAGTCCCTGGAAAAATCATGAAGCAGGTCCTCAATAAACCTATTTCTAAGCATTTGGAGGAAAAGGTGGTGATTAGAAACAGTCAGCATAGATTCAAAAAGGCAAGTCATGCCTGATCAACCTGATTGCTTTCTATGAGGAGATGACTGTCTCTGTGGATGCAGAAAAAGAAGTGGGTGTGATATACCTTGACATTAGCAAGGCTTTTGATATGGTCTCCCACAACATCTTTGCAGAAAAGCTAAAGAAGTATGGGTTGGGTGAATGGACTTTAAGTTGGATAGAAAACTGCCTGGATCACTGGGTTCAACAAGGTACTGACCAACGATTTGATGTCTAGTTGGCAGCTGGTCTCAAGTGGAGTGCCCCTGGAGATGGTTCTGGGGACAATTTTATTGAATATCTTTATCAGTGATCTGGAAGATGGGATATAGTGCATCCTCAGAAAGTTTGCAGATGATACCAAGCTGTGGGGAGTAATAGATATGCTGGAGGGTAGGGCTAGGGTTTAGAGAGATCTTGACAAATTGTAGGATTGGACCAAGAGAAATCTCATGAGGTTCAATAAGGACAAGTACAAAGCCATACACTTAGGATGGAACAGCTCTATGCATTCACAATGCATAGGGGGTGCATGTGCAATAACAATTTTCTTACAATTAAATGTGTAGTAAAATGCAGTGTTTGACCAGTGCTTTAAGTGCACTTTCTACTTCTAAGTATAAGGACAGTTTCTGCCCTCAGTCAGGCATTTGGATGCCAGGAGCAATATCAGCTATGCAAAGTGAGCTTAACGCTGGTTGGAATTATTCACTGTAGGGGAGAAAAGGCAGAGCAAGAAGTGTAGTGGGATTCATGAAAGAGGTGTAGATAAGGAGAGGGAGAGGGAAACAGAGACACTCTCCTGGATAAGGTCTTCCATCCGCTCTGTGAGCTGCAACGTCTCTCTGCAGATTTAACAGTGGGTTACAGAGAGACAGGGAACTGCAATCAGCTCCTTGGAAGGCCCCATCTCAACTGTGAAGTCTGTGTGGATGTAGCAGAGAAGCGAACCTAGTTTTTTCGAATCAAAACAAAACTCAAAACGAAACACTGTCCCGTTGAAACGGATGTCAAGCAGAACACTGGTGTTTCACACGGCCCTAGTATATCTGGTGTAATGTGCTGCTCTAAGCACTACAGAGGTTATAAGGGATTCTAGCAGTTTGACTGACTCTCACTCTTGTTCTCCAGAAATTACAAGCCTTTTAAGTAGACAGTACATGTCAGCAAAATACCTATGTGACTTGGAAGAAAAATTTCGTACTAGTTAGTTCACACAAGTGTGGGTCAAGCTTTCTAGTCCTACCTTTGACCTTGAATCTGTAATTAGCATGATATTGCAAGTCAGTTTGGGAATGGCTACACTGCCTCTGGATCATTCTAGTATGCCACAGCAAAGCAACACACACGTGATAGTCATGTATCTGAACCCATAGTTTCTCAGGGTATTATATGGCAGAGATGCTAAACTTAGACACAAAAGGGCCTGATTTTCACCTCCACTCTGGCAAAGCAAATAATGTACACTTACTTGACAGCCCTTTCTTCTACAGAAAAGTATAGAAGTATAAATGAGAATTAAGCCCCAAAGAAATGACTCAATGCGTATGAAAATACTTAGTAGAGTTACGCTTACATTTTCGTAGAGAAATAAAACAGGATGCAGAGTTGTTCAGGAATGTTGCTGCATGTACTTGTAAGCTACATATGTTTTATGTGCTGCTGCTGCTGCTGCTCCATAGTGCTATCTTAATAATGTAAACCCCAAAGGTTTATTAACAACGCCTAGAAGCTAAACTCGGCACATCCAAAAATCATATAAAATATTCATTGCTACTGCATTCTAATTTGGTTAGTCCTTTGTATAATTGAGTTTACAGAGGGCTAGATACAATGTTTTTATTAAAACCTGTACAATATAGGAGTCTTTGGTTAAACACTTAGGTCTTGAGATGAGCTCAATGCAACCTTTGGGACAGGCGTATTTTTTTTAATGTGGAAACACTGGGATAATGACACCAATCTAATCACTGTGCAAAACCAAATAAGTCATTTCTGACCCCAAAATATTACAAGATTTTGTCCTCAGCTCCATTTTTTTCCCTACTCCAGTGGCTGCAAATTCTCTTCATAGGTATCTCTTGTATTTTATTCTCATAAAATCATTATAATTCTACTCTAGAGTCTATGAAAGCTTAATGACAAGCAGTTTTACTTGTGTACTGTTCTTTTGTGCTTGGGTATCAGTGACTGTTTCACAGTAGCACCTATAGGCTTCAAAGCACTGTAAGGAGAAAAAAGAGGGAAACCTTGCCCTTGTAGAGTATCAATTCTTAGTATGGACAAAACAGTGGAGAAAGGAATGGGCCTTACTCACAGAAATCTGAGACACAGAAAAAGTAACAGCCAGTATAGAGTAGACCAGGGGCTCAGTGAGCAAACTGGGTGCCCACGGCGGGGGCAGAGGTGTTTCTGAGAGGTGAGGGAAACACCATTCTCACTATGATCCGGCATGGCATGGCCCAGCTCCTATGGCTGAACAATGGCAGCACAGGGCTTCCCCCATCAATGCAAAAGCTCCCAGGAGAGAGGGAGCACTGCCAGAGTCTTTGTCCCCCCAACCAGTCTTTGACATGACACGGAAAGCCCTGCACTGCCTGTGCTGGGCTGGGCTGCGGGGGCTGGGCAGCTCAGCACTTTTCCACTTGCTCCTCACCCAAGTACATGCCTTGGTGCAGAGCTGTGCTGCATAGCACCTGTGGGCTGGGAAGGGCAGCACAGGGCTTCTTCTGTCACTCCAAAGATGCCTGGTGGGGTTAGGTCTTGGCACCCCCTCATTTTCAGTGTCAGGGCAAATGCCTCACCTGCCCCACCCTAGTTATGCTACTGGGGTAGAGGTAGAAAATGACCCCAAATCTTTTGAATAATTTATACCAAGAATCGTTAAAGGAAATGTTATTCCTGTACCTCTTTAACAAATCTTGGAATACACAGGAACTTCCAGAAGAATGGAGGTATAGTAGTTTTTAGCTAAAAGGTGTGAATATTACTATAGGCTGCTTAACTTGACATCAGGTCCAGGGAGAGGAAAAATTGAAGCTGGAAAATGTGGAAGATACAAGATTCATTTCACAAAGAATTAAAAGATAGGAATAAAACTAGTGCCAGTCAAAATGGCTATAGAGAAAAAATAGTTTGTTCTCACTTTGCAAACCTGTTTTTTATTCTTTGAAGAGATTAAAACCTTGGCTGATAAAGGTAACCATGTAGATGTAATACACTTTGACTTCTGTAAGGCATTTGACTTAGTACAGCATGACAGTCTTATTAAAAAATCAGTACTGTACAGCATCAATAAAGCACACGTTAAGTGGATTAAGAACTGGCTAGCTGACAGATCTGAAAAAGGAACTATCAATGGAGAATCACTACAGAATGGGAAGAGTTTCAAGGTGGCGTTCTGCCGCGGAGGTAGAATCGATACGAGAAGCAGTAGCAGAATCGATAGGTAGTAGAATTCATTGATAGTTGAATCAATCCTACTTAACACCTTTGTCAATGATTTGGAAGTAAATATAAAGTAACTGTTGTTAAAACTTGTGGAGCTTGGCAGAATGGTAAATACTGATGAGGACAGGGCAGTTCATACAGAACAAGATGGTTCATGTGTTAAGTTGTCATTCAAACAATATGGATTTTAATACAGTCAAATGTAAAGTGCTTTATCTAGTAACAAGGAATGTGAACCCAGAGATGTAGCAGCCCAGCTCTATGCCCAGGGCAGTGCCAGCTCCTGCCATATTGATTGTAGCAGTGTAATTAGCCACCACTGTGGCAGCAGCTGCTGCCCAAATTGCACCACCTTCGTTGTGCTCCTGTGTGAACCATGCTATAGACTGGCATATGGTATCTTGGAAAGCAGCGACTTTAAAAAGAAGTCTAGTGGTCATTGTGACCAAGCAACCTAGCAAGTAACTAGTGCAATGCTGCAGCAAAACAGAAATCCTTGGACATATATACAGGAGAATAGGGGTAGAAGTAGGCATTGATTTGGCTCATATTTGAATGTAAGAGAGACACAAAAATGATTCAAGGGCAGTAGAAACTGCCTTGCAGTGAGAAACAGCATCTTAACTCTAGAGAGTGCCATGATTACTCAGCACCTCTTAAAATCAGGCCTTCTGTTAAAAATATACCTAGAAGTTTTTTAAACAGCACTTTCATTTCCTGATGTCCAGTGCAGCTGCAGGAAGCTCAGCTGCTGGAACTAATAATGACATTTCCTTAACCCAACAAGATGATACTGTTCTTTTCAAGCGATTAATTCCATTTGGTATCTGACTCTCACCTGGACCCTGTCTGTAAGAGTGCAGATCTTTCTTTCCCGTCAGAAAGATAAGCCTTGTCTCAGAACCATGGGCTGTGTTATGGTCTTGTTACACTTTAATTTTAGGTGGCTCCTGGAGCTCTTGACCCCATGGACTGTTCACACATTAACACCTGAAACTTATTTTAAGTACGCTTTGAGTTACTTAAAATCATGCCACTCCAGGGCAGTTTCTGTTACCTACTTTTACCCAGCTTGCGTCCCATTAATGTGTGGTCACTCCCTGCACATGAGCCACCCAATTTAGTCCTCCAGCACCCCAGGACGCAGAGTCCTTTCCCCTATGCTCTTGTTCTGTGTGGACAAACTTCCAACCCGCTGAACTCTACAGCCTAGGGGGCAGTTCTGACACCAAGCCAACTCTGCCTCCCGCCGCTCAGGGAGTAACTCTCTCAACCCCAGCGGTGCAATCCCGTACAAACTGTTTACAGCGCACATGCCAGCTAGCCAGGTCACAGTGTACAGATGGATCCAGAAATGGGGTCTTGGAGACTGGAGGGAGGGAAGGGGCCTGGATGATGTCCCTATAACTTGGGGCTACCTGCCAAGGATAGGGGCAGTATCTCCCCCAAAAGCATCTTCTCTCACTGCTCTCACTTCCCAGTCACCCCTGAAGCATGATCAGTACCCCCCATACCCTAATCCCAAATCCCAATTTATTAAAACATGAGGCCTTCTTTAATTTATTCCTCCCTTATTTCATTTTTCCTTCAGTGGTTGACTTCCTTCATTTCATCACCCTTCCACACCACCTGCCATTTTATTACCCACCCCATCCCATTAACTCTCTGCCTTCCAGCCTCATGTTCCCACTCCCCCCAATCCATCTCTCACACATCCCCACCCAGAGCAGGGATAAAAGTCTGTCCTGGCTCACCATCTCTATAGTAGCAACTTACAGCTTTAGCTTCTAGTCAGACCCCTGCTCACCAGCTCACTAGTGAAAAAATCACAGCTGTGCAGGTGGGGGACAGTCAGAGAAGGTTTTTAGATGTGACAGCTGCAAACTTGAGCCAGCACTAACACCAATCAACATTTGAGCAGCTCAACATGTGACGTGTAACAAGACAGATATACACTAAGTAAGGAATAAGACCTGCAGGGCGTGCCTGCTTCTGAGAAATTAGGTTATATCATAGGCAACATGCCCTGAGGTATAATATTCCATATATAAAATGTTGCAAAAAATGCAGCAGTTGTGTTGCCTTACAGTTCTGGCCAGAAAATCAGCTTTCCTGCTTAATATATGCATCACAATTTTGTGGGGGCTGATTTTTAGGGAAAGGGTTCTTGTTACATGTGAGAAAAGAGCATATACTGCTCTGAGTCAGAAGAAGGTGATAAATAAAAAAGTTAATTTGATAACTGAACAAAGGAAGGAGGAATTTGGCTATCAGGCAGTTGCTTCTTTGTCACTGGCACATACTTTACTGTTTTTATAAGTGATGTTCACCATAGAACACCTACAACTGAAACGTGGCTTTCCAGCATCTGTGGCCATTTCTACATGAGATGCTGACTGCACAGTTGATACCGTGCAGTCATTTAGTAATTGCATTCACAAGTACTAAATGACTGTGCAATAACCAGCATTACTGTACAGTAGCATCCCTGAATGGCTTTTTGGTGATGTTATTGCACAGTAGTGCACCATGGTGGTGCAAGCCAGCAGCACTGGTGATGTGATTGCACAATAGTGCACCATGGTGGTGCAAGCCAGCAGTGCTGGTGGCAGCCAGCAGTGATCGGTGACTGCCTGCAGAATTTGGTGTCAACAGCAAGAGGAGGAAGTGTGGGAGGGGAGAGAGGGATGGCAAATGACAACTGCCCACAGGCACCACCAGCAGTGCACAGCCAATCTCAGGGGATGCACGTGCACCCATGTACATCCCCTCTGTGTCGTCAATGCCTCCTGGCATATCTGGACTTTGGCTCTGTCTCCTGGCTCATCCTTGGTTTTGACATTATTTTATGGCTCCTGAATCTGGACTTGGACTGTGATTTGCCCCTGGATTTCCCTTTGGATCTGGTAATTTGGTTTCTGATTCCCCACCCCCAATTTGGGGAAGAGTGGGAGCCACTAGGCTATACAGTCTACAACTAAGCAACACATTTTACTTTCTCTTTCCACTTTCATTCAGTGCCATTCCTGTTCCCTAGCAGTTAAGGATGCTTTGCGATAGTTCTGGTAGGGGAACTCAGGGGGCATGTAGAATACAATTACTTTTATCTCACCTTCTTAACCCATTATATTTGAAATTATCAGTGTCCCCTACTGACAAGAAGTTGAACTTCTTCTGAACCTGTCATTCAAGAACCTCACAGCGCTGTAAAACCACGCAGTCAGGAACCCTAATGGCTCACCTATGAAGTAGGAAAGCTTTTGTTTCTGCTGAAGAAAGAAAACTGTTCTGTATAAGAAAATAGTTACTTTAAACCATTTTTGAATTATTTTGGTAAATAATTAACAACAGGAGTCTAACGTTTTTTTTTTTCTCGAATGCCAATGAATGTCTGACTCAAATGTTTTTTCATTTCATGGGCATGTTTTACAATCCACTGAGCCATTGATTGTTTCCCTCCAAATATCCTGTTGGCTCATATAAGGATCAAGAACATTTATATTAGCGCCGTGCCATCATTATAAAGGATCATGCATGGAGATTAAAAATATATATATATATATTAAAAAAACCCTTATTGTAAGATGTCCTTCCACAACACACACGTTCCCACTTTCTTTGATGTTTTTTTCCACCTGTTTCTTGAGGTTTAAAAATAAAAAAGATATGTTCTTCAAAATGATGTAATGAGGAACTTAAATTGAAATGTACATACCATTCACATTCAAGAAAATCATTACTGAAGATTGCCTGCAGCGTTCACTTCAAGTGATGCTCTGATTTGATCTAAAAGGAGCGTCTTAATTATGGTAATTTTAGGATTTAAATTTCATTACATAAAATATCGAGGCTCTTTAAACCCAGATTTTTGGAGGATTATAGTGTTTGACAACACTATGAAAGGTTTAAGTGAGTAGTTTAACTGCCAGAATTGGTTTGTGTTTTGCCCTCATTACTCAGCATGAAAAACATGTTTTAAGTGGAATCTGCAGCCCACTTTCAACTGTCAATCCAAATATGTCTATTCAGAAGTGAGGAAATTAGTGTAGGGCATGATGCTTTAGTGACACACATCAAACAAGAACAACTCATTGGTTTAGGCATAAGTATTTTCACTAGATCTTGCAACCTATTCACGAATTTATGTTTTTGTTCCAAGAAAGACGCCTTTTTCTGAGGAAACTGGGATGGTGTAAGCTGACTAATGTTAGAGACAGAAGTGCTAGGCAGCCTCCTGCTTGGGGAGGCTTACTTTGTTTCCATTCAAGTGAAATTGCCATTGACTTCAGTGCAATCAAGCTGGGGTCAGAGAGTGAAGGCACTCACTGTTGCATGTCCTCCAGCTCTGATGAAAGGACTCCTCAGGTTGCATACTGCAAGTGTAATGGCTCTGTGGCTCCAGTGGCAGGCCCGGGTGGAAGGGAACTTGTCAGGGCATGACTGAGAAATGAAGTGTGTCCAAAATGCTGCCATGCTTCTGTGATCCCCAGCGTACTGTAGCAGTTCCTTGCTCTCTCACGGACAAAACTGCCTGAAGAGCAGATTGTGCCTTTTATTCTTCTAGTGCAGGATCAGCTTTCCTAGTGATTCTCCGAGGCAGTGCATCCCCAAGGCTATATAAGGCCTTGTAGAAATGACATGCTCTTGCCCTTTGTGTTCAAGGCATCTTTTTTTTTTCTTAGTTGAAGTAAAAGATAGTCTTTCATCAGACAGCAGTGTAGATTAGGATCATTGGAAAGTAGGGCTGGAAGGGCCTTTACAAGTTCATTTAGTTTAGGCCCTTTCCTTGCTGCAGCTTGAGGTCGTTCCTCCCAGTCCTCCCTGTCCCCTATGGCTATGGAGAAAAGTCTGCCTCCATCTTCTATAAGGACATTTGTACATACGTTTGTGCTGCAGCAGCGGGTGCATTTAAAAGTACCTGGTGCTGCAGCACATGTGTTTGTGTAAATGGCGAAATGCACATCAGCACAGAGAAAATGGCGACAGTGCATTGAATATGTTTTAGTTCAAAAGCATACAGCCACTATTTTCTCAGCACTGACGTGCATTTAGCTGGCTTGCCAGCTTGTGTGTGGAGCAGACTCAATTAAATCGAGTCTGCTCTGACGCACTGGATTTCTGGCACATTGAAGTAGACAAATGGATGTGTATAAATGCCCCAAATGCCTTTCAGGTATTTGAAGACTGTTAATCAAATTGTGCACTCAGTCTTTTCTCCAGAAAAAAGAATCCAAGTTTTTTCATACTTTTCTGAAAACATCCCCCTTAAAATAGACATCATATTTGCCTTTTTTCCAGTCATCCGGGACCTTACCTGACCTTCCTGGAGTTCTCAAAGAGGACAGCCAGTGACATACTTGTATAACCCCTTATTGTTGCCTATTTTATCCCTTGCCAGTTGCATGTTTTGAGATGCCTTGGCTGTCTTAATGTTCTTCTTGCATGCCCATGTGATACTTTTCTTATGTTTCCTAGTAGTGTAACCAAATTTCCACTTTTAATAGGATTCCTTTTTAAATTTCAACTCCTTGAAGAGATTTTTGTCTAGCTGGGCTGGTCTCCTGTTGCATCTCCCATGCTTCCGTCATGCATGGGAAGTAGCTTGCTCCCATGCCTTTAAAAGGGCTTCTCTAAAGTACTGCCAGCTCTCCTGGACTCCTTTTCCCCACAGACTTACTTCTCAGAGGATTTTGCTCACCAGATTCCTCAGTTAAAGTCTGCTTTTTTTTTTTGGAGGTTCTTATTCTTTATTTTGCTGCTCTCCTTCCTTCCTCCCCTTAGGATCTTGAACCGTACACATTGTGGTCACTGTCACGCAAGTTACTTTCCACCTTCATATTCTTAACTAATTCCTCCCTGTTTGTCAGCAGCATTGCAAAGAGCTTTCCCCCTAGTTGGCATATGTACCATATGTATCAGTAAGTTTTCCAACACACTCCAAGAATTTCCTTGACTGCTTGTGCATGGTGGTAGATATCCCAGGAGGTATTTTAAAAATATCCCAGCAGATAGCCCAAATCCCTACACATCCTGCATGAGAACCAGGCCATGTGATGGTCCACAAGTAATATCATGGACCCAGATCCTTCTCTGAATCACATGGATATAGTTGCTTTTACTTAATGGGACTATGCCAGTTTAAAACAGAGGAAGATTTTTGGTCTGAACTGCTTGGGTGTGCACAGATGTGTCTGGGCAGTGTGTGGCACTGCAAACACATTTGCAGTGCTACACACAGCACAGTCCGGAGTTCCCCATGCTGCAAAGGGTATGGTGCCCAAGCATGCGCTGCTCTGTTTTTCCCCCTTCATTTTTATTTGATCTCTGGATAGCTGGGGTCAATCCCCCACCATACTGCCCCCCCCAAAAAAACCATGGAAAAAATCCCTGAAGCAGCACACACTTGGGCAGCATGCACTGCTAAAAAGCAGAGGTGGGCCACTCAGAGCTGTGCTGCGGTGCCAGTCAGGCTTTGCCTGGCAGGATTGCCATGGCTGCAGCTCCAGGAGGCCCCCAGGGGCCCAGGGAAAGCTGCTCAGGCCAGCACAGTGCTGGTCCCAGTCTCCCCCACACCACCTGGGGCAACTTGCTGTGCACAAAAGTGCGTGTGGCATGGGCATTCCTCGGGAACAAGAAGTGGCGGTGCAAGGTGCACTACTGCTACTTGTCCCCAGGCAACCAAACATCCACACATACCTGAGCATGCCCCTTAAGTCCATTGCTTTCTGTATGCCAAATCTCCAGCAATACTGTTTAAGGAGACTGAGGTTTTTAAAGAAACATCTACCACCTACTGAATTTCAGAGAGCTTTGGCAGGCTAAATTCATTAGGTTTCTTTTAAAGTTCCCAAAAACATTAATTGTACCAGGGATCTGTGTAAAACAGATGTAGCAACAATTTTGTTTTTTGAGCAAGAGAGATACTATTATTTGGAGAGTCACCATACATGGGTATTCATGAGCCAAAGGAAATAACTGTAGAGTGGGTGTGTGAGTGACAACTGCTTTGGTGCTGATTTCATCTTGACATTTCAATGATCAAACATTAAATTTGCAAACAGTTTCCTGACAAACTGGTAACCAGTGTGAAACTCCTTTTTTATTTTATTTTTATTGGTAGTCCACCAAGGGCTTTCCTTAAATGATAGCAAACAGTGCCTGAACACCTTGTTGCTCAGCTTTCACAGAGGTTGTATACAGAAGTGCTCCATTCACATTTACAGTGCTGTAATTTAGATCACTTTTTATAGCACTATAAAGGTACAGTGCTCTTAAACATGACAGAAGTGCAGGATGTGGGGGTGGAGGGGCAGCCTCTGAGCCTCCCTGAACTTTCCAGGCTAGGAGGTGGGGGGAACTCCACTTGGGGCCTCTCCATTGGTCAGAAATTTGACCAGTGTACAGAAGTTATTTAAAGTGCTGTAGGTTAAAAACATGCTGTAAAACACAGCACTTTAAATTTAATACCTTACTTACCAAGGGTTAATTTAAAGCACTGTACCCATTTTTAAAGTGCTGTAATGCTGTGCACTTCCATTAAGTCACGGCCTCGAGAGGGTGCAGAGGGGGGCCACTAGATTGATATAGGGGCAGCAGAATAGGCCTTACGAGGAGCGTCTGAGAGACCTGAACCTGTTCAGCCTCAGTAACCAAAGGCTGAGGGGGGACCTGGTGGCTGCCTATAAGCTGCTGAGGGGCGATCAGCAGGAAATAGGGCAGGCTCTTTTTTCCCGGGCACCACCAGGGGTAAC
>JAGPOW010001338.1:17696060-17733798 GCA_030014935.1 Caiman crocodilus
GTCCTGTGACCCCAGCACTCGTTCCTGCCATTGGCGGGGGGTCAGACTAGATGGCCTGCTCTAGGCCCCTTCTGACCCTAGATACTATGATACTATGAATAAAACACTTTAAATGGTGAAAAAAATAATTTCTGTACATACCCTTAGTTCTCCTGCCCAGGGGGCTTTTTGAATCTCTCTCTAGAGCAGCACTTTTGTCAGCAGGACCTTCAGCAGTTTCTCTAATGCCAGCCTAAGTCCAAAACTATTTTTAAAAGTGGAGAGACAGCCAGCAATAAATGTAAGAATTTTCTATCCCATTTGAAAGGAAACAAAAGCTACTAGGTTTGAGGTTGATAATTCTATCACTTTTTTTTCCTAACCAGCTCTATATCCAAATCATGTTTAAATAAAATCAAGAGGGCTGTCTGAGGGAAATTGCACTGTACCAGTCATGCAGTACCAAGTTCTGCAAATAAACTTCAGTTTCTAGTTCAGTCAGCCTGACCCTTCAGTAGACAGTTAAATGGCATTCACACAATCATCCCTCCAAAAATGCAGCTAGAATTCAAAGGCTGAACTTTTCAAAGCCATGTGGATTATTTGGATGCCCGATTACAATTCATGTTAATGGACTTTGGAAATAAAAATACTGGTACTCTAGGTGGGTTTTAAAATCTCAGCCTGAGGCTCTAGCCAGCTACTTTGTGCCTCCATCATCAGTTCATTACACTTTGGATAAAAGAATAATCCAAGCAGAGAGGAGCACAAAACATGGAAGCAGAATTGAGTGAATTAACTAGGAAAACACTTATACTTGTTCCTTTAGGCTTATTTTGTATTGTACAAAGATTTAAAAAACCAAACAACTATGTTTTTGGGTTCATTGGAAAAACAAAATGAAAGTTCCTACCTGCTGAAAGCAGCACATTTGGGAAACACTTGAAAATGCCACACACTTAACTCACCTGAGGTGCTGATTTGGATCAGTTTGTGCCCTCAAAACCTGGCTAAGCTTTTTTAGGGTTTTTTTTTTGGGGGGTGGAGGGAGGGAAGAGGGGCAGACACCTAGCAACTTGGACCTGTTTCCAAATGTCTGCTGCAAAACTAATCAGACAAAAAACTACCAAAGTTCAGAGGTACTTACTTTTCTTCCTTAAAACCTTAAAACAATATTTTGCTGTGTATTATATTACTAAATTACTTGCAGAAAACAAATTCCAAATGCCATTGAAGTGGAAAAGAGAAAACTGCCCTGGCTCTGAGCTTTAGTTGACTCCAATACCTTGAAGAGAAGAAAGTCTGCAGGAAGCAAGCATCTCCCGAACCCCCCCACTCATGACACATGCACTTGCAACTACTGTAGCAGGCGAACCGAGTTATGTTAAGGCTTTTAGCCATAGTTTAGGCCTCTGCAGAACTAAGCAATAAAAATGTTCAGAATTCCTTATAAGGAAGTGGGAAAAGTGAGTGCTATGATTGCTACAGTGGATGAACCAGGTACATCAGTTTTCCTAAAAGGAAATGAAACCAAAAACTGAATACGATTGGAGTACCTTATCTAAAAAGATGAGGTAAGGAACTTGAGGACTGGACAATTTGGGATGAAAGTTACAAGAGTAATGGGCAAAAAAAGGGGGCAGTTGTATTTGTGCTGTTACTCTGGGGAGTTGGGGGCAGTCATGAAATTTCTGCTTGAACTGTGGGAAAACTAGAAAAAAACCCATCTCACATACCCAGTGGAGAACCTGAGGCTGGTACCACCAAAGGTCTATAGTAACATCTAAAGGAGCCATTTGCCAGGTCATATTACAGAGATGAAACTTGTAATAACACTTAGGAATTAATATTAAAGTGTACTCGATACTAGATTGGACAAGGGGCCATGTCAATCCTTAGGGGTCTCTAGCAAAAAGTATTGCATTGGTAACAACCTCTGCCATAGATCGTGCAAATCCCGGATTGCACCATTCAGTCACATGAGACACTGCAAACAATCCATGCCATAGGCTGCAATATCCATTGTGTCTTGCAGACAAAGGTATGCCAATCAGAGCTCCAGTTCATCTTCTTTTCCTAGGCTAATAAAAGAATTGGACTAGAAGATAAACAGGAAACTGCATTGCCCACTAGTGAGTAAACATGTTTATTTTTTCAAGTATAAAAGTAGTAAATTATAATTATATTAATTATTTAACTTACAACTATAAAACATCTCATGACAAAAGGAACCAACTCATGGTCCTGTCATAAGACCAGCCCACTCCTTTGTCCTTTGTCCAACCACCTGCATCTTTCTCCTGCCGTGCCTTAATGTCCTATTGTTCTGATGTTCATAGGCGGGAGGCTGTCCTTCGATCTGCCCTGAAGTCAAGAGCCAGATGTACACACCACAACCAACCATACATGTGCCCCAGGCCTCGCAGATAACATACCTCTCACTTGAGGCCAGACCAAACTCAGCGCACAGTTAGACTTCTTGCTTACTGCCCCATTCTGAGCTACATGCATACCACCCTCTTCCCACTGGGGCCTCCTTTATTCCCCCTGCTCTCACCAGGGCTCTCACATGCCACTCATCATGGGTCTTTCTCATATCATCCCGTTGGGCCACACACACCCCACCCTTACTCCATTTCAGTGACCCCAGAGGACCATCAGGCTTATCTCTTCTTACCTTGGCCAGCAGGCGTACAGCCTTTTGGGTCTCTCCCACAGTCCTCATTTGAATGAACGCTGGGTGATTTGCAGAACTGTGGGACAACTTTGCCCAAACACCCCTCACTGAGCCACACTAGCCTGCCCTCTCCCAGGCCCACACTACTCCACCCTCTCATTTGGGCACAAGGTCAAACACCCATAGGCTCAGGTGTCACTCTACTTGATGTGCCTGGCCCACCACTCTGCCTTTTTCCTAGGGCATGGGGTTGAACACCCCTGTAAGTTCAGGTGCCCTCCCTGGTGTGCCTGGCCCACAACTCTGGTTAACACACCCACCATAAGGTAGGGTAGGGGTTTAGGTGCCCTGACCCACCTTATACCAGGATGGTCCTCAAACCTGGCATTTAAATGGCCCTGCTCCACCACAGGCAGGACCACCAGGCCTCCCTATTCCAGCAGAGTACAGTTTCAGGCCATGCCCAGAACCAGTGAGACCTCCTCCTTGCCCATAACCTCACCCTTACCTCCAAGATATTCCTGGAACAGGAGCCCTGCCAGGCAACGTTACTCACAGGGCTGCTGAACACAAATTGCTCTGCTCTTATAGCAGAGCTCCCCAAAATGGCCACTTTCATCAGACACCTGGCAGTTCCAGCCCTTAAAGTGATGGATTACTAAAGCTGCTCTGTCACACAACTTAATTCTTCTTTTAACTGTTGTCTAGGTGTAAATGAGGGTATATTTGATTCAAAGAAGAAAGGAAAATAGTACACGCACTTTCTGTCCTGCAAGGCTTCTGCCGTATATGAATCTTATTACCATTGTTTGTTTTGAAAGTCTCCATATATTTTCTTCGTGTTTGGTGCTGTATTTTTCAGAATAAGAAATGTGGATGAAGTCCTGGCTTCTGTTCTGATATTTTTATTGTTGGGAAATATCCAGATTTCTTTTTCATTAAATACTACAAGTAAAAGCTGAACTCTCCTGAAAATGATGGGAGCTTTCCTATTGAATTCAAGGGAGGCAAGATTTTCTCTCATTTTATCAAGTTTTAAGAACAAGTTATTTCACTTTAAATAAAATTGCAAAAAAAGTAGCAGCTCTTATTAATGTAATGTTTGACTTATGCTGTTCTTAGAAACCCTGTTATGATATTTGTCATTACAAAACATCAAAAATAACTTTTTAACCAGTTAAAGGATTATTCTGATTTATATATGGGGAGACACACATACAAGCATCTGTTACAGGTTGAGAATCCAGATGCTTCAAAATGTAAAAGGACTCTGGCTATGTCTGTATGAGACACTGACTGCATAGTGGCTCATTACTACCGCGCAGTAGTGTTGTGTGGCACAAAGTGTGACACAATGCTACTGTGCAGTAGTAATGAGCTACTGCACAGCTGGTACCACCTAAAAGCCATTCAGTGAGGCTACTGCCCACTAACTCTGGTTACCATATGCACGAGTACTAAATGACTGTGCAGTAATGACTGCATAGTCAACATCTCATGTAGATGTGCCATTTCAGTTTCTTCTTTCCAACAGGTCTTTTTATGCCCAGACCCTTCCTATCAGTCATTCAGACCCCGTCCAGTGTACAGTGTGACACTATGCTGGTGTTCTGGATGAATAGTTCAGTGTTCATATTAACAGAGGGATTGTATGCAAGATAGAGGAGGTGATATTTCCAGTCTCCCAGCTAGTTAGGAATCAACTAGAGCATTTTCATATGGAGAAAATGGAGAGGTCCAGGGGCAGGCAATGAGGAGAACAAAATGCTTTGAAAGCAACAAACACTGTATGAAGAAAGTTTACAAGAACTGGGAAGCTTTAGTTTGCAGACAAAAATTGTAAGGGGGATGATAAGCTTCCAAATATTTGGCAGGCTGGCATAATGAGAGAAAAATTATTCTACCTTGCTACGGAGGACAGACAGTACATTTAAACTACAGCAAAACTGTAGATCCAATCAGGGAAAAGACTTCTTCATTGTAAGAGCAGTAAGACAATGGCACAAGCTCCCTACAGAAGTCTCCTGCCTCACAGGAGGAAGATGCTAGATAGACATTAGTGCAGGATGCTTTAGGAAGTGTATCCTGTTTCTGTAGGGCCAGTGGGGGTTGCCAGTCTGGAGAATTCTTGAAGTCTGTTGCACTGTGTGACTTTAATTCATTGCAAGTAAGGAGAAAGGAGCCTGACTCCACATATCCTCAAGGATACATTGGGAACTGATACACAGAATCTGCCTGGGGTTGTTTTTTCTCATGTTCCCCCACTTCCTTCACAGTCTCCTGGTGGCAGCATCACAAGTCACTGCTGCCCCCATGTGTCTTGCTGGCCCAGACCCAGGTGTTTGCTAAGCCTCTGCAGCTAACTACCTCTCTTTAACTGATAACAGGTTACATTTAAAAAGTCAGCAAAAGAAGCACTTAAAAGTGCTCTGTTGAGGCTCAGTCCAGACTTTTCCCCTCCCTCTCATCTTCCTTTTTCAGACTGACTCTCAAGGGGAACAACCACTTAAAATACACGCTTGGCATTGAACCCAGGCTCTTCTGCTTCCTCAGTCCTCTGAAGCTTGAGACAAAAAGCACTTAAAAACACTCTTTGGGGATTCAGCTCTTGTTCCTCTTTTCTCTCTTTCTCTGTGCTCAAGGAAGTAAAGGTGCTTAAAAGGGAGTGTTCTGATACTGGGCTTAATCTTTACTTATCTGCATCTCCTTTTGTTTCAGCTGAATAGATTTCAAGTCTCCCCACCCAACAAAACAAATTGCATGGACTATGATATCATGACAAGGATCTGGAGCTGAACATTGTTTTATGGTTTCTATTGCACTGACGATTGTTGCATTGGGGCCAAATGGCTTTTACAGTGACCTGATGAAATAGTTTTTGTTTTCTCTTTACAGGAAGAAGACAGGGTGCATTAAAGACTAGCACTTTCAGAAAAGCATAAGTCTTCATAGGCAACAGCCTACTTTGTCATATGCTATGATATAGCATTGCATCCTACTTCTACAGCCTCCACAAAGGCTGCAGCAGAAGCTTATGCTACAGAAGCTTATGCCTGTCTGAACAAGTTGGTAGTTAAGGAGCCCCTCTGCATTGCTTTCTGCTTGGCTTCAGAGTAACAGGGCTCACTACCTCTTTTTACAGAAAGAAAATATAAGCAAATATCAGGATATTTAGTCTTGCTTGTTATGATGAATCCAATCAGTGACCAGCAAGTTTTGTGGGATTGTGTGCACAGTTATTTATTTATTGCAGGTAGAAGCTGGAACATTTAACATCAGCAGCTCTAAAACTGTGGCCTGTTGATCATGAGAAGACAAGGGATCCTAACTAATGTCCACTGATTGTTGGTGTCGTGATACTGATTCACCTTGTTTCCAGAAGTGCTGAAGCTCTTCCTGGCAAAGAAGAGTCCTGGGTTCTTTATAAAAGCAACTATAACCAAAAAATAAGTCTGAAGTCTCAACTAAGTGCTGTTCAGGATTATAGAAGAGAGAGAAGGAGGAGGGGAAACAGGACTAAGCACCGTCAGTGGGATTGGAACCGTCGACCACCAATATGATGAATATTCAGGAGAGCTGGGGTAAAAGGAAACAAATTCAGCCAGACATTTATATAGCAGAGAAGGAGAAGAGAACTGGCACTTTTTGTTTAGACACTTCCCTTGAAAAAGGGGAGGAAAGAGAAGTAGAGGGGTTGGGATTGAAAAGTGGCAGTGAGGGAGGGAGCGGGATCTGTTTTATATTATCAAAAAGCCAGACAAATCCACAAAAAATCAAAACCAAGAAACTTGAACATTTTTGCACTCAGCTGTGTAGAATACTATGAAGATGAGCTAACTAGCTTTCCTAGGGGTGCTAATGAGAAGGCAGCAAAGTATTACACAAGTATATTCAGAGAAAGGCAATGACAGGGGCAGCTCTAGGAGCAATATAGTTGACCCCTCCTGCTTTTGATTTCTGTTCCACTGACATTTTAAACCAACTTCCTGGCACTGGCAGCAGCATTTCTATTCAGGCAGTACCGAGAGTCAACTAAACGACTCATTCTCCTCCCCAATTCCTGTTAATCTCGCTCCACTTCACAGGTGTTTATGACCCGCTATCCTTTTTAATAGTCTTGATGTTCCACTATTCAAATGATCCTTTCTTCTGAAGTTTTATTGCCCACTAGACCTTCCTGGTAATGTCCTTCTCCCATTTTATAGCTCTGAAGACTGTTTTGAGCTCAAACTAAAAATCTTAACTCAGGTGTGGTAATACTACCTCATGTGTAGAAATGAGTGACTGTGAATCATCGGAGGCATGCCAGAAAGCTCAGGAAACTAGATTTGGTTTTTGAATCTTAATAGTAGTCTGATTTTGACTATTTTTTGCCCAATTTATTGTGGTGATTATACAAAATCAACAGTTATATTTGTTTTTTCTTTGATCACATCACGGAAAAATGTAGCAGTGACTCTCTAGCACATTAAAGCTAGTTTTTCTTTGTTTAGAGAAAAATGTGTGTGTTTTATGTGATAATACACCGCACCATCAGAACCTCCCTTTCTCAAAATTCTAGATCTGCCCATGGACAATGTTTCATACATTCATAGATCAGGCCACAGAGAAGGATTTAGCATGGGGGAGACAGGATTAATCCATTTTGCTCCATTTCTATTACCCAACTTAGGCACACATTGCTATATAGGGCTACCATATTGCCAGGATCAAAAAAGAGGACACTTGTGGGGGAGTGAGGTCTGGGAACCAGTGGTAGGGGGATGACAGGGAGGGGTATATGATTGGGGGGGGGGCAGTGGTATCCTTGTGCCCTGCCTTTGCCCCTCATTTCCTACCCACAGCCACCTGCCCTCCAGCCCTGCCAGTGCCCCTTATTCCCAACCTGCAGCCCCACTGCCCCCCCAGCACTGCCAGTGCCCCTAACTCCTGACCTGCAGCCCTGCCCCCAGCCCCAGGGCTGCCAATGCCCCTCACTTCCACCTGCACCAACCTGCCCCACAGCCCTACTGGTGCCCCTCACTGCTGACCCAGAGCCCCCTTCCTCCCCCGCCCTAGCCCTACTGCCCATGTAGCTTCCACATGTGCATGCCCGTGCATGCACACACACACTTCACTTACTTGCTGGGGCTTGTGTGCAGAGCATGTGACCCTTGATGGCCAATCACCTTGCCCACTGCTCCCAGCTGTAAGTATCCAAGCTGTTCATGCCCAGGGAAAGCACAGGCAAAGCAAAAACCTGGACATTTACTCTCATTTTAAAAACCTGCCTGGACATGAGGACAGGGGCCCATAAAAGAGGACATGTCCAGGAAAACATGCCCAGTATGGTAACCCTACTTTATGAAATACTATGAAGTGGCCCATGGCCATCAGCACTAAAGGTATAGAAACAGGTGATTTCAATTCCAGGACTAACTCTGTCATCTGGTAATATGGGCAGGATTTTAATCCTTTGTTTGAATCAGCCATTACAGAGGAATATAACACACACAACTACAGAGAGAACTTCTCTAAAGATCTCATATTGTTATCTTGTAGGAATGTCTTGGGTGTGCAGCAGCACTCCAGCTAAGCTGTGTGATGTGTGCAGCTGCACAGGCATGCCTGGCAGCGCAGTATGAGCGTGCCTGCGCAGCCACGCATATCTTCTACTAGGGGTGCTTAGAGGGAACACTGGTGTGCAGTACACAGGTAGTATCCATTTAATGTGCTGCTAAATGCACCCAACGCAGCCTAACAATCTCCTGGCACTCAAAGACTATTAGGGCTCGATTTAACTCCTCATGGGATCCATAAAAGAAGACTCCCATTGACTTCCATGACAGCTGGGCTAGGTTTTAATGAGGATGGTTGGCATAGCAGTTCTTGCAGTGTATCAGTCATGTGAACAATAAGAATTCTGCATTTATGGAGAGTTAAAAGGACTGGTTAAAAGGGATGTACATCAGGTGGCTCTACCCCTTGCTCCTGATTGGTAGAGAGGGGTGGAGCTGTGCAACATACATCCCTCTCAGCCAATTAGTGGCAAGAAGCAGGGAGGTGGGGCAACCACCATTTTGGCTGTTCCCTTTACAGTGGGGGCTTAGCTTCCTTAGTTTGTTGTAGTTTGTTGTACACTTTTTTATTTTGGAAAGTGGTTTAACAACTTGGCTGTAATAATAAGATGTGGAAAACAACTAGATTTTTTTGGCTAAGTCCCTCAGATATCAACTGTTCTAGCATCAAAACTATTTAAGCATCAGAATAAAATAGGATATGTATACTTTGATGTTAAAATACATCCAGAAAATTTGGCTCATTCATTAAGTTGGAGTACTAAATCATTTCAACAGGAAGTGGAACAGAGTAGGTACATAATTTAGAATTCAACTGAAGTCAATGTACTACACTTTGTTCTACATAACTGAATGTAAATTAGACACAATGGAGTTACATTGCTGAAGAAAAAGTAGATCCAATGAGGCTACGGCCATGTAAAGCTAGTGTCAGACTATAGATAGACATAACATGAACCATTCTGAAAGGGAAAGGTGGACTTTACACAGCACTTCCATTTCTCCCAACCTGGGAAATGGGTAAGAAAACATAAACCATCCATCATTAGGGACGTACTTAATTCACAATTTTGCAGATTTCACAGAAAGTGTGGAATTGGGCATTGTCCATGTAATAATAATAATGAAAAAAACTCTTCACTGAAAATAAAAAGCTGGCTTCCCAGTGGGCACCAATGGCTCACCTTCACAGCCCACTGGGGAAGGAAGCTAAGCCCCCAGTGTCAAGGGAACAGCCAAAATGGGGGTTGTCCCACCCCCCTGCTTCTTGCCACTAATTGGCTGAAAGGGATGCATGTTGCACAGCTCCACCCCTCTCTACCAATCAGTAGCAAGGGGTAGAGCCACCTGATGTACATCCCTTTTAACCAATCAGTGGCAAGAGGTGGAGCCACACAATGGACAGCCCTTTCAGTTAATCAGCAATGAGGGTCAGGGACACTGGGGGCCCTTCAGCCAATCAACGATGAGGGGTGGGTATCCTGCAAAAGTCCCATTCACCTCAGCTTAGATTAATCCCTATTCATTGTGGCAGATTAGCCTTGCTGCTTGCAGTACCCTGAATGAGCTAATCTGTGGTGCTAACGGCTATATCAGAACTCAGATAGAATAGAATATGTTAATTCAATCACAAGAAAGTAAATGGAAATCAAATTAATGATGTAAAAATATAGTATAAGGCAAACGGCCAGCTTTTGGTTGCAGGACGTTAGTGAGCATGAGAGCATGGGTTGTCCTCTGGATGTAAGATGGCTCAGGTGTGATGCTTTCCAGTCCTATGATGGATCTAGGACTAGATTTGGAACAATGCACATGAAAATGGATCAGCACAGGTACTGGTAGAAGAAAACTCTTCCCTTTGGCTTGAAATCTACCCAATCTCTGTGTGTTGTCGTTGTTATTGTTTTTATCCTATATTATTATTTTATGTGATATCATGTTATGGGCTCCAAAGTCCAGGCACCATTCCCCTCCCTGCAATTGCTCCCCTGCTATTGCTGCCAGGGTCTCTGGGCTCCCTCTCCCTTCTCCAGATTCCACTTCCTTCCTCTGCCTCTGGGGCTGGGATGGCATGGCGGGCTCCAGGGAACCTGTGGCCCATTGGCCCAGAGCTGCTGTACAGTATTGAAACACCTTCTATGCAGTAGAGCGAGGTGGTATGTGTGGCTCACATGTTGTGTGGCCCCTGGATACTTTGGAGTTGGACAGCCTGTTTCTTGCACGGGTGACTGGTGCCTCTTGAATCTGGGGGGCACCTGCAGAAGTTGCTGATGGCAGCGACCCTGTAAGTGGGGCACCAGCTCTACCAACAACATCAGTATTGGCCATCAGGGGGGCACCAGCCCCACTGGGGGGGCACGTGCACCCCTATGCACCCCCTACCAGTTGCCTATGGTTTCCCATATAGCTGCAAAATATAATTTAATCCCACTTAGTGGGGCTTTAAAAGTGGCAAACAGGAAGCTCAAAGTTAGCCTCAAACCAGAAAGCAGAATGGCTCTGCCAGCGTACGATGTTAAAATGACAGTTTTGATGCCAATTTAAAAGGGCTGAAACAAGTGATGTCATACTGATTTTTTTTTTGTTTTATTTTAAATGCTATTCTGAGAGAGAGAACTTCAGTCTATAAACTATAAATCATTCTATAAACTATAAATCAGTCTATAAACAAGGTCCTGCTGGTCTTAGTGTTACTAGACGCTCATGTAGTGACAGCTGTTTGAATGCTTTCTTCCATCTACAGCTGGTCAAGAGACTTTGCTGCCCCTCTTGCAAGATGCAGACCTGAACACAGTAATTGCCTTTGTGTTCTCCAGGCTTAAGTACTGTAACAAACTGTACTAAAGCAGAAGCTTTGAACAAAGAACAGCTGGTTCAGATTTAGGTGCTCACCTAATAAATAACTCACAGAAACTTAGGATCTACAAGACTGAATCAGACCAATGCTCCATCTCGTCCAATATCCTCGTCCACTCTCCAAGAATGGCTAGTATGAGGCACTTTGGAAGAAGGTACAAGAATCCCAGTTGTAAAATAACCTGTTCATAATGACAGTTTATTTCTAACCCATCTGAGTTGGTGGATGCTGTATCTCAAAGTGTGATGGTTTATATCTCCACTTCCATGAGGAACAATGAAGTTTGGGCTGACACTAGCAGAGGCACTTCATTGACAGGTGACTCTTAGCTATAGAAGCCCCTTCTGCCAGGGTTAAAAACAACAGGAAATTTGCCACATTTAAAATATATTGCCTGTGACACTTTTTTAAAAGATGATGATGATGGTAAACCTATATGTGTTGTTGGGAAGGGAAACAACAAAAGGAAAAAAACAGAAAATAGTGCATCAGTTTCATCTAAATTTTATAGGATGCTCAAATACCACAATAATCAGTGAACTGTAAATACCTAAATAGATACAGACATATAAAATATGTAATCTTTACTGATGCTGTATTTTGAATACAGAGATTCTGTGGTGGTCAAAGCTCTTTAAAAAACTGATGGATAAACAGACATTAGTTCTTTAATAGAAAATGTTTTAGTTACAAGTGCAGGTCCAAGGAGGTGATCTTCCCCCTCTATGTGACATTGGTCAGGCCACAGTTGGAGTACTGTGTCCAGTTGTGGATGCTGCACTTCAGGAGGGATGTAGATAGCATGGAAAGGGTCCAGAGGAGGGCCAATCACATGATCAGGGAGCAGCAGGGTAGGTCTTATGAGGAGAGACTACGGGACCTAAACCTGTTCAGCCTCCACAAAAGAAGGCTGAGAAGGGATTTGGTGGCCACCTACAAACTTGCTAAGGGGGACTGGCAGGCAATGGGAGGGTCCCTGTTCCCCTGAGCACTACTGGGAGTTACAAGGAATAACAGCCATAAGCTGATGGAGAGTAGGTTCAGGCTAGATATCAGGAAGTGCTACTTCACAGTCAGGACGGCTAGGAGCTGGAACCAACTTCCAAGGGTAGTGGTGCTTGCCCCTACCCTGGGGGTCTTCAGAAGGAGGCCAGATAATCACCTAGCTGGGGTTGTTTGACCCCAGCAGTCTTTCTTGTCATGGCAGGGGGTCAGACTTGATGACTTGCTTAGGTCCCTTCTGACCCTACCAACTATGAAACTATGAAACTATAAATTTAAATGTTAATAAAGTCAAAGCCTATGACTTGAAAAGGCAATGAAATTAAGGGGAATCCACCACCTTAGGAGTCAGGAGACCTGAACTCTACCCTGGCTCTGCTACTGATTTGCTCTGTATCTTGGGCAGATCACCTTGCCTTTCTGTGTTACTGTTTCCTTTCCCACAATTCAGCTGTACATCTCATTCTGATGAGTCAAGGATCCTCTCATGACATATTTCTACTGTGTCTAATACAGTGGTTCTCAACCTCATTGGGCTCAAGGCAGCCCTCCATAACTTTTGTGAATTCAGTGGCACCCTAATTTAAAAACTAATTTGTATTACAGTACTTACCTTCTTGCATAGGGGCTGTGCAGGGGAGGTGGGTGAATACTTACCTACTTATCTCCTCACACATGGCTTTTCTCCTGACACTTTGTGGAACCCTTCAAAGGATCATGTGGTACCCCAGAGTGACAGCCACCGATCTAGTACAAGGAGGCCCAATCTTAGTTTGAGCCTCTAAACACTGATTTCATGTCCATGGTGATAACTAATATAGTCCTGATCCTAAAACAGTTGCACACATCAGATTCTTTACTAATGATTGGTCACATTGGCTTCAGCAGGATTAGGCCTGTTTGTAGAAAAACTTGCAAGGTCAGTATTTTCAGGACTGGTGCCCATGGGTCTTTCATTTAGTGTTTTTAACACTTAATGACTCATATAACATCTCTTTAGAATTACACGTTTTATACTTTCCTAAGCAAGTTGAAAGTTAAGCAAAGTCATTGCACTCTATTTGTGCAAAATAAACATTAAGATGATTGATTTTATCCACAAATTCAAAGGGGGAATATGTCCCTTTCATTCTTGCATTTTATAATCATACTCTGAAAAGCTTTGGTGTAGATTAGAGCAGAAAAGTTCAGTTGCATTCTGTAGTGTTCAGTCCCAATTTCAGAATAACAAAAGATGATAGCTGAACAAAAATGCTATTGTTTCATTGGGAAGCAATTAGGCTGGTGATGGCAGGTCTCAAGTGAGACTGTAGTTTCTCAATGAGCTATAATTACCTGCTATTTGCCAAAATTGCCATTAGAATAAGAACACTGCCATGATTGAAAACCCTAATTACCTAGGATTTGGAGGTTTGTGGAAACTGTTGTGCTTTTTAAAGGGCTAACAATGCTATTAATACAGACTTTAAATTGGAATTAGACTGAAGCATACCACAAGTTTCATATAATGGTGCGCTATCACTGTTTAAGATGTTGAAATGTTGTCTTTCTTTTTGCAAAGTCTTGAACATAATAGAATCTATTTTTTTTAAACCACTGAATTGAACCCACATTGTTCCATTTCTTTTTTCTTCCAGGGCCAAATGCTTTTGCACCAAGACCAAACTTTTCTCTCTTTTTCATGGGAGAGATAATGAATATAAATGAACTGTTGGAGGAAGAATACAAAATGTGACTATGATTATATAATGTTTATGTCCACAGTGGACAGATGAAAGCAATAAAGTAATACTGTTATTTTAGTAATTATAAAATCAAAGTTTATACTGTTTTAAAGGTTAATTTCATGAGGAATATACATGGCACATTCTCAAAAGAAGTTTTGTGAAAAAACTTCTGGGAACATTAATGTTTCATAATCCCAGTTTAGATAAGGAGAAGGTTTTTAGAGATTAACTGCTAGGAAATGTTAATTATATCGAATTCAGGGAACCAAAACTATGACTGATCAATCTACCCAGTCATATATAAATACTGTTCATTAAATGATGTGTCTTCACTTACCTCAATCAATAGTTAGGTAGAGAAGTGGAGTCTTTACCTGCGCATTCATGGACAGAATTTGGCTTTTTATTTCCCCAAAGCACTGCATGATCCTGAAATCACAAACCAACAGTGCCCCTCAACCCACTAGGTGATATTGTATAAGTAGACAAGACAGTTAGATAAAAATGGATGTGAAGAGGCAATGACTTGGTTACAGAAGTACAAAAGAATGTGTGTATTGGGTATAATATACCCAATGAGAATGTGTGTATTGGGTAAAATATAGGGAGGCAAGTTGAAATGCAGGCAAGGCAGGAAAGAGAAGTGTTTTCCTTTGAGGTGACACACAACAGCTCTTACTCAGTTTGGGAAACAGTGTAAAACTAAGGAGTGGAATCAAGTTTACATTTTTTTTTTAGGGACAGGATTAATATTTGTTAATTTACCAGTAGGACGCTAGGATACTATCACAATGTATGTGTATCAATACTTATTATAATACCTGAGGAGACAGATGAGCAAAACATGATTAAAAGTTTAATGATAGGAATGAAGAGGAAACAGTAGGCTGAAGTTATTCAGGGGAAGGTACAGAAAATGGGAGAGATGGAATTGTCCTGCCCCAAGCAGTGGGGCTGGATTTGGTGATCTCACAAGGTCCCTTCTAGCCCTAAACATCAGTGAATTTGTGAATCTGTGGCTAGGGAGAAGGAAAGAAAGGAGTCTAAGTTGGTCCAGAATTGGGGATATGAGGCAGGCAGGACTGGGGACATTAAAGAATGACTGGAAAGAGCATGAGGGTATAGCAAGAAGGATACCAGTTAGAAAGGGAGAAGGGAAAAAAACAGTTACAGAGCTTCACTGCTCTCTGTTTTACATTGGGATTTCCATTAGGTTAGTACTGGACAAATTCAGAAATAAAGCACAATTTTTTAAAGTTATTAACTATTAGAAAACTTTGCCAAGGTTTGTGGCAGATTACCAATCAATGGAAATCTTTAAATTAAGACTGAATGCCTTTCTAAAAGACAGGCTATAGTCTGAGTACAAGTTAGTGGATTTGATGTATAAATTTCTGGATGAGATTTTATGACTTGTGCTATTTCAGAGGCCAGACTAGAAAATCAGAGTGGCTCCTTTTTAGAGATTTATATCTATTTACTATCTATTTACTGATTTATATCAGTGTAGGCAAGAAATGAAGCAAGTTTATAGTATACATGACATATATTTCTTAATATATTTAAAAGTATTATCTAGTAACACACTACTTGTGAGGAAATTAGAGTGTGAACAGGATGTATCAGTTATCTCAGTAAACTCTGTTAAGTCAACATTTAAGTAGGCTTGAGTTTCTACCTTTTGACTCCCATGAAAGTAATACTAAGGATAAAAGAGGGAATCTACTAACACTACCACTGTCACATGTAGTTCATGAATGCAGTTCTTAGCACTAACCTTATTATTAATAGAAGAGCACAACATCAACTGGATAATGAGCATGAATGCAATATCATTATGATTTTCTCTTGCCCTGATGTTAGCATCAGTGCAGTTAACTGGAATAAATCATTGATTTGGCCTATAATGTCTTCTTACAATCATAAAGTGCAAAAGAATAAAAGGAAATTCTCTACCATTTTAAGCAGTGCTAAATTCCTCCTTCAACAATGGCTTAACCTCCTAAATCACAGTAATTAATTCATCATTAATAATGAATTAAAATGACATTACCTTTTATTGTTGTGTGAAATCACTGTAATTGAAATTAAAATACGTATTCTTTTATTAATTATACATTCGTTTATTAGTCACTTCTTGATATAAATGAAAGTAAAACCTTCCTTGAGGGGATGACCTTCATAGAAATTCTCTGCTGCTAGCATACAGAAATATTTCCTGGATACCAACAATCAAGAGAGGCCATCTGTTTTCAGAGGGTAAAAAGTTCTTTTTCACTGCTGCTAGATTATATCAGATTATATTCCCCAAATGCTTCACAACCTAGGGCTTTTGAGTATGATGTAAAAGAACACACAGAATACGATTCTCTCTCCCCTGACTGTTCTCAGGAATTTTGAAGGTCACCTAGTCTAAATTATTGTTTCTATCCTTGTCAGCCAGAAAAAGGGTCAGAGAAGGCCTACTGAGCTAAGGACTCACCCTCCTCTCTACAACATAACAGTGTGTAGGAGTTGAAGCACAAAGCCCAAGAACTCTAGAGTCTATTGGCTATGAGCAGAAATAGGTGAAGATTCATTCCTTCACACGAAGCAGATACAAAGGAAAATGTTCACAGCTATCAAATAAAAAATGATTGTGGTCATATTTTTTTAATTTGGTTTAGAAATATTGGTATTTCTGTGCTCGCTCTGTGAAGGAGCGAGCACGGCTGCAGCAAGTGTGGCCGTGGCAAAAAGACCCGGGGATGCCGCTTCCAGAGCCACTACCATATCAGGATAGAAGCTCCGAGATTGAAGTGAGGCTGCAAGACGGAAGCTCCAGCAGGGGAGAAAGCAGAGGAAAGAAGAGAAAAAGGGGAAGAAAGAGGATCTCCAGGGAGGATCAGAAACTTACCTGAGGATTTCTTGCATTGTCAGGGGAAGAATGGAGCTATGAGAGTGAGGGCCAGATCCCAGAAGAGACAAACCCTGCAGGACACATCCTACACGGACAACCTGGAAAGAAAACAAAGAAAAGAAGAGAGCGAATGTGACACAATATTATCACAGACTCGGGGTCCCTCAAGAGGATCCAAGGCATTGGTCACACACAGGATAAAAGACAGACTTATACGCCAAAAAAGTAGAGTGTAATATAGAGGGGTTCGAAGACATAAGCTTGCAACAGGATAGAAATACAGATGGACAAGAAAGAAAGAGACTTTGTTTATTAATACTAAGTTCTGTTCAGTCAAGTTAATAGATATAGAATAAGAGTATTAGATAAGTAGAATTACCAAGTTGATAGTGTAAAAAGAAAAAAAGAAAAAAGAGACAACTTCTGTCTGAAAGTAAGGGAAGGTTATACAGTGATAAAAGTTAAAAATAAAGACAAGTTTTGATCTGAATCAGACTGTGATTATCTATACTGTTGAGTGCATCCGAGCGTATGGAGAAGCAAGTGAGATAACTTACCCATAGTGCCCATGAACCTCTAATAGAGACCTTGTGCCCGCCTCTGTTCTACTAGGTGCTTTCGTGCGACCTTAGCCTGGACTATTGATTGAGCCTGTACTGGGCTTGTGGGTGGACCCCAAAGACTACCTTGGGTGACGTCAGGGGATCCCCTTGACTCTCCTGCCATGACTTTGAATGGTACCTTAGTGGAGGTGTTCCCCTTTGAGACAGCCTCCAGGGTCGTCATGCCTCTCAGTGGGCACTCATGGGGCTCTGACCTTCCCTACACTCCTGCCACTCACCACCTTGGGTTGCTGGTCTTTGGGCCCCTTAGGCTTTCTTGGCTCCACCTGACCTCTTCCCGTGGCCCATCAGCCATGCGTCAGTGTCTTCAGGTCATGACTCGATGTGCAGACTTTGAAGTCCTCGGACCTGGGTCTCCTTAAGCCGAATCCCTAGTGCCTTATCCTAACCACCCTGTGCCTTAACGTGCAGTTCCCATCACCGTGATAGCCAAAGCAATACGGCTTGTGGGCCAGGAGGCCACAGAGGGTGCCCTTAGCCTATGGGCCCTGTGGCTCCCCCTGTGCATAGGTACCCAGGCCCGGTCACTCGTCCCACTCGGGTATGGAGTTCTAGTCATTTATCCTAGAGCTGTAGTGGGACCCATCCACCGCTTGTTCTGTCCCTCCTTGGGGTCTTGTGTCCTCCGTGGTGATACCTGATGGGGTTCCCATTAGCCACGCCCCGTTACCTCCTTTTTGAGGCTTCACTGTTGGCTTGTACGTTGATCCCTGCGTCGGCTTGCCCGATACTACTTTTGCTGACTGTAACCAGCCCCTCTGCCGGTGCCACTGCCGGCTCTGCTGCAGGTGCTGCTGCTGGAGCCTCTGCCGGCATTGCTGCCAGCTTCACTATCGGCATCGCTGTATGCCCTGCTGTAGGTGTTGCTGCCGGCTCTTGTGCTGGCACCTCTACTGGCTTTCCTGCCTACTCTGCTGTCAGCTCTGCTGTTGACTCCTCCGCCGGTGTTGTTGCCAGCTTTACTGACAGCTCTGCTACCGGCGTCGCTGCCGACTCTGCTGTTGGCTCCACTGTTGGAACCTCTCCCGGCTCCACCCCCAGCTTCCCACACTGCCTGATGCAGCAGCTGAGCCCCTCCGGGTGTGGGCTTCCTCCTTGAGCCTCCACTCATCTGCCGCCCCGCTGCACCCTTGAGGCAGCTTTTTATTTCTCCAGCCCTTGCTGCCTGGCCCCAGCTGGATATAAGCGCGGCTGATAAGTCGTGGTGGTAGTTTTGCCGCATGCATTCCTTCCTGTTCTTTGGGCTCTGCAGAAGGTAAGTGGGGTTTCTTTTGCTTTGGCCTGGGGTCCTCCTGTAACTCCAGCTCCCCTGGGACAGACCTAATAAGAACGAACAAAAAAAAAAGAAATCTTTTTTGACAGAACACCCCTCCCAACTAATGACATCAAAAAATTTGAATATAGAATAATAACATCCAAGACATAGCAGGCAGGAAAATCAGGGTATCGACGGTTCATTGGGTGGCTATAGAAGGGTAAAAAGAGGCATCCTAAGCCCAACTACCACAATCTCCAATTTAAAGTTCCCAGCACTGAAAATCTTGCCCCTACAGTCAAGGATGCCATTCATAGTTTCATAGGGTCTATACCCCATTTTACCTTCACGTACCTTTTGTCTCCTGCCCTATTCACAAGGCCATTGGACTAACAGATGGGATGTGCTTCCTCCACTGTCTAATTGTTGCTTTTCTGTTATTAAATTTTCAGGACTAAATCAGCGTTCCACACATGTGCAGGTGATTCTGTTTTGTTCAACCCATGCTGAATTCTACTTCACTTTCATCTACCCTATGCACAGTTTGGGATTCAGCATAGCTAAACTCACACCATGCTTCCATTCCATGTATGCTCAGCTGGCTGCACTTTGGCAGCCTATAGTCTTAAAAACCAGAAGGGAGTGTTATGATCAAGTATGACTTACTGAATAAAAGAGTCTATAGTTGTTACTTCAAAACCAGTACCTTGTGATTGGGATGAAGTAGAGTATGTTGTTCAGAAAGCTATCCAATCTTGTTTTGAACAATGGTAAAGTAGTAATCTGAATCACAAAAATGCGTTAAGCTATGATAACATTATTTTGGTAGGGCCAAGAACTGAGTAATTCTTTTTAGTAGACTTTTTTTACTTTTGAACACATTGGTAACTTTCAGTCCCTAATTATTGTTATTTAGGTGAAGTGACATCAAAGCCATTAGAACATTTAATACGAGTTTCTTTGAATAAGGATTCAATGAAAATTATATAAGGGATCTCAAGGTATGTTTTCCAGCAGTGTAAGGAAGTAATTTTTTGTTTAAGCCTGTTGCTGTCAGTTTTTGTCATTATCCTACCGACAACTGCATGTACCAATCATACAAGGTACCCCTTCTTACTATATATTTGTATAACAGGATTCTCATTGGTAGAGAGAATATTTACATTGTGTTTGTTTTTTTAAAGGTAAACATGGGTATATTTTTATGTGGACAAAAGGGCTTAACTGAAGTTTAGCCACTGACCTCAAAACATTCAAGGTTCATGACAGGACTTTAAGCACTATTGGATTTTCCCATCTGTGGGGAAGCATGGCAGATATGAGGGAGCTGGGAGAGATACCAAACAAAAAAAGTTATTAACAATGGTAATATTCTAGGGAAGAAGGATGAGGAGAGATGACCAAATGACAGCAGATGGAAAAGGGCCAAGAAATAAATATTTATTGCATTGCACACATCTACACATGCACTTTAATGCACATTAGCCTATTTTAATGCTTATTAAAGCAACACAAATACATGCTCTTTAGCTAATGCGCATTAAAATAGGCTAATGTGCATTTTTCCAGTACCTCACAACAGAGGAACTAGATTTAATGTGCACTACCTAAACTGTATTAATTTAACATGTAGATGTACCCTGAAACTAAGTTCTTTTGAAAGACTTCTTTACTACTGCTCCACATGACACACAAGATATCCTATTCAATCTGACAATTCTTTTACTTTAAAACAACCTCAGCTGTGCTGTCACTATAGTCAGTTGGTAGTTTTGTTGCTTCTGGATTTTTGTGCAATTTGCATGGAAATAATTGATCTGTAGTTATCAATCCTTAAAGAAATAAGAGCTAAATTCTGTTTTCACTGGGTACATCTACACATTCATTAATAAGCCTTTGCTACTGAGCATTCACTTTATTACCTCTAATATGAAGTACTACATAAAGGCACATTAGCCCATGCTAATGCGCAGCAGGAAGGGTAGAAGTTTTTTTAGCGACACTTAATGTGCAGTAGACTAATTCTACTGTTCATTAGCTCATTAGCACTGCTTTTGCCTCGACACGCTAATGCACAGTTGAACAGTCCACTGCACATTAAGGTATCTCATGTAGATGAGCCCACTTAGTCAAAAGATAATTTTTTGAAGGGATTAATGGATGAGATGGAGGTTGTGGGCAGACAGATAAGTTACAGTGAGGGATAAGGGGTAGTAACATGTGCTTGAGCATAACAAAGAGCTCATGTCCTTTCTAAAATGTAAATACTTTCCCAGCAGTAAACTAGATTCTGTTGGAGTTTAGATTGGATTCCCGCTGGTTATGTGTAGGGGCCCACGTGAAGTTGCCTGAGGAAATTTGCAGCCCAAAACAGAGGTGCCAGCTGAAAGTTGCAGCTTCTGGAGCAGTGCAAAATGAATAACTCCTTGGGATCTGGGTACCAACATTCAGTCTAAAACAAAACTGGACTGGGCCCTATAATTACCTATTTTGTCTTCAGAGAGGAGTTTGAATAGTCTGTAATAAGTAAAGCATGGGGATGAGAAGATAATTCATTAAACAATGAAAGGGAAAGAAAGCATTAAAAAGCTGATCACTAAGTATCACTGTGCAGAGGCAGGTGTCTATGGAAGCAACTGTGTTGTCATGAAGCTAATGACTCTGTCCTAATACCTATATACAGATAGGTCAAGTTAGGATTACACAGGAAACTTTAATTCTTTGAATCTCTATCTTTTGAATGCTTGACCTTTCAACCTTATATTTCACAGAATCATAGAAAGTTAGGGTGGGAAGGGACCTTAGGAGGTCATCTAGTTCAACCTCCTGCTCAAAGCAGAACCATCCCCAACTAGATCATCCCAGCCAAGGTTTTGTCTAGCCAGACCTTAAAAATCTGCAAGGATGGAGAGTCTGCGGTTTCTCTGGGTAACCTGTTCTGGTGCTTCACAGGTGCAAGCAGAGGCAGGGGCAGTGGCTCTGGAATTGTGACATCCTTCAGCCATTTCCCTGGGTCTCTTAATCTGCCTCTTTTTTCCTGCCATTCTTCCAAGCACACCTTCCCTAGTGTACTCACCTGAACATGAATGATGCGTGCCCCTAGCGGCTGGGGGGCACAGTGGTGGGAGGAGGGGGGTGCTGCTAGTGAAGCGGTGGTAAGTGGGGAAGCTCCCACAGGTGCCACCGGCGCTGTTGGTGGTGGGGGGTGGGGTAGGTGGTGAGCACTGACCAGGGGTCAATGACCATCTCCAGATGCCGCTAGCAGAGGTGGCCTGCAGATGCCACTGACACCTTTTTGTAGGGGGTGCACCGCTATGCTCAGAGGGTGCACATGCACCTGTGTGCAACTCCTATGCATCGCCCCTGCACCTGAAAGCTGGCCTGTTTACTGTTCCTTGGCCCCAAACAGTTCCTTTTTCCTTGCTTCCTCACACCAAGGTGAAAATCTGTCCTCTCAAAGGGGAGAGGGAAGGCAGCAAACTGGCCTGCAAAATGACCACAGAACTACCTGCAAACTGGCTGCCCTGCTTGCTGCCACTGTTTGTTAGCTCCCTGGTTGCTCAGGAAGTCTCCTTTTATATCCTGCTGGACCTGGACTGGCTCTGCCCCCTCCTTAGGCTTCTGTCAGGCACAGGCAACAATCACTCAGCAATCAGCAATCATTCAGCTAACAACAATCCCAGCTTCTCACAGCACATGCCCAAAACACACACAGCCCACCAAACACTCAGCAAGCCAAACACTCATCTGCCAACCTGACCTGTCATTTTGGGAAGTCTGCTGCTTGTCTGGAGCCTGGATCCAAGATGTCATGGAGGGATTAGTGAGACTCATCTGGCTCTCTGACTATTATGCCATGATGCTCTGGGTTAGTTTTCAGGTCAGTTTGCTGCCCTCCGCCCTCTTTTGAGCTTCAGCTTGGTGTGAAGAAGCATGGATCTCTGGATCTCTTACCTTCCATGGGCAGGATCTGGTGCCTGGCTTCTCTTCCCCTTTCCCTTCTCTCTCTTGCTCCCAGCAAACTACATGCAAAAACCCATTTTTTCCCCAAATTAATATTTTAATAGTATCTGATTAATATTTTTAATTGTATCAA
Source organism: Caiman crocodilus (assembly GCA_030014935.1). NCBI lineage: Eukaryota > Metazoa > Chordata > Crocodylia > Alligatoridae > Caiman > Caiman crocodilus. Next base: position 17,718,734 of record JAGPOW010001338.1, read on the forward strand.
ATCAAATATTAATATTCATATTGTTAATAAAATAGTATAAAAAATGAGCTTCAGGAAATACAGTGCTTTCTAGAACTGCAGAAAGTAGAGAAAGCATGTGGAAATATATACATAGACCTCTCCATCCCCCATTAAGAGTGTGCATTGAACTCCACTTTCTACAGTTGTCCAGCTCCTGCATGGATGTAATGCAATAGCCATTCTTTGCATAGCTATTTGAAGGGCTGTTAGAAGGAGAAAATCCACCTGAATGCACAGGCTGTTTTTGTATTGAATTGTCTGGTATTGTATAAGAGTTTGAACGATGGGAACAGAAGAGCTTCCTTCATGCATTGTGTGACAAAGAGGTACAATTTATCATTAATTATTAAGCAAAGAATGAGTATGTCTTTATGGTGCAAGATGAGTATGGTGCAAGGCATGAAGGTTTGTAGCATCACAAAGGTGACAGATCCACCAATACCACAAAGATCCTGTTTAAAAAAGGGACTTCTCTGTAGAAGTCCTGTTGTAGTGCTACATATAACACATGGACAACTACAGGAAGTCTCTCTGACCTTCAGCATCGTAGAGTACTTTAATGTAATGGGATCCCAACCCCATCATCAAAGGAGAGAGGGAGCCAGGGATCAGCTGGCCTGCTCCAGCCTCCTGGACAAACTGATAGTGGCAGAGGGCTCTTGAATAAAATGGCCACGTACCCCAGGTGTGGCCAGCACAGTAGTGCGATCAGTGATTGACGGGCCTGAAGTGGAAGTAATGGGCCAGGTGACCCAGAGAGAGACTTATAAACCCAGGGCCTGAAGCAGGAGTGGCAGTCTGGTCCTGAAGGCTGCAAGAAGCAGAGCTACAGGAAGAAGAGGAATCTGACTGTCCCAGGGGGAAGGGCTCCAGGCTGCAGGGAAGCTGCAGGAAGGCCCTATATCACCAGGCAGCTGAAGATAAATATTTTGGGGCTTTGTATTCTAACTTGTTACCATGGTGCAGTGTTAATCCAGTGTAGGGACCCTTTTGACTGAGAGCAAATTCATAACTTTTCATTTGTGTTAAAATACTGGAGGGCTGAGTTGAGGTTCTAGGGGTGGAGAAAGCCATCCAGAAGGGTGCCAAGGGTCCCCAGGTCCTAGCCCTTCTGAAGGCGAAGAACATTGTTGTTTGTTTGCAGAAGGATGGTGGTGGCAGGCAGTAAAGTCTGAGGGTACAAGGCCAGAGCCTGCAAGGGTGAAACCAGAGGCCAAGAAGCCCAGAGCCCATGAGGGTGTGGTTGGGGCTGTGGCCTAGGAGCCTACAGTCCTGAGACAGTGGACCTTGGGTGGAGGGGACCAGACAAAATAAAGTGGGCCAAGGCCAGGGGGCCTCAGCTCAGACAAGAGTCTAATACCCCAAACCCCTGCTTTCTAGGGGTAGCCTCCCTGTCTAATCATAACATCAAGGTATGGCAGGTAACACAACAGGGTTGGAGTCTGAGAGGCCAGAACAAGGCAAGACCGAAGTGGTTGTCTAGGGGTGACTTTGCTGCCTCAGTGCTGGACTAGCTACACTCCCACCCTTCAAAGGGAGGGAGGGAGAGCATATGCCTTCCTGACACCTCACAAGAAGCAGAGCTACATCTCTGCTCACTGCAGCAGCTATGATAGAGCTGCTGCGGCACTGCTCCATTACAGTAGTGGCAGAAGCTGATGGTTGGGGGAGGCTGCCTAATCAGCTATTGGCACCACATCTTTGAGGTAACCCAATCAGCTGTTGTAGTGGCAAGAACTGATTGGAAAGCTGGTCTGTGAGCTGGTCTGTTGGCTCTACATGAGGATTCACTAGGAGGTGGCAAAAGAGGAGCTAAGGAGTAGCCCCTAGGTAGCCCCTAGTTACCACCTGGCTGGATTATGTGACTTTTAGGCAAATTTGTATTTCTTCCCACAGGGAATGTGCACATATGTACTCTCCCATTCTGCTTTATTTTTGTATCACTGTGAAGTGCTGAGGCTACAAATGAAGGTATGTCCAAGGCTTGATGAATACTAATACTAGGAAGGCCTTTTGAATCATCAGGATAACACATGCACAGTGTCCCACAACAACTGATCAAGTTGGACAAAGGCACCACTAATGTCCTCATCATTGCAACAACAATAAATATGTTTAACTGAACCCAGGAAGTGGACCACAAAATGGTAGAGCCATGACATTCTGAAAGTTAAGCAGATCATCATGAGTTCATGTCCTGATGCACAGAGTAGTACAATACTAGCTTCAGGAAAAAGGAGCATCAGGAACTTCATATATGTATTATAGGTCTGCTTCAATGGTCACTGAAGTCAAAGAAAAACTCCATTAGTTTCAGAAGGCTTTTGACCAGTGTCTTTATTAAACTGGTTGTTTTAATTTGCACAATAACAACAACAACTGGTCTCTATGCACTGCGCAGTCATGATGGCTATGAACTGCTGAATTTTGTATGGAGTCAATACCCAGTCTTGGATGTTCTGTATGCAGCTTGTATTTATAGGTATAAATGAGCAAAATCCCTCCGCTCAGCTGAACCAAACTTAACTGCTTACTCCTACAAAACTCCATTCCAACAGGAATTTCCTATTCTGTGTTTCAAGACTTCTTTCTGGAGAGTTTCATTGGGCCAAGGTATTGCTCTACCATGCAGAAGCAGCTGATAGGCAGAAAAAATATTTGTGCATGTTAAAAAATGAGAATAATGGCATTATAGTTCCTTCATTATAGTTTCATTTTGTATTCTCTGTAATAGCCCATATCATAATAAATTCATGATGCAGTCCTGTGAATGTCATTGTAATTTAGTGTTAGTTAAGCACCGGTTAATAGACACTTAAAGTGTTGTCTCTCTACATTTAATTTATATGGTTTTTAAATGGAGCTTGCTCTGAAAAAGTGCAAAAGGAATGCACGCAAAAGGAGCTTCCTTCTGACCTCATTTATAATGATTTTACATTAGTGTCATTCCATTCATTTCTTTGTGGCTGATCCTGCTTTATCATCTGCATAAACAAAGTAAAAAAAAATTCAACAATAACCCTCAAATCATGAACAAACAATCACACTGCAGCAAATTAAAAGTGGGCGGGGACTTGCACAGAGCAGCTGAGGCACAAGAACTGTCAGTCTTCTTGCTCTTGCCTCACGGTAATTGAAAGTTAACCCATGGCAGATGATTCCTGAACCAGTTGCCCTGGTTTTGTTTTCACTTGCTGCAGGAAGTGCAGACAGACAATTAAATAAAGCTCAGCCCCTTTCCCAGTTCCAGCTCTGTCCCCTCACCCTAGCTCTTTGCTAGATTCATTTCTTCCACGCCCCAACTTTCCTTTTGTTCCACTCATTCCAAGTCACTACTTCCTTTCCCAGTCAACTCCAGTCCCATTCCTGCTCCCTATCCAGTCAGTCACTGGCAAATCATCTCATCTGCCCTGCTTTCTTCGTTTTCTCCCAATCCTGTCTCCATGGCCAAGTGATCCCAGCCCCTCCTCCTACCCTGTCCATCTGGCTGCTACCATTCTTGCCTGCGTTTTGGGGATCAGTGAGCTTTATGTCAGTCCCATAGGTTATCACATTTTTCAGCTGGCTAAACCTAAGGTTGAAGATGTTGATTTGTCCAAGAGCATACAGTGAGTTACCAGACTGGGAATATAACTCAGCACCCTGATTCTAGCACCCTCCTGTATCCCCCAGTATTCCTTTAAATAATCAAGATGAAATGAAAGTGAAATCAATAATTTATCATATATAATGGAAAGGTTACTAAATACTGCTTGTTTCCCTTTCATTTGAAAAGAAACATAGCACAGAGAAACTATGGAAAATATCTTTTACTACTTCTGTTCCCTGGAATAATCTGAAGGGAAAGAAAAAAAACCCCTTAAAACCACAATGGGATTTTCTTTCATCTGGCTATAATGTGATTGTTAAATAGCAACTGACAAAGAGATTAAAGTCACTGAGAGATGACATAAGCAAGACACTTTTCTTTACTGGTTTCAGTCAAGCCACACTGTGAACAGAGATACACAATGAAATACAAGTTAACACTAACTCATCCAAACTGTTGATCAGCTGTTGTTCAACTATCTTATATTTTAAAATATATATATATAATGGGAAAAAATAAATAAGAACTACTGGAAAGAGTAGACAAGCCCATTATCTTAACCTACTGTAAAGAGCATAGCGGGAAAAAATCCACGAAGAGCAAAAATTATGATTTTTAGAATGAGCATACTAAAGACCACAAGCATGTTACATGCAATGGAGGAAGAAAAGATTACAGTGAATGGGAAGGAAGAATTATCAGAGAAAGGGAGGAATATATTCCAGCAGGCCACACACCATGCATATTATTTGCAAGAATGATGGTTAACTGAAGGTAATTTTGGAGTCCAAATGGCTGGACTAACATATCTGTAGCCCCTCATTCCAACCCTCAGTGAGGGGCTGGAAAGCTGAGATTTCATCTCTCCAATTCTTCAAGACTCCAGCCACATGGTACTTGAGGAATAAAACTCCCTTGGCCCCTGGGCTAGATCCAGACAGCGGGGCTTCTTGTCCAGACTCACCTTTGGTAGTAGGGTGGGCTGTGGCAATGATGCAGGTTCCTGAGCCAGTGTGTCACTTGAGGGAGCTGTGGGCATTAATACAGGTGTCTCTTGCCCCACCACCAAAATGAATCCACACCCCTGAATTTGATGGTGGGCTTCACCTTCCCTGGACTTCCCTCTGAATTCTTGGCTGCTCTAGGAATCCTATGGGCTAGATAACATGGCTTTGTCTTTCATGCTCTAGATGCATGTAAGTGAAAACAATTAAAATGTGTATAAATGGTCTAAAAATGTATTAGTTTTCTAAATAAACTATTATTTCAGTTTGAACCCTGTTTATTACCTGAGAACAAGAGATGGTCCTTCTTTGAGCAGGGGGTTGGACTAGATGACCTCCTGAGGTCCCTTCTAACCCTAATGTTCTCTGATTCTCTGATTCTTTATTCTTTTCCTATGAGGACTACCAATGACCACCTTTTAGCAAGTGGCATGAGAACTGGCTTCACTGAATTAAGGAAAGAAACAAGTTCCATGGTCAAATCTTTCATTTGGGGCTCTTTAGCCTGAACAAGCGCAGGCTCAGGGGTGATTTGGTGGCCACCTATAAGTTTATCAGGGGTGACCACCAGTATCTGGGGGAATGTTTGTTCACCAGAGCACCCCGAGGGATGACGACTAGGTCGAATGGTCATAAACTACTACAAGACCGCTACTCCAAGACCGTTTCAGGCTGGGCATAAGGAAGAATTTCTTTACTGTCCGAGCCCCCAAAGTCTAGAACAGCCTGCCACCAGAGGTGGTTCAAGCGCCTAGATTGAACACTTTCAAGAGCAAACTGGATGCTTATCTTGCTGGGATCCTATGACCCCGGCTGACTTCCTGCCTTTTGAGCAGGGGGCTGGACTCGATGATCTTCTGGGGTCCCTTCCAGCCTTAATGTCTATGAAATCTATGAAATCTATGAAATTGCAGTAGTACAGCACCAGTCCTATTGTGTTTAAGCCAGCACTCTGAAGAGACACTATGAGGTAGTCAATCCCCAAATTATATCAACTGACGCACACTCCAGAGTGCTGCTAAAGGTGTTTTCTGTAGAAAGCACTGTTAAGTAAGTGATCAGGTATATTCTTTACTAACTGACGTTTCTATATGATTTGCTACATACAGGACCTTGCAGTAATCTGGTCTTGAGGTGACATGGACTTCTGTAATGAGGTACTCATCCAAAGGAAGAGGCAGAAGTTGTCTAGCTACATGTATTTGGGGAAAATGGATCTTGACTATAACAGCTTTTTGAACATCAGAAGCAGCTGGGTTTTCAGTAAGGCCCCCAGGTTTTAAAGCAGGCATATAGCTCTTAGTCAAGAGAGAAAACCAAGAACTCTTCATTTTTCTGAACACTTCCTGCAGCCTACATCTTGTCTGTCTTGAATATTGGCTTGATAACCACTATGCACTTCATAGTCTATTACCTGATTTGTAGGAATAAACCTTATGGTAGTGAAGTGAATGTTGAACATTAAATGCCATTAAACTGTGTCCTGCTACAAGTTAGCAAATGTGGTTCATACATGCCCGTTGCTGGTGGCACTCTTTCCTTTAAGTTAGTACTGCATTTATATGGGTGCTAGGACTCACTGGCTTTTGATACAGTTGCAAAACAATGATCCTGCCCACTTCTAGTCATGAGGATTCCTCTGGCTTTGCAAGCGCTGGAGTTGTCAACTCCAGTATCCTGGCCACAGTCCAAGACAGATTACAAATTATACCTAGCCTACTTTTTATGTTCTTAGTGTTCCAGTTAGTTATTTTCCCTCCTTTCGAGTTTCTAGTGTAAAATGGCTACCAGAAACAGTACAGAAACTAATCTGGCGATTAGTGAAATGATGCCTGTCTGCAAAACACTTTGGGATCTTTTTGACTGAAAGGCACTACAAAGCAGTTAAAAAAAATTAATTGGTTTACTTATTATAGTAGCATTTCATTTGCCTCACTCTTTCCACTTCCTGAACACTCATGGATGACTTTCTTTGTCCGTTTCCAAGGGATTTGTGAAAATGTGACTCAAGTATATTCTACTGAGGGTGAGCATGAGAGAAGGAACCTCCCCAGCTATAAACAGTACTGACTGGTACCAATGTAGCATATAATTGAATGTTATTCTCATACATTTCAGGCTCCATGTAGCAGTCTATAACAAATAAGAACATCTTTTAAGACCTTGAATTATTCTTGGATGTAAAAGAATTTCTTTCCTCTACAGATAGTTTTCAAAAATAGGGGGAAATATTATTGCTAAATTATATTTTAATAGCCAGTTTGTTGTTTCTGTTTCTGGAGCCATCATAAAGCATCCATAAAGTGGTATTTCTCTTGCATTTTACATGACTCCAGGGCTTGCTGTTCTCGCCTGTCAGGTCTTTTCAAATCACTTAACGTTTACTGGAACAATTCTACACTGCAGGATTTGCTGCTCATCCAGCGTGGTGTTTGTATCACAGCTGCTACACCATAGTCATCTCAATAAAAGGAAACATTTCTCGCCACTTCATTAGGACATAGCAGCATGAAAATAATAATTTCCTTTGAAAATAAAAATCTACAAACCTTACATCTGGAAAAAGAATTGAGCAAAAAGTAATCTTGTTTTTATTTGGGAGCAAACTTGTTTGTGGTCATTAAGGTAAATTTATAACTCATAGTTAATATAATAAAAATCTGACATAATTTGTTCTGGGATCTGATATTATATATTTTTCCAGAATGGGTTGGCCTATTCAGTCACATTGAAAAATTAAAAAAATGATGATTAAAATCAAATAGTAGAAGGGCTTCAGTTCCAATGTCATTCATTACCCCAAACCTCTATTAACAGTAAGGACACAACAACACAGGTCTTTTTTTATTGGAGGTACATAAGTGTTTTTGGCTTCCCATAGCCAATAAGCTCTATTGTTCTATGACTGGCTAAAGAATTTTTTGTTGCTCTTAATGCATGGAAAGTTTTGCAAATGATATATTTGCACAAGTGAATGACACAAGTATCTAGTTATGCCTTCCATGCTAGCCATTTTAATTGAAAACTTGTTTTCTGGAAACTACAAAATATGGTATGTTATAGTATAAATGTTATAGTATACATTTCTTCGTGTATTTGGGCAGTATAGAAGTCAAAACAATTTAAGGCCAGATTCTGTTCACTTTTTTCATGCTGAGTAACATCTTACTTGCAAATTAGGCTATTTGCAGAATACTCTGCTTCCAATAACAACCATAATAAATACTCTGCTTTAATGCTATGTGTGAGCGGAGTAGATTTTTGACCCTTAGATGATACATCAAAAGGCCCCAATCTTGTGTTTTACCAGGTAAATGCTACCAGATAAATTTACCAGATAAATGCAGAAAATGGTTACACTTTCCTGGTGACCTGTTGGAATGAATTAATGCAGTTTACAAGCTGTTGTATATTTCCTTTTTTTAATACAGGACTGAGCCATATTAAGGTGCATTACTCTTCATTTTAACTGCCATGATGTGACATATTAATGACAGTGTTCAGTAAAATCTGTGAGAATGTCACAAGTCAGAAGACAAAAATAATGCACAGAAGCTCTGCCCAAATGACCCTTCCAGTTCCAATTATAAAATTCACCTTGCTTTACATTTTATTTGAAGAGTTCAGTACAGATCTAATTAAATGATAATACATCATTAAAATGATTTGTAATAAATATATGCAACACAGTGTGGTGAGTATGTTATACTCATTATAAAGCTCAAACTGTAGCTGGAAACCTTCAGGATGAAAAATCATCATTCATAAATAGTATTTTTGTGACATTAATTACAGACATAAATGTGATCACAATGTTTGATTTTGTAAATTATTTTAACATTTATGGGAACTTGAGATCTGCAGAATTATTTCTGGATGATATCTGGCTTTGAGGGCGTATTCCTTTAAGTGGGTTTGACTGTATTTTTTCAGCAGAAGAAAATAAGCCTTCTACAGAATTAATGAAGCTGGCTTTTTAGCCTAAGGTAAAAAGCTGGCTAATGAAGTCATTCATAGTGACAGGCCATGGTTTGAATAATATGAATTATTGCTTATTAATGGGATTAATTGCTCCTCATGCTATAATACAACATTTATGCACATCTCCAAAATCTGAAATAGAGAAAGAAAGAAAAAAAAAAGCTTAAGAGTGCATTAATTATGGGAAGTGCCCATACTTCTATGTTTATATACCTGAATAAACACCAAGTCAATTCAGTAAGAAAATACACGAAATGAAGCCTGTGAATATGACTGTCTAGAAAAAGACAATGGCAAATAATAGGCAACTGTGATAGGATGATTGACTGCCATTATTTTTAATGTATTCCTATATCTTTTTTATCTTTTCCACTATGAAATATAAAGAAAATATCTTTATCTGGATAATATTTTACAGGACAGTATGCTACAGTTTCCCTGTGGAAGGGATACCTCCACAAATCATTACAGATTTCAAAAAGATTGGTAAGATGAAATAAAAAATATAGACACAATAAACCTTGTTGTTTTGCATTGGTGCAGAGGGGCTGCAGAGAGGATAGATCAGACATTGTACTCCACTCTGCTAGGCGCTGTGCAGACAAGTAACTAAAGAATAATCCCTCCTACAAAAAGGTCTGCGGTTTAATTACATCGAGTGGTGCAAAGAGTGGGGAAAATAAGATTTTTGTATTTCAAAAGTGCCATGTTCTTTTGAATTTGTTTTAAATTAGTCTATGTAATGCTTATATGGCCTCCAGGATCATAGTATCTCAGAACTGAATTTTTAAAGTATTTGGGTACCTAATTCCCACAAATTTTAAGAGTTAGGTGACTAAAGATTTTTAAAAATCTGGTTCTAAATGCCTCATAATGCAAGTATCTTTTTTCTCACACGACTCCTGTAGTAAGTTTTATTTTCTCCATAAGCAGAGACCTACTTAATTTGTGGTTTCATGGAAACATTGAAATCTGGGATTGTCCGGGGAATCCACAAAATTAATAACAAAAAAACTTAATACAAATAAAATGCTGGCTCCCCGGTGGAAACTAGTGGTGTGGTCCTCACTGCCAGAAGGGGAAGGCACCAGCTGGCAGGGTGACACCAAAGGCAAAAGAAAAGATGGCAGTTGCCCCCCTTAGCCCTCATAGTTTCATAGTTGGTAGGGTCAGAAGGGACCTGAGCAGATCACCAAGTCTGAACCCCTGCCATGGGTAGGAAAGAGCGCTGGGATCAAAAAACCCTGGCAAGGTGTTTGTCAAGCCTCCTCTTAAAGACCCCTGGGGTAGGAGCCAGCACCACTTCTCTTGGAAGTTGGTTCCAGATCCTAGCTGCCCCGACTGTGAAGTAGCGCCTCAGCATGTATAGTTTAAGTCTACTCTCTGCCAGCTTGTGGCCGTTATTTCTAATCACTCCTGGTAGTGCTTGGGGAAACAGGGACTCCCCCAATGCCTGCTGGTCCCTGCCCTGCTGCCCCCTGATCATGCAGGTGGCCCTCCTCTGGACCCTCTCCATGTTGTCCACATCCCTCCTGAAGTACAGCACCCAGAACTGGATGCAGTACTCCAGCTGTAGCCTGAGCAGTGCTGCATAAAGGGGAAGGATCACTTCCTTGGACCTGCTTGAGATGCATCTGTGGATGCATGACAAGGTGTGGTTGGCCTTCCTGACCACGTCCCGACACTGTGGGCCCACGTTCAATTTGGCATCAATAATGACTCCAAGATCCTTTTCTGCCTCTGCACTGACAAGAAGGGAGTTCCCCAGCCTATAGGTATGCTGCTGGTTCTTCCCCCACCAGGTGCGTCACCTTGCACTTGTCAGTGTTGAAACCTATCCTGTTTTCATCTGCCCACCCCTGTAACCTGTCTAGGTCTAATTGCAGCCTATTCCTCCCCTCTAGTGTGCCCACTTCCCCCTACATCTTAGTGCCGTCTATGAATTTGAACAGGGTATTTTTTACCCCCTCATCCAAGTCGCTGATGAAGATGTTGAACAGTGTGGGCCCAAGGACCAAGCCCTGGGGGAACCCCACTGCCTACATCCCTCCAGGCTGAATAAGACCCATCCAACACCACTCTCTAGGTGCTGCCCTCCAGCCAGTTAGTGACCCAATTGACTCTGTAGGTGTCAATACCATAGTCCCCTAGTTTTTTAATGAGAATGGGCTGAGAGGCAGTGTCAAAGGCCTTCCTGAAGTCCAGAAAGACTACGTCCACTGCTACCTCTGCATCTAAGGATTTTGTGACCTCATCAGAGAAGGCCACCAGGTTGGTTTGACAGGACCTGCCTCTAATGAACCCATGTTGGTTGCCCCTAAGCATACTCTCCACTGTTGGCCCCTCACAGACATGCGCCAGGATAATTCTCTCAAAAAGCTTACCTAGGATCGAGGTAAGGCTAACTGGCTTGTAGATTCCTGGGTCCTCCTTACTCTCTTTTTTGAAAATGGGAACCACACTGGCCCTTTTCCATTCCTCTGGCACCATGCCAGAGAACCACAAGCTCTTGTAAAGCTGTGCCAGGGGTCTTGCAATGACCTCTGCTAATTCCTTCAGCACTCTGGGATGGAGGTTGTCACAACCAGCTTATTTAAATATGCCCAATCCCTCCAGAAGTTCCCTGACTAGATCCTCACTGACCCTAGGCCTAGGTGTACCTCCCCAAGGGCCTCTGGGGGTCTCAGTGGGGCGGGGGTGTGACACAGTCCCTGCTCAGGAAAATGGAGGCAAAGAAATTGTTAAATAGGTTAGCTTTGCTGTCTGGTGTGATGACCCGATTTCCTAGCATGTCTTGCAGTGGCCCCAAGTTATCTGGTACTTTCTTTTTACCCCCCATGTATTTAAAAAAGGACTTCTTGTTGTCCTTGATCTGGGTAGCTAGGCCCAGTTCCATCCTTATCTTGGCCTTCCTGACCACCCCCCTACAGCTCTGAACAATCGAGGTACAGTCCTCCATGGTGGTGGCCCCTCCCTTCCATTGGGTATATGCCTCCTTTTTAGCTAGGAGACATTTAGAAATGGTTTTGGTGAGCCATGGGGGCTTTTGCGCTCTCTTGCTCCCTTTGATCTATGTTGGGATTACCTCCCTTTGGGCTTGGAGGATTGTCTCCTTAACGAACGACCACTTTTCTTGGACACCCGACTGCTCTCCCCTCTGGGACCTCAGTGCCTCCCCAACTATTCTCCTTACCTCATTGAAGTCCACCCTCCTGAAGTCCAGGGCTGCTGCTGCCTGGCTGCAGGCCTTTGCCACCTTGCACTGGATGGTGAATTCCAGCAGGTGATTATTCCTCCTCCCCCTGCTGTGGCCTCTCCACCAATCAGTGCTGCGTAGCAGGGCAGGGTGACACAAAAGGCAGTTGGCAAGCAAGATGGTGGCTTTCCTCTCATCCTTCCCCATCTGGGGCCTCTCGGCCAATTAGTGCCGAGGGGTGAGGCCAGTTCAAAATGCCCATGAAATTGGCACTGTGGGCTGTGAGCAGGCAGTCAAAAATGCTTTTTCTTGCCTTGATGCAAGTAGATCCCTATTCATAAAGTAGCATTACATAGATACTTCAGTTTAGCCCGACACACGGGGGCTCTGGAATTGCAAACAATATTAGCATAGTGCAGTGCTGCAGGCTAATTATCAGAAGGTTATTAATTTGGGAACAGTCCTAGGTTACATGGTGATCCTGATTCTGGACCTAGCTCAATGTACCTCTGCATGGTATCCCTCATACTCTACAGAGTTAATCAGAGGATAAAGTAAAGGTTTGTAAAGGAAATTATGCAGCTGACTACCTTTGAGGGGCTGGGGCTGGGTCTAAGTGACTTGCTCAAAGGATTCTGGTGTGGCAGGGAATCATATCCTAGGCTCCAGTCTCCAATCATTGGATCCTATGAATAATGCTTTGCTTGTAAGCAAAGCCATGGAATATTAAAACAAGTGAAATTTCTTCTATAATTAAATAGAATTTGTTTTAAGCCTAGAGTGCAGTATCCGGGAAAGATTATTGATTATAGGATTGTTTGAAGGAAGAAAGAGGCAAGGTAAAAACAGAGAATGAAGGAGAAGAGGGAAGGGAAGAAAATATGGAGAAAGGGATTCAGGAGAGATAAGGGAAGGGAAGAAAATACATGTAGAAAAAAGAGCAACACAGGAGAAATAGGAAATCAGGATTGGTACTAGTAAGACCCACTTGATTCTAGTTTAGATCTACAGAGTTTTCAGGTAACAACACCTCTGTCTTTTGGGGCATCTAAAAGAGCCAGATTTGACAAAGTGACCAGAATGCCATGATACCTCAATGATGCAAGTTCACAAGGTGTTAGGATAAAGGAAAGAGGAACCACACAAGAAGAGAGATCAGTATGGAGAGTATTATAGTAATGCCTAGAAGCCCTGACTGAGTGGAGTCTCATTGTGCTTGATACTGTACAAACCCAAAAATATGAGGCAGTCTCATTTACCTCATTTAAAGAACGGGAAGTATCTTTTTAGCCAGTTTGGGAAGCAAGAGGGTGGAGAAAAGGTGTACATAAGGGGCATTGAGGGCAGGCAAGTTGACACTGTAGAGTGGAGCTGCTCAACCTTTTGGCCCAGCAGTGCCCAGTCCACCTGCAAACTAGATGTAGCTAGTGTTTCCATTGGTGATGCACAGGGGGTGCTCACGGGTGCATGTGCACCCCCCTGAGATTGGTGGTGCACCCCCTGTGATTGGCTGCTGATGATGCTGCTGGCAGCTCCTGTTAGCAGTCACCACTCCCCACCCCGCATTGACACCAGTGACAGTGTCTGTGGGTGGTCACCAACCCCTGGTGGGTGCTAGCTCCCCCCCACACATGCCAACACACCTGCAGCCACCTGCAGCTCCCCACTTGCTGCTGCCACATCCCCACTGCCTCTGCCACCGCTGCTGCCTCTGCTGCCTGCAGGTGGTCGCCATGACCCCCAGCCTCCAGGGGCACATGTCATTCATAAGAGTTCCCAATCTGACACCCAGGCAGTCATGGCATGCACCATCTGTCTTCAGGATGGACATAGCGAGCAGGTCAGGCACCATGCAGCCTTGCAGGGGGAAGGAACTTGATCTGGCCCCATGGAGAGGGAAAGGGGCATGGCCAGGCCCCAGTCTGGTCCCAAAGGGGGAAAGGGACATGGTCCAGTCCCATTGGGAAGGAAGGGGACATGCCCAACCCTGCAGGGGAAGGGGGCATGGCCAGGCTTCAACCTGGCCCTGAGCAGAGGTGAGGGGACATGACCTGGAATTGTGGAGGAAGGGGCGGTAGCCTAGCCTAGGCCCAACCAACCACATGGGTTTTGGTATTTTGGCAGGGAAAAGGGTAGCCTTAATAATGGCCACCATTCCCCACAGCCAAATTACTTGACACAAGGGAAATCCCACAGGCCAGATCTGATGGCCCTATAGGTCGGAGGTTGAGCACCCCTGCTGTAAAGCACAGAAACAGTTAAGGGCACAGTGTTTTCGGTAAGCATCTCCTTGAAGAGCTAAATTTCTATGGAGGGAAATGAATCAGCCCTTTTCTGATAGCTTTCTTGTCTTCTTTGTCTGTCATTCCCTTCTCTCCTCCTGGGAAGAATTCTGCTTTCTCTATCCCTTGGACGATCTCCTCCAGACCTTCTTTTACAGGGTCAAAGTGTTTCTGGAGACCGTGGAGTGTGGTTGTCTGTCATTGCTTATTTTTCAGATTAAATAAATGGGTTTTTAGTGTTTTAGTTGTGACTTTAACATCCAGGCACATGAGGGGATCTTCTGTTTCACTCTCAAGATATTTTGAGGACTCCAGTCAGAGGCTTGGTAAAATATTTAGTGCCTCCGATCTTTTATTATATTTCCTTAGTCAGTTTTCTAGATGTCTCTCAGAGGATCCAGTTCTAAAACGTCATTTTCCTTATTAGGTTATGAGGACAAGTTCCCCCAGCAGGATTGCATGTGTGTGTGGGGAGGGTTCTGTAACAATACACAGCACAGCTGATTCACAGATGTGTTCTGAGCCCAGGCAGGAACAAGGACAACTAAACCGTATATACAGATAAAGATCCAGTAGCTGCAGATGTTCATTCATCATTCTCTCCTTGTTCTTCACATATACAGAATGCATCTTATAGGTGAGAGATCAAGTAATATTAATTGATGTGCTTATTAATTGAATTTCTTGATCTTTTTTGAAGAAAATCATTTGACCTTTAAAATTGGTTATTTACTCTGCTAAGTTGCTGCTGGAGCAGCCATAGGCAGATTAATGCATGGGCCAGTGGGACCCAGGCCCAGGGGTCCCTGCCAGCCAGAGGCCTCACTTGCACCTTGCTCCTCATTGGCAGGGAAGTGAAAGCTACAGTTTTAAACATGACACCTTTTTTGTCTCCCCATTGGTGGGCAGCAAGCAGCTGGGCCCGGGGGGGGCCTCAGTCAATCAGCAGAGGAGACAAAAATGGCACCAAGTTTAAAACCATGGCTTTTGCT
>JAGPOW010001338.1:17733898-17810278 GCA_030014935.1 Caiman crocodilus
GAGGAGTGAGCTGCAAGCCTGGCCCCTCCACCAATCAGTGGCAGGGGTGGGGGAAGGCAGGGGAACTGGCAAAATTAAAGGTGCACATGGCCAGGAGCACAGCTGGGAGGCAGCATCCTGCAGGTAAGTCTGTGGTGGGGAGAAGAAATGGGGGGAGGGAAGGGGGAAGGGGGCAGATTGAGGCCCCCACAATGAGGGAGGGAGTGGGCCAGGGCCAGGGGCAGGGCCAGGAGCTGGGGCTGAGGTAGGTGCTGCCCAGCTAGGGTGGTGAATGCAACCCTGGGTCCAGGACGGGAATGAAGCCATGGGTGGCTTGTCCAGGAGGCACAGGGTTGCTGGGGGGGGGGGATGGCTCCCCACCACTCTGCACATCCCTGAGAAGGCATAGGAGGAATGCGCTTCCCAGACTTGAGCACAGGGTGAAGGTGAGCTGCCCTCGGCAGGCTTGGGGCCAGAGGTTGCACTGGCCTCTTCCCAGCAGGGGAGCTGGTTGGGGCACAGCGGGCTCAGCTGCACCCTGCCTGGGCACCTCCTGCCCCTTTCCCAGCCTCAGCCCCTGCCCCACTCCCTCCCTCATCATGGGAGCCTTGATCTGTTGCCCTACACCCCTTCTCTCCCTCACGCCCCTTCTCCCCCACAGAGTTATTGGCCAGATGCTGCTCTCCAAGCTTCCCAGGCGCCTTCCTGGTCATGTACACGTGGCATTTATCGGTAACATTAATTGGCTACATCACCCAAAAACAGGTGATAGACGATAATGTTCATTTTCCTTTTATTGGTGCCGATCTAATATGCAACCTATATATTGATGCACCTCTAGAAAGGGCCTCCGATTTTGTGTTTTCCCTGGGCCCCAATAAATATTAATTTATCTCAGCAGCAGCATGAGACAAATGTAGGCTGCCAATAGACAGAGTCCCTGGCTACGATGCAGAAGTGGGGCTAAGTAAGTCTAAACTTCTACTGAACCCTATATTGAGCCAGAAATCTTCTTTGACTCTCAGCCCTTTCCTTGCCTTCTTGGTTGTGTGGTGGGTGTTGGGTTCATAGTTCAATCTCCTACATTCGCTAAATTCCTGCCTTTCTAGCTCATTCTGAAAGCTAAAAAGGACCATCATGATCAGATATAGTGTCACCTGCTGAGCACATCTTTTTACCCTAAACACTTCTATATTCTTAGATGAGCTAAAGAAATATAAACTAATACCTGTCTGAATGGTAATGTACAAAAGCAGTGAGTGAACCATTTGTGAGGTGAAAAAATGGTTAAATTCTCTGTTTGTAACCAATAGCATGATTTTCTCTGCACTAAAGAAAATTTAGTTAGGTTTTACTTCCTATTTACATCTTCCTTCCTGTTGCTTGGTATAAACCTTTAGGGAAGATATGCTGTTGTCGACAGGTATTTTTACATAGCCACGTATCCTTAAAAGTCAGGATATCAAACATAACAATAGACTTTGTACAATTTGCAAATACATTTTAAACTTGTAACACATATCAGCTACATTAGTCAGACATGATTAGTTTCAAATCCCAGACTGCTGTGACTGTGATAAGAGTTCCCCACAACTACAAGTACAGTATTGCCATTTAAGTGACATGATTGATAATAAATATTATTTTGTCATACCATGGGAAGAGTATTTTGAAGCAACAACATTAAACCATTCAATACCACTAACACAATCTAGTCCAATGTGATGTTCTGGGATGTAGCACTAAAGAAAGCATAGATGAACCCAAGCCACAAACTTTTGTTAATGATCTAAATTTGAATCTGACCACAGGTCTCGGGCTTCTCTTTATTCTAGGAATTGAGAATCCATCTCCTTAAAATGCAGAAAATAATTCTGAATACTCATCTATACTTAGCAACCTGGGACAGATCTAATAGGAAGACTTACACATACACACATGTACATACATGTATGTGTACACATGGGTCAGATCCTTAGCTGATGTAACTAAGGGCAGCTTAGCTGAATACACAGGAGCTTTGCTCATATGTACCAGGTGAGGATTTGACTAACCTGGTACATATGGGCAGGTTCTTAATTTGATATTAAGAACCTCATAGATTCTGTGTCAAAAATTATGCTTACATCTTTTGTGTATACAGCTGAGGGTTGCACTAACAAATTTTGCACAAAACGTGACACATAGAAAGCTTATTGTTTCAGAGCATTATTTTGACAATGTAGTTGTCTATCTTCATTCAGAACAAGTGGAAAATATATTCAAACATAGCTGCATTTTTAAACTGAAGCTTTTAGTCAATTTGTTTTGGTAGGATGATTTGTAGCCGCAGTTACTAATTTCATAGAAATGTGTTCCCTTAGAAAATCTCATATTCTTGTTTCCAAATGCATTTGGAATATGTTATTATGCTACTCAACCAGAGTTAAATTGGTAGAATTGTGCATATAGTGGAAAAAAGTGACATGCAGAATTTATTGGGGTTTTGGAAAATTTCAATCAAACTTTTCCATTAAGAAATATATACATAACATATGCTTTCAAAATGGAAGAGCTGGAATTTGGTACCCATTGACTCTTCTTTATATCTTAGCACACAACTGAAAAACAACCATCTCTGTGTTAAAATATAATAACTGTTCAAAGCAACTCTGTATAGCAGATTAGGATGGGAAGTATAGAAGAATATCATATTCAGATGACATTTCAGGAAGAATTTAGACAGAAACATAAAGTTAGAAGACATCAGACTTCTATATGCTCATTAACTATACCATATGACTGTTCATACGGGGAATTAGATAGCTAAGTGAGAACCTAGATTTAAATGTTGTCAGGCATAGGGTTGGTTATTCTGTTAAAAGGAAAGCTTAGCTAGTTTAGCCTTAGTAGAGGTAGGAAAAAATAGAGGGAAGCAGATGAAGAATTGCTGTTCTGTGAGAAACTAAAATGCAAAACTATTGTCACATTGTATATACCCAATAGAGTCATAGCACTTACAAGCTTTGACTCCCCCACACCCCCCATCATATTACATAATGCAAAAATCATAAGGAATATTATATTTTTCTTAAAGATTTCTCAAAATAGACAAAACAAGGCAGGTCAGGGAACTGTGTATATATGCACTTGCAATGGCAAAGAATACCAAGTGCATTAAGACAGGTATACTTAAGAACATATATCACTACATGTTTTGTGCTTCTCTCCACATTTCTGTATTTGGGTTGCATAATTGCAGTAGCATAACTAGGGGTGGGCTAGAGGGGCATCAGCCCTGGGCACCACCTTAAGGAGGGTGGCCCACCCCTACCGAGTCTGTGCCCCAGCAGCAAGAACATTTTTGCAATGTTGCTTGTACAGCAGCAGCCAATGTGCATACAACATGCTACTTTAAGACAACATCTGGGGTGGTAGAGGTAGCCTGTTTTGGGCATGAACCCTGCATTCCCCCCACCTCTCGGAACTGGAACTCTCCCCTCCTTTCTATGCCCCCTGCTTTCCCACAGGGTTTACCCAGGGTACAAACCCTGCCTATTAGGACACTGCATGGTTATAAAGGATAGCATCATTTGCTGAAAAGGTAGTTGCTTTGATATTACTGAAGTGTAGTTGGACCTTAGCAATGTTTATAATTATGAGGATCTGGGAAGAAAAGAAAAGATTCTGGCTATCGTCACTTGTCAAATCCACATTTCCTTAAATAATTACATTTTTACTTCACCATTTCTAACTTCTGGGAAAACAGACAAATCACAGGAAAAATAGGGTTTGTTTGTTTGTTTTTCTCAGCATTCACACAAAGCCTAATTATTAAAGTTAAGTTAATTGGATCAACAAACAGTACCAGGTGGCTTACCTGAGTTATCATCCTGAACTTACCATGCAGCTGAGACAACCGGTGGCAAATAAATTAAATTAAAAAACTTGTGAAATAATAAACATGATCAAAATGATCTGTTCAAGGATATTCCACAAATAGGAAAAGAAGTGAAATCTGACATACACTTTCAATATTATAAATGATTTCCCCAGTTCTTTCTTATTATAAGAATTCTGTAAAAAAAGGGCAGCAGTTTTTAGAGCAGGGGTAGGCAAAATATGGCCCAAGGGCCAGATCCAGCCCACCAAGGGATATTATCTGAGCTGCAGTGGGTCCCTTGGCCTCACCTGGCCCAGGCACAGGGGACAGCCTTGGCCACAATATGAGTGGCTTGTCCTGCTGCCTCCAAGTGCTCAGTGAGTCTGGGGCCATGTGGCAGCTGGACTCACTTCCCAGCAGCTCTGCTCCAGGACTTGGTCCCATCCTGTCATGGCCCTGTGATCCCAAACTCAGCCCCAGCCCCAGCCCTGCCTGCCTGTCCTGCTCCTGGATGACTCTCCCTACCTGCGGGCCCCTTGCATCTACTTAGTCAAACATGGGGCAGAGCCATTTACTAAGTTTTGGTGAGCTGTTGTGGGCTAGGGGAGGAGGAGCATGGTTACCTAACCTACTGCAGCTCACCAAAACTCAAAAATGGCCCTCCAGCCAAAATAATTTCCCACCCCTGTTTTAGAGAAAACTTTCCTTTGTTTTTGGGTCAACAGAAGACTTCATAATTTTGATTTTGGCTATTGTATCACTAACGGCCAACAGTAATAGGAAGGAAGGATCTTGAAGGTTCCTGAGGAAGGTAAATCTTCCTTTTGAGAGGTAGCAGCTTTATGCCAAAAAAAAAAAAAAAATGCATTTTATAACATGACACTTTTTTTGATGCGGTAGATTTAGGTCTGTTCCTGCCACAGATTATTGTGTGACATGAACAAATCATTTAGAGTAAGGTCTTCAAAAGTGTGACATAGAAGCCCATTTTCCAAAGAAACTGAAAGGATTAGGCTGTTATGGTGGGTTTTTCAAAGACACATTTACAATGCAGTGCTTAATTCCCATCAAAAGTGAGTTAGACATTTAATGACCATTTGTGTCTTTACAGTCTTTCCCTGAGTGCACAATGGCTAGGTTTTTCAAAGAGGTGCTCAGACAATCTGATTATGATATTTACGGCTAGGTTTACAAAAGAGCTCAGACCCTACCAATGGAACTCTTTTGTTGCAAAATTCTGACCCAATAGAATCAAAATCTTCTGTAGAAATGTGATGATTTCACACAGGGTCAGCTCATCCGTCCAACCCACTTAGGCTCCCTGACTCCTCAAAGACTATCTGGAAGTCTGCTTGAGAGGTGGGACCATCTGGGCATATAGGTCAGGTACAGACATTATACTTTTACCCAGGGCCGATCCTAAGGGAGGTGAAGGGTCCAGGGCAAATTCACCTGTATGGGCCCCCCTTAACACTGTACAGAGCCCATAGGGACCTCTGCAAAGGCAGGGCATGGGGCAGGGGAAGTGTCTCTGTGCTTCTTCTGTTGTGCGGGGTGGAGCTGTCAGCACCAGGCAGTCCCCATGGGAGGGGCCATGGCTGCTCAGCCCAGCTCTGTGGGGCCCCACAGTAAAGCATGGGGCCTGCATCAGTTGCCTTGATTTACTGAACCCTAGGAACAGCCCTGCTTTTACTTGGCTAAGTGATTAGAAACTGGTCTAAACCTGTAACAGAACAGGAGTTGGTGTGTTCAGCTACGCCCTGCAGCAAATCAGGAGTGACCTGGCTGCTTGGCTGCACTTGGCTGTATTCAGCAGCCTCTAGCAGCTTGAAAAGTCTGCTGGGAGGTGTGCAGGAGTGCACCCAACCTGCTGGCTTTAGTCAGTGCAGGCAGTCTGCATGCTGCCCCCCACCAGGGGTGAACATGTTTGCTCCTGAATTAATCTAGACCACTTACAGAAACCCACAAAACTTTGATCAATTCTGCCTTAAGTTTTTTGAATGTCTGTACTTAACCATAGACTACAGGCTCCTGAGCAGCAGCTAGTCCATCGGGGCTTAGGGTTTCTGTTACCATTAGTGAGCTTAATGGGCTACTGCTGCAACATAGGCTCCCCAGACACTGGCTGTAGCAGTCTCCACACTGTGAGGTTCCTGGGGTTCCTGGGAGGGCCACCCATTCTGGTGCTCCCTCTAACTCAATGCCTGGGATTTGTGCCTTGCTCACCTCTTCTCAGTTATGCTACTGAGTTTCCCCAATTACCTTTTTCTAGACCCAACATACATGATTTCCTTCAGAAACCTGGTGCCTTTCTAAGGTACCTAAAAAAGGGCTCTTTTGAAAATTCTGATGGAAATCACTTGACATTTGTTCTTAGGATCTTCAGCAATGTAAGTGCTTTTGAAAATGCTTTCCTAATGTCCCTGTGCCTCATATTTTCATTTTTAAAATATGCATTCTACTTCTCAGACTTATACAGGTGTTGTTAGTTAAATTGAATTATGTTTCTAAGTCACTCAGCTAGATGCCAAGTAAGTCCTTATACGAAATACTTTAAAAATGAAGAACATTCTCTATAGACTAAAAATCACAAATGAAGTATTGATCTATTGCGATTGAAATAACCCCCTTCGATTGTTAAATCAGACATATATTTTGTTCTAATTCTGTGTTTTAAAATAATAAATTCCTTTCTAGTGGAGTTTGCTTAAGCAGTGTTTCTTGTCACTAACTCCCTGAAGAAAATAATCAAGGAAGCTTGGAGTGGCATTTGTACTGGCTATGAGTCTCCAGGTAGTGGATATCAGTACAGCATCTGCCTTCTGTACTTTATCCATGTCTACATAGTCATACAAAGTTTTTTGCTGTTCCAGGAGATGCTCGAGCATAGGGTAAGTAGAGGTCCAATGAGATAGAGCTTCCTCCTTCAGGCAATATTACAGCAAGTTGTTTTTTCACTAATGCTCAGTCAGGTGTCTCACAGCATAGACAGAGTAGCTGAAATGGCTAAGACTTTATTTTCCATCCCTGGTTTGTTTGTTGTTGGGTTTTTTTTTATAGCAGAAAGAAACATAATGAGCTCTTTCACATAGTGGATTAGGTTTGCTATGTATATGTTGCAGTAATCGTTATCTTTGGTGATACTACTGCCATATTATGAATGAACTATTTTACCAATAGATTCGCCATATGGCCATAAATTATCATAGTGAGTACACCGCTTTACTTGGGAAATTCTGATAATGACGTTAACATGGCTTCTGCCCAAATAAGAGACATAACCCACATCCAGATTAGCATGCACGTGCCTCTTGTGGCATCTCAAACCAGTTTGAGTTGCCACAAGAGGCACACTGCGAATGAAACAATGTTCCCCATGCTGCATATTTACAGCACGGGCTCAAAATGTGATAGCTGGAAGTCGAGATACATATAAAAGGCAGGGGGGAGAAGCGGGGCAGGGCATGGTCCCAGACAGTGCCCTGAGGTAACTTGGAAGCCAGTTCTCCAGCGAGACACTTTGGTTTGTGGCCAGAGCATCTCTATGGTGTTTCTGCTGCCCCAGCATGCAGGGCATGCACCCTTAGCATGCTGGGGCAAGCAGAAGAGTGGGGCAAGGCTGCAGCATGAGTGGGACCCAAGTAAATTAGGGATGTGGGGGTGGAGCAGTTTATGGGAGTGGGTGGGTGTGTGTGGTTGTGAGAATGGCAGAGGGATGTGTGAGAGGGGTGTGGTGACTGGCAGGGGGATGGCAGGGTGTGAGGCATGGCAGAAAACTGTGGAGGGGGTATGAGAAGTGGCTGGGGGTGGGGGAATGTGTGGTCTGTGGGTGGGTTTGTGAAGGCACTGAAGTGGGAGCTGCCACACTCCTGCCCCTCACCTGCCCCCCATGGTGCTGATGGCAGCAGCCATAGCCTGGCTGCAGGCACAGCCTGTGGCAATGTGGCACTATCTGACGTGGTCTCTGTACATACTGCATGGACCCGATTAGACCTGGCATGGTCTGGCCCATCCCAGCCTGGCCTGGCCCACTATCACACAGCTTTGGACTGGACTGGGACAGGCATGTGGCAGCCCCCTCTTGAGCCCTTCCACAAACCCACTGACAAAGTGCACATCCTCCCACAACCGCGCACACCCAATGCTAGCAGTCACCTAGGCCATGCCAGTGGCAGTGCTGCTAGACCTGTGGTCTGTGTGGGGAGAAATCACACAGCGGGATGCAACCCAGCCTGGCCCACTAGCATGCCTTTACACAGGACTGGGAGGTGCGGCTCCAGGACATACAGCTGTTGTGCAAAGGCACGCGCTAGTAGTATGTGGGTCAGGCTGGGTCGTGTTGGGTTGGCTGGGCACGTTTTCCACGAGGCTCAGGCGGCGATGTACAGCTGGAACGCTGTGCCTACAACAGGCCATGGTGCATCACTGCCTGACCCCTTTAGAAAACGTGTCCAGCCAGCCCAATGCGACCCAGTCTGGCCCACGCAGCTAGCACATGCCTTTGCACAGGAGCTGTGTGTCCTGGAACTGCACTTTCTGGCCCTGTGCAAAGGCAAGCTAGTGATCTAGGCTGGCTTAGGTCCCACCACATGCTTTATTCTTGCACAGACTGCAGGTTTGGCAGCACTGCCACAGGCATGGCCCAGCTGGCTGCTAGCACCAGGTGTGTGTGGTGTGGGGGATATGGAGGCAGGATCCAGCCTGGCACAACACATGGTCCCTGCAAATGGCAACAGGCCCTGGATGACAGCCCTAGTGGCCTGGGGCTGCCTGAAGGTGCACAGCTCTGTGCCATGCCAGGCTGGACCCACAATAAGTGGCACAGGCAACACTGGGTCTGAGGTGGCTGGGGCCATGCCACACTGTAGGGGTTATGGCCACAGTGGGCTCTGAGTATCTGATGGCTACTGCTGGTGGTGGTGGTGAGGGGGGCTGTGAGCCCTGTCGGGGGAGCTGTGGCCCTGCAGGGGTGGGAGCCATGGGTCCTGGGGGAGGGTGCTGTGGCCCTGTGTGGGGAGCTGTGGTCCTGTAGGAGAACTGTGGGCCCTGTGGGAGCAGGAGACAGCAGTCCATGACTGAAGGAAGTAGGGGAAGCTGAATTTTCTATGAATCCCCCCCAGAGTAAATGCTGAAGCATATAGATATTTAGAATTAATTTTATTATGATGATAGAGGCACTGGTGAGTTTCTAAAATGCTTTAGATTTATAACTGTATCAATAAAACATTGCCCAACTCATCCCTCTCTCTGTCGTGGTGTTTCATTTTAATAGCAGAAGAACACTATTTTGGGTGTTTTAATGAGAAAATTTGGGTTTCTTATCAGAGAACTTGCCATTTCTAAACAGGGCATACCAGGATCTCTGCTGGTGAGACAAGTTGTGAGACCTGGACAGAGACGCCTGTCCACGGCCAGCACTGGAGACCTAGCTCAAGGGCAGACAAGGTGGCTGACCTATTAGCCATTTGGGGCCAAGAGAACACACTTTGACAATTCAAAGTGGGCCACCACAAGGAGCACTTCTTCTGCGTGACAGCTGCCCAGATGGCAGGGTGGGAGCACCCCATCCGGGTCTGGCAGGCATGCAGCCATGGGGCCACAGGTCCAAAGGGACAAATGCTGTTGCAGGTGCGCAGCCTGTCACAACCAGGCAGCAGCCCCAACTGCCAGACAGCTGCAGTGGGTAGAGCGTGCAGGGCCACTCCAGGTTACAGCTTCTTCATCAGTCCAGCGGGCGCAAGGGGTAGTGTCCCCAGATACCAATTGGCTGGGCCTGAGAAGCTCCCTGAGCTGCTTGCCAGGGCAGCTTTTTATACTGCTGGGGCCAGCACAGACTCTGGCCCCAGGCTCTAGCTCCCCCTGGCTGGAGATCCGGGACGAGCTGGGCAGGGTCTTTTTGACCCAAGTGGCACAACTTGCCCAACACCAAAGTGCATGTCCAGGCATGTGTGCTAAGGCAAAAATCTCTGGCACAAATCTGTGCCACACTTATTTGAACTGCTGCAAGTGCACATGCCTGCATATGTGGATGTGCCCATAGAGTTTGGATAAACAGAAATCTTTGTCTTCCTAAGTACCATCCTTCCTCTAATGTTGATCCTGTAGTATTCCCAGTATTAACATTTTCTACTTGATATTGCCTGCTTTGCTATGGCAAGTGCTAAATATAAAGGAACTAGAAATGTTTCACTCGTTAAGATGGGTCAATTCACAATATGCCCAGCAACAGGTACATAACCCATTTCTAAGCACAGCTCTCTAGAGGATACTTCAGACCAGCACAAAATGAAATTGCCCTCTAAACTTCTTAACATACTGAAGGTGAATTTCTGCCAGCTCCAACCCACGCTTAAAACAGTAGAAAGCTTATGCTTTCTGCTAGATTTAAGAACATACAGGATTGACTGCAGTTGTGTTTTTTTAAGGCAGTACCAAAAAAGGCAACATGTTGAGTTCATTTAGATTTCTGCCAAGAATGTAGTGCTGTATTTTAAGACTATGATTTTAAACTGCTTTGGTTGTCGGCCACCTAATAGGTATCATTCTGGATTTATTAATTCCAGTCGTACTGAGAGCTCTTTTGAGCATATGACTTAGGCAATTGTGATGAAGGTCCAAATGAAACTGAACAATTGATGCACTTGGAAGAACTACTCTTGGAATGCTTTGAAGTCAGGTCAATTTATTTGTCGAACTAGGCTATGCATGTGTATCGCTGGTGAAGTGACTAGTCACCACTGGAATGTTTCTCTTGTTCTTACTATTTGCTGGAAGGGCAGGAACCAACCAGCCAACTTTATAGGTGTAATACTACCTTTTAAAAACAATATGCAGCGTGGGTTTTTAGGTTTCTTTCTCTATAAAGTATGTGCATGACTTGAACTAGCATTGTTTGTTGGTAAGCTCAGATGTTCTGGCAAATAGAAATGGATTTTGAGAAGTTAAACTGTGTTTTTTGTGTTTGTGTGCTTTTTTTTTCTTAATAACTTCCCAAGTGCACAATATCATAACAAAGTCTTGGTCTTCTTCTGGTAAAATCAAAGGCTTGTATTGATTCTAAAGATAATATTTTCTGGGGAGAGAATAGCTTCTCAATGTTTACTGTTTCAACCTGCTTTCAATTTAAAATTTCTAAAAGTTAATTTGGAAAACTCATTTAGCTTAAAACTTGCCTTTCTTGCTCTGCAGGGAAAGGAGAATGTTTCTGCAAGTTTGAAAAAAATGTCAAATTGTTTTTGAGTTACAGGCCATTAAAATCTTTCCCTGATTTGAATTTTGGCTTTCTGGTATATTTCTCTCTCTTTCTAGCAAAAATGTACTTACAACTCCCCCTTTCAAACCTCTTGTGTAAATAAAACTTGTTCTGAATTTAGTTTCTGACTAAGAAGCAAACTGGAAGCAAATAGGCGTATTTAAATTAAACTAGTAATCATTTTTGTTGTGAATTGTTTTGGGACAATTTTTTATACCACCCATGTCAATTGATCTGATTTTGCTCTCATGTAAATTAGTGGGGATAGAATCTAGTAGAAAGATGACACTTTCCCAGCTTGTCTGTTATGAGCCAGTGAAGGATTACCATATTGGGATGCCCAAGGGACTTCTCAGAACTAGTTAGCAGAGAGTTTGTCGTGCTATACTAGATCACACAGTAAATCACACAGGAGAATGCTCTTTATCCAATACTTCACCTAGTACTTGGTTTCTGGCCCAGCACTGACAATCTATCCACTTTCTGAGTTTATGTAATAGTGAGTAAGGGTGTGCAGGAGTGGACCCTGTATGGTCATCAAAGCTGGTTTGCTATTCCTTGTGAGGGATTCTGCCATCTAGTTGCCTGTCTCCAGATGTGTGCTCCTTTTCTTGTGTTTTACAGCCCTCCTCTTAATATTAAATGGAATATAAAATATTTAGTGGAAGAAAAAAGCATATACTCAGACAGACTGGGAATCCCTGAGGTATATCACCTTTTATGAACAATTAATAGTTTAGACTACAGTTTTTGCTTTCCATATATACCAGATACATTTGTATTGATATATCATATAAAATACTTGTATGGTAGATTAGCACCAGGTAATTAATGGAGGCCCATATATTATCATTGAAAATGTATTTACTTCACAGTCAAATGGTTACATCCATCTCCACGTCTGAACATATAGAATCAACCTGGGTGCTTTCAGCAGTGCATGAGAATGAAATGCGCAGGGTTAAGAATGGTGAGTAAATGGAGTCTCTAAAAGTTTTCGGTATAGCTAAATATAGCTGGCTGCTTTTGTGCTAAAGAGTGTTATACAAATTTCAGGAAAACTTGGAGATACACTTCTATTTGTCTGATGGATGGTGTTTGAATTCAGTTGGGAGCTCTTGAACAGCATCTCAAGTGCTAGTGCCACCACAGTTAAAGCTATGCTAGTTTGTACCCAATGGGCATATCTACAAGAGGTGCTTTGTTGTGTAGCAGACTAATATTTGGTGTTCAGTAAAGCATCACTGTCTACATGTGTGACAATTAGGGCACAGTAGACTAATTTACTGCACTGCCAGATAGTCCTGTCAGAGATGAATTATATCCAGCAGCTCAGTAAATTTCTGCACTTAAACACATGTATAGACAATGATGTTGGACTTAGTTTACTCCAGCTCAAATTAAGCCAGAGTATATTCAGTTGCATAATTGCACATGCAGATGTGCCCACTGGGGAACTAGCCTAAGGAATTTTAAAGAATTTTAATCCTTTGAGGGTTTGTTCCAGGGGGAGAGGGAGGGGTCCGCAAGTCTTCAGTCTCCATATATGCTCCCCACAAAAGAATAAAGGACAAATCAGTTGATGACTTTAGAGAAGCAATTCCTCCCCACAGGAGCTGGATAGCAGGAACAGCTATGGCTCAGCCTCTTCTCTGAAACAACCCACAGATTAGACTAGTCTGGGATGAGGGAAGGGATTATGTTATACAGTAGCTCTGAACAAGATTTATTCGTGTCTATGACAAAGTGCCACAATCCACTCCAAAAATTCCAAACTAAAAGTTACTCCTTAACCAATGCATATACCTGAAATGTTACATTTAGGATTAGGTCAATCTAATCTAAATCGCCCCACCCTGACTGGGCTATTTTTGCTCTTCTACCTTCCCCCAGACTGGGCAACACTCCATGCAGACCCATCAGTACCCCCAGACCTTTAAATTCCCTTACTGGATCCACCAACCCCCACAGACTTGCCAGCCTCCCCCCCCCACTATAGCCCACTCGATCCTTCCCCCACCACAATCTACTTATATCAGATTTCCAGTGGCACTCTTGGCACCAGTGAACTGATGTACCTAGGTTAGAGTCTAGGTTCAGGCATCTTAAAGCAAGCCCCCTAGACCTAGACTGGGTATGTCGAACATATGCTTAACCTTCTTTCTGCACCTTCTGTGCTACTGCAATCAGTCTTTGAACAGACAGGGTGGGTCTACATGAGATGCAGCAATACACATTAGTGTAGTTGACTGTGCAGTAGGTGTGTGCATCTACATGTGTGTTCACTTACTGTGCAGTAAAAAACCTTAACCCTACTTTAATTTGCTACTTGTAAATGCAAGTAGTAAATTTAAGCAGGATTAGTTACTGCATAGTACATGTTTAGACCCAACCTAGGAACAAGTTTGCTCCTGGGTCTGCCTAGTCACTAGGGGAACAGCCTGAGGCCAGCCCCAGGGCTGTGGGCTAGGATCTTCTACTGGCCCAGGGCTAGGCTGCCTCTATGGCAGCCCCTATCTGCAGGCCTTTATAACCTGCAGACATTTTGATCCCTGGGGCACACAGACAGGGAGCCTGGAGGCATTGGAGGCCCCTGTGTCCCCCTGGACAGGTCACAGCCTAGCTATGCCTGCTTCCCAGCACCCCAGGACTGCTGCCCAGCCTAGCACTACACTGATGCTAGAAGTTGACAGTGTTAGCCCTCATCCATTCTCATGAAACCATAACTGTTGTTGTTCTCATGGGATAACATGTTATCTTGCAATTCAACATCGTTAGTCTCATTGGGTAACTTGTTACCCCACCCACATGGACCAGACTGGAACCGGTGATAACAGTATAAATGTACCAAAAACTATTAAACACAGCTTGTTTGAAAAGTATTTATGATGATTATTTAACTAAAACTACGAACAAAATTTAAACTTTTTTAGACTTTCAAAACGTGAATGAACAATTTGCTAAGCATGCTGTTCATATTGTTTTCAAACTAACAATTACTTCCAAAAACATTTTCTAATTGTTCTAACTAAATATTGCATTCCTCACAAAGCAGAAGTGATGTAGTGTGGTGCACACAAGCAACTCACTTATAATCTTTGTATCATTTCTGGGTTTTGTGGTCATCTGTCCTTGGACAAAAAGCACAATGTCCGCTCATGCTTGCAGAAGGTTCTACTGGGGTGCATTGTGGCAATTTGTAATTTAGACTTGATGGATTTAGACAATTATGTGTATCCATCATTCTTTGTTTTATTTGTCTGTCGATCAACTGTTCTTCAAGCTCCTGCAAAAATAGTGCCATCTTCTTAAATGTGATCTTTGCTTCCAGTTTGCATTGTGGCCTAAGCAAATGATAAGGCTAGCAATGGTAGCCACATCCAGCATATTGAAAAATAGTGCCATTGGCCATCTGTTGGTT
Source organism: Caiman crocodilus (assembly GCA_030014935.1). Taxonomy (NCBI): domain Eukaryota; kingdom Metazoa; phylum Chordata; order Crocodylia; family Alligatoridae; genus Caiman; species Caiman crocodilus. The sequence continues at coordinate 17,748,413 of JAGPOW010001338.1, forward strand.
TTCCATCTGCAGTTGGTCATATGGACTAAGTGGTCATGGTTATCCACCCCACCCTTGTTTGTACTGTAGTCATGAATGATGTTTGGCTTTCTTTGCTCTCCACCCATTAACAGGTCATGGTGCATTCTTGACAGCAACAGCACAACTTTGGAGTTCTTTGGAACATAGGAAACTAGGGTGAATTCCCCATCAAATGTAAAAATGGATGAAAAAGTTTCCCTTTGATTTGCTTGCATTTTGTTTGGGATATCAGCCTTGTTTTTCCAAATCATAACCACATAGGTCAAGTCCTGCTGTAGCAGTCTTTCTGCCAGGTCAGTACTTGTGAAGAAATCGTCACTCACAATATTGCTTCCTGTCTTGTACCAGAGATGAACCAGTTTTTCAACAACCTTGGTACCAAGATTTCCTTGGAATGGAGCTTTTGCTTGCTTGCCCAGGTAGATGTCTCCAGACAGGGGGAATGATATTGCTGCATCACAGCACCATCAAAATTGCAAGCCATGTTTGGCAGGCTTGCTGGGCATATACTGTCTGAAGGGACAGTGACCCCTGAAAGCAATGGCTGCTCACCAACCATCAGGTGTATTCCTGGAGTATACCATTTCCTGAGCTGCTCCACAAATTGTGTCTAAATATCTCTGAAGGCAGAAATCTTGTCCACAGCTCTCTTTTCCTCACATGTCAGTTTGTTTTCAAATCTCAGGTAGCTGGTGATTTGACAGAAATGTTTTAAACTCCTGTTGGCATAGAAACAAGGACACCCATTGCGTTGCTCCCACAACTCCTCCAGTGCATCGTGACCACTGTGGTAGAGACCATTCATCAGTAAGAGGCCAGTGCAGGCTTTCATCCCAGTTTTTTCCACCCTTTCTATTTTCAGGATGGCTATCATTCCACTACCTGGATCTTCTTGCTGCCTCTCTGTTTGTTTCTCTTATAACAGTCAGGATATCTTGTGAGAGAAACAGATGGAGTGTTTCTTTCCACCACTGGGTCTTTATTACTTTCTCTTGTTGGCACAGCACTTTCATGGACTATGTCCTTGGCTGTTCTCCAATGATTTATTAGCTGTGGACGTTCCCACACTCTGCCACTCCTTCCTCTTAAGATGTTATCATCTGCAATGTTTTCTGGAGGTGGTGACAGTGGTTCTGCTCCATGCCCTGCTGTAGCTCTCCTCAGTCTTCCACGGTGGCTCCAGGCTGGTCCTCTTCCTTTTTCCACTGAAAGTGTTGGCATCACTTCTGCTTGTGGCACCAACCCTTCCTCATCTGAGCTGGATGAAGCTTCCATAGACACATGGTCTTCTTGCTCTGAACAATCTTCCATGTCTGGAACAAAGTCAGCATCCTCACTGCCTTGGGATTAGATTTCATCAGTGGATGTGTCACTGTTATCCTTGGTTACCTGTTCAAGACAGGCTTCAGCACTGAATATGCGCTGCCTTCTTATCCTGGACTGCAGACAAAAAAGAAAAAAATGATTACTGCTGAATGTATATAAATAACAATCAAAGACAAACCTGTCCACCTATGCTGTGACAAAAGCAATTCTGCCCTTCCCTATGGCAGCACAGGTAGCATCCTCTCCTCCTGGACACAGAAGCCAGAGACCAACATTCAACCTTTGCAGGCAACATTCAATCCACGTGGGTGGATGCTGTTTGGAACCACAAATACAAGGGCTTTTTGAAAGCAGGAAAAAGGGGCATGGGAGGGTGTCAAGCCCTTACCTTTGAAGGGTCTCTATAGTATACGCTGTACTGTAGTATGATGTTGTTCTAGTTCTTCTCTGCTGTCCCTTTGCTCTTTGTTCTCACTTCCAAAAAAGGTAGGGCAAACTAGCTTCTTTGTTATGAAAGGGGCAGGTGAGGCAGAGTTTTGCTGTGAGAAAACTGGATTTGGGTGTGACAAAGGGGTTGTTTTTTGGCAAAGGGGAGGGTGTTTTGATTACCTTACAGACTGCAAACGAAGTGATTAGCAAAAGGGATTACCACATCTTCTGCAAAAGCAGTGTGGAGGATGTCCATCCATTACGTACCAGGGATACCTGAAGTGGACATGAACGAGGTGTGAATGAATGCTGACTTTTCAGATGCATCCACCCCAAGTAACCAAACAGGTCTAGGCCTGTCATTTGTATATAAATGTGATTGTGTTAACATAGGCTTGGGGTAAGTTGTTACCCCATATGGAAAAACACATTCACACCTGGGGTAAAATGTTCATGCCTGGGGTGTTTTTCATCCACAGAGAGAAAACCGTTCATGTAAGCTAGTTGTTCTTTGGGGATATTGTGCACCATGATGTCAGTGACAATGTACTAAAAAGAACATTTTTCTTGAATTAACGTTAAGATACGGCACAAAATATGCATATGGGGTAGGAAATTACCCCATGGGAACGTATGAAAGTTAAAGTAGACAGCTGCAACTTCACTGAAAAACCAAGACAAAAAGAGTCCTTCTTGACTCACTTATTGTTTACATAGCAAGAATAGAAAAAGTACCCAGTGCCAAATCAATGTACTTGTTCATATGTGATGGGAAGCTGAAATTATTTAAAATAAATACCACAGCGACTATTTTCAGAAATTATGATTGATTTTTGGATGCCTCAATTTTGGGGTGCCCAACCTGAGACACTTATATTTTCAGAAAGTGCTGGACACCCATCTTTAATTAAGGTCTGGGTACTCAAATGACTAGCCACTTTAAAAAAACTTTAGTTATAGAAAATTGTCTAATGCAGTGTCATTTCAACATATGTTCTCCTTGATTACATACACTAAGAAGGATTGGACCAGATTTCCAGTGGAGGGGTAATATACACCTATTTTGTAGACTACATGCCACACAATATTGTTTATATAATAACTAAAGAAAAATAAACAATGATGCAATAGATTCTCATCTGACCTCTTCAATTTCATCACCATTTCATTCAGATGGTAGGACTTACATATTCTGTTGCAGGAGATTGAGAATCCTATTGCAAATGAATGCTCAATTGCTTATAATTTTAGTGAGAATGGAATGTTCACTATATCTAAAAATAGCTTCTCATAATTCTACATGTATGATATTTTCAGCTACTTGGTTACATTTTCAATCAGAATAAAAAATTATTTTGGCTCTTACCTTTTAGAAATCTACCTGAAAGCATTGTGTCCTATCAGCCAGATCTTGGTCACTCACAACTGCCACTAAAGTTGATGGGAATATGCCTGAATTAGTGCTACAGGGCCAGAACTGATATCTAAGTTCCTTGTACAAGATAAATTCATTAGACAAACTGAATAATTCAGACATTTTTGAAAAGAAAATTAATGTGGAGGTATTCCCTTATTATTATTGCTCACATAGATTTTTCTTTAAGAGGTAAAACATAAATTAATAAAGGAAATAATATCTTTCATGATAATATTAGTGGCTGCCCTGTGGCTATTAAGACATGCACTCATTATAAACGATATTGATTTTTCCATTGGACTACATTTTCTAGTTAAATTGTTATTTGCAAGTGTAGTCCGTGCCAGTCATGTTGGTCATTAACCTGAACAGTGTAGGTAGAAAGTTTTTGCTGGAGAACTAGAACCTTATATAAAGATCACATAGTACTGGAAGGAGCCTTTAAAGTCATGTGAGAGAAACATACAACTTACTGGGTGTGTCTACAAGAGAGACGCTAACTGCGCAGTAGCTCATCACAGCACAAACAGTGCTAACATGCTACTAGAAGTATTATTAGGCTACTGGGCAGTACCTCCACTAAAAAGGTACTTGCTGGTGCTACTGTGCAGTGGCTCCATTTTCTGTGCATTTATTTAGTATTTGATTATACAAGTACTAAATAAATGTGCAGTAACCACTAAGCAGTAGCATCTCATGTAAACATGCCCACTGATGGCTAGGTGGCTATATTGAAATGAATCTATTTATTGGATGTATGCTTAAATAACACCAAAACCCAGCATGACCAAACCTAGAACTTTAAAATAGGATTTATTTGTAATAAAACTGAAGTATTAATATTCTAAAAATAATAAGAATCTATTGCATTGTTTATTTCTCTTTAGATATTATAGAAACAATATTTTGCGGTGTATCTCATTTCCTTTTATGACCAGGTGACCTATCACCTGGACAAGAGAGAGGAGATTGATGTCATAGATCTTGACTTTAAAAAAGCCTTCAGTCTGGTATCCCATGATCACCTCTTGGCAAAACTGGTTAACTGCAGCCTTGGCCCCACCACGATCTGCTGAGAAGGACACATAGGGTGCTGGTTGATGGAAGTCAATTGTCGTGGTGCCCTCTGACCAGTGGGGTCCCACAAGGCTCTGTCGTAGGGCCTATACTATTGAACATTTTCATTAATGATGTAGACATTGGTGTCAGAAGAGGACTGGCCAAATTCTCCAATGACACCAGATTCTGGGGTAAAGCATCCACACCTGAGGACAGGAGGGTGATCCAGGCAGACCTTGACAGGCTCAGGAAATGGGCAGACAGGAACCTGATGGTGTTTAACACTGAAAAATGCAAGGTTCTCCACCTTGGGAGGAAAAACCTGCACCATCTTTATAGGCTCAGCAGTGCTACACTGGCTAGCACTACAAATGAAAGGGACTTGGGGGTTATGACTTACCACAAGATGAACATGAGCCTTCAATGTGATGCTGCAGCTAGTAAAGCAAGCAAAACGCTGGCTTGCATCCATAGATGCTTCTCAAGCAGATCCCAGGACATCATTCCTATGGAGAAGCTTGAGAAGGTGCAGAGGATAGCCACATGCATGATCGGGTCAGGAAAATAGGCCTTATGATAAAACCTTATGATTGTCACCAATGCGTGACAATCTCAGCGCAAATCAAAGGGTGCAAGAGTGCTCAAAAGCCCTCATAGCTCACCAAAAGCTTCCAGGAATGTTTCAAAGCCAAAAAGGAGGTATACACCCAATGGAAGGGAGGGGTCATCACCAAGAACGATTATACCTCCATTGCTCAAGACTGTTAGGAAAGCTAAAGCAGAGATGGAACTGGGACTAGTGACCTGGATCAAGGATAACAAGAAGATGTTTTTTAAATACATAGAAGGTAAAAAGAAGGTACCAGGTAATGAAGGGCTTCTTCAGGATATGCTAGAAAATCTAGTGGTCACACCAGATGACAAAGCTAAATTCTTTAACAATTTATTTCCCTCTATCTTTTTGAGCAGAGATCGGGGCTTCCCCCCACTGGGATCCCCGGCGGACCCAGGAAAGGTGCTGCCAGGCCCAGGGTCAGTGAGGATCTAGTCAGGGAACTTCTGGTGGGACTAGACATGCTCAAATCAGCAGGTCCTGAACATCTGCACCCCAGAGCACTGAGGGAATTAGCAGAGGTCATTGCAGGACCGCTGGGACAGTTTCACGAGCACTCATGGTGCTCTGGCAAGGTGTCAGAGGACCAGAAAAGGGCCAATGTGGTCCCCATTTTCAAAAAAGGGAGGAAGGAGGACCCAGGAATCTACAGGCCCATTAGTCTCACCTCGGTCCTGGGGAAGCTCTTTGAGAAAATTATCCAGGAACACATCTGGGAGGGACAAGCCAGGGGGAGGGAGGAGGGATCATGCTTAGGGGCAACCAACATGGGTTCATTCGAGGCAGATCCCATCAGACGAACCTGGTAGCCTTCTATGACCAGGTCATAAAAGCCTTGGATACAGGTGTCATGGTGGACATAGTCTTTGTGGACTTTAGGAAAGCCTTCAACACTATCTCTCACCCCATTCTCATTAAAAAAGTAAGTGACTGTGGAATCTATGCCTACACAGTCAGATGAGTCACAAATTAGCTGGAGGGCCACACCCAGAAAGTGGTGGTGGACAGGTCTTTTCCAACTTGGAGGGATGTGGGCATTGGGGCCCCCAGGGCTTGGTTCTCAGGCCCACACTGTTTAACATCTTCATCAGTTACTTGGATGAGGGAGTGAAAAGCACCTTGTTCAAATTCATGGATTATACTAAGATGCGGGGAGAAGTGGGCATGCTGGAGGAGAGGGACAGGCTGCAACTAGATCTAGACAGGTTACAGGGGTAGACAGATGAGAACAGGATGGGATTCAGTACTGACAAGTGCAGGGTACTGCACGTAGGGAGGTAGAACCAGCAGCATACCTACAGGTTGGGGAAGTACCTTCTAGTAAGGACAGAGGCAGAAAACAATCTTGGTGTCATTATTGATTCCAAAATGAACATAGGCCACCAATGTGGGGACACAGTCAGGAAGGCTAACTGCACCTTGTCCTGCATCCATAGATGCATCATGAGCAGGTCTAAGGAGGTGATCCTCCACCTCTATGCGAAACTGGTCAGGCCACAGCTGGAGTACTGTGTCTAGGTCTGGGTGCTGCTCTTCAGGAGGGATGTGGGTAGCATCAGGAATGTCCAGAGGAGGGCTACTCACATAATCAGGGGGCAGCAAGGGAGACCCTATGAGAGGAGGCTATGAGACCTAAACCTGTTCAGCCTCCACAAGAAAAGGCTGAGAGGGGATCTGGTGGCCATCTACAAACTGGTCAAGGGGAACCAGCAGGCTATGGGAGAGTCCCTGTTCCCCCAAGCACTACCAGGAGTAACAAGGAATGATGGCCATAAGTTGATTGACAGTAGATTCAGGCTAGATATCAGGAGGCACTACTTCATAGTCAGGGTGCCTAGGATCTGGAACCAACTTCCAAGGGAAGTGGTGCTCACTCCTACCCTGGGGGTCTTCAAAAAGAGGCTAGATAATTACCTAGCTAGGGTTGTTTGACCCCAGCATTCTTTCCTGCCCATGTCAGGGGCTCGGGCTTGATGATCTGCTCAGGTCCCCTCTGACCCTACCAACTATGAAACTATGAAGCAACGAGAGGTTGAGAGCCATGGGACTCTTCAGCCTGGAAAAGCGCAGGCTCGAGGGTGATCTGGTGGCTACCTATAAGTTTATCGGGGTGCTCACCAGGATCTGGGGAATGTCTGTTCACCATAGCACCTCAGGGGATGACAAGGTCAAACAGTCACAAACTCCTCCATGACCGTTTCATGCTCTTTCATAAGGAAGAACTTCTTTACTGTCTGAAACCCCAAGGTTTGGAATAGACTGCTGCCAGAAGTGGTTCAAGCACCCACTTTGAACACCTTCAAGAGACAATTGAATCTTTATCTTGCTGGGATCCTGTGATCCCTGCTGAATTCCTGGCCCTGGGGCAGGGGGCTGGACTTGATGACCTTCCAAGGTCCCTTCTAGCCTTAATGTCTATGAATCTATGAAACCCATAATTTTCAGTGTCATCTTTTTTTGAAACAATCTTATAGGGGTACTTGCTTTCTAAAAATGAGACAACCGTTTAAAATTTGTGTGTGTGTCCAGACGAGCATACATGTACAGTTTGTGCCATTGCATACCTGCTTGTGGTGCCACATATCAGTTGCACTGCACATGCAGGCATTCACCATGCTAATTAGCAGTGCAGTGGGTTTTTTTGAAACCAGGAGATCCCAGCGTCAGAAAAATCCGTGCCAAAAAAAACCACAGGGCACAGCATGTGGTGGCAGCACACACTGCCTGAAATGTGAGCCTGGCCGACCATAGTCATGCTCTGGCTGTTGTTCCAGGCTCCTTGTGCCTGAATCACCACTGTTCCAGCCCTGGGATGTTCCCAGGGTCCCAGGTAAGGTTGTCGGGACCAGCAGAAGTACTGGCCCCAGCCTTCCTTCCCCTCCCCTACCGGGACCATTTTCCCCCATGCTAAACCCATGTACAGGAGCATCCCATTGCCCATCCACAGGGGCAAAAAGCCGTGGCATGAATGTGTGCCACTGCTATCTTCCCCGCAGCAACAGCACAACCCTGCTCATGGGGCCAGCCTATGAACTGTTGTGATGTAAATGGCACATGAATTAGTAAGAGATTTTAAAAAGCAAAAACTGCAGATAGATTCCTAAAAGCTATCAAGAATAAAGGGTGTGAGGCATATAACTGCCCTGCCTGTCTTTAAAACTCTCCTCTAAATACTGCCCACAGAAAGCAATTTAAGTATTTCAAAGTCATGACAAGAACACTTTTTACCACATCAGCACGTTCCCTTTCTAGGTGTTATTTTAGCATGTATTTTAGGAACTCAAGGATTTGCAAGAATGTCTCACCATAAATACGTCTTCTGACATGTCTGAGCAGATATACATTTACAGTCTTGGAACCTGTAATTTCCAATTGTCCTTCAGAGGTATTTTTCTGTCCTGTGAGGTAATAAGCATTGATTGTGGCATTGCTATGAAAGAGACTTCGTCCTGGAGACTGCAAGAAATTTAAAGCTCTAGTCCCATACTGGTGCATTGTTTTATCCACTGTGAGGATTACTGCAATTTGCAAATTAAGACCATGTTCCTGAAAAGTCTTACTCCCAAGAAGAGTAGTTCCATTGACTTAAAATCTCATTCATATCTGTATGTAAAGGTTCTCAGGCTCTGAACATACATTTATGTAAAGGTAAAGGATGGGGATGAGGAATCAATCCAGCTGGGCTGACACCTCACCCCCAGCATGATCTAGCACTGGGGATGGGAAGCCAACCCAGCTGGGCTGACTTCATGCCCCTGGCATGATTGAGCGGGTGGGATGGGGAGTTAACCCGGCTGGGCTGACTTCCCACCTCCAGCGTGATCTAATGCTGGGGATGGGGAGTCAATCCAGCTGGGCTGACTCTCCACCCCTAGTGTAATCTAATGTCAAGGATGGGGAGTCAATCCAGCTGGGCTGACTTCCCACCCCCAGCAAAACATCAAAGCAGCGTCGAAACAGCCTTTCTGTTTCGATGGGATGGAATGAAACAGCTGTTTCAAATCAAAATGAAGTTTGAAACAGAACGCTGTTCTGTTGAACTGTCGAAACTCAAGGCAGAATGGAATGATGTAATTTTGCACAGCCCTAGTAATTATTGCCATAAAGAAAATAGCCTTTTATGACTATAAATAGTTTTACTGAAAAGGATGTATGGCAGTAACTAGAATACTGTCAAAATGACACCAGCCTATTCCTTCTTTATCCAGGACTAGCGGAAGCCCTTCAACATAGTTTTTTGTATTTTATTTTGAGACAATGCCTTAACATTTTTCTGTTGCTGCAAACTGACTTTTACATATCATCTTATCCAGACATCCCCCGATAGAGTAAGTAGGCAGAGGTGACTAGCATAGCTGCCCTAGGTATTGACTTGGGAAGTGGGGGCAAAAAACCCCACTGCCATTGTAGCTACATGATCACACCAGCAGTAGAGCAACAGCTGCAAGTTGCATCCTGTGTCTCAGCTATCCCAGGCACCTGGCTGCATTGTTACTTTTGTGGTGTTGCACATGTCACCAGCCTCCAGTAGACGTTATTATCTTTTTGATAGTCTCCAAACTAGAAATCAGGTGCAAAGACTTGCTTGCCTGACACTCGTTGCACTTTTGTGACCTTGCAGTGCTTTGAACTGTAAGCAAATACACCTAGATGTCTGGAGGAATGGTTCACTTGAAGTATTTCCTTGAGAAAATATTTATTTAAATAGTGTGTATCCAAAATTTGTGGCCTGTTAAAAAAATAAAAATCCCAGAGCAGAGTGGATTGTTGCTATTAGCACTATTCAGTACCTGCACAGAGAAAATGTATGTGGCTCAGTAAGTCATTTTTACTTCTTTGTCCAGGTATGAAGCAATTAACGCCAGTTACGCAGGACCAAATTTTGATCCCTAACCCTCTGCAGTAGCTGTGCACTCCAAGAACAGCACAGACATAAAGCCCAGGACAAGGCATCTATAAGTCTCAGATGAAGCTTTCAAAGTTCAGAGGTAAAGAAACTTTCAAAGTAAAGAAATGCTGGGCTTACCTTGCAATCTTATGGGCTTTTTTAATAGAAAAGAAACCCATAATATTTCAGAGAAGACTTTTATTTTTTCTTTTATTTAATACAGTTCCACTTTTCTATTGACAATCCATCATATATATGGAAAATATAGTCTGTGGTCAGTATACCTAAAGCCCTAAGGACACATGTAAGTAGATCTGTCTCTCTAGCTTAATCATGGAGCACTCTCCTTTGAAACTGAACTTCCTGACTCTAACAGGAGCTTCTTGACAGTAATTAATTGTGTACATAGTACCACAACAGAAGGGAAGTATGAGATATCTGTTCTGTGGCCCAAAACACATCATGGAGCATTGCTCGCTTGCTTTTGCAGGTAGCAAGAAGAAATGTTATGCATGACATTAAAGAAATTAAAAGGTACACCATTCCAAAAGCTTTGAGGGGATGGAAAATGGTGCTGATTGTAATATGTCATGAGTCGGTGCTTTTTCATGTGAATTGTGGTTATGGGCTTGTGGAAACTGTAAGGAGATTTCACAAGGTTTTATAAAACCTATGCATCATCTATGCTTGTTGATGTTTCATTAAACAATACAGCCCTCCTTTGTCATTGTCTCTCTCTTTTTTGCAGTGGATTTAGGATCCAGTCCTTCAGGGGTGCTGAGTACCTAGTGCAAGATACAGAGTATTTCAGTCTCCAGGGAAGTCAGCTGGTGACTGGGGATCTCTCAGAACTTTCTTGCAGAAGAAACTTCCTTCCTTTCAAGACCATTTGGAAGATTGTATTTGAACAGGCATGGGTACAGACCAAGGAGGGAATTATGATTTGGTAACAGTTCACTTTTGGGTTAACCCTGCCTCTGGGCTACTAGCAGATCACCTCCTCTCCCTCTTCTCTCTTTATTGGCCAGCACACTGCAGCTGGCCAGAGCCAAGACTTAACTCTTTCTTTACTAGTGCCTGTCAATTCTGTGTCCACCTGAGACGGAAAGGGAGCAATGGCTCATACCTTCTGTTCTCACCTGTGCTCAGGTCAGTGATGCGGCCAGCGCACGCAGGGGACTCAAAGACACAGGCAGAACTGTCCAGTGGTTCAGCTGCTGGTCTAGGAATTGAAGGCCTTAGTCACAAGTCATTTAGGACCAGATTTTTAGAGGCTTTTAGGCACCCACATGTATCTTCAGGTTTCTAAATATCTCTACAAATCTGGATCTTAAGATGGAGATACTATCACTCCTTTATGTTAACCATGTTGGAAGGAAAAATACATTACAAATTCTAAAGTGCAGAGTTAGTGTCGAATGTTGTAAGTCCCGTCGGCAGCTAGATCCTATATCTCTTTTCTCCCCTACAATAGTGTGCAAGGTAGGAGACAACCTTGTTTACTGTAGGGATGAATGACAGAGTTAAAGAATAGAGGAAATGGGGAAGAACTGCGAAAGAGCAGCTGAGGTGCTGAACAGTGATGTCTTTTTGATAGTGTCTTCATGTGAAATGCTGACAGACTTAAAAAAATGAAAGAACGCTGTAACGGTGATATCCTGTTCAGGTTACACTATCCCCAGGGAAACTGTCACTTAAGCTGAATTAATTAATGAGAATTTGTTTTGTGTACCCCCGCATTTAGAAAGAAACACTCCAGTTTCCTTGTCTGCCTTTTGTTACACAAGTGTGAACAAATAAACCATTTGCTGATGCTCTGATAACCTGTTACTCTTGCTCAGTATCCTAAGCGTAATACTTTGGAATGCAGGGTTGTGTGTGTTACAGCTGGGAGCAATGTCTTCTTGTATCGTGTACTTAGAAATCATTGTGTAGAAAAGTGTAAAACAAGTAACTTTGGAATCCATGAGGGTAGTTTTAGGCATTATACCAGTTTCTTTCTGAGCTTGTCTACAAGATTAGTGATGCAGTTATACAGGAACAGATAAGAAGAGTTAAATGGAGAAGTGCAGCTTCCTATCTACTTCATGGCTTTATAACACCTTGAAAGTTGATCACTGGTGAATTATTTATATTGCAAGATTTTTAGTCTTCCTCAAATATCCCATGGGTACATCTCTTGTGCAGGTGAATGTCACAGGGGCAAGTTTTTTTTGCTGTCGTTTTTATCCCCTCTAGCATGATATCATTATCTTTTCATGCTAAAATTGTATTATCTCTCCAGCACTTTATTGGTGTATGTTTCCATTACATAAAATATAAAGGAAGCTGTGCTAAACTGCTGGGTCTATTATGTGTAAGATAGTGAGTTTTTGTTGGAAAGGCCTCAAGTTGAATTAGCACATCCCAGTTTTTAACAGGATTATATGACAGATGGGGCAGATCCAGATAAGGCTGCACAATACATCTTCAGTCTCTCTTTAACAAACAGAAAGACAGCTTCTTTTCAGTCCACAATTGCAGGCACATTTTGTTCCATTTTGAAAGAATGCAAGAAATATTTTCTTGATTTTTATCTGGTTTTAATTAAGTTTCTCCAACAATGAGAGCATTTGTTACATTATGCAACCAAAAAAGAGTCCTTTAGTTCAGACATTGATTTGCCTTGAGTGGGAAATAAAATCAGCCCAAGTAATGTGTTTTTCAATCATCTGCTACCTCTATTGTTGTTTAGTACAAAGTCTTCTAGCTTTCATAAAGTTTTGAGTAAAAGATACTAATTTATTTTGTTTAGGATTTGTGTATATGTAAGCAGATTGGCTCTCCTCCCAAGCTTTAATTAATGAAACAAATGCAATGTGTGTGTGTGTGTGTGTGTGTGTGTGTGTGTGTGTGTGTGTACATACATGCTCGCATGCAAATTCATATATGCTGCTCCCCAGTAGTTATGTTATGCAGAAGGTAAAAACAAACTACAATCAGAGCCACTCCTGAGGAAGTGTCCCTTCACCTCAGCTATCAGGGGACTGGGCTGAGGCTATGTCACTATAGTTCGTCACTATGGCAATGTAGCATCTCATTTAGATGCACCCAAAACAAGACTTAACATCCATTCAGTTAATAGCAGTGCAGTTATTTTGGGGAGACTATAAGGATATGTCTATACCTTAGACTTGACACTGCTCCCCTCCACCCCCGTCCCACACTTTAATCTGAAAGCACTGAGGTTAGGTGCAAGTGAGAGAAGGTGAGAGTGGCATGTTTGGGAGTATGCACCTCAGCAGCATTGTAAATGTAGTATAGGGTAGTATAGGTATGCCCTAAATCTTCAAGAAACAACTTAAAAGACAAGTAGCAAATTGAAAAAAAAACACCATGATAGATTTTGAAGCCTTGCTCTGTATTGTCAGAACTGCCTTTCAACCATTGGTGTAATGGGTACAGCCAGAAAATCCTGTGGGCAACCCCATAACTATGCTGATTTGCTCCATGTGCATATCTCTGAACATGTTCAGAATTAAAAGAATATATACCTATGAAGGTCCCAGTCTTGGAAATATTTTGCTTAGTTTTTTCCACAGGAAAATCCTATTGAACTTTATGCCAGGTATTTACATGAACAAAATGCACATGTAGCTGTTCGTAGAATTGGGGCCAAATTGTGTAAAAATTATGTATGAGCATTGTTCATGTACACCATTTAGTGTTTTGTGTATGCAAATGAGCATTCATGAATGTGCATTCAGAGTTTTGCCAGAACATGTGCTTTACCCCTAAGTAAAAATGTTGGCCCTAAAAATGTATCCATCCCTCTTATAGTCTGTCATGTACTTGCATTGGCACTGTATTTTCTTCCATACTGTATGCCCCAAAATAAGACATGCAACTTGTTTTCCAGAAGGCAGAATGAAGACAAAAAGGTTTTATCCAGAGTTTTGGCTGCTTGGAGCAGGGACAGAGCCTAATCTTCATCTCACTCACCCTCTTTTTCCTGTTCAGACAAAAGATATTCAGCTTTAATCCTTTCACAGCTCTACTGGCTGCTTTTGCCTTAGCAAGAAAGGGATGATGAGTAAGCAGAAGATTAGGATCTGTCCCTGCTCCAATTCCGCTGTGAAAGGGTTAGAACTGTAGCTGCTGCTGAAGATGGACTTTGCCCCACCAATCATGCATCTGTGGGGGAAACATAGGTGGATTAATGCATGGGCCAGCTAGGCCCCGGGCCCAGGGGTCCCTGCCTCAGTGCGGATGAAACCAGGCATGCACAATGCAGCAGGCCATGACTGTTGGCTGCAATTTGCTGGGCGCTGCTGCAGCCAGACTGAGCCACAGTGTGGCAAGAGGCTGCCCTGGAGCTCTGTCGGTGCCACATGTGCCCAGCAGGCAGCTGCTTTGCAACCCCAGCTCTGGCTGTAGTGCGGACCTACGGGCGAGGGCAGCCGTGTCTCCTGCCCTGGGCCTGAGGGACAGCGCATCCCACTCCAGCTGCTGCTCACACTGCACTGGTAAGGGATGGAGCCCATGGCTGCAGGGCAAGGCATGGGTTGGGGGTGGGGAGAGACATTGAGTGGGGGGGTCCCCAGGCCCAGGGCCCCAGTGAATCTTAATCTTCCTCTGGGGGGAAGAAAAGAAAAAGAAGCACCAACCATATTACAGCTTCTTCATGCTCCCATTCCAGACAAAATATCATCCTCCCTCCATCCCAATTTTGGAGGACTAACTTTTTAGAGAAAGGTGCACATGGTAAACAAGTAAATATGCTAACTGGTGGCAGCATCAAAATCCAGAAAAATAATTAACTTGGCCAACTCCTGTACAGGTCTCCACTCAAATATATTACACATGGGAGCTGTAAGAGTTAATGAAAGCTGGCGAAACGTATCCACTGGAAGCAAGTCAAGGCGTTTAACAATTACACAAGAATTTTTCATTGGAAGTGATGAGGGATGATGACATTGCTCTTAATATATGACCTTCCCAATTTCAACTGCTCAATACCTCTTACTGTACACGGAAATTGCCAAAACCTCACCTAATGAGCTGAAAATGACATGTGACAATTCTAATGACTACAGTGCTGCTACAAGAAGAAAGATAGCTACAGTAAACCCTGAAAAAACTCTCTCTCCTACTTCTCTGTAGCTTAATGGTTTTTTTGTTTGTACTGAATGTCAAAAATACAGTTTGAGGACATCAGTAATTTAGGGCTTGAGTCAAAACCTATAGAAATCAGTGGGATTCTTTTCATTGATCTGAGTATGTTTTGTCTGAATATTTGGATCCGAATTTTAGTGTATTCATATGTTAAGCAGAATTATGAGAGTTTTAGCAGTCTACGGTGAGCGTGCGGTTCTCTTTTGGCAGTTATGCTGGGAACTCCTTTGGGACTTAACTCTATTTATCTCAATATAAGCAAGAGGAGAATAGGGCCCTATATATTTTTATACAGCAAAGCCCTGATATAGGACTTGTTTGTTTTAACCACAGAGCACCTACACTTACATTGAGGCTGCTCTGATGTGCTGTAATTGCAGTGTTTCAGAGCAGACTTGATTAATCTGGACCATGGTAATTACCATGCTCCAGCAGACTCCAGAGTCACATGTATCAGTATCCCTACACTGAGAAATGGTGACAGGGTGTGTTAACTAAAGTTCATTTGATGAGCTTTAGTTAAACTGCCCCCTCCAACATTTTTCAGGGTGGGGATGCTGATACATGTGACACTTTGGGTGCTTTAATTAGAGCCGCTTTTGGAGCCACCACCCATAATTCCGCTTAATGCGCAATAAGTGTAACTTCTGTAACTAGCATAAATGCTATGATCAGAAGTGTGAGGTGGCAGTGGGGGAGCTGATGCCTACCTGCACTGGTCAAGGGTAGCAGGTGGGGGGCACTCACATAGGCCTCCAAGGAGGCTGATGGAGACAGCCTGGCTGCCCCACCAGCTGGGGAGTGAGGCAGGCAGAACAGAGCCCCTGCCATGGGGTCCCCCCCACAGCGAGGTGGCAGGAGTCTCAGAAGGGTGGCAGGCCACATTCACGTGGCAGGGGACTCCCCCCCCAACCCACCCCAGCCACTTGACAGTTGCAGCCAGGAGCTGCAGCATGGGACTGCCTGACTGGCTTTTAGCTGCACCAGAAACTGGGGCTGGGCTGGGGGAGGAAGCCTTCCCCCTCCCCAAGACCCTTGCCAGCAAGCTGTGGGATGGACTCTCGCAGCAGGGGGAGTTCAACCCCCAGCCCCAGTTCTGGGTGCAGAGAGAAGCCAGGCGGGCAGCCCCACACTGCATCTGCTGGCTGGTGGTGTCAAGAGGCTCAGGTGGGTGGGGTGGACCCAGCCCAGCCTCCCCCCGGCACCTCAGCCATTAAGCTGTGGGGGTTCCTCCTAGCCAGCATTTCACTGTACTGGGAACTGGGGCAGGTGGTGGTGGTGATGGGGAATGGAGTCTCTCTGCTGTGTGGGCCCAGCCCAGCCTTCACCAAGACCGGTGCCGGCAAGCTCGGGGAGAAGGGATCCATGTGGCAGAGACGCTCCATTCTCCCACTCCCACTCAGCTTCGCAGGGAGGAGACAGAGCCTTTTCTGTGCAGCACGGGGGCAGGGGTGGGCTGGTGCTTACCTGGAGCAGATGAGCACTGGCAGGGGCTAGCAAGCCACACAGCAAGGGCCCTGGATGGCGACACAATGCGACCTACATTTAAGTGCGATTTATGTGGTACAGAATTTCAAACAAGTGCTCTAACCTGAAGCACTTCAGTCTTCTATATCTTTTGAGGGTTAACTTAGAATAGGATCCACCATTTTTAAAACACTTCAAGTGCCACGAGTATCTGTTCTGTTATGGCTTTAAAATGCTTTCTATGCACGTAATGCGCAATAAGTGTAACTTCTGTAACTAGCCTAAATGCTATGATCAGAAGTAAATGTCTCTTTCCTTAAAGTGGGAAGTTTTAAAATTGCTAATTAAACACATCCATTTTCTTGTGGAAAGAAGCAAATAAGAATGAATTGCAAATGAATCCTGGATTTAATAGATTGCAGATGGGATGAGAAATGTTGGCCTTGATCCTGACTTCTGAAATAGACAAATCTCTCAGGTATACAAGACAGAAATATGTGCATAAAGGCAAGGCTGGGATGTTTTTGGCTTGGCAATAAAGTTTTGTTCAATGTACACTTGGGAACCTACACCAGAAATAAAGCTTTAAAAATATACATAAAAATTGCGTCAAATAAAGAAGTGAGCCTAGATATACATTTAGATTCCTTTATGATCCTTTACATTTTCTTTAGGGTACTTATACCTAGTAAGTTACTATAATTTATATTCCTTTGAACAGCAATACAGTGCATATAAGACATAAATTAGAGTAATGGATAATTCTAGCTTCTCAGTACTGAATATAAAACAGTCTTGCTTGCTGGATATTGGTAGCATGGGTACATGTAACCCAGAAGAAGTAGCATGTCTAACTCCTTAGCTCAGATTCACAGGTGCAATTTACCAATTTCCTCTAAATTTAGCTTATGAATCTAAGAAAGGATAAAAGTCTAGAGGGACTCTGAAGAATCTAACATGGCATAAAATCCAGATCTGAAGGGAATAATAATAATAACAGCAATAATAAAACTCTAAATAATATGAATTTAGGCACATTCTGGCCTTTCTTATATTCAAACTTATTTTTTTAATTTGACTTAATATTTCCATGTTTTTTCCTGGCTTGAGTTGGTCAAAAACATAATGCATCTATTTTTTTGTATTTACCATTGCTCTTTGGCAACATTTGAATGTTCATTTTTTAAAAAAAATATGACTGACTATTAAGTTTTATGAAATTTGACTGTTTCAATAGACTCCTGTTACTAGTTACAGTTGACTACTATATATTTGGTAACATGGACTAAGTAGCTGCCACTGTGTATTTAATAATCCAGCAATTGACATTATACACATTTCTGCTGTTATCTTGTAGCACCCAGTTTCATGGAAGAAAACATAATATATTTAGTAATTGTCCAGAGACATATTTATTATTCTGTGTCTCAATGTTCGATTAAAAAAACCCTCAATTAATGACTTAAATAGTCCCAGAAGATACATTTTTCTAGGTGAGCCTGAATAATAAAAGTCAAATAAAAGAAACATTGCATTACCATATGAAAAAATGTGATGTGGAACTTTGCCAATAATTAATAAATATTTATAATATCCAAATGAGTATTTAAGTATTTTACATAAAATGAAACAGCAGAAACAGGATTGACTAAAAAATTACCCTAGATTTTATGGGGGTGGGTAGGGCAATCTTGTGGAATAAGTGAATTAAAATCTCCTTTGACAGAGAATATAATTGAATTTTGATGTTTACATTGTAGGTGCCCTAACTACTGGGCTATTGGGAACATGGGGAAACATGTCCTTCTCCAAATATTTAAGCCAAAATTCTTAACTGAATGTGACTTGAATTTACAACTCGTTTTAGGTCATTCAAAGCTGCATTTGTCAGCAAATAATCTCTCTCAAATCTTTTTGCTTAGCTCTAAGCAAAGTGTCAAGACATTAAATGAAAGCAGAATCCTAAATCTTCAGGAATTATGGGCACAAGACAAATATTTTGCTGAAAAATTTAGTATCCAATTGATTCTCTGGTAAGAAAATGGACAACATATCTGGAGAAAGTAGTTGTGAGTACTTTTCTGTATTTCAGCTATCTCTTGACAAGCAAAAAGCACCAGATCAGCATTTGATCAGAGGCTATTTTATCATTAGTATCATTTCTGATGTACCTGATTATTTTCTATTTACATTAGTGATTCATCAAAATCTTAAAAGCCTTATATTCATATTACTTTCAGAACTGCAGGTGGGGTCAGGGGGTATATACAGATGTTACATCTAGATCAACCTAGTTAAGGTTAGGTTTACCTAAGTGCCAACATGTTCACAAGGTTTAAATTGGACCAACAATGGTGGGCCCGATCTAAGTTCACCTAAGTAGGTGACCTAACTTAGATCAGGAACAGGTTAACACAATCCAGCAAATGTCTGCACGTTTTTGAAGTGCTGTCCCCAGGGCTGGGAAAGCCCAGCCTTTTGTCCCAGCCCTGGGCTTACATTTTCCTCCCTCACTGACCATGATATGGTCCCCCATGTTTAGCCACCTGCCCCATCTGTACCCAGCTGGACATCCTCTCCCACGAACCCCATCCCCCCGTCCCACCCCATTCTCACCAGCCCCCTCCTTGGACAGTAGCTCCCTGATCCTTCCCTCTCCTCCCCCCACCCCAAGTTACTTGCATAAGGTTCCTTGTGCAGTTTCTGGTATGGGTGAATGCCTACATACACTGCTCCTGGTCTACAATCACATGGCTTATACTGATTGTAGATCTCTATGTGGTAAATGTTTGTACACATCCAGTGATAGAAATTACTCGTATGTTGAAAGCCAGAGAGTAGTATAAATTCATCACATCTGACCTTCTTTATAATACAGACAATAGAATTTCATCCATTTTCAATGCATTGAACTTGATAGGTTCAATACTAGGCCTTAAGATCTTGAGTGTTCATGGACTTGTTTTCCCTATGGTAAATCTTAGACCTGGTTTTTAGACTGGGTTTCTAGAAGTAGCATTGGTAGCTGCAATGGAATATGCTATTTCAGCGTTCTCATTAAATATGGTACAAATTCAACTGAAAAGGAGTCCCAAAATTCTTGGGGTTTTGTTGTTGTTTTTTTTAAAAAAAAACCCTTCAGCTGAATCATGGACAAGAAAAAGTTATACTAAATTACCACAGGCTTGATAATGCCAATTGCACCCAAATGAAAACTAATGTTACTTGTTTAGGTCACACAATTTACATAACTCTACTTCAAACAGAGGTTACAGGGAGGCAAATCTGCTTTCAAATTGATTAAGAGGACTACCCTAATTAGAAACACTTATAACATGTACATTCAAATTGCCTTTTTGTTTTCTCTCTTAATTTGGAGTTGTATAAATCACAGGAAAATAAGTATCTCATATCCAAAATGTCCATCTCTTTGTTCTTTTTTATTTGATTGCAGTCAGATGAAAAATGCTGCTTTGAAATAGAGGCAATGGCCAGAGGCCCACTGATTGCCTGTAAACAGAAACAAAAAAGGGCACTGGTAGCATTTAGAATGTTTTATCAGTGATCAAAGCACAGGAGGTGCTGTCTAGACAGTCTAGGTGTGGACTAGCAAATGGCTTTCATTAAGAGTCCTCTACTCTGGTGCCATTGTTTCACTTCTGCTCTTCTTCACGCCAATCTGTGATTGATTTTCAGAGAGGTGCCCAAGTGCCTGTGGCAATGGGATAAAGCTTACAGGACTTTGCTTGTTCTGACAAGGCAGAGTAGCTGCCTATCACATTAGTGCAAAATGACACATTCATTTACTTCCACAGTGCTTTGAAACAAATACTTTCAGCTATAACAATTGCGCTTTGCAGCTTGATCTCTTGAGTTAAATACTTGTATTCCATAGAATAAAATCTTGGAAAATGATTTAAAGTATCCCATAACTGAAAAGGGCATGTTCTGACCCCTCTGACAGAACTCTAGATTTATTTGCAGGTATAATGATGACATAACAGGGTTTTCTCCTATTAATATATTTTATTTTTAATGCTGTTGAGGTTATTTATGAAATTGAAAAGAACAGCTTAACTTTTCACCCATGTACATTTCTGCATGTGTTCAGTATGCGCTGCGTTGTGTCTTCCTATAAAGATATTTGGCGTTCATAAACTGGTGCACTAAATCATGTGAATCATAGGATAAAAATGTTCATCCTTACAATTCTTATACACATGTGA
The DNA here is from genome assembly GCA_030014935.1 of Caiman crocodilus. NCBI lineage: Eukaryota > Metazoa > Chordata > Crocodylia > Alligatoridae > Caiman > Caiman crocodilus. The sequence goes on from JAGPOW010001338.1 coordinate 17,769,013, forward strand.
AAATGTTAACTTAAAAAATAAAAACCTGTTCCTCAGCTGGTGTAAGTTACTGATCCACATCAGCTGAGGGTACGGCCTCAATTGTTTTTTTGGATCTGGAAATTTCAGTGGCTTTTAATGGAACTGACTTTCAATGGGACTTATGCTTCTTACGAACTTTTGAAAAACCTTTGTTCTTTCATTCTTCCTACTGTCCTAGGTTGCAGTGGTTCCCAATTGTTAAGGACAGGGGTGGGAAAAAAATGCAGCCACTGGGCCATATCCAGCTTGCCAATTGATCGTATCTGGCCTACAGCTGCCCTCGCAGTTTGCATGGGGCTGAGCCCCACCTGCTCCCGCCTGGCGCAGTCTGTGCTGTGCTCCCTCCCATACCTGCCCCATGCCCAATGACAGCACCACCAAGGCCATAGCCCCAGCCCTGGCCAGTATGCATAGCTTCCCAAGTGGAGCTACTCCCACCTGGGTACTGCTCTGCTCCCTCCACCTCCAGTGGCTCCCCCTCCTCCTCCTGCCCCTGCTGCACTGCTTCAGGCAGCAGGTAGCATAGGAAGCTGTGGGCATGCGTGCCAAGCACCAGATGCCCAGCCAGGTGGGGATGGGAGGAAGCTGCAGCCAAGTGGCTCCTGCCCCAGTGTGCAGGGCTCCAGCTCCTAGCCATCTTCTACCTAGTCAGCTACCCACAGGAAAGGATGAGTAAGAGAGAGGTTTATTACATCTTCCCAAGTGATTTTTTTATTTCTTGTGATACTAATAGAGCAATTCTGTGTTAGAAGCCCATGTAGTCTCTGCGTGTTGTGTGCCGTGACTCCTGAATTCATAGAATCATAGAAAGCTAGGGTTGGAAGGAACCTCAGGAGACTATTTGGTTCAAGCCCCTGCTCAAAGCTTTGTCTAGCCAGGTCTTAAAAACCTCCAGTGGAAATCCCACAACTTCTCAGAGTGACCTCTTCCAGTGCTGTACTACCCTCCTAGTGAAAAAGTGTTTCCTAATATCTAAACTAAACTTCCCTTGTTGCAACTTGAGACCATTGCTCCTTGTTCTAGCATCTGCCACCCCTGAGAACAGTACTAGCTCCATCCTCTTTGTAACCAACCTTCAGGCGGTTGACAGCTGCTACTAAATCCTTCTCCTCTTCAGACTAAAGAAGCCAAATTCCTTCAGTCTCTCCTCATAAGTTATGTTCCTCAGCCCTTTAACCATTTTCATTCTCCTCTACTGGACACTCTCCAATTTGTCCACTTCCTTTCTGTGGTGGTGGCGGGGTGGGAGGGAGGGAGGGACCAAAACCTGGAAGTGGTGTGTGGAATTGTTCCATATTAAGTGCAGGACTTTACACTTGTCCTTATTGAACCTCATGATATTTCTTTTGGTCCAATCCTCCAACCTGTCAAGGTTTCTCTGAATCCTAGCTTAACCCTCCAGCATATCTATGATTTCACCCAGCGGTATTATTTTGCAAACTTTATTATTGCAAACTTGCTGATCATGAACTCCATCCCATCTTCCAGTTTTTTTCTATATAGTCCCAGGCTGTTCTTTCACCACTGTTCACTGCTTACCTCCTCCCCAATCCATGCTGTCAGGTATTCCTAACTTGCAATACAGAATGCTCAAACCATGCATGTGGAAGAAGAGATGTTCAAGTTTTGCACAAGTCCAAGGAGTCATCACCAAGCTCAGATAGACTAAAAGTTGGCACATAGGCTCCAGCTCTCAGGAAGAGTTTTAAATGGGGGATCAGCCTTACGAAAGTGCACCTGCACCAGGGGTTATGCCTATCTATCTCCACAAGCTTAAAACACATGGTGAATTCAGTAAGGGGAGTCCCTTCTGCAGCCTGGTAAGAGTGCAGCAGGGAGAGCCAGGTCTGTCAGAATCAGTTTCAATGAAACATCCTATTCAGAAACAGTTTTAAAGAGTTTTGAATTGTTCATATGCCTCATTTTTACTTTTTTAAAACTAAGCATTTTATAACTTGGTTCGATGTGACTTTTCATAAAGTTTTTTAAAATTAATATAAAAAGTAAACAACATTTAAAGAACTGTATGTAAAAAGTAAAACATTTTGGTTGACCTGAGCCTTTTTTTCATTTTTTTCAGGTTATTGGTCCAAAAATATTTCAGCTAACTCTTCCTGATTCACAGTGGAAATTTAAAAAAACCCCAGAAAAACAAAGAAAATTTTTGAGAAACTCCTGGGATAGGGGAATGCTTTCCAGCATAGTTCTAGCTTTCAGACACTGTAGCACTGGTTTGCTAGGTATTGCACTGGTGGATGGAAGGCAGGAAGACATGGAAAACAGGAACTTTGGGAAAGCAGTAGGAGATGAGCCTGGTTGTTTTTACAGCTCTTGTCCTTCTATAAGAGTAAATGGCCAGTCATCAACATTTCTGCTGTTCCTATAGAATAAAAGACAGTGATGTATGATTGGCTTATCTAGGATATGAGGTGGGTAGACCGTGTACTTAGTAACATTAGTATATTTACACCAAATTTTACCATCAAAACCTTTCATAGATATCTTTTACAGTAGAGTTGAATCACAAACAGACCTTATTCATAAAAAAAGGCTAGTACCATTTTCCTAAGTACTTTCCTTTGAAGGGGATAATCTAGTTTTCATGACACCAGCTAAGGATCTAGCCCAACATCTAACCAAAATTTGTACCATCTTGAAAAAGATGTTGTGAAAGCCAGATTTTGGGCTAGATTTTCAGCTGGCATACTTCTACTGAAGTAAATGGAAGCTTTTAACATCCGAAGATTTGGCTTGTTACTCCATTTTGCTCTGAATCAGAATGATTTCTTTTTCTTCAATCTCCACCATTCCTTCAACTCTTCTTTTCTTGGACTTAGCTAGTTATAAATCTCCAAGATAAATATATCCTTTGCTCATGAAGCTAGATTATCACCCTCAATGGAGAAACCTACAACAGGTGCTGAAAAATATTTTCTTTTAAATCCCTGCATCTTTTTCACCGCAACTTCAAGAACTGATTGTCCTCTTAATAGGAATGGAAGCCTCTTGAAAGGGATAGGAACTAGGGATGTGCGAAATGGGCCATATTTGATTTGGATTCAATTTCGGCCCGAATTGGGGACAGTGATTAGATTCTTTGATTGAGATCACTGTCCTGATTTGATTCAGCTGAATCCATATCTGAAGATTTGAAGCTGGTACTTCTGGTACACTTCCAGGTACACAGCCAAGCATGTGGGGGACCCCCCTGCACACCCTTCTTGCTCAGCATCAGCTGTGGTGCCTCCCCCAGAACCAGGAGGCACCGGTTGCCAAGCCAGGGAGTGGGGGGATCCGCCTTGCACTCTCTGGCAGACCCGGAAGTGGACGGGAAGTGCTTCTGGTCCACTTCTGGGTCTGCTGCCAAGCATGCTGGGGACCCCCCTGCCCCCCGCACTCCTATGGGATGTTCCATCCGCTGCACCATCTCAGCATTCATGAGCCACCGGGTACCTTGAGGTATGCAGAAAAAACACTTAAAGCTGTGTCTATGTCCGAATCATTGAATCTTTCCAAATCTCTCCGAATCGATTCAGAGGGTTCCGATTTGATTCAGAGAGATTAAAGGGTCTCCTGATTCAACTTGGATTTGGAAAATTGCCTGCTGAATTGGGCCGAATTTCCGCCAGATCAAATCAGTGACCAAAACTTTGCACAGCCCTAATAGGAACAGGTCCTCTCCTAACTACTTCAGCTGAAAGGACCATCTGACCCTCATCAAAATAAGTGTGACTTTATTCCATTTATGTTTTCATTCCCAAGACCAGCACTGTGTCTACTTATTTTACCATGTTGTTGTAACAACACCTACAAAAGCTGGTCATTTTGTTTCAGGAAGACTTTCCAGTTTTTGCCATTTGTTATGTTCTGTTATGGAATGAATACCAAACCTTTCCAAAATTTCTGAGAAATGTAGTTAAAAAGTCTGTTTTCTAGTACACAGGATTGGCTCCTGCTTGTTTTGTCAAAAGTGACCTGAGAGCCCCAGGCCTCAGATGTTTTCCTGTCAAGTTCTGATTAGCTCTAATGCTTACCTCTTCCATGGTTGGCATGGGTATGTAGTTAAAGGGCTGAGAAGTAGGACTTGAGTAAGCCCACACTGGGTGCATCTACATGAGATGCTTACTGTGCATTAGCCTAATAATACTGTGCAGTAGCATGGCAGTTACAAACTGTGCTAATAGCCTACTGTGCAGTGCTATTAGACCAATGCCCAGAAAACATTGCTTAAAAAACTGTGTAGTGGCACTACTGCACTGTAACTCTAGTTACTTTGCATATAGTTATTACTTTATTAAGCCAGTACTAAATTAAATGTGTTGTACCTAAGGTGCATTAATGAATGTGTAGATGTACCCACTGTGTTCTAAGCATGTGTTGAATGCCTTGTCAGAAAACGCCTTTCCAAGTAATTGCATTTTCCAAGTAATAATCATTTCAAAAACAAAAATTTCAAAACATCAGCCAGAATGTGCAACCTTATATAGATTTGTCAACCTTTCCCTGGAGATTAGGAATGATCAGGATTTTCTAACAACCCCCACCCCAGTGTTTAATTAGCAAATACCTTATCAGCTCTGCTAAGAGCCACAGAGGGGTGCTTCTACTGGGATCTTCACATTAAGAGCTTGTCTGCAACCCTTCATGGCAACATTATCCTGGGATAATGTCAGTGTAATGTTAAGCCATAGCAAGTATACCAGTAACATATGCCAGTAATAATGTAACATGAACCAGCAGAATTGCCTAAGCAACATTAGCCTTTAAGGATTTGTCATGGACTTTTAGAACATTTCCCAGGGGAACCTGCTACCTAGAGCTCTGCCCTTTCTCCTACCTCTGCCTCTTCCTAGCTTTGAAGTTCCCACTGAGCTCCAACTATATGTCATTTCAGTGGGCAGGATCTGTGGCGCTTTGTACAGAGACAGCTGTTTTTGCTGCCCCATTCTAGCATTTTTCAGTCTTTTTGGTCCTTTAAAATTCATCAGAATGATTTTTTGAGAGTAAGGTTAGACTTATGACTGAATACCAGATCGACACTCCAGAGATCTGACTTAAATTGCTGGAGCTAACACAGACTTAATTTATCGTGCCTCAGCTTCCCATCTTCACTTGTGGGTAGTAAATACTTCCTTTCTCCTGCCTGCCTTGTCTTTTTAGATTTAGGCAGGATAGTTTCTTCCTGTGCAGATATAGTAATCTTGAATTGCCTTTCAGCAGTATTGCAACACAAATAATAACAATAGTTCTCACCCATCAGCGTGGTATCTGGGTGACTTATAAGATCTGAAATGATACATTCATGATATCAAGAATATAGCTACTGTCCTGCTGCCTGTAGCACTACTAGTCTGCGAGGAAATGATGATTTAATCATTTAAGAAAGGCCGAGTAAAGAGGTTTGTCATTTTTTCATTCCTTTACTCTCATTAATGTCACCAAGCAGAGGGTAACTCCTGGTCCCAAGACATTATTTACTTTTTTTTTTTAAGGTAGCATTTATTGAAGGTATGTTTCCCCAAGCTATTCACTGTGTTTTCTGATGCTCTGGAAATCTTGTTGAAAAAGGAATGTCACTTGGAATCTAAAAGGTCCATGTTAAGTGTGGGGAGGTTCTTAGTCTCGTACATTCATTTTCTCTGTCTTGGCTATGCTTTTAAACCAAAACCTCTCCTGTTATTTTGGGATTGTTTTATTCTTTTCCCTTAAACATAACTTGATCAATAAAATCTAATGGGTCAATGTATTCTTGCTTTACAAGTAAAAAAAATATGGCATTTCTACCCCTCAAAATTCAAAGCTTGTTAAGTAATGAATAACCCTACTAAATATGATCACATTTTTCCTTCTATGGAAAAAATACTGTATAATAAAGATGGAGATAAATTTTCATTTTTATTTTTCTATTCTTATACCGACCTGAATATTAACACTCAAAATGTTAATTTATCTGCTTTCTGAGATACATGTGTCAAAGTGTTTCTTAGTGTATGCAGTTACCAAAATTTAAGAAACCAGAACTTTATTCTTTTGGAGGAAGAGGGGAGCAGGGCAGAAGGTGCTATGAAAATGAAATAGATAACAACATCTGGGGTGAAAAAGAGAAGTTGTAATCCTGGCCAGATCTCATTCTGAAGCTCATGGAAGTAACTGATGTATGCTAGCTGAGGATCAAGTCCTTTATGTATAAATTATGATTCACTTGGAATTCACCTGATAAATTCTTCAATAACCCTTTCCTGCCAGCAACAAAACACATGGTGGAATTTTAATGGATCCATTATGTTAACAAAACACAATGAGATTATAGTGATGATGGGAATTTGGCTGAGCTGAATGAAGAACATCTGGTTTAAAATAAATATGCAAATTTTCCCATCTATGTGTTAATCTGTCAAATCTAAAGGATGCCAGAGTTTAATGAGACCAAAACCTAAAGTATAATCATTAAATAGAAATGGTCTGCAGCAAATTAGATTTAGGTCACATAAAGATCAGTTAATTCATACTTCCCCTTAATGTTATTTAAAAGGGCATAATATTGGCCCAAATCTGAATAGCAAGAACTCCAATAATAGAGGCCTTGAACTTCATTGTGATCTCACTTTATACTGGTTTTACTCTTTTAAAGTAGAATTAATGCAGAGGAGCCAAGGTATCTCATAGAACTAGTATGGTTAAGGTATCCTAGTGACTTTAGCCTACAGTAGACGAGTGAGCGATGTGACCAGCATCATGTCTGTTTGTTTTTGGTCCTTCAACCTGAGGACCAGATAATGAGTCAGGACTGCATTGCTTGAGGGTGTCCAAGGTAAGACTTAGATTCACATTTCAGGATCTCCAGCATATTCTGCCATTGCATTCTCTAATGGCAGGGGAAGGAATGGCCAGGTGGTCGGGATTTCCTGTATTTTAAGCATTCTGTATTCTAAACAAATCAAGTTCATACATTGGTTTCTTCTGATGCTCCCCTTAACTTCTACTCCCCTTTATTTTTTTTTTGAGAAAACTCTTGCTTGATTTTAATGTTGAGCAAAATAGTTTAAGTGATAGTGTAGACTAAAGAGAACCAGTGTCACAACTAATTCAGGAAGATTCACTTTTATCAGGTCTGAATTGGTTTTCCAAATGTCAGATTTACCAAAACAGGTATGAAGGAGTCCATCTTCTTTCAAATGGTTCATAGAGAAAGACTAGAATACAAAAGCTAGAGTATACTGCATCTTATAAAGGGCTCTGGTGAGTATGCTCCCCAGCATGTTGGGGAGTGGTGGAAGTCATTCAGAATGCCTGCTGATGGGAAGAGTAAATCCACAATGCCAGCAACTCTGAGTGGTTCCTTAAAAACATGCTGAAGCTCTTTGTGCTGGAAAATGCAGTCCACCAAAGCACTTAAGCATGTGGTTAACTTTAAGCATGAGACCAATTCTAATGAAGTCAAGTTTTCATCCAAGGTCTGAATGTGCCTTTAATATTATTTAAGGGAAGTGAGGGGAACTGCTTATGTGTTTGACATGATTTCTGTATCAAGACTTACTTCAATTAAATGTTTCAGTGTGTTTTTTATGTTTCAAGTTTATTGAAAGGTCTAAAATTCACTCTTTTAGCACAGTGCTGAAAGCAAACTTCAAATGAAAGGCCAGATCCTCAGGAGGTGTAAAATGGCATGGATCCATTGACTTCAAAAGACTCCACTGCTGGGGATATGACCGTACAGAGATTTTCAAATACTTTCATCTGTGATGTTGCACTGGACCAAATTCTTTGCTGATGTAACAACATTGACTTCAGCAGAGTTATATCAGCTGAGTATTAGTTTATTAAATCTAAAATGCCAACTTCAGTAACAACTCAAAATGTACATTTTCTGGTGGTGTACATGAATTGGTTGTCTTGAAACCTGGACAAATGTTATGTATTAAAGTACTTTCAGTTATTGGGAAACAAATATGTTATGATTTATGTTTCCTTCATTCCAATCATCTTAAATAAGAAAAATGTTAGTTCTCAATTGCCAAATAGCACTATCTGGTATTTGTTAGATTATGATTAACAATAACCATTGACAGCTAGTACCTCAGGGCAAGCCAGAACTTCTCATATTATGTAACTGATAATTCAGATGAGGTTTAATCAAACAATAGAGCTATACAAAATTTACTGTAGCTACCAAGTTGGTCTTCAGAGTCTTGTATTTGTTTGTCTAGAGATAGAGCCAAGTTTATGAAATGTTCCATTTGACCACAAAAGACAGGTGTATATCTAGCATTTGCAGCATCTTGGGTTGGCTGTAGACTTGTTCAGATTCTTGTTGTTTAGATTATGTCAGCCAAAGTTAGGAAAATTTGAGTGGCAGAGGGAAGATAGAGGTGCCATTGGTAGGTCAGTGTTTGTATCCATTTCAGAAGCCTATTGGCAATATTTTCTGCAGGTTTTACTACAAATAAGAAGCCAGAAGAGTGTATGACTTCATTCTTCTTTTTTGTCTCTCAGTTTTCTGGCATGCACCTGCATGCATTAACTTGCTGGAATTTGGCCCCTAATGCAATGCACAAGAAGACTATTTACATTCTATTTTGTATCCATAATGTCTCAATGTGCTGAATATTCTCATTAGAGACCAAAACATCCATTACATTAAAATAAAGTAAGAATCATTCCAAACCTTTTGCTGAAAACTAAATTAAATCCAAAACATTCAAAATTGGAACTCAACTATTTGGGTAGTGATCTTTATTTATTTAAATAAAACTATATAAATACAGACTTTTTTTTATACGTCTTCAGCACTTCCTGGTTTCAGTGGAAAAGGAAATGTATTACCACAAGAAAAGTCATTCTTTGGTAGTTATATCCTGCCTACAGCCACAACATGAAAAAGACCATTTTTCATTGACTCTGTTTTTTAATCAATAAAAATGAAGATCAAGCAGAGACATTTTTGCTCTTTTAGCTTTGGACATTCATGATCTCCCTAGTGATAGTCACCTTTTTCTTTCTTTTAATAGTTAGGAAAGGTTGTCCACTGCTACAGTAGCAATAGAATCAATCAAATTGCTAGGCTAGTTAGTTTAAGGGCATTAATACTTCAGTCAGTTCTAGCAGTGCTTGGTGAAGGATACAACACCCACAGGATTGTTCCCCATGCTCAAGTTAAAGTAGATTCACAATATTATACCAGGAATTTGTCCTGTTTTCATGAAATGAGGCTATGTGGGGGTGGGGGATGCAGTGGTACAGTTGTACCACCCCCTTTGATTCCTGCTCTACACAAATTTTAAAACCAACTACCTGTTAGTGGCAGTACCATTTCTATTCAGGCAGAGTGTCAGAGTCAACTGACTTCATGGGTCATTATAAATTTTTCCCTCTAAATTTTTCATCCCACAGATGTTAATGGCCTTCTATCCTTTTGAATGGTGTTGATGTTCAGCCAATCAAACTAACATTCCTTCTGCATTTCTGTTGCGTTAACTGCTCCTGGTAATGTCGCTCCAATTAAACAGCCCTGAAGACTTTCAAACTTTAGTTGAAAATACCAATTTAGGTGTGGAAATAACTTTTAGTGATGTTTCACTGAATGTACTGTCAAGATATGCAAGAAGGCTGCATTTTGTTTTATGAATCTGAGAAAGAGATGTCCATTTAATTCTAATACCTGCATGACAAATGAAACAACACATTTCAATTATTTTTGCCTGGTTCATTGTGTTTTTAATGTATAATATATGATATAGCAAATTAATGCATATTTCAATACATTAATATTTGTTTTTGCTCCAATCTTAAACTGAATAATATAGCCCTAAGCCACTAACTTATTACTGAAGTTTCTAGGTTCCTTTTAACTTGATAAAATTGTGTATTGTATTATATGTGATGATCCACTACAGAATATCCACCTCCCTTTTCAAAATCCTTGACCTGCCCATGGATACACTAAAGTTTAAATGGTGTTAGTTCTAAGAGCCAGAATATTCCTGGATAATATTCAGTTTACAGTGGATCCTGATCATACCATTTTTAAAATGAATTTATTTTGCAAAAGGAAAAGTTGCACAATAAGGACCCATCCAGGGCTAACTGAGGAAAACTAAGGAAGTCCATGGAAAGCCAGCAGGCTTTTTATCAGCTTCTATGTGGTAAGTAAAGCACAAAATTACTAGTTGTTAGTAAGAAAGATGAACGGAATCCAAATATATTTCTGTGTTTTATAAATATTAACAGCTGACACAGCACTTAAAGGAACCTGTCACCTTTGAACAACTTCTGAGAAGAATTTGATCAAACTTGCTAAGTGGCATGATCTCAGTTGGGGAATCACAGCAATATTTTCCTAAAAGTATTCTAGAGACCATGAATAGATATAATTGGAATGGAGATGTAGAGGTCATAAGTACACAGTAATAAATCATCTGTGTATAAAAAAGCATTAATGATATGCCAACTGAAAATCCCTGTATGTCTCTAGGTTATCCTGATGTAGAAGAAAGAGGAAATAGACATAACCTGTTGTGCGCTACAGTTTAAAGTGGAATAGCCCACAGCAACTGGTGTGCACTGAACTGGGAGAGGTAAATTAAAGTAAATTAGCTGCCCATCTGAGACAAAAAGTACCAAATGTTAAGGTCTTCTGTATCCTACTCAAGAAAATTCAGTCCTTTTTCTAGGTCAGTGGCAAGAAGATAATTCTTGTTTGCATGTCATTTTTCTGTGCAAAGACCACTGCAGAGCTGTTGAAGATTAGCTGTCATAGTGTAACTGGGAGTTGTTCTGATTGATCATATTTGCTAGCCGACCACTGTCTGTTCTGTCTTAAAAGCTAAAATCTTGGTAGAGATTTTAAGGAAGGAATTTATAAGCGCAAGTCTACGTGATAGATGTCCATGTGGTTCTGTATCAGGTTTACAAAAACAGTGCATCTGTGGCTTCATGGGCTTTATACAGTATAATAAGTGAAGTTGGTTTTTATTTCCAAAGGAAATGAAAGTTGGGTTAAGTGACGTTAGGTTTTATTTCCTGTTTTTGGAAGGCAGCTTGGATTTAGGGGAAGATATAGTTAAATGGAAGAAACTGGAAAACTGTTGATTGTATCAAGACAAACCTAGGCTTTTCCCTAATGCTTATAAAGCCCAGCAAAATTATGAAACATAAAAAAAAAAAAATGTTTAGGACAACCTTGATGAAGTACCCGTATCAGCGTTGTACAGAAGGTCTGTTTTAGCACTAATGTAATTAAACTGTAATCCTCACAACTGTAATCTACATTTGGCTCTACCCTTCTCATCCTTTTACTTGGAATTTTTTTTTCTGTCTTCAGTCTAGTTAAATTACAAAGTCTTGAGCAGGAACCTTATTTTCATTATGGCTATGTCTGCAGTGCACCATGCTGTGTAGACATGCCCAGTGTTCTGTAAAGTGCCTAACATATTGGGGAACCATAAATAATAATTTACATACTTCTGCATATTATTATAATGATTAGTCTATAATCAGTTTCAGGAAAGAGAGAATAGCCATATTGTAAAAAGCCATGAAGCTCAAGAGTTGCTTTTTTTGTTTTGGAAATAGATATGTTAATGGGGGGGGTTTCCAAATAGATGTGTTAATGTTTGATGTATTTAAACCTAATCAAAGACAATTTCAGCAGTAAAACCGAATAACTTTCTCTCCAACAAAAATGTTACAGGAATATCTTCTCACATCTTATTTCCTAGCTTCCAGTCATTGACTTTCTGAACTCTTGGAGCTAAGCAGAATACCCCTTGGTCATATATGTTCTCACATGAGCAGTGCCATTGGCTTGAAGGGAATTCCTCATGTAAGCAAATAATTATACTGACCTACACAATCAGGTCCCTGATAATAAAGGTCAAAATTTGAAGACACGTGGACCTAAAAGTGCACATAAGTTTCCTTATTTAATTTAAACATGAAAATTCATGCTATACTTGTACAATGTAAACAGGTATTGCATGGCATTAAACACATGCAAAAGTATGCATGCATATTTAAGCATGGATGTGAAAAACATTACATTTTTTTGGTGCAAGGTCTTTGGGGAAAATGATTTCTATATAAACTGTCTGTTTTCAATACATTAATTTGAAGGAATTATTTTTCTTCATAATTTTTAGGGAGGAAAGACATCCTCAAACATTTTCTCATTTGCTCTACATGTATATGTTTGGAAATTTGCCCCCAGCTGTCTGCTAGTACACCCAAATCAGTCATCCTTTCTCTGAATGGCACATTAATTGCCGAGTTGATCTGTTAGGATTTTGAGAATGCCCCCAATTAGAGAAGTTTGTATGAGTTTAATTAAATCAGGATGCAGCTATATGAGATGCTTTACTGTGCAGTAGCATAATTTACTGCACAGTAAGTGTGCACATCTACACTTGCAAACTCTTACTGCTCAGTAAACTTTGCTAATCATGAGTAAATTTGCTACTGGTAAATGTAAGAAGCAAATGAACTTGTTACTGCACAGTAGCATTCATGTAGACACCTGACCAGGAGCAAATCTGCTTCTGGTCAGCCAGCCAGCAACAGGTGGGAGTTTGCTTCCTGCCCCCAGGAGCTGCTTGCTGCTAGGGCAAGCTCCGCCACAGGAACCCAGGGAGGGACTACGTCCCCCTGACCCGGTAGCAGGGAGCTCCAAGCCCCACACTCTGAGATCATGATTGGGGAGTGAGGGCTGGAAGATCTTTATCTCCCAGACCCCCACTTTGCCACTGTGATCTGGGAATGGGGGCCTGGGAGTTCCTTATCTCCACAGTCAAGGGTCTTGGGTTGGGAGCTCCTTGCTGGTGGGGGCTTGGATCCTGTTTCCTACCCAACTTGGCGGATCAGGGCAGGGGGCTGTGACCTGCCCCTTCCCTGCAGCTCCTTCCAAGCTCATTGCCTTGATTACCCAATCAGGGTATGAGGCTGGGACCTGCTCCTGACTGGGACTGGCCCAGGCTCTGTGATGGTGGGGTCAGGACTACACAGCCTGTCTCTGCTCAACTCCATGATTGCAGAGCTGGGTGGGGAACTTGTACAATGCGATTCCCAGCCTGCACTGCGGCATGAGGTCGAGACCTACCTTTCCATTACTGCTCTTTCCAAGTCTTCTGCCCCCAGTCAGGGTCTTTCTGCTGCCAGGGCATGGGGATATTGTCCCTGCCACACCAGGAGGCAGCTCCCTGGGAGCAATGTCCCAGCTCTGGCCAGGAGACAGCTGTCTCCTGGCCTAGTGCTCCTTGCTGCCCCTTGCTTAGTACCCAGGGGGACCCCCTGGTGGCAGGGGTCCATTGCAAGGGTCCAGGAAGTGGGAGCAGTTTGCTGCCATTAGCAGCAAATCTGCTCCCATCTCCCTGCAAGTGTGGATGCCTACCTAGGATCATTTACTTCTGAGTAGTTTATTCATGAGTAAACTGCTCCTGCATCTAATGCATGTGTAGACACACCCCTAATGTTCTAAAATGGTACAAAATCCTAAAACAGAACTGCTAGCCTGATATAGACCAGGACTTACTGAATAGATAGCAGGAAAGCTAGTTGATACAGTCATATCCATGCAATTATATTGAATATATATATTTATATATATATTCTAACTTGATTTGTCTTTAACTTTCATGCAATCCTTAAACTAAAGTAGTGATGGCTGTGATGTTTTCTTTTGTTGGTTTGTAATTATATTGAAATCACTTGGACTACTTGCACAATGAGACACTATTTGAGCATATGAGTAAAGGAGCAGGAATTGTGTTGGAAGCAATGGTTTTGATAAAAGAATCTCAGGAGAACAGTATTGCATTTTTGTCTTCATTACTGTTTCAGAAAAAAAATAGCCTAAAATAAGACCAGGCTTTATTTGGCTATACCATTAGTTCTTGAAGAGTTTTTTCGAATGATAAGAAGAAAAGCCATTCATTTTAAATCTTTCAATACTGATTGCAAACATGAATCCATGTAAGGAATGAGATTTTTATAATGCAATAAGTTTTTTAGATATATTAAGGATATATGACAGTTTTGTGAACAAAGCTGCCAAGACGGAAAACAACTTTTACTTGGCAAATTTCAGCTGTGTTTTGTTTCAAAACATCTGGTTTGGAAATTCAGTAGACTTTGATTTCATGATGTTTGAATTCTACCCATTAACGGTCCCTACTGTTATACCAAACTAGATTTTCACTGTGAATTTTGACTTAGTATATTAGTCCCCTACCCCTAAACAAATAGCTTCCCGAAAGCAATTCATTTGCCATCTTTGCTCCAACTCCCTGTTCTTCATCTTTTTCACTTGGTTTCCATTCAATCTCATCGTCTTTGATTTAACTCAAATTGATCTTTGGGTGGCTTCCAGACTTAATAGAACTTCCTTTGTGACTCCAATTCCCAATGGCTGGTAATGTGGCATAACCAGTAAGTGTGGCCTGGATATTTCCACACTTCAGCAGACCCTAGTTGCCAGTGGGTCCTTTAAAGTAACTAGAAGCAAGTATAAAATAAAGCATTGCCAATAAAGTAATCTTTCACTTTGTGTTGCAATTCACTGTAAATAAGCCTTTTAACTTTGTGATTATTTGTGCTCTTGGGTATCTATATCTGTTTATGTTCATATAAGAATTCATAAAAAAAATCAAAATCATCTTACCTGCCATGAATCAAATGTTCTACGTATGTGTCTTTTTATTATCTAGTTGGATACTGAGTCAGAATCCAATATTGTAGTTTAGTTCCCTTTTGTACTCCCATCTGTCTGTCTATACCTATCAATTGTCTCATCTTGAATTGTAAGAGGTTTGAGGCAGGGACCAGCTTTGTGTTGCTAGCACAGTGGGATTCTGGACTATAATTTGATCCTACTGCAATAGAAATCCTAAATAATCTTAATAACCTTCTATTGCTTTCAATAGTTTTGAAAAACATTGAAAAGTGCAATATGATTTGAACTGCATGAATTGGAATTGAATTTAAAATGTCTCATATTTTTCTTCTTTTTTATTCACTTTAATGTTGGCTGTGAGTGGCTATGTTGAAACTGTATAAGACTGGGCAAGAACAAGCCTCAAGTATGTCTTTTATTTTAGGGAAAGAGTTGTAAATTATAGCCATTAATCTTTACTTGAATTGTAGGGTTGTCATGTACCACTCTACAAGTCTGTCTATGTGCTGATGAAGCGGGATTTCATTGATGAGTAAATGTTGTGTTGATCCCTTTTTACAAGAGAAACATTTATTTACAAATTCTGATCTAACTTTAAATGTCCATTTTTATTAAAAAAATATATGGGTAAACATGAATAAGATCTTCCCAAATGAAAATTTTACAGTCATCCATACATGTCCCCCTCTTATGCCATTTCCTAGTGAAAGAATGACATAAGCAGGGAGGAAATCAAAACATGAAAAAGGGCAGGAAAGCTGAAAAACTGAAAACAATATGTATCATTTGGATTTGCTTTTAGTAAAAAATACAAAGAGTAAAACAAATCCCACATGTCATTTCAAGGGAGTTTTTTGTCAGAAAATAATATTTTTCAACACATTCTGAAAAAATAATATTCATCTGCATGAAATCCCAGACTTGCTGAAGTCCGCTGCATTTCAGTGGAACCAGGTTTGCACTTTATATACGTTCTATAATACATAGCAATAAATCTATAATGAAAATAGGCTATTCAAATAAGTAAAATCACGTCAAAATAGAAAATAAACAGTGCCTTATGTTTCCACACAAAGGATGACCATATAAATCCAGTTAGACTGCCTATATTTTATAGGGAGAGAACAATTCAGAAAGAGATAAAACAATATGCAGTTGTGAATTTCTCCTTTAAAGCAGGCCGCATCTGAACACAAACATCTGAATCTCAGCTACATCTGCAGAAGGCAGTGAGAGACTTCCTCCATTTAAAGGTGAAGTGCACAGTAAAGACATTATAATGGATACAAGCTGCACATGAAACACTCCTCAAGAGTAGATGTGGACATACCCAAGTTGAAATATTAACCACACTTTTACGCATCTTCTTAAACAATTTTCAATCTTTGTTTTTGTTCTACAAAATTCCCAGATTTTTTAACTGTGTTCCTGGCCAAAATTAATTGAACTTGTGTACAGCGCATGTTTATTACTGAACTAATAATTGACTAGTGGTTTTACTTGCCCATCCTTAAGTGCTTTCATATTTTAAACAATCACTCTGGGTCTAATTTGTTCACTTTGCAAAATTACTTTCCTGAGTTTCTCTGATGAAGTCAGTAGGTTGTAAGACCACCAAGATTGCTTCTGCTGAGAAATCAGTATCAGAATGGCATTGCATGTTTCAGTCTATAGCCTGGAGTAACTATTAGTCCTAATTGTTGGATGGTTGAACGCTTTGAAGGACAAACGTATGTCCTAAGGCTGTGGCACTGATGAATGCAAGGGTTTCTTTCACTTGTCATTAGTAATTGAGGGTAAATTAATATTTACTAAGCAGAGTTTCTCAGAAGAGAGTATGCATGAGAAATCTAAGAAAAAGCTTGGCCCGGAAGAAAATGTTGGATCTCTATAAGACTTTGAACTCAGTTTGCAGCAATTAAAGAACAGCTAGTGGAAACATGAGATAAGCATTTTCTTACTCTTTTTCTCCAGGTATTACACTGACTGTTTTCTGGTTTTTATTATATATAAAATGTAAACTATAAAATGTAGACACTCCAGATATACCTTTGTATAGTATTTAGTGAGTCAAATCCTGTTAGCTTTAATCCTATGATAGAAGCACAGTAGTTAAGCAGAATTTGCCAAATACAGTATGCCTGTGTATATGTGCCTGTGTATGCATATACATATATTTCTATATAGCTAGATATAGCTACATAAACATCAAATACCCAGACATATCATTCAGTTATTTAGATGAATCTGCACATGCCTTATAAGCATATTATGTTAGGCTAATTTCAGTTAGCTACACTACAGTGGTTCTAGTTAGCTCAGATTTAAACATGCGAATGTATATTCACGCTTTTGTTACGTTTTTTTAACACATCATCAAACTACCAGTGTAACTATATGTAGACTGTGATACTTTTGCACTGATAGAACTAAATGGGATTGGGCAGGATGTAAAGCACTTTAAGTATACTATAACTTGGCCCACACAGAAACGTCAGTTTTCTTTATTTTGTTACAATACATCAAGGAACAAGAGTATGGAAATTGCATTTTTTATATACCAACAGAAAGAAGTGTACAGATCAGAAATAATGGGTGACAAAATTACTATTTGGATCTGTGTGGTTCTTTTCAGTTTTCTTTTTGGTGTATAAACATACAGACATTTTAAGTGAATAAAATGAATACAAAATAAAATGATTTGCTAAGGGAGGGTATGTTAGATGTACAATCTCTTTAGCAGTAGTTTGCTGTAAATATATATATATATGAATATTTGTGAGACTAAATGCTTAATTTATTTATACACACACACACACACATACACTATACACACATATTTATATATATATATTTAGGTAATTCAATGTAAAGAAATCAAAGTGGATTATTTAGATCTTAGGCAAGTTTAAAGTCTAAACATTCAGCCAGGTGCTTGTTTTTGCCTATATAGTAGGATATTTTAATTATTTCAATTATTATTTTGTACTTGTTTGTGCATCAGGGTTTTTAACAAGGACACTTATCTCTTGTCTGTGTAAAAATATATAATCAACTATTTATGGGCACATATTTTTTATGCTGGTTATGGCTCTTTTGTTTAGCTGTTATGTTAATAATTGACTTGTAATATTCAGTTGGCTCTATATATAGAGAAACACTCTGTGGACTAGATTTTGGG
This sequence comes from Caiman crocodilus, assembly GCA_030014935.1. Taxonomy (NCBI): domain Eukaryota; kingdom Metazoa; phylum Chordata; order Crocodylia; family Alligatoridae; genus Caiman; species Caiman crocodilus. The sequence continues at coordinate 17,786,877 of JAGPOW010001338.1, forward strand.
AAATACTGGGTATATTTTACAAATAATTCACTGAATAATGCTGTCTGTCATACAGTTAACTCCACAAATTATTATCATGTACAACTGCAATTGATGAAAGATGTATGAAAAGTAGATGTTCAAGTAAAAAGGTAACTACTTTTAATAAAATTACTGTGACTACTTGTTAGAGTTTGATTTTGCCTTTGTTCAATATAGTTTGAAACAACAGATAGGCATAAAGGAGAACATGAATCCATACATACTATGTTAGGGTGAAATTCACTTGTGCATAGACACATACACAAAGCTTATGTATCTCTTAAGCATCCCTAATAGCTCAATTCTGTCCATGGGTACTGAAGGAATTTTACAAGATCAGGCTTTGAGGTTTTTTGGCAGTTACAGACATCATATTTTTACCAGTACAAGTGGTCAGAAGCTGATTTATACCCATAACAGAACAGAAGTTTGGCACACGTAGATAGGTTTAAAAATTGGAGAACTTCATTTAAAATCCCCTTCTTCCCCCATACACACGCGCACACACACACCACCCAAGGGCAACTGTGTGTTCTGTTCACTACTGATCTAAACTATACCCTTTACAGAAAACAGTGAGATCTAGATCAATTCCACCGTGGGCTTTTAGAAGGTCTGTGTGAAGAAGAGTGTTTGTACCCAAGACCTTGTAAAGATTTTTTCCAACTATTTTAGTTGGTCTGATGAAAGATATTAGATTTACCCAAAGAACCCTGTCTGTCTATGTCCTTAGATCGACATGGCTACAACCAACATCCCTGTGCCTGGCCTTTAACTTGGGGATTAAATCATACAGAACACTTTACACAGTCCTCTGCACTTGAGAATGAATATCACTTTACACCATTTAAATCTTGCTTAAACTCTCTTTTGGAAACCTGTGTCATTTAAGTGGTGTTTTAGCCTGTGTTGGCCCACTGCACAGTAGACATAGGATCTCTGCTTATTGATCTATTAGACTGACATACTATAACAAAAAGAATTTTAAGGTAGCACCCACACGTTTTTACATTCGTAATACAACATAATTCAGGAGGAATTCAGTGTTGGTAATATCAAGGCTTAGGAAGAACTTTTTTATATCAAGTCTGAAATTCTTAAGTAGATTTTTCATGAGCAATTAGAGTCGCATTTGTACCTTATATTCCTTCAGGGTTTGGAGTAGAAGCTGGTTTATGATATAGGGGGAAATCTCCATCAGGCAATAAAACTGGATTTCAGACTGCCTCATGTTTTGAAAGCTACATAAAACATCCATGACAGATATCTAGAGCCACACTTTTAATGTAAGTATATGGAGATAATATGGAGAATTTAAAGTTCTTCAGAAATACGGTGTGAAGCAAAACAAATTTGATGACAACTGAATTATATAATTGGATAGAAAATATTTTTTTTTGGTAAAGTCAGAATTACTTTAATACTAAAATACTTATATTCCTTGATAAGACTGTGGAGTAATAAATAGCCCGACCTGGTACTGACCAAACATACCTGTATGTTCTTCACGTCTAGTCACCTCTGCTATTACTAAATAAAACACATTCTCAGCCTTCTTTTTTACCAATCAACTTGTAAGCAAACCAGTGGTAAGGACATGAGCACAAATCATTCTTACTGTGCTACTGCATTCCTCGCTGAAGTTAATCCCAAAGATTATACACATGAAAACAGTGCAAGCACATGCAATTCCAAGTAGTGAAAGCTACTTTTTGTTTCCCTTCCCTTTTGATACCTTTTACATAATCCATGCCTGTAGCACGTGTGAGTCAGGCTTTCTCACCAACTAAAAAGTGATATTTGGTTGTCAGTTTGATGTAGAGCGACTTTTTCTTTTCCTGCCTTCCAAACTTTTCCTTTTAAATGTGGAAATGCTTCCAAGTGTTTAATTCACTTAGTCAAACATGAAATGATGCAGGAAAGCAAAACCACGTTAATTCCTGACACCGCATTATACAGCATCACAGACAGCGTGTTGTACTTGAAGCTGAAATAGCTCCCTATCACATTAACACCAGTAATCAAAATGTGATTAGAAATACAGTTGCATTTTTTTGCAGCCGAATATCATTTCATTCCACATCCAGGCAGGCTCCGAGTGCTTGGCTTGTGTTTAACAGCCAGCAGGATGTGTCCTTTTGGCGGAACTTACCACTTTATGAAAGATGTGGTGAAGATTCTGAAGAAAACTATTGATACCAGATGTAGTCTTGTCACTGAGACTTACACTAGCACTTTCATGAATGTTATGTTCCTGTTTTCTTTCCCTGTTCTGTCTATGAGGAAAAGTGTATAAATGACTTAGAATTGATGTTGCTAACAGAAGCTACTTGTATTTGAAAATAATCACCCTTCAATGAAAATATCAGAGAGGAAACTATGTAGAAATACATTTTTAATAAATTAAGCAAGCTTGAGTTGCATTGTTTAATCAAATGAATTCTTGTATAAATATGCTAGTATCTGCAGTTGCAATCAGTGGTCCCCAAAGTCAAGGTTATGGTGTCAATTTAACTTTCTAGACAATAAAGGCATTGGCTTTTTAACATTAATGTGGTATGTGTTGCAAAACAAAACAGAAACAATTCTCATTGGTAAAGGATTTCAATAAACTTTTAATAATATCCACATGTACAATAAATATTTCTAGAGCCTCAAGCACTTATATTTCCTTTTGAACTTGTGAACAAAAATTGATTCAAGGTGACGAATTTGTAATCAGTTATGATTGATGGAGCTGCCTTTTCAAAAAGACAATGGAGTGTCATTTGTACCTTTTCTATGAACAAAGGTGTTTAATTTTATCTGCCATGATCAGAGGACCCAGAATAAAAAAATATAGTCAACTATAATATTTAGTTATTATTAAAACAAGTGCCATTTCATTAAGAGTTCAAAGAAAGGGAAATGTTTAAAATATAGCTTTTGGCTACCATAACATTGTTTATAGGCAAAGGGCAGACCAAGTCAAAATATTAGATACATTAATTAGGTAATTTATGACCTTGGAATTAATTCTTCAAGATGGGACAGCAAGTGCTGTGAGACTAAATGGTAGCATATGTCTGAATATTTCTAAACAAATTTGCAAAATACAGGGCTTGTAATGAAAATGTCAGAAGCTGTAGTTTTGCAATATATAGCAGGAAACAACTGCTTCAAATGTGTGGAATATATTGGCAAATGTTGATTTTTTTTAATGCCAATTACTGTATTTACACATTTATACTCAACTGCAATCTCCTTATATTTACCTTTGTTATATCAAAATTTTGCACCTTATATTAATAAATTCTCCAGGCAGAAAAAATGTACACTAAGGAGTCTACAATGGAAATAATTAAAATGGATGGGAAAATGACCATCTATTTTTTGCTAAAAGGACACAATATGACATCTTTCAATTGACTTTAATATATAACTGTAATAACATAAATATTAACACAATGTTAATACTGTAAAATGACATGATGACTGGTTCAAAAATGTCAGAAATAATGAATATGTCAAAAATGTCTGTGTAACCTTAATTCTGCCCACTTTGTTGTATTGCACGGGTTAGATACGGGTCACTGGGTCTGTCTGTGGGATGGACCGGGACCAGCCTCTGTTCAGGTATCACAGAGGGCTGGTCCAGTGAGGCATTGCATGTAGCCCAGGCTCTGGACCCACTGTGCTGTGTGCGGTGCTCACTCTAACCCACACACTGCACACCTGATGCTGGCCCCACATGCCATATGCACAGCAAGTCCTGGGTCTGGCCTGTATATGACATGTGGGGCTGGCCTAGTTGCACATGCTGAACATTATGCAGGTGGACAATATGGGGGATGCCCTGTGCACTCTGCAGTGCAGTCCAATCCAGACTGGCTTTCAAACCAGTGCCCAAGGCTAGAGTGGTGGGGGTGCTACATGCAGGCCATGCCTGAGACTGACCCACTGTGGTGTGTGCAGAGTGCACATCACTGAGTCAAGCCTGTGCACCATGCAGCATGTGCAGCTAGGGCCAGGACATAGGGTGATTCTAGACACCCACAGACCAGATCATACAGCTCCACAGGCCATATGTTCAACACTCCTGCACCAGTACAACAAATATACTATGGTTCCACCAAAATGTCATATTTTGATATAATGACAAAAATCCTATCTCTCTTAGGTGTCTTCTATCTTATTAGCTGCAACCTATCCAAGGATTAAGAGTCCCCAGCTAGCATGGAAGATCAATCAGTACCAGGCACCACGTAAAATAGTTAGCTACAGCTGGGGCAAAGTAGGCTATCTGCTTACCAGCCTGCCTGATTGTGTATAACTGCACATTTAAGGACAGCCCAAACAGCTTGCCTCTGCTGCCTCAATTTAGTTTCCTTCCAGAAACTGTGCATGAATTCAGTACATCCCTAGTGGTTATCATCAGCTCCTACTTGCTCTCTGGTCCCTGTTTCTGGATTTCTGATCTTTGGATTGCATTCTGACTTTTGCCAAGGGACTAAAAGTCATTTCATGGTGTCCTGGTTCCTGGCTTTGGCTTCTGAACTAAAAAATACGTCCTGACTACTGACCCTAGGCTAGGACTTTGGTCCCTTCGTTGTGCTTCTAAACCTTTGTAGTAGTCTATTTTTTTGGACTATTCATGCCCCAGCCTAATCAATCCTGTTTCTAGATCATAGCATTAACCATTGGATTAGATCAACTCTACCCCAGTCCTTGACAGCCTCTGTTGCTCTTGCAACTCTGCTACTTATTGTGCACATATACACAAGATGCTATGTCACGGTAGCAACAAGCTATAGCAATATAACTCATTGCTATGGTGATATAGCATCAGCAGGCACTGACTGCGATGCCGCCACTAGTCCTCAATAGGTCACTGCTACTGAGTAGTAGGGTTGGAAATGACCTGTGTGCTGCTGGGGCTGCTAAAGCAAGTACTAAATGACTGCACTGTAGCAACTGTGTAGTAGGGCACATGTGTAGGATCTTTGTAACCTGAATACTACATGAAGCTTTTTATATTTGTTTCATACAGGGTACGTCTACATGAGATGCCTACACCGGATTCATGCCAGTCTTTTGCCACCTTGTGGGCATCCCTCTTTTGCTTGCAGGCTATGTCCTACTCCCACCAGGCCCACAGGAGGAGTCTTCCAGGCACTTCTTGGCCACAGTTACCAGCTGTTCCAGCAGCTGAGTCTGGTCTCGGCCAGAGCCAACACATATGCACAGCCCCAGCCAAGGCTGGCAGTGACCTTGATGGTGGATCCCAGCTGCCAAATGGTGCCTCTCCTCCATGTGAAGCTGCACATTCTACAGACCTAGGAGCAAGAGGTTGTTTGTGAGAATTTGTAACATTTCTGAGATTAGATGCTCAAAACATGGTCTGGTCTGCTACCCAGCCTCAAATCAGAAGTCTTGCACATAGGGGTGCACAGGGACCATAGTAAGTCAGCTAGACAGGCCCTGGCTCAGGCCCTGGACTAGCCTTGGCCCAGGCAGCCAATGGCTGAACTCTTCATCCCCAGTCACTCTGCAGAGTGCACTATCTCTCACCTTTCTGCATGCTGTGGGGGCAGGTTCCAGGGGCCAGGGGGAGCACAGGTGGGCCAAGCAGGGAGGGGGGGCAAGAGCAAGAGCAGGGAAAGGGGCAGGGGCAGGGGCAGGGGCAGGTAGGGTTCTCACCCCAGTGTAGGGCTTACAAGGTGGGCATAGCAGGTATGCTCAGTGTCCTGATGCGGTCCCCACTGGTGGTGAGTATGTGCTGTTCCTGGTGGTGTCCTGGGGTTTAGTGTTATGGTCTTCATCTGCCTGAACAGAGAGTCCCTCCAAGGAGGAGTTGGAACTGCTCAGATATGGTGGGTCCATGCCTGGGCTCACTTCTTGGCTGGGGCTATGCACCCAGAGCTGGTGGGCCAGGTGCAGGACCAGGTTTCTGGAGCTCCTGGACAAGGTGAAAGGTGGGTAGTGCAGCAGGATGGGCTCCTGGTGCCTCAAGGGGCCCTCCTCTGGTGACACATTGCCATGCATGCCTTGCCACAGTGGGCACTCGGACAAGCTGCCCATGCTTGAGTGCATAAAACTGCTGTGGCGAGATTTGCAGGGTGCAAGGATCTGGTTCAGGTGCCATATAAAGAGCATGGATTTGTGGGCAGTCTCTGACCAGCAGTTATGGTTGGATGGTGGTCCACTATGCCCGCAAGACCTTGATTTTTCTGTGGCACTGGAGTGCTGACAGGTTATGCCTGTGCACTTGCATGCATCCAGACAGCCCCTCACAGATGTCCAGCCTGGAGTGCCCACTCTGCACAAACTGCCTGAGGACGTCAGTCTCACCCCACAGTATCACAAGGTCCTCAGTCTCTTTTTGGGACCAGTTGCAGTCCTGGAAGTTGGTTTGTGTCACTGGGAAGGATGCCAGCGTGTCTCCCTTGACAACTTGCTAGGCCTGTGTGCAGCAGTCCTAGTGCTGGTGGGCCTGGGCAGGTGTGTGTGTGCTGCACCCAGCACAAGGTCATGGCATGAGACAGGCAGGCACAGAGTGCTGCTGTGCCTGGAACCAGCATCAGGGTTTGGACAGGCTTCTGTGGCTGGCCTTGGGTCAGCTGGAGTGGGACCTGGTGACCAGAGGCGGGCTGCAGGTGGCCACTGGTGCTTCTGGACCAGACAGCTGGCTGCCATGGCCAACACAATGTGATGGCATGGCCCTGGCAGCTGCATAGCAAGGCAGTGCCAAGGAGTGGGACCAGGATCTGGGCAGGCTTCCATGGCTGGCCTGGGGTCTTTGCTGTTAAACACTGCAGCCAGAGGCTGGATGCAGGTGGCCCAGGCTCCTGGCATCCCTGCGGGTTTTTAAGGACAAAGGGCTGGGGCAGGCAAAGAACTCCCAGCCCTGTGGCCCTGGGGCTGGGCTGAGGATAGCCCTTCAGTGGTGGGGCTGACTGGGAGCAAATTTGCTCCAGGTCAGTGTCTATACATGTGCTACTGCAAAGTAACTACTCAATAGTTAATTTTGTACTTTTACAGGTAGCAAATTAATTCCCATGTAAAGTATTTACTACAAGGTAAGTGTCTGCACATGTAGGCGCTCATGCTTACTGAGCACACCTACATGCTTATTAATACATTGTATTAACAAAGTACTAAATCAATATGAAGTAACTCATATTGCACAGTAGTGCCGGCACATGGATTTAACTATGCAGTAGTGTATTAGCATAGTTTTTGCCTGACATGATACCGCACAGTGTTAGGCAAACTACATAATTAGCGTCTTGTATAGATGTGCCTGTAGCAAAACCCCCCAGTTTTCTATTGTTTTTAAATGCATTTCCTCCCCTTCCCTAACCATTTCTAACTTTCTTTGTGACCTTTCTATCCCTTATAAGTAGTTATTAGTAGTATTAGGTAAGCTAAGGTCTTATATGACAAGCCCCCCTCCCCTTTTAATGTAAATAACGTTTTGTTAGGTTTGTATTGATTTTTACTGTTGTATATTGTATTATTATCATTTTTGTATTGAATTTTTTTTGTTTCATATGGATATTGTATGATTTAGGCCTGTGTTTGTAAGTGAACCAAGGTAATGTCAAGTTTCTATTTTGTATGTCAAGTCTCCATCTTGTGTCCTTGCCCGGGCATCCCCTGAGTTGTAACTGTGACTCATGTCTACCCTTCTCACGTAAATTGGTTCCCCAATGAATGGGAGTGTTAGGAATGATTAAAATACAATGGTAGCAGGCCTCTATTGAATGGCTTATAATGACCAGGCCTCTCATTGATTCATCCAGGAACCACAGACCTCCCCCAGGAACAGAGACAAGACCAGCATTTAAAAGACAGAAGACCCTGCAGTAAAAGCAACTCTACCATTGTACCCCATCATTACAGACACCCGACACTGCACATCCCTGCATGGAGCACACATACTCAGTATGCCAGGGGCTGACTCTTGCCTGGGCATGCCTCCTGTCACTAGGATCACACAATGTCTGCCCCTATAAAAAGGGGCAGTGAAGACAGACCCAGTGGGAATGCCATTTCTATCTGAACCAAACCAGCTCCACATCATGCTGCCTCTCCACCCCAGAGGCCCTGCCGGCAACCCCCTCTGGACAACACTAAGCTAAAGGAGACCCCGACTGGCCAGCAAGGACCAACTTTCAGCTTGGGATCGGTAGATATCACCTGGACATTTCCTTCTCCAATTTGGACTCTCTTTTTCTCTCTCCTCCTGGACTTCAGCCCCTTTACTAAGACTCTTTAACCCCTTGTTGCCGTTGTGTGTGTGTGTGTGTGTGTGTGTGTGTCTTCCCCCCTCCATTTTCCTGCCACCTCTCAGCTCCTCTCTGTCCCTTCTCTGTTCCCTTGCTGCAGCCTCTTGTTCTGGTTGCTTTCTGCTGTCTCTCAGTTCCATTCCTGCTGTCCACCGCCTTCTCCCCACATCCTTCCGCAGCCCTTCCCGCTATTTCTGCTGTTCACCACCTCCTTCCCGTGTCTCTCCGCAGCTCTTCCTGCCACTTTTAGCCTCTCAGCCTGCTCACTTCCATCTCCTGCTGTCTTTCCCCACTCCCTATCTCCTCCTGTTCCCAGTGTTTTCTGCCCCCCTTTCCTCTGTGTTCTCCAGCTTTCCCCCACACCCTCTCTAGCTGCCCCTTCTCCTTCCACAGTCCTCTGGCCTGCCACCAACTTCCCCGCAGCTCCTTTGGCCTGCCCTGCAGGTTTCCCGGCAGCTGGAGCCCTTCTCCAACTCCCGGCACTGGTGACCCCTTCCCCTGTAGCTTCCTGAGCTCCCTGGCAGTCCCTCTCCAGTACTCCTGATTCCCAGAGCCAGGCCCCAGTTTCCTCTGCACCTTCTCTAGCTCCCCTGCACCTTCTGTCCCAGTTTCCCTCTCCCCGCTTACCTTTTGGCTCCTCTGTAGCTCTAGCTTCAGACCCAGCCTTTATGCTGGCTTCTCTCCAGCATCACTCCCCTGTTCTGCAGGCTTTGGGCATTGTCCTTTAATCAATTAAGGTCAATTAAGCTAAAGCAACCCCCAAGCATCAGTTCTTCAGCCCAGCTTTCCCTAGTCTACCAATTCTAATCCTGATCCTGGCAGCTTTCACTCCCTACATTTCCACTTGCTTACCTTAATCTTTCCTCAGGTATCGCAAGTACACCAAGCACAAACATACACATCACAACACCCAAGTAAGGAATTCACCTGTGTGTACGTGTACGTGTCTGTATAGTGTATGTAGGTGTTTGAACTAGTGACAGGTGTGCATATGCCTAAGCTGGTAATTGACTGTGTATGTGTGTATGCACCTAATTGATTTCTGTGTTTGTGTATGTGCAATTGTACATTGTGCCCTCCTGTCTAGCAGCACAATTTTGAGATCCTGGGAGTTGGCCTGGCCCCACAGGGCAACATGCCCACTGTGGTGTAATTTGCTCTGCTGTGCAATAAAGTGTCTTTGTGCTTCTAAACCTCTGTAGTAGTCTGATTTTTTTGGGCTATCCATGCCCCAGACCTAATCAGTCCTGTTTCTAGACCATAGCATTAACCATTGGCTTAGACCAACTCTATCCCAGTCCTTGACAGCCTCTGTTGCCCTTGCAACTCTGCTACTTATTGTGCACATATACACAAGATGCTATGTCACTGTATCAACAAGCTTTAACAATATAATTCGTTGCTATAGTGATGTGCATCAGCGGGCACTAACCGTGATGCCACCACTAGTCCTCAGTAGGTTATTGCTACTGCATAGTAGGGTTGGAAATGACCCATGCACCACTGGTGCTGCTTAAGCAAGGACTAAATGACTTGTACTAAACTAAACTAAGTACTATCCTACTAAATGAGCGCACACACCCATTATTCAGTACAATATGTGTAACCTGAATACCACATAAATACCATTTCATACAGGATGCATCTACGTGAGATTCCCATGCCAGTCTTATGTGCTGTACTGCACTGCACAGATGTGCCTAGTATGGTGCAAATTCTCCCCAGGTTTCTCTAGTTTGTTCTCACTTAAAGTGCCCATTAACTTTAATAAAGAGTTTGGAGAATCTTTCTTAAAATATTAGTGGCATTAATTAAACAATTAAGGTTAAGCTTTTATGCTGTGGTAGTGAGAGGATACCTGTGGTGGTTGGTTGGTTTCTGATATTAAGTGGTGCAATTTGGCCATTGCAAACCTTCACTGTAGTGTCAAATAAATTAATCTGTTGGGGTGGAATATTTCAGCGTTAGTTTGATAGATGGGTAGAAGTTGTTAAAGTCCTGGTAACATTTCTTTAGAGGTTCCTTCCCAGGTTCTAGACCAACCTGCCTGCAACCTAATCTCCAGCAACTTCATCCCCAGACCACAGGGCAGGAAAGACTGAAAGTACCTCTCAATTGAGCATACGCCTCTGGACAGCCAAGAGGCAAAGCATCCTGGGAACAAAAATAGAAGAGGCAAGATAGAGCCTCACTCTTGTCTCAGGGAGGTAGGTGTTTCCCTACCAGTGACCCTGGATTTCTGTGTTGTTTGTGCATTTTACATTATAGTTATTGGGACTCTGCATAAAGAGCACTAAGACAGAGAACAGGTTTCTTCACCTTGTGCTCTACATGCTTCAAACGCCTTCCCAGGAGAATGCCTCTTTGATTCTGGTCATTCATATCAGAACTTTGTCAATAGCACTATATTAAACCACTTTTGAGTTAGAATCAAAATGTGTTTGCTAATTGTATATCATAGTGCTGATCATGTGCATGTATGAGACAGACAGACACCATTAGGGCTATTCCCAATAAAACGTTTCTTAACTATGAATTGTCACATGATATAAAAATATTAACTGAGTACTGACAGGTGCCCAGGGGGAAATATTTTCCCTCCAACCTGGTTTCCTTGCTCCAAATTACATTACTGTAAATCTAGGATAACTACACTGAAGTCCATTCATGTACTAGTAATTCTCAGTTTAAATGAAAGTAAAATTCTATCTGCGATATTAATTAATTTCTGTAGGTAGATGGGTCCATTGAAACTTTATTCCTTGTCACAGAAGAAAGTTCAAGCAATTATGATAATTTCAAACGGATTTTTATTCTTAAACAAAAGCAGACATCTGTTACTCTATAAAGCAGGGGATAACAAAGTCTGGTCCATGGGCTGGATAGGGCCCACCATGGACTCCATTTCCCAGAAACCCCTACCTACACTGTTGTCACCAGTATCCATGGAGACCCAAGGAGCAGCAGGGATGGGACAGTATAGGGCTATGACTGCCCCACGCTCCCAGGGTCTCTATGGAAACCATCCTGAGTGGCACTGGTAGAGCACTTGGCTGGGCAGGGAGCTGTTCCAGGGCCAGGGCTGGGATCTTGCAGCAGTGACAGTGTGGGGCCAGAGTCAGGCCAGAGCTGAAATCCGTTGCCTGTATGCCCCTGCAATGAATGCAGGTTCTGTAGGCAAGGGCATGCAGGCAGCAAATCATGGCTCTGGCCAAGCTCCAGCCTGTAATATCACCATCACAAGATCCTGGTCCTAGCCCCAGCCCCAGCTTCCTACCCAGCTACATGCCCTGCCAGTACCACTCGGGCTGGTCTCTACTGAGACCCTGGGAGCATGGGGTCATCATGGCCCTGTATTTTCTCAATCCCACCTGTGGCACTCACTGGCTACTGGGAAATGGAGTCCAGCTTCTGGCCAGATCCACCATGTTGCACACCCCATGCTATAAAGCATAACTCTAGAACACTGCATGAGTGAAGTTGTCTCCAGGAAGGAAAAATAGAAAAATATATATATTTTTATTTCCTGCAAGAGATTAATTGAATAAAGAAACATGATAAGAGACTTTTAGTACAGTTTCACAGAGCTTGATTCTTCTTTATCTTAACCTGATTTTAGATGGTCACACTTAGTGGAACTAATCCTGACCATCTAATCCTAACTAATCCTGACTAATCTGGTTGAAGTGAAGCCACACTCAGGCTCAGCACATTTAAATTAATTGCTACCCTTTCAAAGAAGACTCGATGCAAGAGGAATAGGCAGACTTCAGGTTCCCCAAAGAGTAAGGAATGGGCTAGTGTGTTACCAAAATGTGCCCTCATCTATGAAGATATAGAAATTGCATGGCTATGTCGTGACTGATGGTATCACTCACATACAGAAAATAAGGGTGGTACTAAAATGCATATTAGTTATGTGTGGACACTTGCACATGAGCACTTTCTACTAATCTTCTGCACAGTAAAGCATCACTAAGTAACTATGCACTGAACTACTGCACAGTAAATTAGGCTAATGAGCAGTAAATATACTACCTATAGATTTATTGTCCATTAACTAAGATGCAGTAGCACATGTGTAGATGCAAACTGGGAACAAATTTGCACCCAGACAGCCAGACCAGCAGGTGACTAGCCTCCTTCCAGGGGCAGGCTACATGGCTGGGAGTCCCTCCAGCCATGGGGTATGGGTAGCTATTTAGCAGTTGCTGGCTGACCTTTCTGTGGTGTCTGCATTCACAGTAGTGCCACCGGAGCCCAGGGTGCTGGGCACCTTTCCCCAGGCTTGATGCCATAGGAGCCTCCAGCCCACTGTTATCCCCTCACTCTTATAAATAGTTGCATAGGGAAAAGGGTGTTTTATTGGTGGTGGGTATTAGAATTGAGTGGGGGCTGTTGTTAGAGAGGGAGGGCAGGAAGGTGTATATTGTTGGGGAGGGAAATAAAAATTGTTTATTGGAAACTGTCCAGAGTGCATGTGTTCTTGGGGGTATACTGTGGGGCTGGGGTCCAAGAGAAGTCACCCAGGTTTCCTACTGTGGGGGTGGGAGAGGATGTGGTCCTTGAGCACCTTGTAGGCACAGTGCCCTGCCCACCACTGCCAGGGGGGAGGGCAGGGAGTGTCCATGGTACACTCACCACAAGCACCTGGGACACTGTACCCAGATAAACTGAGCCTGTCCCCCTCAAGACTCATGCTAGCCTGCCCCTGACCCCCCTGGAGATCCCTGCCAAGCTGAGCCTGACCTCTGCCTTCACACCCACAGAGCCTCCTGGTACCCAGGCAGATGCATCTGAAGCCTGTATCATCCAAGCCAGAAGTAGGCTTAGATCTGCTCAATTCTATAAGGAGAATATCTATCTGCTCCCAACAGGGTGGATGTGTAGATGCCTTTCCAGGGCTGTCCAATAAATCTAAATAGTATTAATTGCCAGGCTGGTGGCAGCTGGAGCCAGAGCCTGGAGCTTGGCCAGTGGCCACAGGGGGAACCTTGCAGCAAATTTGTTGTCAGGTCCCTGCTTTTCTAGACACCTAGCCAAAAATGCTTACTGCACAGTAGCTTACTTATAGTTTCTGAGTCATAGTCTACCTCTGACTAGGATTGTGTGAAGCTTCAGGTGGCAATTCAATTTGGAGGCAATTTAGCCCAATCCAGTGGCCGAATCTCCAAATCTGAATTGAATCAGGAGACCAATAAAAAGGTCCAGATTGATTTGAAGCTCTCTGAATCTTTGGAAAAAATCTTTTTCCAAAGCCATGGGGGCCTGGGGGCTTGTGCTGAGTCCCCCATGCAGTCCCAGCAGCACATGGTGAGTGCAGGCTTTTTTTCCAAAGAGCCAGGAGCTGAGGTGAGCGGGACAGCCATTGGGAGAACGGGTGGGGGATGATTCAGATGTTTGGAGATTGAACTGCTGCCAAATCTCTGAATCAGATTCAGCTGAATCACTGTCCCCCAAATTGGCTGATTCTGAAGTGAATACTAGCCGCTTTGCGCAAGCCTACATCTGACCTTCATTGGGAATGGCATAATCCAAGACAGGGCTTGTGAGTTACGGGTATTATGAGCTTATGCAGAAAGCAGCCTCAGGAGGCTATATTCAGTGAACAAGTTTTATTAGCCCTACTGTAACAGAGTACAAATTGTGCCTGCCACTTTAAAAGGTTAGGCAGGTTGTGGAGCAGCTGGCAAGTGCAGTCAAGCTCTATTTGGTAGTCACATGACTGCAAGGGGACCATCAGATTGGATGAGGGCTGAGAAATCAGGGTATAAGCCCAGGCTCTAGGAGCAGAGCCAGCAGTTATATCTAGGGAGTCAGCAGAGCAATGTAACACAGCCTGAGGAGAGCAGCTCCTGGAACATCTGGAGGCCAGGGTAGGCACTGTGGGAATGAAGGAGGTTCCTGTGGTCCTGGGTAAGACCTGAAACTGCACCTTTCTGGGTTGGATGGTGTGGTGGGGCTGCCTGTGGTGGGGACGTCTCCAGGAAATGCTGCACCTGTGCATCCCTAGTAAAAGATGAGGATGGGGTACCATAAAGACTCAGTCCCTGCTGCCTTGTGGATATCTCATGGAGGGGAAAGGCTAGGAGAGTACAACCTGACAGAAAAGCACAGGGCAGGGCCTGAGGCCCAAGAGACATAAGGCTTAGTGACCCCAATAAGGGGCAGAGTAGCAGCCCAGAAAGGGGCTAGAGGCTGAGTTCAGCCTGGTGTGGAGCAGAAAGCTGGAGGATGTGTAGACTGCAGGTGGCCTGAAGACAGGCCTGCAGGTGGCCTGAAGGAATGTGCACAGGCCGGCTGGAGCGTGTGAGCGATTGAAGCCCAAAGAACCATGTAGAGTAGGGCCTGGGGGGAGCTGGAGTAAGTGAGACTCGGTGGCATAGGTGAGGCCCAGGAGTGGGCAAAGTGATTGAGGCCCAGCAACTGGCAGAGTTCAGCCCGGCAAGGGGCCAGAGTTGTCAGCAGTTTGGATGCCATCTGCAAGGCATGGGACACAGTGTAGGGATGGTTTGGAGCCATGTATTTGGCCCAGTACACCAGGTCCCAGTTAGGGAAACCTTCTGCATTTAACAACCATTGTGGTGACATCAAAGGTATGGCAGGAGAGGCAGGGTGGACTGCTCTAGGAAGGAGCCTGACAATGATGTGAGTTGCCCAAGGGTAGAGCTTGTAGGTGCCTCCCTGTCACATCTACAAACCCAGGAACTATGCTACATATTTGAGCACCATTGACTGACACTGTAACTATTTACAGCAAGAGAGAGAATTCCTTTAACGATAAACATGATTATATTTCAAGAAAATAAGGCCTGAACCATAGACAAAGGAGGCAAGCAAAGCTCTCAGACCCCCGAGAGAATTCCTTTTACTCTTCATGATCTTTTAAACTGGGTCCAAGGAGCCAGTTCAAAATGAAGATAATGATCTAGACAGCGTTATGTGAACTATCAATTATAAAAAAGTTAGATGAGCTTTCAGATAGAAAATGAAACTGCTTGACTTCAATTTAATGTTGCATTTATCATATAGTCATCATCATCTCAGCCCCAACATATTGCTTATAAAATAAAAGCTGCATATCTGTGCCACAGGTCATCAAACATGTTATTACAACATGGGCAAACTAGTCCAAGGATCAAATTACCATTTTATATCAATTCAGGCATAGATAAAGTGTCACTTTAAATGGTTACTTTAGAGTCAGACTCCTATCTAATGTACAGAACATTTTACTCTACTTAATATCTTTGAAGGTGTGTTTCAAAAGAAGAATTTAGTCCAGACTTCCCACTTAACAACCCTCTTTAAAATTGCCTCCACAATTCCTGTTTACTTCTAGCAGTAAAACAAAAAGAAAAATACCTTTTAAAGGTTTTTGCAGAACAAAGGGAGGAAGTTCTAGTGATATAAAACAAAATATAATTCAATGTTCTAGAAACTCTCAGAAATTGTTTCTTCAAGACAATGACAACTTTTACAGCATCATGTATGCTACATACATGGCAGGTAGTAGTACAAAAAGAATACAGCTGTAGGAGGGCCTTTATTACTCTAAAGCAAGTGAGGGAGGACTAGCGGGGCAGGGTTAGGAATTGGAGGGCCTGGGTTCAATCCCACAGTGGCACAGCTGGCACAGTAGGGTGTCCTGATACAGCTAGACAGTAGAGGTAGAAATAAACTGTAACAAGAGAATGCAGGTTTCTTCTCTTGTGGAGTATGGCACAAACAGGGACTGCACTTAGGGTGCATCTATATTATGTTTACTGTGCAGTAGATAATTAGTTGCACAGTGAAAATCTCAGCATTTACACACATGCCCCTATCAAGCTGGAATAAACTAATTTACTGTGCTGCTGGATAGTAATTGTAAATACAAATACTATCTTGCCAAAGAATAAAAAGCCCAGCTGGGGCATGAGGGTACTTTAGTGTGGGGGCTGCCTGCTGGCTATTCCCATGCAGAAGCACCCCAATGCCCCAGCCAGCCCCTCCACAGCAAACTGTGAGGGGAGAAGCCCTGGGCTGGCAGGCTGACCCCTCCCCCCACCCACCCTGACTCCCTGCAAGCTGGGGGTGCTCCAACCCAGCTCAACATCCTCCCAAGCACATATTCAAATGGATATAAACCCTGAGCAATAAACCTTGGAGTTTATTGATTCACATTAATTGCACACGTAGACGCACTCTTAATATTTTATTTTGGTCTTTCATCTGCTCCTAAGGCTGGGTGCTGGATGTGCTCCAGGATGTGGTGGTGGATACCATCCTCTATGTCCATGACCTCCGGGCTGTGGTGGCAGGGTTCTGTGCACTGGGGATCCCCCAGCATATCAGGGCTCTGAATGGGACCCATATACCAGTCACCCGCCTACCACATAGAGACCACCCCTATTATCCACTCCATGGTCCTGCAGGCTGTCATAGACCACCAGAGCCTTCCAGCAGGTCCAATAAATATATGATAATAACAATTAGAGATGACCCAGGGAGGAGCTCAGATGAGCTAAAGTCAGACACCACCATGCAGCTAGTCCAAGTAGCCAGCAATTCTGTGAATCAGAACTAAGCAGTAGATTAAAGTTATATTAAGGGCAGTATTGCTTTTTCTTAGCAAGAATATACATCTTATCCCACAGTCTCCAATGTTTTATGTGTCTTAACTCCCAGTGAATTTATTATTAATTGTAATTCAGTTTCCAGTCAGTTTTCTTAATATATTTGCGGATCTAGGCACAAATGTTAGACCCAATCTTCCATGGTTTCTGGAAAGAACTCACACTGAAATCAGAGGGAATTCCTTATGAAAAAAACTTGTGATCTTAGACTCTTTAATGCCAAATTATTTTAAAAAGACACTCAAGTATTTCTTCTTGGAATAATTTAGAGGATTTTTTTCTTCTCATTAATAAGTGAACTATTTAAAAAGAATTAGAGGAAATTAATTGCACATTGCACTAAACTGTAGGGGGCCAGCTCAGTGAATTTCCAGTTTTTTCTTAAAAAAAAACAAAAAAAAACAACCCCTAAACCCAACCACAATAGTTATAGCTCACTGCACTCTGAGAAAGTATGAGCCAACCATAAATGATTGATGCAGTCAAATCTAAAAAAAAAAAAAAAAAATGCTGACATTTCTGTTACGTTATGGGACTAATTTATGAAGCTCTTTCAAAAGTCAGGTTGGTCTATAGAGCACTACTATCTTTAACCACACAATGGTAAATAGGAGCATTACTTTAAAATTAAAAACCTTTTGCATATCAGGGCATTGTATATTTAGACACTGGCAACCACATCTCATAGTGTTGTTTTCTAAACTGTAAGCAGAAGGATTCAGACAAAGTTGGAATCAAAATCAAAGTAGGAAAAATTCTTCTCTGTGGCACTGCTCCCCACCTCCAATGTGTCCTATGTGTTCAGTAACTCACTTTTTCTCTATTATGTCACTTCAATGTCAGTAAAGTAAATAGGGGTATTTCACATAACGCCTTCATCCTGGAAATGGAGGCTAAGAAGTATACTTCTATGCATCTTGTAGAATTTCTCCTGAATCATTTAAATCAGGCATGGGAATTATCCCATGTGGATACATCCTCTGTTCCAAGCCGAGGCCCCATGTAAATCCTGAGACCTACAGAAGGCAAAGGCAGGAACCTGTGCCAGTAAGATCCCTTACCAGCATAATGGGATAAGATGTCTGCACATCTGTCATTGACGTCCTTGCATTCAGATAGTCTCTCTTCCAAGGCAGATTTTCCAGTGAGGGGAAGGTGGATACACAAAAAGGTCATTTCACTCTTGGAGAGATTTTTGTGAGGTATACTGTTGGCTATTTATTTTTACCGGTTTAAACCAGGTGAAGTTTCAGAAAATAGTCCTAATTCAATTTCAGCAAGCTCATTAGTTAGGAAAATGAAAATAACATTTTCCTACCAACATTTCCTGTTTTAATCATATTACACAAAAGGGCATAGAGGTAAGGGTAAAATGTGAAGAGGGCCCAAAGTGAAAGAAATAATAAAGACAGAGCCTAACAGAAAAGAAGGGACCAAACAGGAATCAATGTATTTTCAGAGCTGTACTATTGCTCTAGAAGTAACAGGAGTAGAAACCAAGGTAGAGATACTGAAGACCGCAGAAGCTTGCTAATGCTCATAGCAGCATTTTAGCATATAATAATGTTGTTATTTGTACTTTTTTGTTTGCAACTTCTAGAGTAATAGTCTTTATATATCCATTTACCTGTTTTGTATATTGATGGGTCCACACTTATTTACATTTGATAGAATTATCCTATATGAGTAGTCCTTTTACTATACTAACAGTCCCATTCGTTTGTAAATCTCTTTTCCTTGTGAGGAAAGATGGAGCAATTAGGTTCAGTCTATAATATCTATGCATTATTCATAGCTATAGTCGTAGTAATAGTGATATGCATCTGTCTACCTCACAAGTAAGTAGAATTGCACTGAGTGTGGCATCAGTTCACTGAATATCTGAGTGGCTGTAAAGCCCAATTCAAGTGACAGTCCCTTCCACACACATCACATATAAAGTTCATATCCGACAATCCTGAACATGGTGCAGGGTTCTTCCTGATGTTTCTTATTTCCTCTGCATGTTGGACTCCTCTTTCCCCAAAAACTTTCATTCCACACGTTACAGACTGTTCCAAGCACTTTGATCCTCAGCAATCTTCTTCCAGTCATCTGGCTCAATGTTTGCTGCCTTCATATCATTCTTGCAAGCATCTTTGAACTGGCTAGCTATAACATTTAGATACAAATTATTATTTTCAAATATGGAATTTTAGAAAGCATTTTTAATACTTTTAATTATTATTATTATACAGGGTTTTTTTAATGAATTTTAAAATATCATTCTATACCAAAGTAACACGTGACAAAATTAATCCTAAAAATTTTTGTTTCTAAAGTTAAAAATAAAGTGGTTGAAAAATGAAAAGAAAATCAAAAGTTTACCACTGGTCATTTTAAAGACAAGAAATATAATAGGAATGATTTGGTGGGTTTAGTTACCAAGGGATTTTTTTTTATTTACAATATTTCTTTAAAAAAAAAATCTAATTTCAAAACCACAAAAATAGAAATAAAACTGTATTATTGAAAACTATTAACAATAATGCAGAAATATTTTATTCAAGGAAAAGTAAAACATTTAAACCATCCTTTTAATAAGTGACTAAATAGTGGGTATTTATAATGAGAGCGAGATTTCAATTCCATTTATAGTAGTACTGTATTTGGTTTCAGTATACTGCTCTGCTGCTTCAATAGTTCACAGATTGCAGTGGAACAGGAAACTTGGACAGAATATGTCAGGAAAATACCAAGGGAAAGTCACTTCTCTGTTATTGGTATCAGCTGTTGCCAGTATGAAATCCTCAAGAGAGGATATACCCTCAAGGTCTTGTTCTGTGTTATTACACATAACATACAGGTACATTAGTTACACTATCTTTCTTCAACACACATTGTGTGGTATTGCAATGCCAATTAGCATTCTACATTAAACAGAGAATATCCTGGGCTGGGGCTGCTTGTATTTAATTATTTCAATATACCATTCTTTCTGATTATATGCCTAGCTGTTCAACTTACCTTATGCCATACATGGCTATAACATTCTGGGTGAAGATGATCTTCAAATGAAATACCATCCCTGTGGGTAATGGTACCTTAATGAGAATGACAAAGACATTCACCTCCAACATGGCTACCCATCTATTAGCATAGATGCTCCTAGATGCTTATTGTTTTCTTTCATAGCAAATAAGCTTTAATATTCCTCTCATGCCTTCTCACAGGACTTGTGATCATTTTCAATTTTCTGCTTTTTACTTCTCCTGTGTTAAGAAATTGTAAGAGATTTAACCTTATGTATCTGCTGTAGTATTTTTCTTTGGATAAATCCATTAGTCCTTATTCGGTTCTTACTGAATTCCCCTTGAAGCTTTGTCATTGACTTTAGTGCTGGTAGGCTCAGGCTCAGTGGATGTATCTACACGTGCAAGTAATAAAACTGTACCCAAGCACGCATTTGAATGGGTACTCACATAAGGAGCAAATTTGCTCCCATGACTGCAGTTCAGCCTAGGGCTGCACCTGCCCTGCTCTGCCCCTGCCACCAGCAGCCAGAGGGAGCTCCACGCTCTTTCAGGTGTCAGCCCTGAGCTGGCAGAAAGCATGGGTAGGGGGGAAGGGTCAGCCAGGATGCCTACTCCCTTAGCAGCTCCAAGCATGTCTGGATTTGGAGTTCCCAGGTGCGAGTAGGGAGAACAGATCCCTGCTTGCCCCTGGGAGCTCGGAGCTCCACACAGCTCAGATTCCCCTGGTGGAAGTTGTACACAGCTCCTCAACCACTTCCTGGAGTTTAGGGCTAACCTGTGGCTCCTTGCTGCCTGGCTGACTAGGAAAAATTTGCTCCAAGTCAGCATCTACACATGTACTTTAGCTCATTACTTTAATGCACTGTCTTCTAGTACCTATATCTACTGGCACTAGAAAATGGTGCATTAAACTAATCTACTGCGCAGTAATTGCTGCACACATGTAGATGGTGATACTTCTCTGTGCATTAGATTAGTCAAATGCACAGTAAAGTGTCTCATGTGCGTGCCCACTGTAAAATCATCATATCATTGTTCGTCTTCTATCACATATTACTTTTGCATCTGTGCTTTAGGTCGAACACCTCGTATACAGAAATATTATTAGAAGTATTTATGCAGGGAAGTGTTTGTGCATGAAGCCAACAAAGTAAGTACATTAGCAAGGCATTTGGGAAAAATGCAACAAAAATGTTGACATGGGCACTTTTAAAAATTAAGTGTATTATGAACAATGAGGGTTTATATTAATTCAGTAAATCCCTCTCCCTATGGAAGTTTTGCATACATTTTGGAAAAAAAAATCCTTGATAGCTGGTACTCACCCTTCTTAAGGGGTCCCAGTTTGTTCAATAAAGCTATTTTGGATAAATTATGATGATAAATTATTGGCTCGTCTAGTTCCTGGAATTCTGAAAATAAAGATAAAAATGTTAGAGCTCATTTTTTGGTGTACTACTTAGTGTATGTGATAAATACCAAATATCTGGCATTGTAATGCCAACCAGATGTTTGGAGTGGTTTAAAAACATGTCTCCTGTTTTGGAGAGTGCTATGAAGGTGGCCATAACACATGTTAAAGAAATTCAAATGGCCATCCTACAAAAAACATGCATGTAAAGACACCTGCTAAAGCAGACATCCTTTCACCTGAGAAAATAGTAGGGGTACACCAATAAAGATTTTTTTGGAGCCAATACTGATGACTGATTAATGACCAGCCTGTGGCAAGGTGGGCAGCTAGCTGCCCACCTGCCTCTGGACACTTTGCCCGACTGTCTCACTCAGCACACCTTGTTGGTATTTAATAAAGTTGTTAACTAAGGTGGGAGGCTGCCCATTGTTGCACCCTGATATTAGGGGATATCTGCAGCTCCATGCCACCAATATACTGCATCCCAAGCCTTGCAGATGGCATCTCAGATAATCAGCTGAATCCTTGCCTTCGCCTATGAGCAGGGGCCCCCAATCATGGGGACCTTCAGCGTCCATAAGCCCTGGCCCCATCTCAGGTCCAGTCAGAACCCTGAGCTTCTGCACTCATTGTGGGCATCCCTTACGGTGGGCCCCTGGCCCTTTTGACCCTCAGATCCTGGTACCAGCATTGACCAGTCTAGTGCTTCAGCTGGGTCTACACCTTCTGTCTGAACTTTGAGTGAGTTTTCCCATTCCCAGCTCAGATGCCCCAGGGAGTGTGCCTGGCCCTGAGGGGCCTCTCCTCTGCTGGCACTTCCAGAAACTTACCTAGTATCTACTCCTCCCTGGATTTTACCTTTTGCACACACTACAACTGGTGCTCCAGGATCTCATGGTGACTCTCACTCCCTCCTGGAGCAGTAGGTCATTGTGCTTGGCCACTGATGTTGCTGCTTACCCATTTGAAGGTGAGGGCTGGGGTTAAGGTGCCCCTACTCACCTTTCACTGGGGTTATCACTAGCCTGGCATTTTATGGGGGTTCCTGTGCCACTGAAAGCCCCACCATAGTTTCATAGATGTTAGGGTTGGAAGGGACCTCAATAGATCATGGAGTCCAACCCCCTGCATAGGCAGGAAAGAGTGCTGGGTTCAGACGACTCCAGCTAGATGCATATCCAACCTCCTCTTCAAGACCCCCAGGGTAGGGGAGAGCACCACCTCCCTTGGGATCCTGTTCCAGACCTTGGCCACTGTAACTGTGAAGAAGTTCTTCCTAATGTCTAGTCTAAATCTGCTCTCTGCTAGCTTGTGGCCATTATTTCTTGTAACCCCTGGGGGCGCCTAGGTGAATAAAGCCTCACCAATTCCCTTCTGTGGCCCCATGATGAACTTATAGGCAGCCACAAGGTCACCTCTCAACCTTCTCTTGCGGAGGCTAAAGAGGTCCAAGTGCCCCAGTGTCTCCTTGTAGGGCTTGGCCTGCAAGCCATTAACCATACAAGTGGCCCTTCTCTGGACCCTCTCCAGGTTATCCGCATCCCTCTTGAAGTGGGGTGCCCAGAATTGCACACAGTACTCCAACTGCTGTCTGACCAGCGCCTGATAGAGGGGAAGTATCACCTCCTTGGATCTATTCATCATGCATCTGCTGATACACGATAAAGTGCCATTAGCTTTTCTGATGGCTTCGTCACACTGATGACTCATGTTCACCTTGGAGTCCACTAGGACTCCAAGATCCCTTTCCACTTCCGTGCCACCCAGCAGGTCATTGCTTAGGCAGTAGGTATCTGGACATTTTTCCTCCATAGGTGCAGCACTTTGCATTTCTCCTTGTTGAACTGCGTTCTATTGTTTTCTGCCCACTTGTCCAACCTATCCAGGTCTGCTTGCAGCTGCTCCCTGCCCTCCGGTGTGTCCACTTCTCCCCACAGTTTTGTGTCACCCGCAAACTTGGACAGAATACACTTCACTCCCTCGTCCAAGTCGCTGATGAAGACATTGAAGAGTATCGGTCCAAGGACCGAGCCCTGTGGGACCCCACTGCCCACACCCTTCCAGG
>JAGPOW010001338.1:17810378-17887524 GCA_030014935.1 Caiman crocodilus
TGTTTCCACTTTTTATGTGCCCCCCTTTTGGCCCATAGGCTGCCCTGGATTTCTCTGGTCAGCCAAGGAAGCCTCCTGGCCCCTTTCCCTCTTTTTCCTTGCATTGGAATAGTCTCCCTTTGTGCCCAAAGGATCATTTCCTTAAGGCACAGCCAGCCTTCTTGGGCTCCTATCACTTAAACTCCTACTCTGCAGTGCGTCCTTGACTAATCGCCTAAGTTCATTGAAATCAGCTTTCTTAAAGTGTAGTCATTTCACCCTACCAGTTACCTTTCCCACTCAATGTCTTATGGCGAATTCTATTATTTGGTGACCATTGTCCCCCAGATGGTCCCCTACCATATCATCCCCCGTTGCCAATACCAGACCCAGTAAGGCATTCCCCCTAGTGGGACTGTGTACCTCCTGCGTCAGGTGGAGGTCCTGTACACAGGACAGGAACCTGTGTGAACGTTGAGACTTTGCTGTCTGGGTCTCCCAGTAGATGTCTGGGTAGTTTAGGTCCCCCATGGCTACTGCCTCCTTAGCTTTTATGGTCTCCGAGAGCTGCCTTAGGAGCCCTGAATCTAGTTCTTTCCCTTGGTGTGGGGGTCTGTACCTTTAGCACCAAATCCCTTTCTCCGTGCCCCCTATGTAACCTAATCCACAATCCTTCTACTTTCTCATCCTTCGATTCTGTCTTGATGAGGGTCAATGTATATTGCTCACTGACATAGAGCACAACCCCTCCCCCTTTCTCCCCCACCCTGTCCTTTCTGTATAGCCTATAACCCTCAATATGTACTGCCCAGTCATGGGATGAATCCCACCAGGTTTCTGTTAGCCCTACTAAGTCGTAGGTGTTTTCTGCAAGCAGGAGTGCTAGTTCATCCCGCTTGCACCCCATGCTCCTAGAGTTAGTGTACAGGCGCTTGAGCCCTGTGACTGGTGCCTTTGCTGCCCCCCAGCTCTGAATCCCAAGGGGCCCCTTATTTCTTACAGCACAGGTAAGCAATAAGCAGGTATTGCTGGCCGCCTCATGGCTTGCAGGTTCCCAATGTTCTCCTTCATCAGGCTGGGCTGTCCTTGTGGGTGCCACATGGTTTGGTGGTCCACAACTTCCCCCACCTTCATCCTCCCCTCCCCCCAACAAGCCTAGTTTAAAGCCCGCCAGAGGAGATCCACCAATCTAGAAGAGAACACATGCTTACCTTTGTGGGACAGGTGAAGCCCATCCCAACTGAGCATGTCCCTTGTCACAATGTGCGGGTCATTGTCCAAGAAGCCAAAGCCTGCCTTGAGACACCATTGCCGAAGCTGCCAGTTGGTCTCTCTAATGCAGTTCTTATGCCATCTTCCGCATCCGCTCACTGGCAGGATGGAAGAGAATACCACCTGTGCACCGAACTCCCTCAGCATGCTGTCTAGAGCATTGTAGTCCATCATCAGGTGATCTGGGCTTCTCCTGACTGCATTATTAGTACCCACATGGACCAGGACCATGGGGTGGTAATCAGTGGGCTGAATCATGGCCTGGATTACTTCCGTCACGTCCCAAATCTTTGCTCCAGGCAGGCAGTAGAACTCTCATTTTGAGGGGTCCTGGCAACAGATGGGCCCTTCTATACCTCTCAGGATGGAGTCACCTATGACGATCACTCATCACCTCGTCCTCTGGGTCCGCTTGGCTCTCTTGACCTGTTCCGAGTGTGGAGAATGTGGTGTTGCTTCCTGCCCAAAGGTTTCCTCCTCTCCTTCCAGGGTACCCACTCCCAGCAGGGTGCAGTTTTAGGTCATACCCAAGTCCAGGAGCACCCAAGCCATCCTCTACAGCTCCTCCCTTATCTCCAGCATGTTCCATAAAGCCTTGCATCCAGGCGCTGTTGCTACCTCCTCTGCCAGCATGGAACTGATCTGGGTATAAAGGCAGCCACGGATCTAAAATGGCTGCCACAATCAGGCACCTTCTGGCAGCTTGGCTCAGGCCGTTAAAGTGGCAGGCACCTACAGTGCCCTGCCACGCTGCCATATTGTCCAATACTGATCTGATTGTTGATATGCAGCCTGGCAGCTTGAAGAGCAGCAGCATTCTTTTGGTAAGTCTGTGTGGGGGAAGGGGCATAGGATACTTATGGTGCTCATCTATGTCTTTTTTGCAGGGATCAGATAAAACCATCTCCTTACTCTTCCTCAGCCTTCTATGATGTTGGTATAATAAATAAAATGTTTATGCAGTAAATACTAGGGCTATGCAAAACAACACCATTCCATTTCAACTTCCATTTTGACATTTCAACAGGACAGTGTTTTGTTTTGAGGTTCATTTAATTTTGAAATGGCTGTTCTCTTTTGTTTTGTTGAAGCTGTTTCTTTGTATTGATGCTGTTTCAACATTTCGCCCATATGCTATAATGGGGAATCACAAAACTGCCCATAACTTTGTAATTTCTCCACTTTTACCTGTGCTGCTACTTCCCCCTTCCTCCCTCAACCCAAGCCTGTCCCTCACCTCACCCCACCCCCTGATGCATCCATTTTCATTTTCACTGACTGTTTTTCTTGCCTGCATTATATACCAGCCTCTGGCTTTTTCTTTACTATTCGTTCCATCCAGGAACAGCACACGCATGCACACCAACTACAAATACTTCCTCAGCCTGACAAAGGGTTTTTCAACCCAAAAGCTGGCATCCCAGGCAGCTAAGCTGAGCTCACCTGGAGCCTCACAATTCCACTGCAAGTGTGTGTGTGTGTGTGTGTGTGTGTGTGTGTGTGTGTGTGTGTGTGTGTGTGTGTGTGTGTGTGTGTGTGTGTGTGTGTGTGTGTGTGTGTGTGGTAGCTGGAGGTTATGGCACTTTCTACACACCATTCACCAGGGTGATCCTTGGTTCTGGCATTTCCTGGGGCTGCTGCACTGCCAGTAGTCCTACCAGGCATCCCCAACCCTGGCAGAGTGCAGTTTTAGTGGTCATGTCCAGGACTTGGGGTCTCCTCCTTCCCCATAGCCCTAGCCCACACCTCCAAGTTCATCCTGGCATGGAATCTCAGCAGGCATATGTTCTTCCCCTGATGGCTGGTGATGCAGTAAGTGCCCCCTCCAGCTATGAAAATGGGGAATTAAATGGCTTTTAAAAAATAAAAAAAGGAAATAGGTGCTGATGGAGTGAGGGGGGTGGCATTCATTTCTTCTGCACCTGGAGCTTGGGGAACCCCAGCAGCGGGAGGTTCACCTTGATGAACACCATCTGCTTCATCAAACCAGGATCCAAGCAGGTGCAGTGGGGTATCACTACATCCCCAGCAAAGCTGAATGCTCTGTCACTCAGAACACTGGTTGGCGTACAGGACAAGTGTCCCTGGGCTGCTGTGAAATTATTCAGACCAATGCTAGAAGTAGCCTTCATTGTCTAATGCTCCTGAGGTGCTGGAAAATAGCTCAGTAACTGTCAGACCCCAAGGCAGAAAGCAGAACAGTTCAAACAATGCTGCCTTTTATGATGATTTTCCATCCCTCCCCCAGAGCACTAGGATTGGAAAGGACCTCAGGGAAGGATCACAGTCACTGGCCAGATACACAGTCAATATGAGAGTAGTCCTTTCCCCATCTGTCTCCCTTTTCCCACCTCTTCCCCCTCCCTCTCCTTACTTTCTATTTCCCTGTAGCCAAGCCCAGCTTCAGCTTTGAAACATTTCAAAACGTTCTAAACATTTCCACTGCCCTCATTTCTTTTCAAGGCTGTTTAGAAGCCCTTTGTTTCTAAACAAAGCCACACACATTTTGATTTTGCTGTTTTGAGCTTGAAACGACTCAAAACTGTCAAAATGAAACAGCTGGTGAAATTTTGCACAGCCCTAGTAAATACCATGGAGATGCAAAACTGCCAGTGTAGTTTGAAGGAGCTCTTAGATGGAATGAGAATCAGGTCTCTGGTATCTGGCAGAGATACAGACCTGGATAAAGCCTTGCAAGTTTAATATCAATCTGAATAAAATGTCAATTATGATGATATGGGGAAAACATTTCAAGAAATTGGCAAGTATCTGACTACTTCTTTATCTGAAGCCTTCCTCTGACTCACTGTCATAATGATTACTGGTATAGGTAGCCTTTCAAAACTAATCTGAACTTTCAGGGTGCCAAATAACAACTTTAATAAACTGTTTTTTCCCCCCAACCTTTTATTTGGTCAGAAGACAGTATCGTTTTCTTTTTAATTCCAACCTCATTACTGTCTCCCAAGACTTCTATTCCCAGAAACTTTGCTGTACTTCTTATCCTTTCCCCACACGCTCAGCATGATTTTCTGTATAAATATTCTGAGCGAAGTCAAGATCTTGGCAAGCCCCTCTGGTATCTGCACCTGGGTCCTGGGTGCTTCTGGCTCTGAGTATCACATAAAATGCATTTATCTGAGAATTTTGGCTAGGTACAGACGTTATACTTAATGTGTTTTAAGTGCACAGAAAGTGCTTTACAGATGTAACAGAACAGACTTTCATGGCATATAAAGCACTTAAAAAATAGCAGATCCCACTTCAAGTTAACCCTGGATAGATGTGCACTAACCTAAATCACTTTCTGTTAGAGTGCTTTATCGAATGTCCATAACAGGTCCCATCCAGGGTTAACTAAGAGTGTGATCATTGCCATCCCAGGCGGCATTGCACAGGGCTGCGCTCTAAGCCTCTGGAAGAGCTCATTTTCTCTGTCTGAGTTTGGGCTGGACCTGTACCAAGTCAGTGACAGCCTCTGATCCCAGCCCCACATGAAGCCTGCCAAGGTGGTGGAGTGAGGGAAGGGGGTTTCTGTCCCTGCAGCTTCCTAGGCCAAGCAGTTTACATGACCCAGCAGGAAGGGAACTGTGGGGGAAAGGCTCCAGGGTCTTTGTCCCTCCAGTAGCCCAGGTTGGGCTGTACCACAGCTCTGCCTGGTTGGGGCTGCTGCAGAGATGCAGACCCTGGAGTTCTTCCCTTGCAGCAGCCCCCGTCAGGCCCTGCCACACTACAGCAGCTGGCTGCAACTGGGTGGAGAGGGGAAAAGAGCCAGCTCATGTGGACCCAGCCCACATCAAGACTCTAGCCAGCAAGTTGTGGGGACGGCCCTCACGGCTGGTGGCTCCATGCCTCCCTCCCTTCCCCACCAGCCACTGCCATCAGTTGCCAGCTGGTAAGAGAGTGGGGGAGGCAGGGCTGGGGCAAGGGAAGCACGTGGGAATACCTCTAGTAACCAGTGTGGGCAAGCTATGAGCCCCTACCAGCGAACATCTGTTTGGTTGGCTCCTGCTCCTCCTTAAAACATGATAAATTAGAGCACTTCTGCCAGGGGCTTTTTGAACGTCTGTACTTAGCCTTTACGTTAACTGCTCCAAGGTAAGAGCTCAGTGTAGCTAGGAGGTAGGACACTCTTGGTAAAAGGATTCATCTTTGGATTTCTTTCACATGAGAAATCTACTCAGGCTTGAATCTAGCTGTACTCAGAAATATGCAGCCCTTGTTCAAGGCTTTCATTAAACGTAGTCAGCTCTTAAAACATAGATTGCATATGCAGTAACTACTTAATTTTTCATTAGAAGTTCTCTCTCTCTCCCCTTTGGGTTTTTTTTTCCCCTCACAGTCTTCCTGTATTTCTTTTCATTCACCCATTCTATTTTTTTCTTCTCTTCCATTTTGTTTCCATTACATTCCCCAGGAATATCTTGAGTTGATCTTTCAAAACAGCACAGTTTCAATAAGTTTGAAATAAGACAAAATAAACTTGTTTGTATCCGAAACTGAACTTAAATCAATTAATTCGACAAAGAATATTAGGCTTAGATTTTGAAGGAAGATGTGATTTTTCACCTTTGTGATTCTTTAATTGCATGTAATCTTCAATGTTCTCCCAGATTGCTTGGGCATTTATATTTTATAGGTTTTCTCATAGTTATTTATTGAATAAGGTTTCAGTGAGAACATTTAGCTTTTTATTAGGTAACTAGAGATTAGTTGTTTTTATTACCCTGGAAAAGCCTTTTGTCCACTTTTTTTAGCATCACCAGCTTTTGCCTACAGTGAATTCTGTTAGCATTACAACCAAAATATCACAGGCAACAGCTTGAATTATCTGTATCTAAAGCCCTGAATAAGACTGCAGCCTAAACCATACAAAGAAGCAGTTAATGGTGGTGTTCTCTCACTCACTTGCCAATGTAATTTAAAGCAATCCCAGAGCATTTTTCATTTAAACTCTAAATAGCTCTTGGTATATATTCTGCTGGGGAGGGACCTGAAATGAAGCATTTCATGCACTATCTTTCCTTGTACACCACATACCTTAAATAAGACATGCAGCTTGGTTTTTTGAGAAGGTGGAATGACGACACAAAATATTTTTTTCCAAAGTTATGGCCACATTCAGCAGGGACAGAGCCTAATCTTCACTTCATTCATCCTCCCGTTCCTGCTCAGGAAAAAAGCCCTGTAGTTTTAACCCTGTCACAGCAGTTCTTTTTATAAAACAGTATTTTTTTTCCAATTATAATGATTTATCATTATAATTATAAATATAGATGTAATTATACAGGAACAATTATCTGTCCGTGTGTGAAATCCCCCTTTTCTTTCCCTTCCCCTCTCTTCTCCCCACTCCCCTGTTGCTTTCCCCACTATTCTGGGAAACAGGAAAACTGGGTTGTGCCAGGGTTGGGCTCATTTGGGGACAGAGATGGGGCAACAGCAGAGCAGGAGAGCAGTTCCCCCCACCTTACCCATTCCCTAGGATGGAGGCACAGGGAAGGAGATCCCCTCCCCCCCCCCCGCCGCATCCTATCCATTCCCATTGCCACTGTCCCAATCCCCAATTGAACCCAGCCCACATGCAGCCCACTTGAGGTGCAAAGGAACAGCTTTAGTGCTTCTCCCACCCCTGGCACAGTGGAGAAAGCAACAGTGACAGGCAAAAAAAGCTGGGGGAGGAAATGGAGAAGAGAGGAGAGGGGAGTTCATCTTCTTTAAAGGCTTAAACAGATTCCCAGAGGCTCCCATGTTGCTGTTCAGTCCAAAAGGGGGGTGCAGCCATGGCACTGTTCTCCCTTTGGATCAGCTTGTGTGTGTGTATAAATATATGTGTGTGTGTGTGCATATGTGTCTGTGTGTATATATGTAATGTGAGTAACTGTTCAAACTTTAATGGATACAATTTATTAAGTTGTTGCAGGTTGTTTCAGACTAGATTATGTGCAGAGATTGTGTCATCTGAGATAGCTGTTAACTTGATTTTTTTTCCCTGTACATGGATACTAGTGAGTGGGAGATATTGCCTGCTTTATGCTATAATGTGATTTGAAAGGCTTCTGTTGTTGCTAGATTTCTACTTGTATATTGCTTCAAGTATAAAATATGTTCAGCTGGACTTGGCTGAATTTAGGAAATTTGAAAGCACGACTTTCTTTATAACTGCTGAGGTTTTTTATGATTTTTTTTCCCTGTCCTTTATCCTCCAGAAACAATTTTTGGAAAAACAAGCCAATCCTCATTTTTGAGCACTTATTGTATTGTATTATGTTTTGCCCACTTCTGCTCTGCAGCAGTACACTGAATTACTAAAAATCCCTCTGACTCTTTTTCACAGAAATGGGTCAGAACAAATCACCACCAGTAAAGCTGACACAAGAAGCTGATGCCAAGAGAGTGTGAGAGAGCTTTTCCTTGTAAGTATTATCTGCAAGATATTTATTTTGAAACCTGGAATGTCAATTTATTTTAAAAAATCTGCTGTAGATTTTAGGAGCTTTTTGGATCCTACACAGAGATATTTTAAATATATTTAAAACATAAGTAAACCATTGTCCCCTAAGACTACTCACAATGAGTTTCTGAAACCTTGGCTCTGACCCTGCAGTCAAACCCACTATCTTGGACACTGCTGCTTGGGGTCCAAGAATTTGAATTGCAATTTCTGTTCTTAGACTCGGTCTTTGAAGCAGTTTGATCCTGTTTATAGTAGAAGCTTTTTTTTTTTTTTTTTAAAAAAAAAAAAAAACTTTAAAGAAAGAAGGGACATAAAGACATCAGGGGAATTGATCATTGATAGCTTTTCTATTCCAGTTTTCCTGATATGGATAAGCACTATGGATTCAAAAATGTCATGATTTTGAGACCACAGTGCTTGTAAATATCTTTGTCCGTAAGGAACTAAGTTATATTGATTCCATCTATACATTTATTAATCCTGGCGTGCACCTTGTAAAACAGCTGAGATCCATTTTTCCCCAAATGTTTTTGAGTTCTCTCCGTCTGTTATGAACAGTGGCATTTCTAGCCATGCAAAATAATATGTAATTATCTAACCCAGTCTAACCTGCTCATCCTAATGCATTACATTTTTCTGAAAAAGCTAAATTTAAATGATAGCTCCCTTATGTTCTGGACAGCAAAATGTTTTTAAATAGCCAGCCACCACATATCTGGTGCTCTTTTAATCTAGCAGTTTAAAACGAATAAAGCACATGACTAGTTGACTTGAATGCATGCATCCATCAGATGAAGTTCTCATTGAAAACAGCTCATCTGCCAAGAAATTCTCTACATACATGGCCACCTCATGACTTGCTCTATGAATCACATGAAATCAGAGGTAACTGCAGCGAGGGCTCAGAGCCAGAGTGGGCACACCTTTTCCACCAATCCCCGTTCAGCAGCTGTCATGGGAATGATCAGCTGCATATTACATGCATGCATGCACTTCATTGCCTCAAAGCGCAAAGCAGTAATGTGCTCTACTCAGTGAAAATTTTATATCTTTAGTTAGTTGTCAAAGGGCAGTATCCCCTTTTCAACTGGGCCCAGCTAATGCTCAGCAATAAAGATATTGCTTTCCCCGGCATTATAGGGGGCAGGGTGGGAAGGGAATGGCAAAATTATGATTTCACCCATGAATCTACAGCAAATGTATTGAGGGGTGAATTAAGGAGTGCAGTTAGCCCTCAGGGATTACCAATTGTTCACATCACGATCAACGAATCAAGGTCCTCCAGGCTCCCCAGTCACCACAGGATGGCTGGGGAAAGCATTCTGCTGGAAAGCAACTGCTTCTGAAGATAATCTTAGGAAAACAGGCTCCCTTTTTTTCCTATAACCTCTTTAATACAGTAATTCATGTCATAAATAAAGGAAGGGCCTTTCTTGGGTACTAGATTACTTGAAGTGCTTTATGAAATAATACCATTGGGATGATGCAGAATGTGCAAAGGTCCTCAATAATGAATTACAACTGGGGAAAATGGTTTGATTGGGAACTGATTTAGAAGGCGGCAAAGAGGGATATTCCTTTCCTTAGCAAGCTGAGATGTCCTGGGGGCCTGCAAAACTTTGAAAAATAATCCCTTAGTGAAAGTAACGCTACATAACTCAAAATCGAAACCAGATCTAGGTGAGCCGCCAAGGAAAGCTTTCCTCCAAAGGACACAGCAATAATGCAAGAAATGGGGATCAAAGAGATCTGCGGGACATGAGGCAGTAGTATCTGATTGTCACACTTGCACTTTTCACAGCATCTCCTGTTGTGAAGAGGACAGGAGAGCAAACATACAGCTTGGATTAATACCTCATATACTCTTGTTCACAAAGGAAATAGAAAAGAACCCAAAAACTTGCTTAAACTGCAAAAACACATGAGTTTTATGCTACTGCAACCTCCTGTTATATATACTAGAATCCTATTTATGAAAATGGAGTCATCTTGTGAGTCTTTAACTATTAAAACATTGTCAGACTTGTATGTAAAAGATATAAAAGATATTAAATGGCAGTTATTTGACATTGCTGGGGTTCATTAGTCATTGATTTGTTGTCACATATTTGTTTATTTTTATTTAAATGACAACAGATGAAGATGCATCCTTGCCCCATAGAGATTACTGCTACTAAAACAAAAAATAAAACCAACAGCAAAAGTCCCTCAGCTGGTGTGAATCAACATAGTTGTATTGACTTCAGTGAAGCTCTATCCTTTTACTCCAGCTGACTATCTGGACTCCATTTTTTTCCATCAGTGAGAGGACAGGGAGAGGAAAATTTAAAATGTTGTTGTTTTTCACAGTCATTGGGGTCCACTTTCCCAACAAGGTACATTGTTTCTGTGATTTGATCTTAGTAATGCAATGGGAAATTCTAGGTGCAAATACTTGATGCATCAGTATGCTGGGCAAGTTAGGTTAGCCAGCTCTTGTTTTCATGATTTTCTGATTCTCAAACAACTGGATTTGGGGCTCCAATTTCATGATTCTTGAGTGCTCAACACTGCAACCTCATCATTTTGTTAACAATAATATTTGCTCCTTAATGCTAGAAAAACCTGCAATTTATAGTCAGGTTTGTACAGAGTTCGGGGTGAGTAATACTGCATACAGTAGTATTTTCTGTCAAGGTTATAACTTAAAGCACAGATCATGGATTAGTGCCGTATATTGTATACAGGAAACAAAACTGAGCAGAACCTGAAAATGTATTGAATTGAGGGTGGGAGAACAAATTATTTGTGCTAAGTTAGGAAGCACAATTACTTTTATGGGAATGGAGTCAACTTCCAGACAACTGTCTTTGCCATTAGGAGAATTGTACTGCTCCTCTCCAATTGTCCAGTATCTGAATGTACAAGATTAAGCAACAGATCTTACCTGGGCTACATTTGATTGCCTTGCAATGAGGCAAATCCCACATTCTCCTGTGCTTTCAGGAAAAGAATGCTCTTCTCAGAAAGCTGCCAGCCTCGTCATGACCTGTACTCATCTTGAAAGTCGAAGGACTAATTGGACTTTGGTTCAGATTCTCCTCTTTTTTTTGTTTTTTTGTTTTTGTTTGAAAGGGTTGAAAGCTGGCAAACAGTTAGCAAACACTGCCTTTTTAGTAAGGGTGAATGAAGGTGTATGATTACTGACTCAGGGTTTTACAGCTATACAGTGATTCAGTCCTGCCCTTTTAATAATATATGTGACTAATTCCCCACCATTGTTTTGAATATTGAGCCACTGGTTTTTACTAGCTGTATATGCAATACATCAGCTTTACCTGCTTTTTGGAACTGTATAAGGGCAACACAACAACCTGTTCATCACCTTGCTAGACTTTTACTTCAGGAAAAAATGGAGAACTCAATGAATATGATAGAAATTTGGGTAACAAAGAGTGTTAGAGTCTAGAAAAAGGAAGCAAAAGTTCATAATCTTCTAATTATCATGGTTGTCTGGGAATAAAATATACATCACCATTGAACCCAATGTTACTGTCCACCAAGTCATGCATCAACTCATTGAAAATGGTTGGGCACCAAATAGAATATTCAAGGTTCAAATCAAGGGAAAAGCAGACCAGGAGATTCACCACTTTGCAATGCATTTTACAACAGCTGGATTAACAAGTGCAATAAATACTTTAAAAGATGGAAAAGTCACTGGTCTTCACAATATTTACATAGAACGAATAAAAGAATTTCGACCAACAGTAAAGCCTTCACTACTCCAATTCAATATGTGCGTAACCACATACAAAATACCCAAGATATGGCAGCAAGCATGCATTGCAGCACTCCTAAAAATGGGGAAAGATCCCTCAGATCCAAAGAACTTCAGATCTATGTCTTTACCATGTCATCCTTTCAAACATTGTGAATACTTTATCTTAAATCATTTGTCACCGATTATGCAAGAACACTTAATCCCTGAACAAGCTGAACTCAGCCCAGGGAAATCATGCAATGGTGAAGTAGTAAACATCATGCAGCTCATTGACAATGGCTTCAAAACTGCAGTTCATTGAAAATGGCTTCACTGGTGCTGTATTTGTAGATATGTCAGCAGCTTATGACACTATAAACCACCAGAGGCCCCTTACAAAAATATATGTTATGATGAAAGATTACCAACTCTCACTCTCTTTCTCTTTGGTCTCACAGGCCTCAGAGGCCTATGATTGTCTTTACTAAAGTCTTCCCTCTCCCCCTATCTTGCATAACTTCTATCAGATTGCCACATCTTTACCTATCCCTTCCAAATCAATTTCTATATTATCTTCCCACCATTGTCTTCTTTTACCTCAAGATATGATACCTTCTACCTCAGCTTCCAAAATCTGTCTCATATATATGTCTTCTCTCACTGGTTCTTGTGATATGCCCCATCCATTTCATTCTCTGCACTTTTATCTTGGCCAAGACTGCAGATCTTTTGTAAAGGTCCACAAGCTCCTGATTATGTCTTTTCCTCCATACTCCACTTTAGTACTAATCTGAATACTTTCTTTAGCACTTTCTTTTCAAAGACTTTTTTTCCATTTGCCTTTGTGCATGTCCAGGATTAACTTCTGCATAAAAGGACAGGTTGAACAGTTTTGCTATAAAGCTGGATTTCAAGGTTTCTTGAAAATTTCCTTGATGCCGTTATTTTATCCAGCTCAACAGGCATATATTAGCATTGAAGGATCAAGAAGTTATGTGAGAATTGAGAGAATGTAGTGGAAATCATGGCAGGCTCAAACAGACAGACATGCTACTATGAAAATCTTTCAACTTGATGTTTGAGAAGGTCATAAGAGCTGCTAAAGGGGAAGGAAAAGGGCTGCATCGGAACAGATTGCACCTGGTATTTGCATATGTAGTCAATATCTGCCTTGTAGGAGAGGAAATGGAAATAGTACAAAAAATGCAGAGATCATAGAATCAAAGAAAGTGGGCTATCAATGTCAGCAAGACTTAAATGCATGATCACATCCAGAACTAAATCTCAAGATCACTGGAGGATAAGGATATGGAATGACAATGTAGAAGAGGTAGAGAAATGTACATATTTAGGATAAATAATCATTGAGGACAAGCAAATAGCTGAAGAAATCAAGGCAAGAAGTTACTGCTACAATAACACAACCCTTACTAGAAAAGCGGACCTCCTGAGTCTTAAAAGGAAGACCTACAAAGGATGGAGGACTGGAACCACCACCAAGAAGTAATACTCTGCTCTGGTCCAGACTTGCAGAGAGCAAACCAGGGAAGCCAAGGCTGCGATGGAACTCCAGCTAGCCACAAATATCAAAGACAATAAAAAGACCTTTTTTAGATACGTGGGGAGCCGGAGGAAAAGCAAGGGCAACACTGGACCCCTGCTGAACCAGATAGGGTAACTGACAACTGATGCCCAGGAAAAAGCAAACTTGCTAAATGAGTACCTTGCATCAGTTTTTCACCAGTCCCATGGGACAACCCTACCCATTATAGGTCAGGGAGGCACCAATGCGGGAGATTCCTTGCTCTCCATTGAAGCTGACCTCATGAAAGAACATCTTGACAGGATGGATATCTTCAAGTCAGCTGGCCCTCCCGGGTTACACCTAGGGGTACTCAGGGAGCTGGCAAGCATCATAGCTCAGCCCCTGGCACAAAGCTTTGAAAGCGTTTGGCACTTTGGTGAAGTGCCCAAAGATTAGAAGAGGGCCAATGTGGTACCTTCAAGAAAGGGAGGAAAATAGATCTGGCAAACTACAGGCCCATCAGCCTTACCTCTATCCTGGGGAAGATCTTGGAAGAGATTATCAAAGAGGCCATCCTTAACAGACTAGCTGAAGGCAATATCCTGAGGGATACGCAGCATGGGTTTGTTGTGGATAGGTCTTGCTTGACCAATCTCATTTCCTTTTATGACCAGGTGTCTTATCACTTGGACAAGGGGGAAGAGATCAACATTGTATGTCTTGACTTTAAAAAAGCCTTCGATCGGGTATCCCACAATCACCTCTTGGCTAAACTGGCTAACTGCAGTCTCAACCTCACCATGATCCACTGGTTGGGGCATTGGCTCTGTGGTACGACCCAGAGGGTGTTGGTTGATAGGAACCAATTGTCTTGGTGTACAGTCACCAGTGGGGTGACTTCTATGCTCTGTCCTAGGGCCTATACTATTTAACATCTTCATCAATGAAGCAGACTAGCCAAGTTTGCCAATGACACCAAACTCTGGGGTAAAGTATCCAAACCTGAGGACAGGAGGGTCATCTGGGATGACCTTGACAGGCTCAGGAAATGAGCGGAAGAGAACATGATGGTGTTCAACACTGAAAAATGCAAGGTTCTCCACCTTTGGAGGAAAAATCTGCAGCATGCTTATAGGCTCAGTAGTGCTATGCTGGTTAGCAGTACAGATGAAAGGGACTTGGAGGGCGGGGGGGGGTCATGATTGACCACAAGATGAATGTGAGCCTTCAGTGTGATGCTGCTGCTAGGAAAGTGAGCAAAATGCTGGCTTGCATCCATAGATATTTCTCAAGCAAATCTCAGAACATCATTCTCCCATTGTACTCAGCCTTGGTGAGGCCTCAGCTGCATCCAGTTTTGGGCTCCACAATTCAAAAAGGATGTGAAGAAGCTTGAGAGAGCACCGAGGAGAGCCATTCGCATGATCAGAGGTCAGGAAAACAGACCTTATGATGAGTAGCTGAGAGCCATGGGACTCTTCACCTTGGAAAAGTGCAGGCTTAGGGATGATCTGGTAGCCACCTATAAGTTTATCAAGGGTGCTCATCAGGATCTGGGGAAACATCTGTTCACCAGAGTGCCCCAAGGGATGACAAGACCGAATGGTCACAAACTCTGCTGCAACCAATTCAGGCTGGACCCAAGAAAGAAATGCTTCACTGTCTGAGCCCCCAAGGTCTGGAATAGACTGTCACCAGAGGCAGTTCAGGCACCCACTTTGAACGCCTTCAAGACACATTTGGATATTTATCTTGCTGGGATCCTATGATCCCTGCTGACTTCCTGCCCCTGGGGCAGAGGGCTGGACTTGATGATCCTCTGGGGTCCCTTCTAGCCCAAATATCTATGAAATGATTTTACATTGAATTATGCAAGAAGTGGAGCAAATGGCAAAAATAAAGGAATGGCTACCTCAAGGAAGTGTACTTGCACCTATACTATTTAACCTCAACACTAATGATCAACCAATTCACCCAGTTACAAGAAATTTTATTCATGCAGATGATTTGTATATCACCACCACGCTAGGATTTTACCCAGGTTGAGAATACTGGTATCAGTGATCAATTTGTTGTCAGATTATTAGAGCAAGAATCAAATACATGCCAATCCAAAAGAAAACACACATTAGTCTCTTCCACCTTCTTAACTGAGATATTAATAAGCAACTCAATCTAACCATTGCCCACTGCCCAAATCCTGTCTACTTGGGAGTGACATTAGTCTTTATACTTTCATGTAAAACAGTGGTCTCCAACCTTTTTCCAATGGAAGATCACTTTTTGAATTAAATTTCAGCCCAAGATCTACCACGGTCCCCATCCCAGCAGGTCAGTTTGAGCAAGTGAGGGGCAAGGCAGGGTGGTGAGTAGTAGAGCCTACTACTTCCCTGCAATTTAATTCAGCACTGTACTGAGCAAGGTAGAGGGCTGAGGAAGGGCTGGGGTGAGGGGGCCCCAGCCCTGGCTGAGCCAGGTGGTGGGACCAGCGTGTGGGGGAGCTCCCATCACTGGCTGCACCCTGTCAGAAGCCTGGGGGGCACATGCCCCCCCTTGATCTGTGCCCAGGGCAGGGGCATCTGGGTGCTAGGAAGATTGCTCATTCAGGGGCACTGGTGGGAGCTCCCACTGTTCTGTGCAGCCCCACAAAGGATCCGGCAACATGTGCCCTCCATCTGTGAGCAGGGTGGAGGTGGTTACTATGCGCTGTGTCCTGAACCCTGCTGCAGCTGGCCCAGGAGCAGCATGAAGTGGAGACAGCTGCAGTTGTGCACTGCTCTTTGCGGGCTGCTCCTGTGCCAGCTGCAGCAGGGCTCGGGATGCAGCACACAGCAACTGCCTTCGCCCAGCTCACAGATGGAGGGCACATGCCCATGGGCCTCTACTAGGCTGCATGGAGTGGGAAGAGCACCCCCTTCCCTGCACCCCTGGATGAGCTATCGTCCTAGCATCTGGTGGGGCCAGGGCCTCATGCCACGTGCTTCTAGCCACTAGGCTGAGATGCACCTCCTGCCCACCCAGAAGCGGGATGCAATGGTGTTGAGCCCTGGCCAGGCCAGTTGCTGGGAGAGTTGCTCAACCAAGGGCATGGTGAGGGGTCTCCCACCACTCTGTGCAGGCTGGCAGAATCCTGGGGGGCACATGCCCTCCCCATATGTGCCAGGGCAGAGGTGGCTGCTGCTGTACTTTGTTCCCTGAGCTCTGCTGCAGCTGCCTCCATCCTGGCACAGATGGGGGGGCACATGCCTGCTGGGCCTCTGCCAGGCTCCGCACAGAGGCACTAGCCCTCTGCGTCCCTGGACAATCCTCCCATCACACGACCTGGCCTGGCCCCATTCACCTGAGCTCTGCCCCTGCCTCTACTCCATTCTGTCCCTTACTGCTCAGCCTCACTCTTGCCCCTGCCCTTTCCCTGCCACACAAAGGGTATGTTCAGGGATATGTGGTTTTGTGGAAGAGGCAGCAATCACTTGCAAAATTTGGATATGAATCTGGTATAAGAATTTGGAGCCATTTTGCTCCCTTCCCTGCAGCATGAAAAAGTTCTAGGACGGGACATTTTGAATTGATTTGAGGAGTTTTAGCTGTAAGAGACTTTTGTTGGATGCCGATGGGGCAATAAAAGAGAAAAGCATTTTTGCACAAAAATGTTGAGTCTGTGCAAGGCTTCAGAGGATGGAAGTAGCATTTTGAAAGTCCAGGCAAAATGTGACAGGAAGCCAGTTTAAATACAATAACACAGGTGTGATATGTTCTGAGGGCCAGGTGTGACTCAGGAGGCTGGCAGCTTTGTGCATGTTGTAACTTTGACATAGTACATGAAGAGAGACAGGCTAACAAAGATGACCAATAATAAAGTCATGAAAAGGTATGGCTCAAAGTCTTATTGCTCATATGAGACACGGGGGACAAATACACTATGAAGGGCTACTTGTGTTAAAGGCAAGTACATTATTTGTGACATACCCATGAGCGCTTTATGAATGCACATATTTTGTCTTGGCACATCTCTGCTTGTAAGCATTTATCTTGTAATAACTAACTCTGAATCATGTTCCACTGCTTCTGTAAATCATTGTGCTTCTTGGTTCGAGAGACTCAACAAAAGACAGAAAATAACAAATAGTTATTTTCCTTTTCTGCATTTGGCTGCTCTTGTTTATCACTTTGTTAATAATAAAACTAATAGCACACAAGTCAAATATTAGCCTTAAACTATATTTGCCTTAAAACAGTCTTTAGGACCAAAACATATAGCCTTTACAGGTGAATCCAGATAAAAGTACACTTGCATTGCCTGCCATATGACTATGACACTGCTACTTGTCCCTGGGTAATGCCTGTGCAAGGGCTCTTATGAGTGGTAAGTTACTTTGGGTGGGTTAGGGCTGGACCCAGCAGCCTCACCTGGGGTCCTGGGGCCTCCTGGGTTTCCAGAAATGGCAATCCAGTGTGCAGAGCCTGGCCAGCAGCTGGAGTGCGTCTCTGGATGGCCAGGCATCAGCTTTGGGCAGCACACACTGCTGCCACATGCGCCACCCTGCTTTTTTCAGGTGCAGGTTTTTTTTCACACCAGTATCTCCTGGTGGCCATGTATGGGTGCCCAGGGACCATGGCAAGTCTGGGCAGGCAATCTTGGGCCCAAGAAGCTATTGGCCAAGCCCCCCATCCCCACTCACTCCCCAGGGCCTGGCAGGCCACTGGGTGCTGACCACAGGAAGCCTGCCTTCCCCACCCCTTTCCCAGGGTGGGACAAGTCAGGCTCCGAGCAGCACCTCCCACTGCAACTCCAGACCCCACTTCCCTGCCTCTCCCACTGCAGGCCAACTGCTCTGATGCACCACCACCCAGCCTATGGCACCTGGACTTGGGGTGTGCAGTGCTCCCAGACAGCTGGGGTGATGGTCTGCCTGTGCCTCTGCCCTCCCTGCTCAGGGCCGCTCTGGGGAGGTGCCCAGTGCCAGCTCCCCCCCGAGCTGCTGTTGCACTCTGAGTGTGCCTCTGCTGCGTGTACCCCAGGCAGTGCACTATGAGCTGTTTGTGCAGGCTGAGGGATGCTTGAGCCACTACACCCTGCTGATGATGATCCTCCTGGTGTCCCAGGTGCACCTGTGCTCCTGGTTGGGATCCTGAGGTATGATGGTATGGGGGACAAGTCTGGACTGACCCACAACCTCTGCTTCCATCTGGAGGGCTATCCATGGCAGCACTATACATCCCTGCCCCCCCACTGCTGAGGAGGACTTCATTGCAGGAATTGATGCCCTCCTTGGGGTATGAGAGGCCTATGCCTGCCCAGCTGTGGGGACACGGGCTGTTCAGCAACGTTTTGAACTGTATCCCACCTCTATACATGCTGTATGGGAATCTGGGGTCAGGGCAGTGTGAGCAGCCTGAACAGGGATGAAGGGCAGAGGCTGGGGTAGGAGGAGGGCCCTTCTCTCAGTATAGGGCTTACTATGTAGCCGGGGCTGGCATGGCTGGTGGCTTGGCCTAGGCCTCTGTGTTGGTGATAACATCTGACTGCACCCATTGTCTGTGATCCATGGTGTGCAGTGGGCCAGCGCCCAGCCAAGGCACCCTCAGGGAGGAGCTGGCACTGCTGATGGCTGGCAGTGTCATGGCTGGCTGCTCCTCACAGGGCTGTGGACCTGGCAAAGTAGCCACTGGCCAGGGCTCCCTGAGCTGTTAGTGGATGCAGCAGCTGGGGAGGTGAGCAGGGCAGGGCACTGAGCTTCTGAGGACCTCTCTGTTGACATGTCACCAGAGGTGTCAGGGTCAGGTGAAGGCAAGGTATGACTTCCCCTGGTGGTGAACACTCCTGTATAAAGACCATGGCCTTGTGGGCATGACTGGATCAATGATTGCAGTTGGCCATGGCTACCCACTGTGCTTGCAAGGCCTTGATCTTTATATGGCACTGCCATGGCAACTGGGAGTGCCCTTGCTCCTTCATACTGCCCGATAGGGCCTCAAAAGTGTGGGTCTTCAAGCACCCAGCCCCTTCAAACTACCTCTACACCTCCACATTACTCCAGAGCACCATGATGTAGCCATCTGCCCCTGGCTGCAGTTGGGGCCCAGATGGAAAGCTCAGGTATGGTGGGGCTGGGCCTTGATGGGGAGGATAAGGACTGCATAATTTGTCCTGCGCTGTATGGATGGCCCTGGACAGTGGCTGGCAGTGCTTAGCACTAGGATCCATCCAGGGACTGGGAGTTGCATGGCAGAGGCAGTGCACAACCATACCTACAATCACAGGTACCTGCAAGCACTGCTGGGGGCAAGTAACAGCAGGGAGCAGTTGCTGGCGCTTCCGCCAGAAAGATCTCCAGGCCGGGCAGGTGGTGCAGCAGGCTGCAGCCCTTTACAACACTCACCTGTGGACAAGCAAAAGCTGCCTATGTCCTGTCCTGGGGACACACAGGGAAGTGGCAGATGTACCATGAAAGAAATTGTGTGGTGGCATAAGGCCCCAGTGACAAGGGTCCTCGCTGCCAATGTCACTGCCAGAGAGCATCCCATGTTTTGTTTGTGGCCCTTCCTCCCACCCAGCAGGTTGTGGGCTTCTTCACCAGTTCTGGCCAGAAATTCTGGCCACTGCCCCTCCCCTGCTGTCAGTGTGCCACAGTAATTCCCCTGCAACTGTGCCATGGCATGGGAGGTGGGGTCCTGCACCCTGCTTGGATCACAGGGTCCCACTAACCATAAATGTCACTGACACAGGGTCTGCACTGCTCCTGTGCAAAGAGCAGGCTTGTCCAGGCTCCTGTGCAGTGTTCCCCCAGGGCACAAAATGGCTTCTGGATTTTATAGCCTATAGCTAAGGGCTGCCACAGAAGCAGCCCAGCCCCAGGGAAGGAGAAGCTCCCAGGCAGAGCCCTGGGATGGGCATCAGGCTGGCCCCCTACCCAGTGGAAGGGCAGACCCAGCACTAAACTTAGTTCTAGGTTGCTTCTATATATGCGTTACTGCACTTTAACCAATTATGAATGCAGGTATCTAAATTTAATACTTGACTAAATTTGTCACAATTAGCTATTTTAACTATGTAATAAGGGCATGCACATGTAGACGTGCACCCATACTACTCAGTAAACTACACTAAGGCACATTAATGCATTTCATGTAGATGCACCCCCTTATGCAGTGAATAATTAACTAACTGCCACAGGTATTAAGTAACAAAGAACAGTTTATCAAACAATTAATCAAACAATCAGTCAATCAAATGAACATCCTGCTGTTGGAGCTCCTGGCTGTAATCTGCTCATAGATGCAACCAATAATGGCTGGAAATATTGGGACCCGATTTTCAGGACTGTAGGTTAAAATGTGTTGTCTGGTCATAAGTGAACAAATTAAAAGAAAAATAAAATCCAACTCTGCCTCTGAAC
Source organism: Caiman crocodilus (assembly GCA_030014935.1). Taxonomy (NCBI): domain Eukaryota; kingdom Metazoa; phylum Chordata; order Crocodylia; family Alligatoridae; genus Caiman; species Caiman crocodilus. The sequence continues at coordinate 17,830,751 of JAGPOW010001338.1, forward strand.
AGTGAGGTGTATTTTTCGCATATGCCCAAATCAGAGGAATGCAGGAAGCAAAAAGGACATGATTTACATATTATAATATGCTGTTATAGAGCTCATTTATATGAACACATTTCAGGTCTTTTGGGGTGTTTTTACCCATGCTCCATGGAGTGCTTTATTAGAGCAGCTCATATTGAATGAGCTTTAGTTAAAACACCCCGCTTCCATTTTGAAGCACAGGAATGCTGATACATGAGGTGCAGAGGCAGGCTTGAGCACAGTAATTACAGCCTGTGTATAGACACCCTTGAAGTGTATAGACACTATATTAATTGTCCTACAGGAAGGCCGTGATCTCCTGAAGGCCCTCCATCTGCACCAAGTCCAGCCCAAGGCACCCTCAATTCTCGCCCACCATGACTTTGATGACACTAGGTTTAGGATGGGAGGCTGCCTTATTACCGCCTTGGGCACAGTGTACCGGGACCTTCGTCCCTGTGATCTCCCAGACCAACCAGGATGTTTCCCTGTATGCTGGATGTGCTCCAGGCACCCTGGCCTTAGGAGCCATATTTGGCCCTATCACCCTGATACCATGTCCCAAGCCTCACTGATGTCCTGGATGTTAGCATGGCAAAAAAAAAAAATCAAGCCTGCTTGCTCTCTAGAGGCTTGTTTATCCGTGCCCCCGCTCTCTAGAGGCTTCTGTTAGCGAGCCACAAGTCTTGTAAGCCCACCGCATGGCTACCTGCTTCTCAGGCCAGGCGTACCGTGCTACTATTCCCTTTTCAACCAGGGGACCACCACAGCACTTGCCCTTCTCGAGGAGGTGCTCTGCTGCTAATGCCCGTCTCTCCTGGGGTCCACCGCAGCAGCCAGCCTCAGGCCGAGGTCTAATGCTGCGCTAGCCTCTTGCCAGTTTGACGTGCCCTTTCTCGGGCTCCTCAATGCTGCCCCTTTGTGGGCCTCTCAGTCATTGTCCCCCACCCTTCCGGGGGCCTGCTGTACCCAGCTTGGGCTCCTTAAAAATACTGCCCCCTTCTCTGGCTTCTCAACACTACTGCTTCTTGGGCTTCTTAGTACGTGTTGCCCTCTCAGGCCTCTCCCAAATACTGCCCTCTCTTGGGCTTCCCATTGCCCCTCTGGGGCTCCTTAAAATATCACCCCCTGCCTAGGGCTTCTCAAATACTGCCCCTCTCGGGCCTGGGGGGGGGGGTCTCCTCACCCCATATTGCTGTGCCCTCCCTAGCACTGAATCACACCCTCCCGGGCGCCAGGATCCCCACACTGCTGGGGTCCCTGCTGAGGCCTCCTCCAACCCCTACCGCCTCACCCAAACCACCGGTGTAATGCAATACTAACAAAACATAACACAAGCCTCTGGCTGCAACTCAAACACAAGGCACCTAGCCATAACACAGTAAGCCTCCCAGCTACCACTCCACATCATTGCTCCAGCCTCTGGAGCTCCAGTGAGCTGTACTCACATTACTGTCTCTGGGAACTCCTGCCCCTCCAGTTACCAGCAGAGAACTACCAGCCTAGCTCTGGTTCTGGGCTTTATAGGGCCAAGCCCCGCCCCTTAGGTCAGCTGACACCTATTAGTTGCCTCAGCAACTCTCAGCTGTGCTGATCATTATCCCACTGCTGGGTTTTCCCCAGCAGCCTTTACACACAAGGAGTGGTGCTGCGAGGTGTGCCGCAACATTAATGAAATGATTATATGGCTCCTCCTTACCCCTAACAACATATCATATTTATTTGAATCCAAAATGACCTTGAATTTAAGATGATTCCTCAATAATTAGATTCCAGACATGGGACATTTATACATTTCTTACTATTTTCCATTTATAGAATCTAATTATTGGAGGATCATCTTACATTTGTTCCTCTCCCCCCCACTGCTAAAATGGGGCAAGCAGTTACATGGGTGCAGGTAGTTCAGGGGCAGGCAGAGGACGAATCCAGTGGCTTGACTCCTGCCCCCTGCCTTTCTCCAGCTTAAATCCTGCACTCTCTGGAACCTCCCTTCCCTGGCACTTGCCCTTCAAAGGTGCGTCCAGACGAACACGCACATGCCTTATGTGTAAGAGGCACGTGTTCCCTGCACTGTAAACTTGCAGTGTGGGGAGAAATTAGACCTCCGGATATCCAGGGTCAAACAAAACCCTGGGGGGAAAAAACTTGCAACTGGAGGCTCAGTCTTCAGAGACACTCTGGCAGAGTGCCTGAGCATCTCTATGATTGGCCCTTTCCCCGGTCCTGAAGCATGCTGCCTGTCTGTGCTGGGCAGACAGTGGTGCAAACTGAAGGGACCCAGCCTGGGCTTTTGCCAGGTAAGCCGGGGTTTTGGGGGTTGGAGGAGGAGACCATCCCCAACTCCTCCCCACTCCCATTCCTTCTCCCCAACCCCTGCTTGTTCCCTTAGCTCTATGCTGGCTCTCCCAGCCCTCCCACATTCACTGGCAGTACCAGAGGATGAGCAGGAGGCTGGAGACAGCTCCAGAGACATTCTCTGCTTGTCTCCAGCCTCTAGAGAGCACGGGAAGGAGCAGGATCCCTGGAGACAGCAGGGGAATGTCTCTGAGGCTGTCTCCAGCTTCCTGCTCCTTCTCTTGACGTCTCCAGCCTCCTAAGGAAGCAGAGGAAGGAGCAGGGGGCTGGAGACAGCAGTGGAATATCTCCAGGAGCTGTCTCCAGCCTCCTGCTCCCTCCAAGGCTGGAGACAAGCAGGGGAAGGTGCAGGGGGCTAGAGACCAGCAGGAGGCTGGAAACAAGCCACTGGAGATAAGCTAGAGACTTCCCCTGCTCTCTCCCGCCTCCTGCTCATTCTCTGCTACTACTGGTGAGTGGGAGGGGGGGCTGGGATAGCAAGCAGGGAGCTGGGGGAATGAATGGAGGGTGTGGGGAATGAACAGGAGATGGGGAAATGAACAGGGGGCAAGGGAAATGAGTGCAGAATGGGAACAAATGGGGCAGGGGGAATGAACAGCAGGCAGAGGGAATGAATGGGAAGGAGGAGAATGAATAGGGAGCTGGGAAGATCAACAGGGTTGTGGGGAATGAGCCTCATGTTCATTCTCCTATTCTCTCCAGCCTCTTGCTTGTCCTCCTGCTCATCTCCAGCCTCCAGAGGCTGGAGAAGATCAGGGGAATGAACAGGGGTCTAGAGACCAGTGTGGGGGTGGGGGGAGGGAGCTGTAGCCACTGGGGGGGGGCTGGGACCGTGAAGGCAGCATTGTCCATGTGCTGTGGGGGGTCTCTGCCCTGTGGGGGGCAGGGGACCATTGGCAATGTGTAGGGGATGCACGTGCACTCCTTGAGCATGGTGGTTCACTCCCTCAAAAAAGGTTCTGACAACACTGTTGGTGGTGCCTGTAGGGGGTTGCCACTTGCTCCCCCCTCCCCCCAGTGGTGTCTGCAGACAGTCAGTGATCACCGCTGCCCACTGCTGTTGCTGCCGGTGTTGTCTGTGGGTGCTTGCCACTCACCAGCCCTCCCCCGCTGCTGACAGTGCTGGTGGCATCTGCGGGAACTCCCTGCTTTTCCACTGCCATCACCCTCCCACCAGCGCAAGAGCTGCCATGCCCTGCCAGCCACTGGGAGCATGCGGTGTTCATGCAGGGGACCCACCTCTTCTAAGCAGCACCCCCACCCACAGTCCCCCTACACCTACCCACACAGTGACTCACATCCCCCCCACATCCCTCCACACCCACCCAGATCCCCTACCCCTCTTCCCACCCCCTCTGCAAACCCCACTATCCCTCCATCACACACCCACCATGTGATAAGGAAACCCAAAGCAAACATTAAAACATATAGATATCTAGGATTTATTTTATTATGATGCTATAGACACTGATAGGCTTCCATTTTTTTTTAACATTGTAAATAAAGCAATAAAACATTTGATCAGCCCTCCTTTCTCTCTCTCTTTTGTTTTAATTGTGGAAGAATGTGGATTTGGGGGTATTTTAAAAAGTGAATTTGGGATGCTGTTTCATCAGTCTAGCTAACACAAGGGGCTAGTGTCCCCAGATAACAATTGCCTGGGCTCCAGATGCTCCTGAGGTCAAGAACCCTGAGCTGCCAGCCAGGGCAGGTTTTTGTACTGCTAGGAAAAGCACAGGTGCTGGCCCCAGGCTCTAGTTCCCCCTGGCTGCAGATCTGGCAGGGTTATTTTGCCCCAAGTGACACAATTTGCTCCACAACAAAGTGCATATCTGAGCATGTGTGCTGAGGCAAAAAGCCCCACCTCAAATTTGCACTGCTTCTGTTTGAGCTACTGCAAGTGAACGTATTTACATGTGTAGATGTGCCCAAAGTGCATGTGCGCGTGCGCGCGCGCACACACACACACACATAAATATACATGGTGGCAGATCTACTGTATAATACATCTTGATGGCACAAAAGGTAAGGTATTAGCTGTGTAAGTCTAAAACACTTAGAGTGCATCCAGACAAGCGCGCATGTGCCTCTTGCCCTGCCTCAAACTCCTCTCAGGTGGGGCAAGAGGCATGTGTGGGAATGAAAAAATGTTCCCCGCACTGCAAGTTTGCCAGGCAAATACCCTATTGGGGGGCTGACCCCCCTGTTGGGTGGCCATAGCTCTTGTGTAAGGGCCAGTTCCCCTGTTGGGCAGCCATAGACCTTGTTGTGGGGGCCATTACCCCTGTGGGAGGGTAGGAAAATATATATTCATGAATTCATTAAACATGTATTCAGAGTTCACTTTATTATGATGATAAGAAACTTGCTTTAACATTGTAGATATATCAATAAAACATTGTCCAACTGATCGCTGTCTCTGTCTCACTCTCTTTATAGTGGTCTTTTGTTATACTTGTGGGGGATCATGGACTTGGGGATATTTTTATCAGGGATTTTTCAGTTTTCCAATAGGGAGCAGAATTCCTGCTAAGACCCTGCCTGCTCAGAGCTGGCACCTTGGACCCAGCTGGCTGTGGGTGACCTCCTGGCCAGTTGGGGCCAGGAGGACAGGCTTTGACAGTTTAAAGCAGGCTGCCACATCCAGAACATCTTTTGGGTGATAGCTGCCCAGATGGCTGGGCAGGGAGCACACGTGTCAGTAGTGCGGCACAGAGGCCAACCCTGCAGCCACAGTCCACTGGCAGCTGGCCCAGAGAGGCAGATGCCTCTACTGGCTGTGCAGTCCCCATCTGGGTCTGGCAGGTGCGCAGCAGGTCACAGCCAGGAAGCAGGCCCCACTGCCAGACACCTGCAGTGGATAAAAGGTACAGGAAACTCTCAGGGCTGCTTCAGCAGTTCAAGTGGCACAAGGAGTAGTGTCCCCAGGTACCGATTGCCTGGGCCCCAGAAGCTCCTGAGTGCTAATAGCCCTGAGCTACGTGCCAGGGCAGCTTTTTATACTGCTAGGGATCACACAGGTGCTGGCCCCAGCCTCTAGCTCCCACTGGCTGCAGATCCGGGAGGAGCCAGGGAGGCTTATTTTGCCTCAAGTGGCACAGTTTGTTCCACAGTGAAGTGCATGTCCAAGCACATGCACTGAGGCAAAAAGACCCTGCTCAAATTTGCACCACTTTTATCTGAGCTGCTGCAAACGCATGTGTTTGCATGTGTGGACACGCCCTTAGAGTTGACTTGGCTTACTGTAGCATCTCTGGATGTAATAATTCTAGAAGCATATTTGTGTGTTGGTTATAATACTCTCATTGACATGTTAGAATTTTGTATTAATTTCAGCATGAGCTGGATCAGGCCTAAACTTTTACTTAAAAAGTTGATTATTTTACTATACATTCAACCTCTTAGAGAAAGCCAATATATTGCATTTGCATTGAGTCCTGTTTTTCAGTCAGTTCTCTCACTTCACATATTTCTATTCTTTATAGATTCCATTATGTTTCTCATACTCTTAACTCTTTCTTTGACTGATGCCTACTTTCTTTGAAGCAGAGCAATTTTTAGTGGCTCTGTTTCACATCATTATATATATTTTGCTTGACACTTTTTCTCTGCAGTTCTTTTCAGGCTTTACCATTCTGCAATGCCCTCCTGGTATTGTGCTTTCTGCTTGTGCCTGTTCTTTCTTGGAGCTTCCTTAAACGATGCCGTTAGCTAATTTATTTTAAGAAAATAACTTTGCCTTGCCAAATGACAGTACTTCCACTGTTCTTTATTTTGTTTCTTTGAACTGAGCCAAATTAAAAGTAATTTATCTTCAGACACTAAGTCATGTCTCTTATGTAAGCCTAACTAGAGAGTATCATTATTTAGCAGGAAGTTTCTCATTGCTCATCGCTGAGTTCAAACAATTTCTTAAGATGTCTGGTGAAAAGTTAGTTGAATTTCATTTCTGGTATTCGAAAAAATGAAACATTTGGCTTTGGGTGGAGGGTGAGGTAACACTTGTTCTTGAAGTTAAGATTTGTTTCAATTGGGTGTAATTTATTTGTGTAGAAATTCATGAATAATAAACAACAAAAATTACTAGGATGGTAAGCCCTTTGGAGAATGGATTGTCTCATTGGCTGGTGTTTGTGCAGCATGACGCACAACATGCTTTTGATCCATGACTGAGATAATAATAATAATAATAATACAATTTCTTTATAAAAGGAATCAAATGTTTCCTTAGGCATATGGCAGAGGGTCCCACAGAAAGATTGCAGAACACAGGCAGCCGCTAGAAAAATGAACCTGAACCTGCCCATTCAACCCCTCTGCTTGCAGCCAAGGAAATCAGTGGGAATTGGACCAAAGAAGAGGAGGTGGTTCTGGGTCAGGAACCTGGCTGAAATTCCTAGACAGAATAGACTGCACTTGCCTGGGACTGCCCAGACATGTGCATGCAGCCTAAACAAGTTGCCTGGAAGAAGGCAAGGGAGTCAGGTCTTTAAGTACTAACAGGAGAAACAGTCTCTTAGTTGCTCTCAGTTGGGCAGGAAAGAGAAAAGGCACATTTTACTCCTTAACAAGATGTTCCTCAGAACAAGATACGATGCTGTAGACAAGAAATGAGGAAGCTATTTCAGTTTCCACACCAATCAATTACTGGCCAAAAAATACAGCTAGTGGAGACAGAAGAGAAAAGAAGCCCCTTGACTTCAGTTTCTGGAAAGGGGCTATGAAGCTAACTTTCTTCTGTCTGCTTTTTGCAGGTGAAAAAGGAAAAAAAAACCCTCCATTAGTATCCAAAGGAAGACCCATGCCTGACCAAATGGCATCTTCAAGTTTAATCTGGAACCCTACAGCCCAATGTTGGCTTTAGGCTTGTTGGTATTGGAGCAACCTCCATATCAATTCCTCCAACAAAGGGTCATTTAAAGCTGCACCATGCAGCCCAGTGCTATGCTGTATGTGGGTCTTTGAATTCCCAGCATGGGAGAGTCCACTGGCTCTCCAAAACATGGGGACATTTCTCATTCCCAGTTTTTTGTGGTGCCAAGCTGTCATAGGTGCACAGGCTGCCATCTATATGTGGGGCGTGGACCAGGGAGTTCCCCAGTGCACAGCCTACATGCAGCCACTTCAAGGTGTTCAGCATGGGCAACTATGGAATAGGGAACTCCCTGAATCCCAGCTATCCATACAGCAGACTTTTACAAGTATGTGTACAGCCAGCTGCACCCATACCAGATACTAGCGCTGGGAATCAGGGAGCTCACCAATCCTTAGCTCTCCCTTGCCTGGGTGGTCAGTCCAGCCAGATACATGCCCCAGCAGATGCATGATTGGGATTAGACAAATTTTATTATGGATCCCAAAAATCATGCATCTTGCCATGCACACAGGAATAAAATTAATTAGATCCCAATCACAAGTAAAATTAGCATCTGGATGGGTCCAGGGTATGTACACCTACTGAGTCATCCCTCTGTTTTGTGTTAACTTTATGGAATGCTAACTACATATTATTTAACCATTCCAAACAGAGAAAATTGTATTATTATTATTGTTGGATTACTACTTTGTTGATTTTTTTTTACCTTGATTGCCATGTTTTTCAGGGCCATGTATTCTTTCCCTTATTCCTTTTAATATACCACCCCTATTAACATGATCATTATTGCAATTACTTGGGTTCTGACATTGTTTTAAGGTTCTGTAGTGTTCACAGTCATGTGTTCCTTCATTCACTTCACTTCTAAGTGGTGGCATTTTGATATTACCCAGTATGAGAGACTTTCAAAATCATTAGCTCTATTCCCATCAAAGTCATGTATATGCCCAGTGGCAGAGAAGCTAAGGAATCTTACTACAGCGCTGAGGTCAGCACTGGAACTCATGCCAGAAGCCATCCCAGTTAACCCAGCTTTATGTGAGCACCTGGTCATTCAGACAGGGGTGTCAAAGGTGGCCAAACACAATGCTAGCTACATCACTCCCTTGTGTGCCTTTACCATGCTAACTAAATGGGCTGTTAGGTTTGGATGGTTCTTTCTTTCAAAACCTTTCATTATAGGAGTATCAAGCCAATGCTGAATATGTTCTGAAAGACCAATACAACTGCTTCAGAGAACCATTGGATTAAGGGTTGAAACACAGGAGTCATCCATTGAACATAAAACACAGGGCTTTTTGTTTCTAAAATGGACCACTAATAAATCACTTAGGATGAGGAATGAATGTATTCCAAAACTTGACTGTTCAAGGGCGGGCTTCAGTCTTATGCACCTGTATACAGTCCTTGAAATAACAGTATCAAATGCAAAGAAATTAAAATCAAAAGTTACAGGCTAGCTGCCCAAAATTAAGTTCAGGCTTTTTAGCCATCACTACATGCATCCTCCACTTTTAATCTTAGTTAGCTCTTGTGAAGTTTCTGTAATTCTTCTTCACTAATTAGATGGGACTAGAATACCTTAAAAAAAACTTTCTGACTTCAGTTATTGAGATTTAATGCAGCTTTTGACAACAGTTTTACAATAGTGGATCTGTTTAATATAATGTAAAAGAGAAACAAACAGTATATTGACATAATATTGTAGTATCCACATTCTCTATTAATTTAATAGGACACATTAAATTTGGGGGCTGGACCCGGTGATTTGGGGGCTGGACCTGATGATCTTATGAGGTCCCTTCCAGCCCTAATGTCTATGGAATCTATGAAACATTCACAAATACAGTATATCTGGGGCCACAAGAGTGGAATGACATAAATAACATTTGGCAGTATAACATATATTTTATCTAAAATTTTAAAAATATACTTACTTCCTATTGTAGCATACTTCACATAGCTGCTAGTAATATTTTCATGACGTAATTTCATTTTATATATTATATTATTTGTTTTTTTTAACAGCTGGGCATCTCTTGTTCTACCCTTTGTTATAAAGATGGTAGGACTAAATTATTTTTGGACTTAAACTCAGGAGATAAAATCCTTGCCTCATAATTAATGGGAATTAGGTGATGAGGTACTTGAAAATCCTTCTAGTTACCTATCTACAGCTATAAGTGCCTAAATATCTTTAAAAATCTGGCTTGTAGTGTTTTGCAGTACTGGACCAAATAAAATGGTATCAACGGCACCATAATTACCAAACTGTAAGCGTGAATTCTGCACAGAACTTCCACTAACATAGAAATTGTCTTACAGTGGGATTTTATACAAGTGTATTGGGCAGATGAAACATCCCATCAGAATTTATTTAAGCTAAATTTGTATGCATTGTTTGAAAATAATAGTAAACTTCTTGTCAAAAAGTATGTCTAAAGCATGATACTATACAATTCTTCTCTAGGCAAGGTCATTCCTGACTAACCCATCCCAGCCAAGTGTCTGTCCAATTTGCTCTTCAAAATTTCCAAGCTTGGAGATCCCACAACTTCTTTAAGTAACTTGTTTTAATGCTTGACTACTCATAGTCATTGGAAAGTTTCTTTTAACATCCAAACCACATTTCTTCTGCTTCAGCTTGAGACCATTTTTCTTAGTCCTGTCTCCTACAGACGCAGTTGAAAAGCCAATCTCCTTCTTCTCTATAATTGCCTTTAGGTAGCTGAAAACCGATATCAAACAAACTTCGTAGTGTCAGTTCTAGGCTTCCTTAACATTAACCACCTGACATTATTTATCTCATTTATTCTTTACCTCTGTATCTGTATATCAAATACATGATATGCATATGGACACAGCACAATATTTTATACAAAATGATAAGAGAGCCATTATTCAGTAAGAAATATGTTTGGCTTTGTATGGTGGACGCTTTCACAAAGCCAGAGGAATTGATTTGGTAATTAAACTTGAGACTTGAATGAAGGAAAGCTGTAGAGTTTTCATGGAGATTGGGGACTTACCTTGAAATGTTTTGCTACACAATCCAATATATGTTGTAAAGATATTTAGGAAAAGGTACAATCTAATAAGTAGAAACTGGAACAGACAGGCACTGTCCGGGTACTAGGCAATCATTTAGATGCTGGTTTGTGGGTATGTGTTGATTGCTCTCAGTCAGCTGAAATCCTAGATGAATGTCCTAAATTCTCTGCTTTTGCTATTTTATAAAAAAATGGCTTTTAAATTAAAGAAAACTTTAATCTAACAGCAGACTCATACTTTTCCTTGAGGTTTATACTGATGTTTGTTCTCCTTGCTCAGGATGTTATGGCAATCATGTTAAAAGATTTCCTTTTATGTCCTTAACCACTCTAGTTAACTTTAATTAGCCTGGGTGCCATTTAACTCAGTAGGAGTACTGGAAGTTCATGGATCAGACTCAGGTAAAATCAGAATGGATGAATAAGGTCAATTGTTATCTGCCCTTTTCTCAGGCACCTATGCCTATTTTTAAGGTCTCAAACATTTTACTTTTCAATAAAGAAATACTATTATGGGATAAGTGTGATAGTCCAATTTTGCTCACCAATTTAATTTAAACACCTCTTGTACCAGGCAGATGGCAGAAAAATATAGTAGACTCTGGACTCCCATTGAAAGCTGACCTAGACTCATCCCTGGCTTTATTGTTTTTCTTTCATAATTAGCTTTTTGCTCAGCTTTGTCCTTTTCATAAGCCTGGATATTCTTCAATTAACAAAACAGAACAAGAACAACAGGAGCTTAGGCAGCTCATGAGGTCACTTCTTGCAGGGGCTGGATTATGGCACCAAAAGAAGTCTGAAAAGCATGTATTGATCCAGTCTGACAGTTCCTGCCACATTAAGCCTCACCACAGCTGTGATATAAAGGCGCTTAGAGCTGTTATCATAAATACCATCCACTATCTTTAAAGATCATCAAAATTGCTTCACATTGTATAAGAGTTATTGTCATATAATTTGTTCAATGCATTTTAACAGCATAAATTGGTTTAGCATTTTAATACTAGCTTAAAGGTCAAATGCAGATAATTTAAGCTAACATTTATCCTATGAAAGTTATCATAGAAGCTCAATTTACTGAATGCGTGGAATGAAAAACAAATAGACTCTTCTTTATTATTCGCTTCATTTATCCATGAACTAAAAATATCCACTAACAAGTGCTTTAACATGTCCAGACAACTTCATGTAAACTAACAGACAAAAACATTTCCATGTTTTATGAGTAAAAGTATAAATTGTACTTAGAGATATAATCGTGGTTCAGAAAGCATTGCTTTATGGGTTTCTCTTAGCAATAAAGCTGTAGGGAGATGATTATAGAGCTGGAATATTTATAATTATGAATGGGAAATATGCTAAAGATCTCTCTACAAAATCCAGATCTAAATGTTTGATCATCTATTAAATTCCTGCTGGGCCCATAGAAACCTAAACTGAAAAAAAAGTATTGCTTTCCAACTTGTGACTCCTTGCAGTCTGCTCGTTGAACTAACAGCACATGAAAAAGTGCTCAGCCATCAAGCAAGGGCTTGTTTCGTGCGAATGAGAGAGACTGGGCACGTCTCCATGTGCCCCTTTGGTGCCATTGCAACTGCACCATCATCGAGTACTTACTTTTGGAAGTACAGCCCGTACTGTGCCATGCCAGCAGGGCATGGCTATTTTTAGCTGCTGTGTTGCCATAGCACTACACGCCATAGTGACAGCATCACGGTTTTGCATGTGTAGACATACACACTGAGAGGGAGTTGGGTATGAGGGAGTTATGACTGAATGCAATGTAAGTGATGGCCTCAGCAAAAGAAAAAATGTTGTGAGTGAAAGACTAGTTACAACGTATCTTTTCCTCAGAGATCTCCTCTGAAGAATTATGACTTTTGTGACCACTGATGAGGGCAACTCGAAATCCTCTGCTTAGATTGTATCAGGTCTACAATAAGACTGGTCAGGAATTTTCTGATAAGGCATTACACCAGAAAAAGCCAAGCTGTCAAAAGGGTTTTTTTCTCTGGAAACATACTAGATTAAAACACTCTTGTTGAGAAAGGTCTCCCCGGTCTACCATAGAATTTCTAGTCAAAGCCAGGAAGTCCCATTCCAGGATAGCCAATGTCCTGGTGACTAGGGTGGTCCTCTTGGGTATGCGAAACTTAGTCATACATTCATAGATGTAGGGTCGGAGGGGACCTGAGCAGATCATCAAGTCCAACCTCTTACCCTGGGCAGGAATGAATACCAGGCTTATATGACTCCCACTAAGTTAAGCTCATATGACCCCAGTTAGGTAGTTATCAAGCCTCCTTTTAAAGACCCATAAGGTAGGAGCCAGCACTACTCTTGGAAGCTGGTTGCAGATCCTGGCCACCTTAACTGTGAAGCAGTGCTTACTGATGTCTAGCCTGAACCTACTCTCAATCAACTTGTGGCCGTTATTCCTTGTTACTCCAGGAGGCACTCAGGGGAACAGGGTCTCCCCCATTCCCCTCCAGTCTCCCCTGGTAAGTTTATAGATGGCCACTAGTTCCCCTCTCAGCTTTCTCTTGTGAAAGCTGAACAAGTCCAGGTCCCTCTTCTCGTAGTGCCTGTTCTGCTGCCCCCTGACCACGCAAGTGGCCCTCCTCTGGACCCTCTCAATGCTAGTGTCATCCCTCCTGAAGTGTGGTACCCAGAACTGGACACAGTACTCCAACTGTGGCCTGACCAGTGTCGCATAGAGGGGGAGGATCATCTCCTTGGACCTGCTTATGATGTATCTGTGGATACATGACAAGGTGTGGTTAGCCTTGCTGATCATGTCCTCACACTGGCAGCCCATGTTCATTTTAGAATCAATAATGACTCCAAGATTTCTTTCTGCCACTGTGTTTTCAAGAAGGGAATTCCCCAGCCTATAGGTATGATGCTGGTTCTTCCTGACCAAGTGAAGTACCCTGCACTTGACAGTACTGAATCCCATCCTATTCACATTCACCCACCCCTGTAACCTGTCCAGGTCCAGTTGTATCCTGTCCCTCCCTTTTAGCATGCCCACCTTGCCCCAACATTGGTGTCATCAGCAAATTTGAACAAGGTGCATTTCACCCCCTGTCCAAGTCACTGATAAAGGAATTGAACAGTATGGGCCTGAAGACTGAGCCCTGGGGGACTCCACTGCTCACCTCCCTCCAAACTGAAAATGACTCATCCATCACCGCTCTCTGGGTACGGCCCCCTAGCCAATTTGTGACCCATCTGACTGTGTAGGCATCAATGCCACTGTCACTTAGCTTTTTAATGAGAATGGGGTGGGATACAGTGTCCAAAGCCTTCCTGAAGTCCAGAAAGACTACATCCACCACAACACCTGCGTCCAATGATTTTGTGACCTCATCATAGAAGGCTGTCAGGTTGGTCTGATGGGTCCTGCCCTTAATGAATCCATGCTGGTTGCCCTTGAGCATGCTCACCCTTGCTGGTCCCTCCCAGATGTGATCCTGGATAATTTTTTCAAAGAGCTTCCCCAGGACCAAAGTAAGACTAACAGGCCTATAATTGCCTGGGTCCTCCCTCCTCCCTTTTTTGAAAATGGGGACCACATTGGCCTTCTTCCAGTCTTCTGGCACCTGGTCAGAGTACCATGAGTACTCATAGAGTTGTGCCAGGGGCCCCACGATGAACTTTGCCAATTCCCTCAGCACCCTGGGGTGGAAAGCATTTGGACCTGCTGATTTGAACACGTCCAGCCCCTCCAGAAGTTCCCTAATGTTATCTTCCCTGACCTGCGGCCTGGTAGAGTCACTCCTGAGTCTATCCTGAATCTTGGTGGGGGAGAAGTCCCAGTTCCTGCTCAGAAAAATGGAGGCAAAGAATTTGTTAAAAAGGTCTGCTTTTTCACCTGTTGCAACCACCAGATTGCCAAGCATATCCTGCAGGGGCCCCATGTTGCCTGGTGCCTTCTTTTTACTCCCTGTGTATTTAAAAAAGGACTTTTTGTTGTCCTTGGTCATCTTGATTTGGTGTAGGAACTTGAGTCTCTGCCTATATGTTAGGCAAATACCCTCACCATTGGGCTGATGGAGATTCTGGAATAAGTTTGCTTTATTTCCTCTAGTCTGCCTGTTCTAAATTGTGCTGTAATGAGTCCTGGAGCACAGACTTGAGCTTAGGTCTCTGACAGCCAAGGGAGTGCCATCATCTTTGACCTACAAAATCACTCTCTCTCATGTACAATGGGTAAAGTTTGACCACAGAGATTACTTTTAGCTAAATATGGTATCTTAATAGAATATTACATGTTCTCCTTGTGGCATTTGTACAGTAAATTCACGTCTGAAAACTTAATGAGTTCATGTCATCTGGGTAAAATTTGCTTTACTCTATATTTATACAGGTAATGGGTGAAGCCTGTGAGGGTTTCATGTGTGGAATCCATTCTAATATCCTAGAGAAATGGGAGAGAGATAGCAGTTGTTATACACCATTTGGCAGATTCTGAAATAGTATAAATTGTCATAGTTACACTGGGATAAATACAACTCGGTTTACAGCAACTGAAAATCTGCCCTCCTGTTACTGGTAATAAATCTATACAATCTTGAATCTTATAGCACCTTCCTGGCCCTCTAACTACTTTTTGTGACTTTCTATGTAGGTCTAGTGTTAAGACTTCTTTATAGCTTTTAGCATGTCCACTGCACAGTCAGCTTCTCAGGAATAATCTTGTCACTGGGTGCATCTACACACATGCTTTACTTCAAAGCTGATTAATTAGCTCTGCAGTAAAGTGTCATCATCTACACACATGTCTGTATTAGAGTGCACTAAATGAATTGACTCTGTTGTAGCACAGTACTGTCCAGGACAAGTACTTTCCTACAGTGGAGCAGTTACATGCACTGCAAGACATGCATAGATGGTTATTGGTGCTAGCTGGGGAACAGGAGTGCTGCAGTGCATAGGGTTCCTGCCAGCTAGTCCTGCTCTGTAGGACCTTTGTGCCCCAGCCAGCTTTTCTGCAGCATGCTGAGCCAGAGTGGAACAGCCTCAGGCTGGAAGGCTGACCCCTGGGGCCCACTGCCAGTCAGTGCTGCTGTGCCCCAGCTCAACACACTACATGCTAATTGCATGCTATTTCTACATGCTAATTGCACATGTAGATGCACCCACTGTGTTTCAGCTGGAGTTTTCACTCCCTGGTGACTGCAATGGAGACTTACAAAGATACCTGTTTCTTAGTTTCATAGTTGGTAGGGTTGGAAGGGACTTGAGCAAATTGTCAAGTTTGACCCCCTGCCATGGGCAGGAAAGAGTGCTGGGGTCAAATGACCCTGGCTAGGTGATTATCTAGCCTCCTTTTGAAGACCCCCAGGGTAGGAGTGAGCACCACTTCCCTAGGAAGTTGGTTCCAGGTCCTAGCTGCCCTGACTGTGAAATAGTGCTTCTTGATGTCTAGCCTGCTCATCTTGAAGATGAAGGGAAAAGCTCTTATCTGACAAACCTGGTTTATTAATTTTAATTTACAGGCCTCAGTAGTGTGAAAAGTACCTTGCAGTACAGATGAGACCTGTTCCACACCTTCTAGCCCAAATAAATCTATTAAGCCCAAAAGCTTAATAGTGTCATCCCAGATTTTCAAAAAATCTCAACAGTTCACATCCCTGATTTATACTTAAGTGGCCAGGTTTGAAATCCAGGCCCAATTTACTTCAGCTAGGAGAAACTTTCATACCTGATTATTGAAAGTGCTCCATTCTCACTGTCATCACCTTATTGGTGAAAGATGATTGATGCAGAACAATTTTGAAAACTTGGCGCCAAATGAAATTGGTGAATGCTTGTTTAAATACAGTCCCTAAGTTCAAACTGTGACAAGAAAATTATAAGGGGTCAATAAAGATTAGAAGGATAAGGATCACTGTAAGTAGACTATGGAATTACTCACCGAAAGTATACATGACATGGTGAAGCAGGTTTGTAATAAAACACATAGTTATGTGTGTGCATATATAGGCAGAAATAGCCAAGTTTCAGCTGGGCTATTTTATTTTACATTCCTTTAATAATAAGAATGAATAAGTTATGAGATCAGTAAGATTAGTCTGGTGATGATCAATGTTCACTTATATGCATGTGTACCTGCATGCATATTTGAGAGAGGGAGTTGGGAGGGAACAGGGACAGAAAGAAAACTGCACATATTGATTTATTCTCGGCCATGGCAGGGGCGTACTTCTGAGTAGAGCCTTGTAGCTACAGCAAAAGCATCAGGATGTTTGGCTTGAAAGTTCTTGTTTCTTCAGGCCTTATGACACGTACATTTTGTTTCTGGTGAAATGGTCATTACAAATAATTGAGAAGTATGCACCCAGGATAGAAAGGGCTATAAGACAATCCTCCATGTATCACTCATCTGTGAAGCAGATTAGGACATAATTCAGTCTGACCTGTGAACACTGTGCAGTTTGTTGAGCAGTCAGCTAGCCATACTCTCTGCTTCCCTCTTTAGCTGATGCCTATTCTCTAAGATGTCCTCAGTCACCTGAACTGTAGTGGCAAGATGGTGGTACCAGTACCTCAGCTTGGGAAAAGAGGGGCTACTGGAGGCACAGAGACTGAACCAGAGAGTTAATAGGGAGGGAGGAACCAGGAGCAATCAGAGAAACACAGAGATAAATCAGGGACTATTCTTAAAAGTGAAGGGCTTCTTGGAGGAAACAAAGCAATGAGATCTACCAGAAAAGCTGCTGTAGGAAGCAAGCCCTCTTCTATCTTGTGCTTCAATGTCACCACAGAAGGGGAACGTGATTTAACAGGACGAATGCTAATACACAGAAATGCTCTCCTTTCTCTCTTTCTCCCCCTTCTCTCTCTTTCAATATTCCCAACCCCTTAGCTCCTCTGGTTACTCCTGGCTTCTCCAAACTGTCTCTAGCTTCCCAAGGGTGTTCTCCATTCTTTGGTAAGGGTAGGAAGGAATAAGGTTGTGCTTCTTCTACCTATGATCCCTTTGCTCAGGCAGCTCATAAGGGAAATCTAGTTTTCATTAACTCCAAGCAGTGTTTTTTAAAAAGGTACTTGTGTGAGTATGCAAGTTACCAGTAAACCCACTAAATAAGTATCACAAAATGTCCCATACAGAATTTCAAGTAAATTGAGAGTTATGGAGAAGTGAGATGTAAACTAGATCTGGATGAACAGTTCATAAGAAATAATTAGTTTGTCAAGTTTTACCTCTTTCTATTCATAAACAGTCCATAAACTGGTCAGGTTTCTCAAATGAATCATGTATTCAGAATTGGGATAACTGATCTTTTACCCCTGAAAAACACAAATTTGATAAAAACAAAACTTTCACTGAAAAAAAATCACCTTAAGAAAATTACCACAGATGAACTCAGAGAAATTGCAGAAAACAGCTGTTTAAGCTTCATCAGCATTGAAAAATGTTCCTTTGATGAGGTGTTTTGTTTGTTCTGCATTAGAACAGTTTTGGGGGAGGGAGTTAAAATACAGAAAAATGAATACTTTGATTTTTAAAAGTAACATTTTCTCATTTAATTTTTCTTTTTCTTTTTCAAGTGATAGGAAGGTAACAGAAATTAATGCTTTTTTCCACATCTTTTTCTTCCAATGGAAAAAAAATGAAGAGGCAAAGAGGTTTTCCTTTCTCTCATGTCCCCCCCACCCTTATTTTTACCTTTTATTAAGCTGTTAAATGTGTAAAATCTTGCATCCTTGCTCCTTGATGTAAACTCCTTGAGACAGCTACAAGAAAAGTACCATGAACAAGGGAAACTTATGTACATAACATTTGTCGATCTCAACAAATTCTTGATTTTGGCAGCAGAGGTGGTTTGTTCCAAATCCTGAAGAAGACTGGCTGCCCTTCTAAGCTCCTGATGATCATCAAGTCCTACGTTGGTATGCGTGGAATGGTGCATTCAATGGGTCATGTTGAGTAGAATTTGAAATCAAGACTGGTGTGAAACAGGACTGTGTCCTAACTCCAACGCTTTTGGGGATTTTCTTCACTGTCTTATTTAAATAGGCATTAATTGGCTGTTAAGAAGGAGTATACTTTCAAACCAGATCCAAGAGGAAACACTTTAACCTTGCTCATCTCAAAGAGAAAATGAAAACCCAAGGCAGACAAGGTTCCTTGGGTGAATCTGATATCTTTTATTAGACCAACCCAAATAGTTGGAGAAGAGTTATTAAGCAAGCTTTTGGGTTCAAAAACCCTTCATCAGGCTAAAGAAGTTTCAGCAGTTGGTGTGTGCTCTTTTGGTGATGAGGTTAGCGAGGTTTGGTGCTTGTTTGAAGGCTAGGATGGGTAGGTCTGGGAAGATCTTTTTAAGAAGAGGGTCTCTTTCTATTATGGGCTGCAATTATTTGAGGATTTTCCATACAGGTTCAAGGGAGGGGTGGTGGGTCTTTCAAATGTGTGATCTATCTCTCTGGAGGAGTGTCCTTGTTGGGTGAAAGCCTTTTGAAGACTGGTGAGGTGGTGATCCCGGGTGTTCTCTTCAGTGCAAATGCCCACCTTGCAACATTCCAACCTCAGACTTGATGAAAATGAAAGCAGCAACCAACCCACAAATATTATCAATCTCTCCACACACATGCTTACCAAAACTGAAGTCTGTCCTTTCTAAAGGCCTACATTTCTGTCCAGAAAAATACTCTAATAAAATACTTCAATGTGGAGAACTAGAAGAATTCTTCCTCCACCTCCACCTCAAGGAATATTACCACGACCAAACTGAACCCACTCCCAACTCATTCTCTGACAACATTCAGGAAAGGTCAATACCAAAAAGCCCCCCAAAAATTAGATTGGACATCTCACAGTGGATGAAACCCTAACCTTGACCACTAGATTGACTGCTTCAGGGAAAGAATGAACAATGAAATAATCAGCAACACACGTCACCACAACAAACTCTCTCTACAAGAGAAAAAGGCCATAGAATCTCTAAGATCTAATCACCAAATAGTAATAAAACCAGCAGGTAAAGGAGGAGCCATAGTCATCCTAAACCATGAAGACTACATAAAGGAAGCCAACAGACAGCTCTCTGACACCACCTATTACAAAGAAGTACAAGAAGATCCAACTCCCCTTTTCACCAAAAAACTCAACAATATCATCAAATCATTTCTATCAAGACTACAAGAAAAAACTACAAGCCTTGATCCCCCCCACTACCTAGCCCAGAGACTTTTTACATGATCCCTAAAATCCACAAACAAGGGAACCCTGGCAGACCTATCATATCCAACCATGGGACCCTAACTGAGGAAATAGCAGGTTTTGCAAATCAATCCTACAACTGCTTGTCACCCACAGAGCAAGTTTTGTACCAGACACTACAGACTTTCTACCGAAACTTAAAAATATAGACCACCTTCCCAGCAACACACTCCTAGCCACGATGGACATTACCAGCCTATATACCAACATCCCACACCAGGATGGCATCCAAGCCTGCCTTACATATCTACAGGAACAAGATTACAAGTCAGAATACAGACCCAAAGATATTACTGACCTTATACACTTCATCCTCACACACAACAATTTCAGTTTTAATAATCAACACTTCCTCTAGATGATGGGAACAGCTATGGACACTAAAATGGCCCCACAGTATGCCAACCTTTTTATAAGCCACCTGGAAGACTTCCTCAAGAACTGCACCATCAAACCCTTGCTATACTTAAGATACATCGATGACATCTTCATCATTTGGACTGAAAACTTACAATCTCCAATTGAGTTCCATGATAAATTCAACAATCACCATCCCTCCATCTGACTTTCCCTAGAATAGTCCAGCACCAGCATCTCCTTTTTAGATACGATGATCAGTATCCAGAATGATAAAATATAGACCATGTTATACACGAAACCCACAGACCAACACACACATCTACACAGACCCAGCAATCACCCTAAACACACCAAAAAAGCTGTGATATACAGCCAAGCCCTCAGATACCACTGCATCTGTACTGAAGAGAACACCCGGGATTGCCATCTCACCAATCTTAAACAGGCTTTCACCCAACAAGGACGCTCTTCCAGAGAGAGAGATTGCACGTTTGAAAGAGCCACCTGGATACCACGTGAGGAACTGCTGCAGTACAGACCCTCCCCTCCCCCCAAATCGCACACCACTGGTTATGACATACCAGCCCTCCCTTGAATGTGTATGGAAAATCCTCAAACAACTGAAATCCATACTAGAAAGAGAACCTATTCTTAAAAAGATCTTTCCAGAGCCACCCATCCTAGCCTTCAAACAAGCACCAAACCTCACCAACCTCATTACCAGAAGCAAACTTCCTCAAGCCCAAAACACACCAAAAGGATCCAGACCGTGCCAGGACAAGAAATGCAAAACCTGCCAACACATCTCCCCCACCCCCACTATTACTACACCCCACAACAGAGCCATCAGCATCCCTGGATCTTACAACTGCACCTCCAAAAATGTAAAATATCTCATCCAATGCACAAATACCCTGATGGAAAATACGTAGGAGAGATCAGACAACAACTGCGCACCAGAACTCCACTTCATCAGCCTCCTGGATACTAAAAATCATGGACTAAATATAGACATTGGATTTATGACATATTATAACCTGCCTGACACCTGACTCACCAGGTATCTCTCCACTTTCTTCCCCCTTCTCTCTCTTTCCCTCCTCCCCCCCCCACCTGTCTCTCACTCATTGACTCTTCAATCTGCATTTTCACTGACTGCCTGTCTTGTATGCATACCAGCCCAGCCGCTGGCTTCTTTACTTTTCATTCATCCAGGAAGAGCACACACCAACTGCTGAAACTTCCTGAAAGCTTGCTTAATAACTCTTCTCCAACTATTTGGGTTGGTCTAATAAAAGATATCAGATTCACCCAAGGAACCTTGTCTGCCTATGTCCTTAGATCAACACAGCTACAACCTACACCCCTACAATGAAAACCCAAAAAAATTCTTGACTATGAAATTCTCTTTGCCAATGATGCAGCAATTGTTAGTCATTCAGAAGCAGGACTGCAAATCTCATGGATCACCTTTCTCATACTTGTGATTATTTTGTGTGACCATTAACCTAAATAAGACAGTATGCATGGGTCAACAAGTTGACTGCCCTTCCAAAGATAAAATAAATGATAAAAGTCTGGAAGTGGTTAAAAAACTCACTTATGTGGGCTCAACCATTTTGCAAAATCTTGACTTGGAAGCCAAGATTAACATTTATATTGGAAAGACAAGCAATGCCAGGGCTAAACTTCAAAACAGAGTTTGGAAAAACAGTGCTCACTCTGTCGACAAAGATGTCTACCTACAGCACTTGAGTACTTAGCTTGATAGTACATGGCAGCAAAACATGGACTCCTTATGGTAAGAAAGAAAGAAAACTGAATTTCTGGCTTTGATGTCCCCACCAATTCTGAGCATAACATGGCATGACAAAATCTCCAACTTCATTGTTCTGAAATGGACCAAGAAACCTAGTAAGTCCATGCTCCTGAGACAGAGATGTCTCTGTTGGTCAGGACAAGTGAATCATATGAGTGATGGCCTAATCCCTAAGGACATACTCTGCGGTGAGCTGGCCCCCAGCAAATATCAACTTGAATGGCCCAAACTCCATTTTGTTTATGTTTGCAAGAAAAACCTTTGTAAGCTGCACATTGATAGCCAACACTGGGAATCAATCATTGCAGAGTGCTGTGAATGGAAAGTTGCCATGCAGTAGGGTCTACATTGCTTCAAGTTGGAGAGGGTCATTGATGACCTACAAAAGAGGTGTCAGAGGCAGACAAACCAAAACGGTACTTGGCATGCTTGCTAGAGGGTCTACTTGGCATGCTTGCTAGAGGGTCTGCCACTCAAGAAGGTGTGGTGGTACCCAGTAACACACCAAAAGTGCGATCTCTGTGGTTTCCCAAGACTGATGGCTGCCAGTGATGAAAGATGTAAAATCCCTGTTTTTTTTCCTCCCATAATAGAAAAAGCTGAGAGTCAAAACTATCAGCACTGAGTTTTTCTCTCTGACACAAAGTGTAAAATAAAAAGTATGCAATAAATAATAAATAAATAACTCACAAAATTGGCATATTTAATGTTTTTTCCAACAAATTTTGTTGGTAGAAATGTGCTGTAATTGTTATTGTTCTGTAAAGCAAACACTGAATAATTCTGTTACTTGTGGATGAACAGTTTGTTATGAACATGCATGACCTGTAATTTGAGCTAAGAACATAAGAATATAAAAAGTGCTATATTGTGTCAGACCAAAGGCCCATGTACCCCAGTATCCTGTCTCTGACAATGGCGGGGGTGGTTTCATTAGAGCAAGAGCATTGAACTAGATATATATAGAGCAGGAGGGTCAAACTCATCTGGCCCCAGGACTAGTTCATATCCCACCCATGCAGGATCCAGTGCCTGTGGTACTCTCTCCAACCAATCCGGGACTATGCTACACGTAATGCTTGCTCAATCCAATCTGGGACTGCACCACGCATGACATCTGCTCTGGCCAGGTGGGATTCAAGCTGCATGAGGCACCTACTTAAGCCAGATTGGGAGGTGAGTGGCATATGGCATCTGTTGCCACTGGGTTTATAACCCAGATACCTTATTCCAGGCAAACCCAAACTATCAGACTGACCAGGACTTCTTCCATTCAACAATGGACAAATGTTATTGATACACAGTGACAGCAGATAAGAGTAATGTAGAGAAAGCTAACAAAATAACCCCCATGACTCTATATCTACCAGTCCTAGGATTTACAGAAGAAAGGTAGAGTGGGCCAGTATGGGAGCTTTACCCTGTGGTTCTTTCTTGAATGTCAGATGTCATCAGCTTTGGAGGCTGAGGGCTGAGGTCCACCCCGCCAAGTGGGGTGGGCAAGAGAGGCTGATGGTATGCCCTCTGTCCATGGTGGCTTCAAGATCCCCTCCTTGGGGAACTTTTGCTGCTCTGAAATTCCTCCTTTTGTATTCTTTCTCCTATGATAACTTTATTTCTGAGGATCATTGATTTGTCTCCCTGTGGTCTTCATATTATCCACATTCTGTTGTGTCAGCATATTCCTTTTTTCCACAAACCTATGACATGCACACATCTTAATTTGGTCATTTACTAGTGTCTTAATTTTAGTAGGTCTGGCCTCCTAATTTGGTCTGTCTACCAAAACTGGAAATCCCAGAGGGTTTGCAGTGGTTACCTAATGCCAATGTGTCATAGTCTTTTATCTTAACAATGGCCCACACTTGTTGGGAACAGATTTGAAGGGCTAAAGCAGCAACCAAACTAAAACTAGCAATGGGAGTCAAAGATAACAAGAAGTTCTTCTTTAGGTATACAGGGAATAGGAGGAAAACAAATGGGAGCATGGAGCCACTGCTCAACAGCTCAGGACAGCTGGTTATCGGCACTCAGGAAAAAACTCAACTCCTGAATGACTACTTTGCTTTGGTCTTTCACTGGGCCAAGGGAAAGCTCATGCCAGAGTGGGTATAGAATGAGCAGGGTAGGAATGACTGCCTTCCTGCAATTACCATAGAACCGGTGTGTAATCATTTGAAAAAAAATAGACATATGTAAATCAGCAGGGCCGGATAAACTTCATCCAAGGGTGCTGAAGGAGCTGGCTGAAGTCACTAAGAGAATGTTGACAAAACTTTTCCAAAGCTAATGGTGCTCTGATGAGGTCCCTGAGGACTGGTAGAAGGCCAATGTTGTGCCTAACTTCAAGAAAGGGAGGAGGGAGGACCCACGTAACTATAGGCCAATCAGCCTAACTTCTATCCTCGGGAAGATCCTGGAAAAAGGTGTCAAGAAGTCTATATGTGATAGGCTTGCAGAAGGTAGGATTCTGAATGACAGCCAGCATGGATTCATCATGAGCAGGCCTTTTCTTCCTAACCTCATGGTCAGTGTCCCACGGACACCGGGGCTAGAGGGAAACCTTGGCCCAAAACCAAAAGGAAACAAAAATGCATATTTACCCTTTGCAGGAGTCGAAGGCAGCAGAGGCGCACACTCCAGGAAACCACCCGCGCAGTTTATTAGCTACAATTACATTCAGCTGAGACCTGGTGACGTCAGTGAAAGACGCCACCCAGTGGGAATAAAGTGCAGTGCTGGGGGCACAGGAGGGGTGCTGCAGGAGAACGCGAAGCCCAGAAGGAAGCCTGAAGTGGAAGCAGGCACCCACAGGGTGTCTCTGCCTTGGGCAGGGTAAGCTGCTGCAGTGCCAGGAGCGGCGAGAGCAGCGAGAGCTGCAGCCACGAGGACTCCAGCTGTGGAGCCGATGCAAGAGCCGGTAGGAGAGCAGGTACGGGAACCAGCGGTGAAGGAACCGGTGAAAGAGCCAGCAGGGACGCTGGTGAAGGAACCAGTGGAAGTGCCAGCAGGGACACCGGTGAAGGAACCGGAGAGAGAACTGGCAGGGACACTGGTGAAGGAACTGGTGGGAGAGCCGGCGGGGATACCAGGGAGGAAGCACGCAGGGGCCACAGAATCTCGGGTCTCGTAGTCCTCAGACTGGAACCCAGCTCAAGTCACCAAGTCGAGTGGGTCGGGGACGAGGGAAGAGCCGAGGCGGGGCTGGTGGTAAGAAGCTGAAAGATACACGACTGAAGGTGGCATTAGCTAGGGTGTTGGGGAGGTTGGAGCCCCGTGAGTGCCCACCAAAGGCGTGTTGGCACTGGAGGCCACGGAGAGGGGGACCCCACCACTGAGGGTCCAGTTAAGACTGCGGCTGGTGAGTTCCAGGTATCTGCCACCGTCACCCAGGGCACCCTCTGGGGACCCTTCTGCGGGACCAGGGCAGACCTGGTCAGCTACCCACGCAAAAGTAGCCAAGGAATGCCTTTTGGAGCAGAGGCGGGCACAGTCAGGTCACTCGCCACTTGGATAAGGGACAGGAGGTTGACGTATACCTTGGCTTTCAAAGGCTTTTGATCTAGTATCCCACAATGTTCTTGTGAGTAAATTGGAGGACTGTGGGCTTAATCATGAGACAGTTAAGTGGGTAGGAAGCTGGTTGCAGGGCAGGACCCAGAGAGTTCTAATGAATGGATCTGTGTCGTCTTGGCAAGAAGTGGCCAGTGGTGTCCTTCAGGGGTCGATGCTTGGTCCAGTGTTTTTCAACATCTTATCAATGATTTGGATGGGGAGCTGAAGAGCTCACTGGCCAAGTTTTTGGATGGTACCAACTTATGGGGAAGCGTAGTCATGCTCGAAGGTAGGCTGCAGGTACAGGCAGACCTAGACAAGCTAGCAAGTTGGGTGGATCAAAATTAAAATAAGTTTAACATCGAGAAATGAAAAGTGTTTCATCTGGGGACACCCCCCCAACCCAGCCCCCCACACCTACAGGCTTGGCAACCATGAATGAAAGGGACCTGGAGGTAATAATAAACTGTTAGACCCTGACTCCATGAGGCACCCAACAACTAGGGAGATGACGGTCCAATTGCTCATGGATCCTGTTATTTATTAGCCAGAGCAAGCAGGGAACAAACAATACTTGCACACATTGCTCGCAACAGCTTTATTTACAATGGAGACAGGTTTGGGCGAGCTTCCTCACAGACACCCAGTCTATGAACACAGGAAGCAGCCACAAACAATAGTTCTTTTCACATTTGTACACTTTAGTTCAGCTTCATTAACGTTCACTCCACCTTTATCCCCCCTCCTGTTCCACCCATTTCTTCTACCATCTTACACTCTGCCACTGTTTACTGTTTGCTTCATCAGCATAGGATTGGCTATGCATTTCCTTCATTTACATGCCTCTTTGCTAAGAGCACATGCGTAGAGCAATGAACCTGGCTACTCTTAATCAACTACTGGTTCTTTCTAGTTTTCTGCTGACTTTAGCAGCCTCTCTAAGGTCTGGCTTCTACCTTATTTCCTAATGATAGCTGTTGGTTCACATCCTGTTTCCTTTTTCCCAGTGATTTATTCACCCTATAGACTATAGAGCATACTATCCCTTTTGTTAAAGAAACTACTTGCCAAAGTATCTGTAAAGTCAGCAGCTTTTCACTAAGACAGATTAAAACCTTGTTCCAGCTGCAGATCTAATGCTCCCCAAAAATTCACAGTGTTACCTTTACATAAACCACAGTATGAATATGAGCTAGCAATGTGATGCCATAACTAATAGGACAAATAATACCCTGGCATGAATTAATCAATGCATCTCCATTGAAATTAGGGAAGTGATTCTTCCACTCTACTCGACATTGGTGACACGGCAGCTGAAGTACTGCACCCAGTACTGGGCACCACACTTCAACACGGACGTGGTAAAGCTCGAGAGAGTCCAGAGAAAGGCCACCCATATGATCAGAGACTTGCAAGGCAAGCCATATGAGGAAAGGCTGAGGGAACTGGGACTCTTCAGCCTGAAAAAAAGAAGGCTGAGTGGGGACTTGATAGTAGCTTACTGCTACATCAGGGGCGTACATCAAAGGCTCGGTGAACAACTGCTCACCAGGATGCCCTTGGGAGAAGCCAGGAGGAATGGCTATCAACTCCTGGAATACTATTTCAGGCTCAACATTAGGAAAAAGTTCTTCACAGTCAGGGTGTCCAGACTGTGGAATAAGCTCCCTCCAGAGGTGGTGCAATTGCCTAACCTGGAACTCATCAAGAGGAGACTGGATGGTCACCTTGCTGGGGTCACCTGACCCCAGTTGTCTTTCCTGCCTGATGCAGGGGGCTGGACCCAATGATCTTCTGAGGTCCCTTCCAGCCTCACAATCTATGAAGCTTTGTTATGAGTTTTCAGGGAACACTGTGCAAATTTCCCTGTTTGTCTGTTGGACTCAGATAAGGCATGTGCCTTGAAAGAAAGCTGAGAATGTGAAACTTTGTCACAAACAAACTTTTAGAAACCAATTAACACTTGCCATTCACTTGGACCATTGTTTTATATCTACTATACCTAAAAGCCAATTCCTAAAAGCCAATCTCTAAATATCATTTTCTAGCCATCAGTGCTATCAGCATCCACTCCAGCTGGTTTGGGGTTGACATCAGGTGCAGCACAGATCCCTGATCAGCCAAAGGGGGCATCCGATATGGCATGCTGGGTACCCATAGAGCTTCTGCCTGCTCCCATCCCACCCTGGCATGCTGATCCAGAACCTGCTCTGGCTGTTTGAGAACTGCACCACATGTGGCAGGTGCTCTGGGACCTGTACTGCATCTACCTCAGACCAGGAGTGAGTGCAGTACGTGGCTCACATCCTGGACTGGCCAGAGTGAGTACTGAGAGCACTGGATTTGATATGCAGGGAAGGGGGATCCTGGGTGTATGATTGGGCTCTGTGGGCCAGATCCTGCCTATGGGCCATATCTCTGACACCCCTGATCTAAAGTGATCTACACCCTATTCATTACCATCCCTGACATCCACTACTATTAATTTAGAGATACCAGAAAACATCTCTAACCATTCTACCCAACAACTATTAATAGATTTATCTTTGTCTAGGCCCTTTTTGAACCTGACTATGCTATCTGCCTCCACCCGTTCCTGTGGCAATGAATTTCACAGTTAATTACATGTTGCATAAACACATTCTCTTGTTAGGGGTAAGTTACCTCTTACATGTATATCATTCTAGGGACACTTAAAACACAAATGTCTGCATGTTAAAACTCATTAACTCATACTAAGTGCCCTCTGGGTATCTTAATGTTACACTACTTCAGATAACAGGTAATTGTGTGCCTTCCTACTTAGTTCTTGTTAAAGTAACTTTGGTCTACTCCATGAAGAAAAAACAAGCTATTTATAGTCCCCCAATATCCCAGAGTGCACTACTCACAGTCTCCTGCTTCTCTACCCAGAGCAGGGATAGAGAGCAGGTGGCCTGGGGCCTAGCCATGCGCCTGTTGACAAGTGGCAAGTCAGAACTGTGCAGGCAAGAAAAAGTATCACCCCTGAATGTGCAACTACTCGCAAAAAGTTTTAATTTTAACACCACGTAACATTCCAGTATGGGCTAAGTGTAGCATATCATTTCACCCTCAGTTGTAAACCTGTCTCCTATTAATTTCTATATGTGTTGTCTATCTCTAGTATTTTGGCACTCAATAAATAATTGTTCCCTGCTCACTTTGCCTACTCAGTCTTCTCCTTTCCAAACTGAAGAGGCCTAGCCTTTTCAGTCTCTTCTTGTGTGGCAACTGCACCACGCCCCCAATCATTTCAGTTGCCTTTTTCTGTACCTTTTCTAATTCTACTACATCCTTTATGAGACGTGGAGAGCAGAACTAAATGTATTTTCGAGAGGTGACACACCATGGATTTTTATAATGGCATGATGATGTTCTCCATTTTGTTTTCAATTCCATTTTTAATGTTGCCCAACATTTTATTGGCTTTCTTAGTCACCACTGCACATTGAGTCGACATTTTAAAGAACTAATCTATAATGACTTCAAGGTCTCTGCTGAGTTGTAACACTTAGTTCAGAACTCAGCATTGTGTACATACAGCTGAGATTATTTTCCCCCAACTGCATTACCTTGCACTTGTTGGCAATGAAGTTCATCTGACAATTTTTTGGCTTGCTCATTTAGCTTGGTAAGATTTTCTGCAGTTCCCCTCTGTCAGGTTTGACCATTCACTTTTGACTACCCCAACCTTCACCTGTCTCTCTTCTGAAAAGTGAACATTTAGCTTTATCTTTACTTCTGACCTTTTAGCTGTCTCCCAGTCCATGAAAGAACCTTCCCTTCAGTCCTGTGGGAACACAGGTGTTTTAAAAGCTTTCATGAGGGACCTTGTCAAAAGCTTTATGAAATTCCATTTATATTATATCAATTGGATCTCCCTTGACCATGTGCTTGTTAGTACCCTCAAAGCACTCCAAAACATTGGTGACGCAGGATTTCCCTTTACAAAAACCATGCTGACTCTTTCCTAGCAGATTATATTTGTCCAGGTGACTCTAATTTTATCCTTTATTATAGATTCTACCAACTTGCCAGGGATAGAAGTGAGACTTACTAGTTTATAATTCCCAGGATCACCTCTAGAGCCCTTTCTGAAGATGAGTGTTAGGATGGCTGGTAACCTGGCACTGCTCTGGAACAGAGGCCATTTGAAATGATAGGCTACATATTATTGCCAATAGTGTTGCAATTTCATCTTGGAGTTCCTGCAAAATTCTTTGGGAAATGGTGTCTGGTCCTGGGGACTTCTTACTATATAATCTACCAAGTTGTTCTAAAACTTCTTCTATTGTCACTTCTATATAGTCCAACTTTTCAGGCCTATCTACTAGGAAGGAGTGGGAATTTCCTCAGTATCTTCTCGGATAAAAATGGATGCAAAGCATTTATTTAGCTTCTTTGCTATGGCCTTATCATCCCTGAGTCTACCTTTTACACCTCGGTCATCTTCTGGTCTCACTGGCTTCCTGCTTCTGAGATATTTTTTTAAAGTTTTTATTATTAACTAGAGCATCTTTTGATGGACATTCTTCAACTGTGTAATATAAATACAAAGGGAAAAGACACAGAAAACTGAACAAACATTTATTGTAATATATCACAATATTTTGCAATGTTTTTTGAGTTCCATTGGACGTAAGAAAGGGAAAAATAAGCTGAACATAGAAAAAAAACTATTTTTATTAATCTGTGGGATATTCTTCCACAGGAGCTGGAAGATGCATCACTTGTGACTTTTAAAATTAAATTAGAGCAATGAAGAGTACACTGTAGGAAGATGGATTTCTCAGTCAAGGGAAGTATGGGTTGGATGAATAGACTGTAAGGTGGATAGAAAGCTAGCTGGATCATTAGGCTCAATTGCTTAATGCGTACTGATCAATGGCTTGAGGTCTAGTTGGCAGCTAGTACCAAGTGCAATACCCCAGAGGTCAGTTCTGGGGCCAGTTTTGTTAAATATCTTCAGTAATGATCTGGAAGTTTGGATGGATTGTACCCTAAGCAAGTTTGCAGATGACACCAATTTGGGGGGTGTAGTAGATATGGTGGAGGGTTGGGCTAGGATTCAGAGTGACTTAGACAAATTGGAGGATTGGGCCAAAACAAATCACATGAGGTTCTACAAGGACTAGTGTGAAGTCCTGTACTTAGGATGGAACAATCCCATGCACCGGTACGGCCTTGGGGCTGGCTGCCTGGGAAGCAGCCCTGCAGAAAAGGACCTGGGGGTTACAATGAACAATAAGCTCAATATGAGCCAGCAACGTGCTCTTGCTGCATTGATAGGTGTGTTACCAGTAGGCTAACGGAGGTCATTATTCCCTTCTATTCAGCATTGGTGAGGCCACATTTGGAGTACTGTGTTCAGTTCCAACCCCCCCCCAATCCTCCTCTCACTACAGAAAGGATGTGGATAAATCGGACAGAGTCCAGCAGAGGGCAACAAAAATGGTGAGGAGGCTGCTGGGGCTAGGCACATCACTTATGAGGAGAGGCTGAGAGAACTGGGTTTATTTAGTTTAGAAAGGAGAAGACTGACAGGGGATTTTTAAAGGTATCCTTCAACTACCTAAAGTGGGGTTTAAAAGAGGCTGGAGCTAGACTGTTGTCAGGGGTGGCAGATGACAGAACAAGGAGCAAAGGTCTCAAGTTGCAGCAAGGGAAGCTTAGGTTAGATATTAGGAAGAATTTTCTCACTAGGAGGGTAGTAAAACACTGGAACAGGTTACTCAGAGAGGTGGTGGAAGCTCCATCTTTGGAGGTTTTCGAAGCCTGGCTAGACAAAGCTTTAGCTGGGATGATCTAGTTGGGGATGGTCCTGTTCTGAGCAGGGGGTTGGACTAGATGATCTCGTGAGGTCCCTTTTAATGCAAATTTTCTATGATTTCTAAATTTCTGAAGACTATCTAATAGCTGAGTTTGTCTCAATATTTTGACATGCCTAAAATTTAACTAAAATTTACCATTATTTGTTCATAATAAAGACAAGAAACTACTCTGAGATCGGTTTTTGCAAGGTTATTGAAATATGACTAACTCTAATAATTCTAGCACTGGTCAAGGAGAGAGAAAACTACTGAAGGAAGTAAACAGGCACTGTGCATTTAGACTGTGTGGGAATACTAGTAGGCATCAAGAACATATTAGTAATAATTATGTTAATTATCAACTATCAGTTTGTCAGCCACAGTGTCTAAATTACCTGAGTATAATATATGTGGAGTACCTTTCACATGTGGACAAATAACAATCTGATAAATTTAAAAAATGCTCCAAATGCTCACCTCTTTTTTTTCTTTTTTTTGTTTTTATGCATGAAAATGTCATTTTTATGCACAAACACTTAAAAAGGAGGAATTGGTGCCAGGCACAGTAATGGGCACCAGTCTTTTTCTTTATTGAGTATGATGGCAATATACTTGTGGAAGGAAATATTCTAATCTCATTGTCCTTCATTCATTTCATAAATGGAACTGCTACCCAGGTCAACGGGGTTTGTACATGTGGCAGGAATATAGAGTATTTAATAGAGAGCTCAGAGTCTAATTTATTTCCAAAATGTGAATTTGGAGAAAGATTGTGAGGGTGAGTTGACTGCAACTCACGCTGCTGTAAGAGAGGTCCATCTTGAGAGCTCAATATTAAACCCCGTGGATAACTGAGAGCAGGCATAATTTGAAGATTAGAATTTTATGCTAAAGCTGGCAAATGTAGTTGACAAGGAGGGATTTTTTTAGGCACTGCCCTCATCCTGGAGTGATATATATACAGAAAGTTACCTTCAGGGTATGCATTGCATTGGTGTTATGAAAATGGAAATGTTTTGGCTTGCATCTCCATTTCTGAAAATGTTCCTCCATGGTATTCAGGTTCTCATTCAAGGTGGACTTGATGTCATTGAAGATTTCTGCTTACATTGCCAAAGCAAGGTCATTTTTATATACAAGTATGTGTGAATTTGTTGGTGGCATATCACTTGTATATACTTTAAAGAGCATTGGTATGAGTATTGAACTTTGTGGCAGACCATTGCTGAGGACATGGAGTAAGCTGGAATAAACAGTCACCCAGGTGGCCATGTAGCTGCCTGTTACTCAGCATTGTCCATACCAGGTATAGTGTTTAGTGGCACAGTATAATCTTTTCTAGCTTCAGCATCAGACCTTTAATCCAGATCATGTCATAGGCTGATGACAGGTCTACAAAGACTGCACTGATTTTGGATTTTTTTTCTGAAAACCAGCCTGGATGTGTGTTGCAAGGGCCAAAACTTAGTTGCAGCACCTTTGCTTAAGCTGGAATCCTGCTTGTTCATCAGTGATCATTAGCTCGATAAAAGGGCTGATTCTCTTGAGGTTGATACACTCCAAAAGTTTATAGGTTGTGCAAAGAAGTGATATTGGCCTATTATAGCTTCCTGGGTTGTCAGTCAGCTTACCTGGTTTGAGTAATGACTTGCAATGACTGTCGCTCCCTGCCATGCTTTTAGTGTGCACCCAGATTCCATGGCTTTGGTGTACAGTTTCACCAATCATTGGAGTCCCTGGGGGCCTAGATGATGGAGAAATTCTGGGAGGATACCATCTCCAATGGTTGCCTTCTGTTACTTTGTTTCAGTTAATTCCTTCTTCACTTCATCTATGCTAGTGGCAGCAGAGGTTTGTATTGGGATTGATATCATTATCCAGTGTAATCGACGATTAACCTCTTGTTTGGTGTTTTTGGTCAAGAGGTCCTTTTGTATTATTTACCAGTTTAGAAGCTATGGAGTTAGAGAGCTTTCTGAGCAGGCTCATGGTTATGCTTACTACAATACAAATAAATTGTATCCTAAGCACTGGAGCCAGTGGTCAATTGTCAACTGTTGAACAACCGTTGATCACACAGCTGCAGTGTGCTGTGAGGACTAGGGCCAACAAAAAACTGCTTGTTGGTCCCAGATCTCACACCACATCAGAGTATTGAAATCCCTCCAGTGTGATGTGGGGAGGTGAAGGGAAGCAGGGCCAGGGAGGGAGAGAGGAGTGAAAAACATTTTTTTGCTGACCCCAGTCTCAACAGTACGCTGGAGTTTCTAGATTATATTACCTCTGTGGAGCAGTTGGATATTAGCTCAGTACATGTAAGGTAATGTCCTTGAGATACTCCTTACCAGAAAAGTCCTAACCTTGCTATACTGCAACAGCACTCATTATGTCTTTTACTTCTTGAGTGTTCACATTTTAAGTCCGGTTAACATGTCCTAAGTAAAACATGCAATAGTGCCCTAATATAAAAAACCAGATATGTAAAGCATAAGTTTCTGCTTCTGTTGCTCTAAGCAAAGAGGTAACTTCCATTTGATGGTAGAGTGCTGGAGTTTGATTCACATATCAAAGTTCTCTAAACAAGTCATTCAGATTTTCAAATTTTCAAGATTCATGATAGGAGAGTTGCAGCTCCTGGTTGGGGCCACAATTCAAAGCCAAATGTGGTAATGAATTAATTGCTGTTTAGTTTATCATTCTTATTTTTCTGGTGGGGATCACAATCTGCTAAGTGCTGTACAAACACAGATGAAAGTAAGTTGAATAACTCTCAGAATAAAAGAGTCAGACAATAAATGAAAGGGAAGAGAGCAGTAGAAATACAAGTAAGCTCAAAGGGCAAGGACAGTACCTTAATTCATTTTTTTATTGGTGAAAATATTATATATGTACCTTAACAATTTTACAACTTAGGTGCCCACTTACACAAACGTGTCTTGATTTTGAGAAGTTCTGGTCATATCAGTATTATAATCTTAATAAAATAATCTTATTATTCTCCACATTCTTATTACATTCTTATATAATATTGCTTTCTTGTTAAAATGCACTCATTAAAAATAAAGAATGACAGTTCATGGGAAAAGGCTATGCGGAAGCTAGAGAGGAGAGAAAGACAGAGTTAATGGTCAAATCCTCTAAGGAACAAATCATCTCCCTCACAGCAAGTCTGAGTAAATAGACTTTGATGAGATTTGCTGGAGGGGAGGAAGGGAGCAGAGAATATCTGCCGCCCCACCTTTCCCAGGATTCAATGTGCTAGTGAGTATTCTCTGTGGTTCATACTGTAGTCTTTGGACACTGGTAGCCTCCACAGCAGCTGCTTCCAACCTATTCTCTCCTCTGAGCACACAAATGGAAGTAAATGGATGGTTTCACTGGTGAAACTGAACAGATGGTGACCCTCTGGGCACATCTTATCTCTTTTCACCCATCCATGCCAAAACAGGTATGCACATGGCATGAAGCCAGCCCAGCTGAACATAGTTGTGCAACTAGCAGCAGTTTACAACTTGGCATCAAATCTACATCCTGAAACTTCTAACACAGAAGATCTGCATGTTTGGATGATGCACACCCGTTAACCAGTGTGTTGTTCTCAGACAGCAACTGTCCCAAAATTGCCTCTAACTGGAGACTAAGCTGTCCTGTGGTTAACAAAATTCCGACTCTCCAGGGCCTATTATTGCTATCCAAAAAAGCAGAAACCCAATGTGTCTTTACAAAACTGAACATTTGCTCTCATCCTAAGAAGAAGAGCTAAAAACGCAATAGTGCCACCTGGAAACACTTGCCACAACAGTATTTTTTGTAGGCAATACTATTTTTTTTTCCCTAGCCTTTTCCCTCCCTAAATACATTTTATTTTTCATTCTAATTCCAAATGTCTACCTTTAGCTGACTGCATTACAAGTTCTTCACTAAACAGCTACATTTAGTGATAGTATGGCATGCCACATATCCTTTGGTTTCTTATAGATTTTTTGTTTAAAATAGCTACAAGTCTCCATAACATTATGGCAGGATCACTCAATACAAGTAACTGTGACACAAAACCGTCAGCTGTCAGTAGCATGGATAATCCAGTTGCTGAAAGTTAGGTAGTTTTATTGGTAGGTATAGTCTTTACCTAGGAAGGGGTATGATTGTAGAGACCAGCATCAAAAATGCATTGCACCTTTTCAAATATAAAATAGCATTTATTTTTAACAAAAGAAAATATTGTTTAAGATGGTTTAACTATTGTTTAAAGCAGTGGTGGGCAAAATATGGCCCCTGGGCTGGATCTGGTCTGGCAACTGATTGTACTGTGTGAAGCTTCAGTAGCTGATTCAATTGGGAGGAGATTCGGCCCAATTCAGGGACTGAATCCTGAATCTGAATTGAATCAGGAGACCAAGTAAAAGCTCTGAATCGAGTCGAAGCATCCAAATTGACTTGGAAAAGCATTGGAAAAAGATTTGGCCAATTCATAGATTTGGCCATAGATTAAACAGGCAGCTGACAGCTTTCTCCAATTGGTAAGTCTGTTGGGGTTGGGGGAGTGGGGAGGGAAGTGGAGTGGGAGAGGGAGGGATTGGGGCTGGGACAAACTGCCCAGCCAGGTGGCATTCATTACTTGAGGAGGGAGGAGGGGGGCATGGGATGCAGGTGCAGCAGTGCTGGGAGTGGGAGCTCTGCTCTGCCGCCGCTTGCCCAACCAGGGCAGGGTTCGGGAGGGGGCAGGATGCAGGTGCAGCTCACTCTAGGCAGAAGGGGGCAAGTGGCAGCAGAACAGAGCCCTTGCTCCCAGTGCTGATGCGGGCAAAGCAGTGCTGGGAGCAGGGCATATGCCCTGCTGCCACCCGAAGCAATCTGTGCCTGTATCACACCCCACCCCACTCCTGTGCCAGCTGGGCAAGCAGCAGCAGGGCAGAGCTACCATGGTTCTTCCCACCAGAACAGAGGCAGGCACAGCTGAAGGAGCTGCAGGAGAAGCCCCCATCGCTGCACTGGCTGGCCCCATCCCCTGCCTAGTCCCAGACTCCTGGTACTTAAAAAAAGAAAGCCCTGTACTCATCAGATGCAGCAGCAGCAACTGGGGGCTTCTGAGGGCTTGTGGCAGAGCAGTCCCATGCAGTGTGGGACAGTGTGGATTGCCCCTTCCCAGCACTTGTGAGACAGCTGCCCCATTATGTCCCCACCTACCAGCTGGAGCTCTCAGTTCGATTCCCCAGCTCTCTGATCATTCCCCCAGCTCCTCCCCAGTGGCGTGGCCCCCGACTCTGCACACAGGGTTTCAGAAGGCTGCTGCTGCTTGCTGGGGAAATAGCCCAGAGTCTCCATTATCCTCAGCTGGCAGCAGCAGCCTGCTGTCATCTTGCATCATCTGGGGGCCTGAACCCCACCTCCCCCCAGCTGGAACAGCTGGGAGAAATGATCAGAGAGCTGAGGGAAAGATCAGGGAGCTGGGGAAGCAAATTGGGAACTGTGTGTTCAGGGGATAAACAATCCCCTAGCTCCTAATTCAATTCCCCAGCTCCCAGTTCAATTCCCCAGCTCCTGGTTTGATTGGTCTGGGAGCTGGGGTGGCTGCAGCAGTAAGTTGGAGCCCAGCAGTGCTCAACTCCAGTGGTCCCAGCTCCTAGACAGCATGCAGCACCCTGCCAAGCTATGCTGCACCTGCGCCATAGGGTAGGTACCAAGCGAGGGGGGGTGATCCCTGCTGCCCCCCACTGCCCCGCACTGCACCGTGAGGGTGGGGCTGCCACAAGCACCTAGAAGCCCCAATCACCACTCCTGCAGCTACTGAGTAGGGGGATTTTGCTTGTTTTTTTGTTTGTTTAAAGTGTTAGGACTAGACTGGGCCGGATGGGGGATGGGGCTGGGCAGGGCAGCTATGGGGGCTTCTCCCATGGCTCTCCCCACCCGGAGAGAACCTGCCCGGCTGTGGCCTGCCTCTTCCTGGCTGATCTAAATCACCACAAGTCTCCAAATCAGTTCAGAATCTTCCAAAGCTGACTTGGCCAAATCGATTCAGGACAGTTATCTGAATCTCCCAATCAATTCACTGTCCTCCAAATTGACTGAATCCAAATCTGAATTGAAACTTCCCTACTCATTCAGGTGTAATATCCACCCCATGGGTTGGTGGCCATAAAGTCATAGGGAGCTGGTGGTTTCTGTTGCCATCTCATGCTGTTTTCATGTCATGCTCTCCACGGCTTGCACCAGCTCCCACCCTGAGCACCAGAAGCAGTGCTAGGTGCACACTGGCATTAGCTGCGGACAATGCTTGCAGGTTCCCACCAGGAATTGGGGTGACTTCCCATGACTTTAGCTGACATGCTGATGCAGCAGCATCACCTGTGGACCCAGGAGGATGCCCCAGTCCCCAGGGGGAAGCTGCCACCTGCATCCATAGCTGATGCCGGCACCTGCCCAGTGCTGTGTCTACCACATGGGCCAGGAGCTGGTGTAAGCTGTGGGAATGTGCTATAGGTTTGGGACAGTTGGGGAGGCAGGGATTGGGAGGAGCGGAGGAAAGCAAGGAGCATAAGACAGAGACATAGAGAGGTGGTCCTGCCCATGATGAGCATCAGCGGCCGGTGCTGGGTACACCAGCTCCTAGCCTGTGCACTGGAAGCAGAGCTGGACAGTAGAGCTGTGCAAAGCTTTAGTCCCTGATTTGATTTGGCCTGATTCAGTGGCTGAATCTCTGAATCTGAATCAAATCAGAGGACCCTTTAATCTCTGTGAATTGAATTGGAACCCTGCAAATCAACTCAGAGAGATTTGAAAAGTGATTTCAGTGATTTCAGTGATTTGGACATATGGACATAGACACAGCTTTAAATGTTTTTTTCTTCATACCTCTAAGTACCAGGTAGCTCATGTATGCTATGATTTCAGGGTGCATGGAGTTTCCCACAGAAGCACGGGGGCTCCCCAATGTGCTCAGCAGCAGACCTGGAAGGGAACCAGAAGCACTTCTGGTCCACTTCCAGGTCCACCAGAGAGTGCATGGGGTGGGCCCCCGTGCCCCACCCCAGCTCAGCAATTGGGGCATCCTAGGTCTGGGAATCCCAGGGTTTTCCACATGGCCAATCATCAAGCCAGGGGGAGGTGCAGAGGCTCCCCGCCAGCATAGACCCAGAAGTGGTCCAGCAGTATTTCTGGTCCACTTCTGGGTTCACCACTGAGCATGTGGAGGGGCCCTCGTGCTACTGTGGGACTCTCCATCCACCCCAGCATTGCACCATTCACTATCTGTGTCTGGTAGTATGAGGTATGTAGATAAAACATTTAAAGCTATAGTTTCATAGTTTCATAGCTGAAATGGTCGGAAGGGACCTGAGCAGATCATCAAGTCCAACTCCCTGCCGTGGGCAGGAAAGAATGCTGGGATTAAATAACCCCAGCAAGGTGTCCATCCTGTTTTTGAAGACCCCCAAGGTAGGAGCAAGCACCACTTCCCTTGGAAGTTGGTTCCAGATCCTAGCCACCCTGACTGTGAAGTAGTACCTCCTGATGTCTAGTCTGAACCTACTCTTGATAAACTTGTGGCTGTTATTCCTAGTTACTCCTGGTAGAGCTCAGGGGAACAGGGCTTCTCCCATTCCCTGCTGGTGCCCCCTGGTAAGTTTATAGACAGCCACCAGATTGCATCTCAGCCTTCTCTTGTGGAAGCTGAACAGGTTCAGGTCTCATAGCCTCTCCTCATAGGGCCTGCCCTGCTGCCCCCTGACCATGTGAGTAGTCCTCCTCTGGACTCTGTCAATGCTGTCCGCATCTCTCCTGAAGTGCAGTCCAGAACTGGACACAGTAATCCAACTGTTGCTGGACCAATGTCACATAGAGGGGGAGGATCACCTCCTTGGACCTGCTTGTGAAACATCTGTGGATGCATGACAAGGTGCGGTTAGCCTTACTGACCGCATTCTCGTATCGGCGGCCCATGTTCATCTTGAAATCAATAATAATTCCCCTACTGGACAGGTGCTGGCATCAGCTGTAGAGACAGATGGCAGCTTCCCCCTAGAGATCAGGGTATCTGCCCAAGCCTCTCCTTGGGGTAGAAGGGCAGGCTAGAAGCTGAACCTGCTGAAGCTGCAGCCCCAGATGCTCTCCCCCTCTCCCTCCCCCCTCCGCCCGCCCATTGCCCCATCTCACATAGGGAGTTTTGGGGCACTGTTATGATGGGGGGTGACCCAACTCACAACAGTTCCCCAAAACTTCCTGTACCCAAATAATTGCCCACCTCTCATTTAAAGGCTATGACTCTGGTTTTCATATAATTATAATGGGAGCAAGGATTCAAGATTCCATAACCAGATTTGGAAATCCTATTATATATACTTTTTCAGAGTTCCTACAGCAGTGTGATGACTTCTTTTTCCTCTTTCTGGCCTTTCACTCCACATCTCAACAGAGCTATGTGTTTTGGAATTGTTTGCTCTCCTTTTAAAACAAAATGCAGAAATCTGTACTCTGAATCTATAGGTTTACCATCAATAGATTGATATGTGCACCTGCTAGCCTGTACCTGCAAAACCCTACAAACTTTGAAGATTATACAGAACAGAAGGAAGCACTGAGGTTACCTTATGGCTTACCCGCTATAGATCTTTAACAGGTCTAATAGTTTACCAGGTGATTCAATAATTGTACATTTGGCTATTCTGATATCTCTAATTGAAACTTAGACTTCAGTACTTTAAATGATATATATGTTACTAAGAATCACATGATCTTGATTTTTAAGTTTTTATAGCTCACCATGCAGGTATATGTTTCTTCAGTTGTCAAATGCTTGATTCATAAATAGTAGGGCTGTGCAAAGCAGTGAGTGTTTGCATTGGATTTGGATTCGGCTGATTTGGGGGACAGTGATTCAATTTGGTGATTCAGATCACTGTCTTGAATTGATTTGACTGAATATGATTCAGAGATTTGGTCACTGCCGGATTGACCAAATCTCCAAATTAGCCCCATTCCCCACCTGCTCTCACCTGCCACTTTCCCAGTTCCTGGTTCTTTAAAAAACAAAGCCCCTGCTCACCGGCTGCTGCCAGGTGGGATCGATCCCCACTGCCTCCCATTTCCCTATGCTCTGTGGGGGGCTCTGCCATGAGCCTCTAGAAGCCCCAAGGCTGCTGCAGCAGCCAGTGAGTCAGGACTTTTTTTTTAAGGTCTGGGAACTGGGGCCAGGCAGGGCAGCCATGGTGGGGGAGGGGGAGCACTGGGAGAGAGGGCAGGGGTCACGAGGCACTCAGGGTGAATGGGGGAGCAGGCAGGAGATAGGGGCTGGCAGAGGTCCCCCCATGGTCCCCTCCCAAGTAGGAACTGCCTAAATCGCTGAAGCTCTCCAAATATTTTCTGAATCAATTCAGAGACCTCCGAATTTAATCAGACCTTTTAGTTGGTCTCCTGATTTGATTTGGATTTGGAGATTCAACCGCTGAATCAGACTGAATTTTCTCCAAATTGAACCAGCACCTAAAGCTTCATACAGCCGTAATAAATAGTTAACTCACACCTACAGTTATGGAAATCAGTGGAAAACTCAGTGGTAAAGTTCAGCAGAATAAAGGAACAGGCTATTAAGCCCTAGAAAACCCTTTGAGCTTAACTGCACTAAAGGTACTTTCCCTTGGTTGTTCTTCACTGTAACATCCTAAAACATGTTCTATTTGAGCAGTGTGAATAATAGTTTGCTTCATGGCCAAACACATACATTTGGGGAAAAGCAAAGGCTTAGGTGAAACCAAAGCAGATTAAAAAAAAAGAATGTTAAGCACAATTAAAATAATAAAAATATATATATATTGGTTTACCTATTCCATTGTACCATTCAGTACAAACATTTTAACATGGACAACATTTTAAATGATTTCTTTTCTGAAACAAAAAAAATGTCATCATCATCTTTCAATCAAACATCATCAAAATGAAATATTTAAGCATTTTAAAAATCCCTCCCCATCCACTTTTATATTGGAAAGTGTTTTCTGAATTTGACACAAATTATTAAATAATTTGTCCATCCTAAAATATATATTTGTTGGCAAATTTACCATTCATCTGAAAAAAAATATTCCAGCTCTAGTTGAAATATATTAAAAAACCTTTCAAGAAATCCAAGATTTATAGGTTTAATAAGTAGTGAGAGTAACCCAAACTCCATTTCACTGAGCTGAGCCCCCTGTCTTCTGTAGGCAGTTGAATGGTAATTTTATTACATATCCTAAAATCTAAAAACAAGGAGGAAATTAGTAAGATTAAGAAGGCTTTCCACCTTTGACAAAACAGCCAAATACTACAACGTGACAGGTATGATAAAAAGCTTAGATGTTCTTCTGATATTGTTCTTAGCTATAAGCCCTCAGGCTTTGTTCTACATGCTTAGTTAAACTGTTTTTATCTTATATAAATCCTAGTAAGCTACTTTAAGACCCATCAGACTACCTCAATTGCCATTTGAGTGTTTTTTTCTGCACTAACTGCGTCTTGTTAAATAGTTTGACATTTATGTGTCTAGACTTGGGTTGTTTTGATATTGATTTTGTACAGAATGATAATGGAGCATAGTAGCTACATTACTTTTGCTGTCATATATAGTAGTAATATATCTCTTTGAATTTTTTTATAATGGGAACAAAATCTAGAAGTGTAGATGTCTAAATTTAGCTATGATAGTTTTCATTTTGCCATCTTGGATTTCTTTCTTTTGGGCACTGAGGAGCTTACCTCTTGGTTAAGGTTGCAGAAAATTGACACTTACTGCACAGTGTGCTCCCTCTTTTTTTCTTGCTTTCATGCTATCACCATAATGACCTTATTCCAGACCTGAGAAGCTATTTTCTATAGGGGCTTAATCATAAACCAATCGCTTTGAAGGCAAAAATTCCTATCCATTACAAGAAATAAGTGTTTCTTGGTGTTTTGTTCTGCTTGCCTCCTTAGGTCAGTGACATAAGCTGGAAATTACAAATAAAGAATCAACTTCATTGCTCCATAATTTAAATTAAGATGAATTTAACACAAGATTTTTTGAGTAGAAGCCGGATAGAAAACATTATTAGGTTTATTGCTGGAAAATAAAGCTGGAAATGCCTAACATCATGACTTTAAAAATGAGAATGAGAATATAATCTAGTTGCATTTTAGAGATATCTAAATAGGTCTTGGGTGTTTAAGTCAGAGGAAGCAATCCAGTTTTACCATCAGCAGAGGAGGAGGACCTGAGTTCTAGGCTCCGGTGCTGGGGTTATTTCTAGTTTTTAACCAATAACTCCATAAAGTATAATGCATGAAGGATTTTGTGTCAAAGTAGCAGAATCTCCACCCCTGGCTTTTTCAAGAGCAGGTTAAATGGATGCTTGGCTGAAATGTCCTTTTCAGGGATGATCCCTCCCCTCTCTCATGAGGTCCCTTCCACCCCTACTTTCCTGAAATCTTGAAAGCAAGGACAGGAGACTGGGATTCCCAAGTCAATGAGAGTAAAGTATCCTTAATCACTAGGGTACAGAGGTGTATCACCCAGACTGTTATGCATTTCTTATCCAATTGGTCATAGGTTAAAACAAAACAAAAAAAATCATTCTAATGCAGGCATCAGGAACTCAATCTCCTTGGTCAGGATTTTGTATAAAGCAAAAGAAGTGGAAGATTTTTTTACTAAGCAACAGAAGTGTGGTTTCTCTCACATACTCCCAGAACTCTGCATTTTATATTAGGGAGTTATTGTTTAAAAAAGGAAAAATGAGCCTGGCAGCCTCCCCTCCAAGGAATATTTTAACTAGTAGGATACAGGGCCATTTCTACTCTCCATCTGGCCCAATAAATACTACATTCTTGGCTTGTCTACAGCTCAGCTTCAACAGGTGACATAGCCAGTCCTCATGAAGAGTGGCAGAAGTTCATACACAACCCTGTGCTTAGTGTTTCCCATTGCCTCCTGTGTCTCTGTACAGTACACTGACCTGCCTAATTCCAGTTAAATCAGATCACTCTTTGGAAGTATTGAAGTTCATCCTATATATGGATCCTAAGAACCTAAACTTCATTAAATTGCAATGCTCTTCTGGGTGAGGTGTCTGGATTTTCAGTGGGGAGCAGCCTACCTCTAGGAACTTTTGAGAGTAAATTAGATGCTTGCCTAGGCTAAGTAGCCAATTGTCTGGTTTCTTTTTTCAGACCCTTACTGCACTTGCTAGTTCTGTCATGATGTGACACTGCCCCCCATTTCCCTATGCTCTGTTGGGGGCTCTGCCATGAGCCTCTAGAAGCCCCAAGGCTGCTGCAGCAGCCGGTAAGTTAGGACTTTTTTTTAAGGGCTGGGAACTGGGGCCAGGCAGGGCAGCCATGGGGCAGGGGGGAGTTGGGAGAGAGGGCTGATCACCCATTTGAAACCTCCAGATTTTTCTTGTCTGCAAAACAAACAAATCTGTGCATAGATTTTTTTTTCACTTTCAATCTGGCATTCAGAAGTTCTCATTTTGTTACCAAGCTGTCAAGTTTTGATAAAGTCTGGGAATTAGAAAGTATCTGACCTGTCCTAGTAACCCAAAAGGGTGCCAAGCACAATGGGACTCCTTGTCTCATATTTCCTGTTTCCAAAATGATAGAGGGTAGTGGATTCCAATCATGATCCACTGACATGTCTGGGTGTGTGGAGGGACTTAGTCTTCATATTCACGTTCAAATTATGTCCACTTGGGCCACTGGTATCATTAGAGATCTCTACTGGACTATCCCTGCTTGGTAGTTTGAGGTTAGGTAACAGTTCTAAATGCTGAGGAAAGGCTGAAAAATCTTGGCCTGTTTAGTCTGGAAAAGAGAAGATCGAAGAGGGTTATATTAGGGAGTTTGATAACAGTCTTCAAATACCTGAAAGATGACTGTAATGGGGATGCTGGGAAGGCATCCTCCGGACATACATTATTGCTTGTGGCTGTAGAGAACAGGCTTGGGAGCAATTGCCTCAAAATTCAACAGAAAATTTAGGCTGGAAATTAGGAATATTTTTCTTACTATGAGAGTGGTGAAGTATTAGAACAGCTTACCTAGGCTAAATATAGATGTTTGTGGAGGTTAGGGGGAAATTAGCTCACATTAATGATGGCCATCCAATCTAACTTAGTTCAGCCAGGTGCAGACCTTGCACTTAGGTCCCTAGATAGGTCAATCTAAATTTAAACTTACAAAAGTTCAGGGAAGTTAGATCAATCTAAAAATAGACAGCCCAGCTTAAGGTAACCCTACCTCGGAGGCAATCTAACTTAGATCAAGTTCAGCGAAACCAATTTAACTGAACTCCTGTATAGTTCCCACTACAGCCTTGGTGCTTGGAAAGCCCGGACACTGGTCCCAGCCCCAGGGTTGTACTTTTCCACCCACTACCATCACTGGATTATTTTTAGTCTCCCTGGGCCCTCCCTCTGACTACCACACGGACAACCCCTGCAGGGGCCAGCCTGCCCTACCCTAGCAAACCTCTCCTTCCACAACCTGCTTCTGGTGCTGATTTTATCAGCTTTCACTGGTGCTTGGAGCCCATAAAGTCAAGATGGAAAGAAGGGTAGGTAGGATGAGAGGGGTTATTTGCTGGGAAGGGGTCAGGTGGCTAAAAATATCCCCTAGTCCCAAAGGCAAGAGAGCCACCCTTACCCCACCCCAATCTCCCTGCCCCTCCTCATGCATGGACTTTCTTCAATCAGGCTCCTGGGACAGATT
Organism: Caiman crocodilus; assembly: GCA_030014935.1. Lineage (NCBI taxonomy): Eukaryota > Metazoa > Chordata > Crocodylia > Alligatoridae > Caiman > Caiman crocodilus. Next base: position 17,875,572 of record JAGPOW010001338.1, read on the forward strand.
AATAATATAGGTAAAACTGGCTTCAGGAGCAGTTTGCAGGATTGAATAAATTTTGTCAGCATTGAGGGGGGGAGGATTGGGGTGGTCTAGGATGGTTTGTCAGGATCAGACAGCTCTCCAATGCTACCGACCCCCCAGCCTCCTGAGGCCCTGCTGCACACCCCATTACGCCCCCTAATCTTGCCAAGTCCTCCCAGATCTCACCAAGCCCTGTTTGGATTCTGCTTGTTCCCTCTGATCCACCAAACCATCCTGGACACTACCATCCCTCCTGCAGACCCTTTTAGCTCTCACAGTCCTTCCACGCTTTGCAGGCAGTCTGAATTTTCTGCAAGGTTTTATCCTTGCTGTTCCTGTGCAAATCACAATCCACATTTTGTCCAGAGAGGCTTTATTGTTGTTGTTTGATTGGTCCGTTTTCAAATTGGCATGTGCTCTGTGTGGTTCTGGGTTTTTCTACACTGTTTTAAACACTCCAGAGACTCTATTTGCCACCAATAATCTTTCTCAGGATTGTGTTCATTTTGCAAAATATATATTTCCAAGTGAAAAAAAATCTCTGTATTTTCAGAATGGTATTTCCCAGGCCACATTAAGCAAGTAATACGATTTCTGATCAATTTCAAGTAATTGCATACATATAAATAAAGACAGGAAACTTTTCTACAGTGATAGATGATGCCAAAGGTTCCATCTTTGTCTGAGAATACTGACACTCGTTTTTTTTTACACTTTGTGACACATACAACTCTGGCCCCCAGTTCTGGTCCTACTGATGTAAGAATACTGCTCCAATACCTGTCTTGAATGTGTCAGTGGATAACTTATATTTTTAATTACTACTACTAATTACAGTAGTATTGCTGACTTTGGAAGTTTCTGAAATTGTGTCTTCAATTATCATGACTTCAAGATGCAAACCAAGCTTCCCATCTCCCAACCTATTGTCATCCTACCCTGTTGTATAGGCATGAAACTTGGCCAGCATAAAAGAAACACCCAAAACCTTTGGAAAATTACCATATGCAATGTCTGCAGAAAATTTTCTATATTGCTTGGAAGGACAGAAGAATGAATGTCAGATTTCTGGCTCAAGCAAAATCCACCAGCATTGAAGCCATGTTAATACAACACCAGGTCTGTTGGTCAGGACATGTCATAAGAATGCCTGACACCTGGCTCCCAAAACAGGCCCTTGTAACAGGGTGGCTTGTCTACTTCAGGGAAAGCAGCTAGTTAGACTTAAGCAGCTAGCAACTGGAGGAAGGCCAGGGGCCATCTCGGGGGCAAGGATGATTAGGTGCCTGTTAACTTGCTTTGTTTCGTGAAGGACTGTATATCATTTGAGCAAGCTGAGAGGTGCTCTCACAAGCAAAGGCCAGCAGGGTGAGAGACTGTGTAGTAGTAAGGCTGCTGAGATATGCTCAGATGTAGGCCAAAGCCTGGTTGAAAGGCCTTGAGGCGGCAACATGCTACATGTGGTAGAGAACATGGGCACTGTATATTTCAGACTGCATCATGAGCCATGAAGTGAAGTCAAAACAGATGGAAGCACTGCAGCAGCAATAGGCTTTACAAGGCCAGCAGGAGTTCCAGCAAAGGATGCAAGGGGAACAGAAGTACTATATGCTCCTGCTGGTGGAGCAGGTGAAATCCAGCCTGAAAGGGGGTGAGGGAGTTCAGACCCCAATGGATGCAAGGGGGATACTTCTGAAAATAGGGCTGGATGATGAGCCTGAGGTTTTTCTAGAGACTTTTGAGCAGATGGCTGAGGTGTATCAGTTACCTCAGGACCTCTGGGCTATTCAGTTAGGACCTTACCTAGCTGGGGAGACCCTGTGAGAAGAGGTCACATACACCTATGACACCTGGAAGTCAGGCATTTTGGACCATGTGGGATTCATGGAAGAGGCCTACAGGCAGCAATTCCATGCTACAGGCAGCAAAACCATTTGATCCCAATTCTCAAGTTTGGGCAGTGGCACAATGCCTTAAAGATTTGTACTATTGGTGGTTGAAACCAAAGATGAACTCAGCTGAGGAAATGGTGGAACTGGAGATGACCTTGGAACAATTTTGGCAAATCCTGCTGGTGGAAACCTGGGAGTGGGTCACTGAGGATTTTTTTAGAAGTTGAACTGCAAAAGGGGCAGGCCCATCAAATTGTAAACCTCAAATAAGGAAAGGTGGGTGTGAAACATGAGCCCTGGAAGGGAGGACAGACATCCAACCCTAAAGCATGGCCTTGCTCCCTAAGACAGCAGGGGTGAGCTCAACAAGCTCAAGCCATGGAACCAGAGAGAGGAAAGGATGGCCATGAGGAGACAGTAGTAGATTGGAGGCCAAGGGAGTCCTTGGTTGTTTTTTTTTTTTCATGTGGCCAGCCTGGGGAACTAATGGAGGGAACAAGAAAAAACGGACATCCCAAGTTTTGCTACAAAGACGCATGCAAGCAAGATATGAAGGCATTTGGAATCAATCATGCCCACTGAGAAACCTTGCCAAGTGATTATAACAAGTGGTGTAATCATCTACACTGGGGCATCAAAGTCCATGACAGAAATTGGTTCCAACAGCTTGAAGAGAAAAGAGCCCATAGGAAGCAAGCAGATCTTGAACCACCCAACCATGTCATATACATTTGTAACCACTGCCACTGGTAATGCAAATCTCATATTGAACTATTCAGTCGCATGAGACATTGCAAACCATCTATGTCATAGGCCGCAATATCCACCGTTTCCTGTAGATAAAAGGATCCCAAAGAAGGCCAGCCTGGACACTGGCACCAAGATTGCCCCCTCATGGACTGTAATTATGTTCATTCTGGAGTCTCTAAGGACAATTTCATGTGTGAAAAGCATATATCTGAGTGGGAGATGTCCAATTATGTTAAAGGCATGGCAGTTGAGTAAGGAGGAGAGGGCACCCAAGAGCTGGAGCAGGGTAAGGGTTGCGTGGCCATCAGGGGGTGCTCCACCAACCCATGGAGCTTGAATTTGGTTACAACCCTCATTCAAACATACAGGGGAGGGTGGTTCCACCAGCCTTGTGGACCTGGGCTCAGCCCAAACATTGGTGCAGGAACAGCTGGTTGGCCCTGCCCAATGTTCTGTTCCTGAACAGACTTGTATGACCTGTATACATAGGGATACCTGGTCATATCCTATTGCCAAGATACAGTTGATGATTGGGGCCCAGATGGCCAAGTTGACAGCGATGTTGGCCTACCATCTTTCCCACTCAGTGGTAGCGGGTTGGGACTGGGGCTCATTACCCACATTCTTATGCCTAGCAGCAAATAGTATATTGAATTAGGAACTACAGGCTCCTCTCTCAGGGACATATTTCCTTTTGATTATAGAATCAAGCCCTCCCATAATCAGATTGCCAGAGGACCCAAAGAGAAGCTCTCGCAACAGAAAGGGAGCCAGGTAAGGGAGCTAGAAAGGGAGTTGGAGTCCAATATAAGCTCAGTGAACCGGAGGAAAATGTCAAGGATCCAGAATCCTCCAGAAACAAGCCCCTTACTGTTGAAGGAAGACCTGATTTTGTTTAGAGCCAGAGAGAAGATCCAGTATTTTCTTGTCTCTGTGGCCAGCTAGCCAGAGTAGACAGGAGAATCAAGGAGTGAACATGGAGAAGCAAACAGGACAGTTTGCAAGTCATTTACTGGGAGTAAGAGGAGGAAGGGGAAGAGGAATCAGGCACCAGATTCTGCTCTGGGAACATAACTGAGCCAGGGTTGCCTGTGTGCTTGGCTTGCTGAGAGCTGTTTGGTGGGTATGTGTGCTTGGGTGTGTGCTCTGACCATCTGTGTGGACTGATTGCTGATTGGTTGCTGCCTGCATATGACTAAGGTCCCTAACAAAGAAGCCTAGCCAGTTCAGGCCTAGGAGAGATATATAAGGAGGCAGTCCAAGCAACCAGGGAGAAGCAAACAAGATAGTTTGCAAACAGTTGACTAGTCAGTTCACAGCTCAATTAGCCAACCTTCTCTTTGAAGGGGAACCTGGAAGGCAACATTCTTGATATATATATATATAGAGAGAGAGAGAGAGAGATATGTATGTATGTATGTACAGTATGTATGTAATTAGGACTGGCTGATTACATACTTTTATTTTAGCAGCTAAAACTCAGCAGCTAGATCCAGATTTAAGTCCCTTGTTTAACTAGAATTCAGGGCAAGAGGGAGTTTGCTGTCATATTCCTTTACTATAAGCTTGCTGAAAGGAAAGAGTTTGCAAGGAAAAGGGAACCCTTCAGGCCAAGGAGCAGCAAACAGGCTAGCTACAGAGGAGTTTGCCTTGGAAAGAAAGGTATGAAGTGAGAGGCAACAGATTAAAAGAACTAGAGACATGGCTGGAGGATGTTGCAATCTCAGAGCCACTGCCACTTCTAGGATCCTGAACTCAGAATCCTCTTTGGAGCCACCTTTCAGGTAGTTACAGGCTGCTATCAAATCTCCTTGTCAGTCTTCTCTTCTGCAGCCTAAATAAACCCAGCTCCCTCAGCCTCTCCTCAAAAGTCATGTGCCCCAGGCCCTGAACCATTTTTGTTGCTCTCTGATGGACTCATTCCAATTTGTCCACATCCTTTCTATAGTGGGGGCCCCTAAACTAGACACATTACTCTAGATGTGGCCTCCCCAGGGAAGAATAGAGGGGAATAATTACTTCCTTCAATCTACTGGCAATGCTCCTACTAATGCAGCCCAGTATGTTGTTAGCCTTCTTGGTGACAAAGGCACACTGCTGACTCATATTCAGTTTATGTCCACTGTAACCCTCAGGCTGTTTTCTGCAGAGCTGCTGCTTAGCCAGCCAATCTCCATCTCCATGGGATTCTTCCATCCTAAATGCATCCAGATCTTCCTCTGCTTCTACCTGTGATGCATCTGTCCAGATATGACCACTGACCACTGAAGCTCCCACCCAAGTCCTGGCTTGGTACTGTGCAGACTGTGGCTTGTAGATTCCTTCCACTATGAGCCAGGTGGGGGAGTGCCAGCAATGTGAGTGGTGCCTTAGGGTGGTGTCCCTCAGGCAGAAGGCAAGAGAGCTAGAGGAGGAGGTACTTCATTTATTCCATGCTGAAGAAACCCTCTAGGACTTTCTAGGAAGGACTGACAGAGGTGGTGCTAGAAGAGGAAGAGGGCACGTACTCCCAGAAGGGTGGAAGATGGAAGTTTGTATTTTCTGGCAGCAAGAAGAAATCATCATCCCCATGTGCAGTGGTTTGCCTGAAGAGCAGATATGAAGGAGTAGAAGCACATTCCACTGGGGAGGATTGAGACCAGTGGCAAGACGAGGAAGTGGTGAGTAATGGTGGTGGGAGACTCCCTTCTGCAGGACGCACAGAGATCCATCTGCCAGTCTGACCTGTTGTTCTAGGAAGTCTGATGCTTGCCTGGAACCTGGATCTCACATGTCATGGAAGGATTAGCAAGACTTGTCCAACCCTCAGAATATTATCCCATGCTGCTCATCTGTGTGGGCACCAATGATGCTTCCAGGGGTGACCCTGAGTAGATCAAGAATGACTACATGGCTCTGGGTGAAAGGGTGAAGGGGAAGGAGGCACACGTTGTGTTCTCCTCAATCCTTCCAGTCAAGAGGAAGGAGACTGTAAAGTGGATAGAAAGCTGACTGGATTGTTGGGCTGAATAAGTAGTAATCAATGGCTCAATGTCTAACTAGTAGCTGGTATCAAATGAAGCACCCCAGTCAGTTCTGGGGTCAGTTTTGTTCAATGTCATTTACAATGTGGAAGATGGGATGGATTGAACGCCTCATTGCTACAAGAGGTGTGCACCCTCCTGAGATTCCATTCAGTTTGAACCTCAGTTTACCACCCCTCTACTCCCCAGTTTTATAGGTTAGTGGAATGGTTTAATCAGACTCTAAAAGCAATGTTAACAAAGCTTGTGGAGACAGAACCCCAGAAATGGGGTATGTTGTTACCATATTTACTTTTGCAAATTCGAGAAATTCCCCAGTCCTCAACTAGTTTTTCCTCATTTGAATTTTTGTACAGAAGACAACTCAGGGCCTTATAGACCTCCTCCAAGAGGCCTGGCAAATACAGTGCCTGAAGGCACAACATGTTGTTCAATATATTCTTCAACTCTGGGAATAGCTACACCTGGTAGGAACATTTGCACAGGAAAATTGCTGCAATGCCCAAGAAGCCCAAAATCAACATTACAACCAAATGCCTAACTCCAAGTATGTCAACCTGGAGACAGAGTCTTGTTGTTTCTCCCATGAGAGAAGAGCAATTTGTTGGCCAAATGGCAGGGGCCCTATGAGGTCATGAGGTGAGTTGGGGAAGTGGATTATCTTCTCCTGGCAGGGAAATGACAGGGAACCCAGTTATAGCTCATAAAACTTCTGGAGCCCTGGAAGGCTCAAGAAAGCCTGCAGGTTTCCACATGTCTAACAATAAGCAAGGGTGAAGGGACAGATACTCTTCAAAACTCAAAAGGTAGGGTAGCCCCTTGGAGAGAAGCTTTGGAGCCATTCTTTCACAGAACTTCAAGGATGGTGAACACTTGATCATGTAAACGAGTTGAAAGCTCTTACCCTGAGAGATGAAATATTCAGTAACTGAAAAAATGCTGTGCCATAAGTGGGCAGTCAAGGCTCTATGCTACAACCTCCTAGGAGCCCCCCTCCACACTAGTCACAGATCATGCATCTCTAATCTGGTGAAAGGCAATGTGGGGTACCAAACCCACGCTCAAGCATTGCTATCCAGCTTTGCAGCAACATGAATTTGAGCTATGTCATTGACCTGGGACCACACATTTGAATGAGGACTTCTCCCGTGAAGGGGTGGGAGTATGTGTGGAAGAGTGAGTCTCTGACTTTACTCTTGGGGAGGGAAGTATGTAATTGCCTGTCTCCTTAAGAGAAGGCTGCTGGTTAGACTGAAGGGCTGCAGCTGGGGAAGGCTAATGGGAGTGTGGCTTGCTGGGAATGAAAACCTCAGCAGGCAGAACCAGGGTGGGGGAGGGAGGAGAAGCACCAGAAGTAGGAAACCTGTCTACTAGAAGGAAGATAAATCTGGGAAGAAGGAGTGCATACCTACAGCAGACCCATTTAAGGGGCCAGGAAAATAAGGGGACCGGAGCAGGGTAGAAGAAATCCTGTACTGGGCTGCTCCTGCTGGGAGCAGATTTTCTCCCAACAGGAACCACAAGTAGATGTACTCCTAGGGAAGGCTTACTGAACAGTATTTTACTATACAATAAGGCTTTATAGAATTAATAGCATCTGTAGATGTGCCCCTAGTGTAGAAAAATATTCATCAGTAACTATCTTCAAAATGTCTCTCCTTGGGTCTAATGGAAAATGTTCTCCTTTTCTAGAACTATTTAATTTTTTCAGGAAGGATCTCTATGTAAGTGAGGAGTTCCATCACTTTTCCTACACTAGCCGATGTGTGTATCTACTGGATTTGTTCTTCTTGTGATTTCCAGAGCAGGTAGCCTATTCAGCTCCTTTTTTTAGCCTTAGGATGAGGGCAGCTTTCTTAAGGCATGAAGCTGGTGTTGTTTGGACTTTGTCAGTTATTTCTATACTCTTTTGAAAGCCTTCCTCTTTTTTTTCTGAAGAACATTCTCAAGCTCTTCCTCTATTGTTTTGGCCCTTACTCTTCTAGGAACTATACAGCTTGGTAAGCCCAAAGGTGTGATGCAGCTGATTTCCTTTCCCTTGAAATTATTACAAAGTTTATCTACTCCAGTTTGTTTATTACATGGGTAATTTACTTTACATGTCCATTTAGTGCAGGTAAGTTAACCACTGCTAGTCCTGAGTTTTACTGATTTATGTTTCATTACCTGTGGCTCTTTTTCATGCAAAAACACCCTTCCTTGCAACACCTTGGATGTGTGAAAGTATCCAGCTTAAAATGGGAACTTAAGTGAGATCCTCTATTCAGTGACCAGCTGCTTAACTGAACATGGTCTTCTGCCTCCCAGACTCCCTGTCTCCATCACTAAGCCACAGTTTCCAACACCACATCATGAAACCCTATGTAGAGGGAAGCGCGAGAGAGTGTGGTTGCTATTTAACCACCCATAAATGGGGAGACTGTTTTTCTTGGCAACAGACTAGCAATTGAAATATTCACTTGAAACTGGGAGTGATTTGCCCTCCCTGTATCAGCCATTTCACTGAAATATATCAGTTAGCACTGAGATTGATAATACCCTGTTATTTTGAAGCGGCTGGTTAAACAAGGTTTACCAGCTTCCCAAATGTTTATATAAAGCTTCTCTAAATTATTTGTGTCTTTGGTACTGATTCATTCATTCATTCTTGCTACTCATATAGATAATGGTATCCGGGTTGTAGCTGTATTGGTCTAGAGGAAAAAGCAGTCAGGGCTCGTGGACAGAGGTGATCTCTTTTATTAGACCAACAAGATTTTTGCAACAAAAAATCTTTAATTGCAATCTTTAATTATGCCTGAAAAGCTTGCAATTAAGGATTTTTTGTTGCAAAAATCTTGTTGGTCTAATAAAAGAGATCACCTCTGTCCATGAGCCTCATTTAGATAATGATATTTTAATATAATTGATTTCTAGTTGTATTTCCATTCTATATTTTCAGTTTAGATATTTAGTCTAGATAGTAGAACAGAAAGAATTGGAAAAGTCCATGGACCAGATGTTCTCTCCACAGACAGCAAAGAACCTGGGATACATTAGAGGAAATGTAATAAGCCTAATAACCCATTGGTGGTCCACAGAATATGCACACTCTAGTCCTCATAAAGGGAATTAAGCCCCTGGATTCCATTATAAGTTCAATTTTCCTTGGCACCTCTGCAGAGCTCAATTTAAGTGAACTTCTCTAATCTATGAAACCAGTAAAATATTTAAACATATTTGTTGTTATTTCATAAACACCTGCAGGATCAGTTTAGTACAGAAGCTATCTTAGTAATGAGTTGATATGTCTTAGTGCTGGCTGAAAGACACTAATGGCCTGTTTGCAGACTCCAGAAGTCACCCCACTCCTGTTCTGGGCAGGAGCCAATGGGGTATGCAGGTGGCCTTAGCCTGTTGCATAAAAGCCCTGTGGTATTGTTATGATGAGCAGCATAGAATAGGGTCCATCTGTAACTGGAGATGCTGAAGCCCCTATGGGAGGATGGTCTTGGAATCAACAGCATGAAATATAGGATTTTGAAAGTCCTAAATTGATGCTGAATAGAGCTGGTTGGATATTTCCTAATGAAATCTAATTTCATGAGGAAATGGTAGCTTGATGAACTCTGAATATATTAGGCTGGACTAGGTTATTAGATTAGATTAGTTTTCTGCCAGCCCCTTCCCCTCCTGGTGGTCTGCTGGGTCTGTTGAATCTAGGCTACCTCAGTCAATGAATCAGGGCATGGCTGCCACATAGATTGCCCTTACTAATATTTAGTCTCTTGGTCTGAGCCAAGGGTGCTCAACCCCTGGTCCATTGACCACATCCAGTCTCCAAAGCCATGTCCTCCAGTCCACATGGCTCCCCACAGTTCTGAAAATTTGGTGGCAGGGGAGTGGTGGCAACATTATTTGCTGCTTGCCTGCTGCCAAATTTCTGGACCCCGTGCAGTGCAGGCCCCAATCCTGACACATGAGCTGGACAAGCGAATGGGGAGTTGAGCATTGTGGGGCCACTCATCTGGCCTGCAGGGTCAAAATGTTGAGTATGATTGGTCTAGGTCCTTAGCTCCATAATAGAGAGCCCCAAAGCCCCTGAGATTCTTGCTTTTAGCCAGAAATCTCAGGTTATCTAGACTTGAGAGTCTGGGAGCTCCTGATGCCATGTGGACTGTGTGTGTCACAGATTCCACATTTCTCACAACAGAGCCATGTCCCTTCATATCCTACAAGTCTGAATCTACAGAAAAGAGACCAGCTCCACCAACCCCTGGAGGTCTCTGACACACTGGTTTCAGCAGTGGCCAGAATGAGTGGACATGAATCATGTTGATGTGATTCAGAAGCTGGTGGCATTTTAGACATCACCACATGCTAGTGTCTTTAGAAAAAATATTTTGGAATTTCTGTTTCAGCATAAATTTAAAGAAAGAAAAGAAAAAGAGTTCCATTCTGGGCTGAAAGACACCATATTTTACAATACCAAGTTTGTACCAGAAGGAAAATCCGCATTTCAGATACCTCTGCTGCCTATTGTAAGGGTTCAAGTGGCAGTTTTAAGGCCTTGAGATTCTGTGCCTTTACCTTCCAAGAGAGCTTTCTTCTCACTGAACTACAGTGTCAGATTTCCTCTTGCTAGGTCTCGTTCTAGCCCCTGAGTATTGCATCCCTTTCTACTAGGTAGCCCAATTTCAACAGGGGGAATAGAGGGTTTGACTACCCAGCCCTTTCTACACCTTTCTTGGGAAGTAGACTATGGAGGTCCTACAATTCCACTTTGGGAAGTGGAAATGCTTGTACTTAGCCTATTATGCAAAAGGCAAAAGGCTAGAACCACCCTCCCCTGTATTTTTGAGTGAGGATTATAACCAAGTTCAAGCTCCACGGGTTGGTGGAGCACCCCCTGGTGGCCACGCAATCCCTACCCTGCTCCAGCTCTTGGGTGCCCTTTCCTTCTTACTCAACTGCCATGCCTTTAACATAATTATTTTATTGGAAGGGAGTTGGACCCAGGCTCCATGCTGATAAATAGGAGGTGGGGAGTTGGGGAGACTGGAGGAGGGTAGAGGGAACCAGGAGGGACCCCCACCAGGCCTCCCACATGCCAGGGATCCGCACCATGCTTGCTCCCCAACCCCCCTGAGGGCCCCCTGACCCCTGCCTGCTCTCTCAGCCCACCCACTCCCCATCCATGGCTGCCCTGCCCTGCCCCAGCTCCTGAATCTTAAAAAGAAAGCCCCCACTCACCAGCTGCTGCCAGGCAGGAAGCAATCTTTGCTATCCCACACTGACACACACTGTGTGGGAGGCTATTCCATGAGCCCCCAGCCCCTGCCCACTCTCCTAGCCCCCCTTCCAACATGGCTGTACCACCCACTCCAGCTCCCAGCTTAAAAAAAAAAAGCCCTGCACTCACTGGCTGCTGCAGGGGCATTGGACTTCTGGGGGTTCATGGGAGAGCCTTTTCCCCACTGCAGTGGGGCGTAGCGGGAATTGCCCCCATCTGGCAGGAACCAGTGAGTGTGGGCCTTTTTTTTTTTAAGAGCCAGGAGCTGGGGCCATGAGAGTGGGCAGGGGATGGGGTCTTATGACAGAGCCCCCACACAGCACAATGTGGGGCAGCAGGGTCACCTCCCCCTGATGGTAACAGCTGGTGAGTGCCAGGCTTTTTTTTTTCTCCAAAGAGCTGGGAGCTGGGGCTGGAAGAACAGGTAGGGGGTGGAGCCAATTTGGAGATTCAGCTGATTCAGCTGTGGTTGAATCTCCAAATCAGATCTGGCTGAATCAATTTGGGACAGTGATTCAAATCACTAAAATTGAATCACTGTCCCCCGAATCAGCCAAATCCAAATCTGAAGCAAATTCTAGTTGCTCCGCACAAGCCTACTACCTAATAGGTCCTAAGGTGGACCCCAGTTCCTCTAGCTGTCAGCTAGTTTTACAAGGACACCTGTTAGCCTTAAGGGATAATTATGTGTCTCCAAACAACACTTACACCACACCCATGCCTCACAGATGACTTCGGTGGTCACTTGGCCGTAACCTGTTACCAGGCCACCTCAAGGCCCTTGTACCCTTGTTAGGGCCTCAGCCTTCCCTGCCTCAGCCCTTTTCTATTGCTGGTTCTTTTAGCTTTGGCCAACTGTGCTGGGCCTCACTTCTGGGTCCCAGCTTGAATTTCACCCTTTCATAGTATCATAGTATCATAGTACCTAGGGTCAGAAGGGGCCTAGAGCAGGCCATCTAGTCTGACCCCCCGCCAATGGCAGGAACAAGTGCTGGGGT
>JAGPOW010001338.1:17887624-17955009 GCA_030014935.1 Caiman crocodilus
GATGGGGTGAGAGACCGTGTCAAATGCCTTCCTGAAGTCTAAAAAGACTACGTCGACAGGGACGCCCGCATCCATGGATTTGGTCACCTGGTCATAGAACGCAACCAGGTTGGTCTGACGGGACCTGCCCTTAACAAACCCGTGCTGGTTTCCCTTCAGCATAAAATCTCTTGCCAGTCCCTCACAGATGTGGGACTTGAGAATTTTCTCAAAGAACTTTCCTGGAACCGAGGTGAGACTGACAGGTTGTGCACTTCTTGGACTATAAGCACCAGGCTCTGATCTTGTCCCACTACGGCTGTCTCCACTCTGCCTCGGGCACTGAGCCTACTCTAGCTCTGTCTTGGCCCCCAGCCCGGTCTCATCCCTATAGGGCTGTCTTTGCCCTGCATCAGGCACTGATTCCATCTGAACCCCCAGTGCTGGTGTCCTTCACTCTGGGCCACTGTCTCTGTCCCCGTCATGCACAGGCCTTCTTGGCCTTGGCTCTAACCTCCCCAGTCATTGGGCTGTCAGGAGCTCCTCTCCCTGTGACTCTCAGGGCTTGACTACCTGAGCAGCAGAGGTCCTGGGCTTATATGATTCAAGTCTGGCCCCCTTCCGGTCAGGCGGCTCTCTAATCATCCCCTCCCCCCCACCTACGCCTGCAGGCTGTTTCTTAGGCAGCCTGTCCTCCTAAAGTATGAGGTGTGCCATGTGCCCTGTCACAGGAGGTTTTTGGTGCTGTGATTTGTTGGAATGAGTTACATGTGCATTGGAGGTCTTTAATGTATTTGTCCTCCCTAAAAAATTAGGTGCTCCTTAGGTATAATCTAAATTGTAACAAAGCTTGCTAGGAGTTGGGCACCTTGCTGTTTAAGCTATATTGTTTCTGAAGACATTCAAAAGCCTAGATCTGAATATCTGGGGATCTGTTCAGGCTAAATGGAGGCAGCAAATTAATGCCAATGCCTACTGCTGCTGATTTGTCTGAACTGCTTTTTGTGACATGGATTCTTAAACTCCAGCTAAGTCCCATTTAGGTACCTAGTTTACCAATCTGGATCTGGCCCTACATTAACATTCCTGTTCTTTACCAGGAGAAACTGTTTGGATTGGGAGCAATATAATTTTTAGAAAAAGATATTTTACACTCTCTAGCCAAAAATAAAACTACCCGTTGCAGATGAGTTGACTTTTGCTAAAGATAAATAGCAATAGATTTGGTTAAAACAAAATTCAAAGCCTCCTGAGTCATTTTGCCAGTTCTACAGCTAGTTTGATGATCATTCCTGGTTGACAGTTTCACAGGCTATTTCAGTTGAGCAGCCAGGGAGTTACGGGACTCAATCATGTAATTTCTGGATTGATGCTGAGCCCATAAAATGATAGCAGCCAGGAAGACAATATAATGTTCTGCAGATGGAGGTGTATCGTTCTAAACTGTTTGTGCTCCATAAAATTATAAATATGCACAATGTTTCCAATATCAACCACCAAACAGATGAGAAAATAACATATCCAGATGTTTTCAATAGAAAACACACCATCCTAAAATCAATTGCTATTTCATATTCTTTGTGTTCTTCTTTCCCGCACATGCAGGAAGTATTAATGGTGACATGATTATATGTTACTGCAGTTTAACAAACTGATCAGGAAGACAAGCTATGTTAGCAACATTATTCAGACATTTAATAGCGTTTATCCCCTTAACTTCATTAGAGCACAATACCCCAAGGCCCAAAGAGAGTTATTTTCAACATGACTTCAGATCAGGAGGAATAATTTCTTACATGGACAACACACTGGTCTCTTTGCATTTACATTCCCAGAGCTCCAGGGAATGAGAAAAGAGGCCTGTCACCTTTTGCCTCCTTCCTGCCCCAAGCATTCTCAGGAGTCACTCCATGTGGTCAGGACTCTCCTGTTACTCCCCAGGGTCAGAAATAAAAGTCCCCAGCCCTCAGGCCTTCACAGCTGTTACCACTCTTCAGACATTAGCAATCTGCCCCTCTCCCCCAAATGATCCCTTTGGCCTCATCCTTTTCCATGTCATCTTCAGAATGCTCCAAAATGCGAGGACCCAAATCCCATTCCTTATATAGATGTCTAAGCCTGCACAGCTGCTTGGTTAAAACCATGTATGTCTTTCTTCAGGAGAGCAATTCTATTCTGCCCAGGGAAGTACACAGCTCTCGTATTTTTCAGTGACCAGTATACCACTGGCCAGTATACCAATGACAAGTATACTACTCCTTCACAGACTCATGGCTAGTTGACTCTTTTAATGGGCAGCCTTATGTACTTCCAGAGCATACAAGCAACCAATAGGAAATGACAAGGACAGAAGTATGCATCAATCTGTTTCATAGTTGTAGGGGTGGAAGGGACCTGAGGAGATTATCCCCTGCTAGGGCAAGGGGTTGGACATCACATGCTTCCAACATCTCAGAAACTTTTCTACCCACCCAACTCTTGTCCCACTTAATCCCATTTTAAATGATTAAATCACTTGTCCAGAAAGGTGAAAAATACAGTTTTCAGGACCTGCTTAGCTTTGGAGATTTTGAATTTGTATTTCCCACTTCTCAGGACAGTGCCACAACTACTAGGTTATGGACTAGGCAACAGGACTGTGTGAAACACCATCATTTCATGTTGACATCCATTTCGCCATGTCAAAGGACAGTGTTTCGTTTCATCATTTTGTTTCATTTCAAAGCACTGTCACATATCATTTTGTCAAAACTGTTTTGCTGTTTTGACTTGTTTCGACATTTCATCTATAGGCTATAATGGGAAAACATGAAAATGCCTAAAGTGTTGTCATTTATTGCCTGATTCAGATGCAAACTGCAATGATGGTAGCCCCTTCTGAGCGCATGAAGCCTGTCAAGTTTCAAGGAGAGAGGTGAAGAGGTGTCTCAGAAACTGCATCTCAAAGTCTTGAAAGCACAATTTGCCAGCAGTGACAGCCTATTTTCATCTGGCGCACAGATCTGGGGGCTCACACTGGCTGTGGAGCTCTGCTGGACTCCTTCCAGGGGTGCAGACCCTTGGATCTGTGCCAGATAACAGGAGGCTGCCGCGAGCACCTGGGACCAGCAAGACGGATCTTGCCAGTGGTCCCAGACAGCAACAGCAGACTCCTGTCATCTGGGCACAGATCCAGGGGCCCATACCCCTGGGGGGACTGTGGAGCTGTGCTGTACTCCTCCTGGGATGCAGGCCCCCAGATCTGTGCCCCAAATGAGAGGAGGCTGCCATGTCAACTGGGACTGGTGCTGGGCGTGGGCTGTGTCCAGCAGCAGAGAAAATTGCAACATCCTCTCATTTGGCACACATATCCGGGGGCTCACACCCTTGGAAGGAGTCCAGCACAGTCTTGCAGCCCTTCCAAGGGTGTGAGACTCTCGATCTGCACCCCGGATGAGAGGAGGCTCAGGCTGCCTCTTCCACGTGGGACTGGCACTGGCCACAGCCTGCCAGAGAAGACAGATGCTGCTACTAGCCCCAGGCAGCAGTGGCAACCTCCTGTCATCCGGGCACAGATCCAGGGGGTGCGGACCCCTGGATCTGCGCTGGATGACAGGAGGCTGCCACCGTTGCCTCAGACCAGCACTGGGCACAGCCCATGGAGCTCAGCCCAGCTGTGGGAAGCAGAGTGCAGACCCGGCTCTGCCCACCTCTCACAGCCGGTCTGTGCTCTGCGCAGCTTGGTGGCAAGCGGTGAACAGAACAAGGGCTGGCTTCCAATCAGCTCCGTCAGCCCCACGGAGCTCAGCCTGGCACCAGGCTGGCTTTGTCCACCTCCTGCCAATGGGCTGAGCTCCATGGGGCTTGCAGAGTTGATCGGACAGCAGCCCAGTGGTGGAAGGCAGACAGAGCTGGCACTGCGGTCCATTCAGCTCCTCCAGCCCCAAGGAGCCCAGCTCCTGGCTGAGCTCCATGGGGCTGGCAGAGGCTACTGGAGTGCAGCCTGGTGGTGGGAGGGGGGCAGAGCCAGGGCTGCACTCTGATCAGCTCTGCCAGCCCTCCCCCTGCCTCCCCCCAAAGCATAGCCCAGTGGTGGGAGGCAGGGAGAGCCAGCACTGTGCTCCTTGCTGGGCTGAGCTACGTAGGGCTGTGGAGCCACTCAGACCGCAGCCCTGGCTGCCTCCTACCATGGACCTGCTTCAAAACTCAAAACATTTTGAAACTTTTGAAACATTTCTAGTGCCCTCATTTTGTTTGAAAGCTGTTTCAATGTTTTTTGTTTCATTTCAATTTCACTGTTTTGATCTCACAACACATTGAAACACCTCCCTTTAGGTTGGATCACATCTCATGACTCCCAGGGGCTATTTTAAAGCCTTTAAAGGATATAACAAACCCCCTTCTTCTCTTCTTTAAAGCTCCTGCTGCCTGCTCCAGCCATGTTCACAAGATTTCCCCTGCCCCCACGCCAACTGCCTTCCCTTCTGCCACTTCCCCTACTTCCCCCATTGGCTGCTATTGTTTTCCCCTGGGGGCCAGGGAAACTTTAAATCAGCTCCTGCCTGCTCCAGCCAGGCTGCACAGAGGTGGCCTCGGCTGGGAGCAGTGACAGCAGCAGAGACAACGTGCAGGAGGGGTTCTCCCTTCTTCTGGCGGGACCCTGCAGGGTAAGGGAATGCACCTCTGCCAATCTCTGCTGCTACCACCGTTATTGTTCCAGCTGAGCCTGGCCTCCTCATAGCTTGGCTGGAGCAGGCAGAAGGAGCTTTGAAGCTTCCCTGGTCTGGGTCAGTATGAAAAGCAGTAGCAGCAGATGGGGGATGAGGAAAAGGAGAGGGAGCACGAAGGAGAAATGGGGGATTCTTACTTGCTTTGGGGACTTTAAAAAAGCCCTCAGAGGCTCCAGCACTTTTGGGAAGGAGGCTTGAATCCACCCCCTGCTCGGCAAGGTCTAAGATACCTTTTTTTTGGTTAAAGGGCTTGAAAGGGATGCAAGAGTCATGGTACCTGTAACAGGACAACAAGTAAGCCCTGCTATAGAGGAAAGAGAGACATGCCGATTCCCTGAAGGAGGAAACATCTGCCTAATCATTCTTGGGACTACAAAGGGCATGAAGCCCAGGACTGTAATTAGTGGCAGCTGCTGCAGTGGAGAGCCACAAAGACCAGAAGTGGCACTGATAGGTGCAGACAAACAGCCGAGAAGAAGTTAAAACACCCGCTCATGCAGATCTGAACCTCTGGAAGGGGAAACCAGCAGAGACAAGTGCCTATGTGACTACACGGAGGTGCAGTGACTGCCCAAGCCATCCAAGATAAGGACAGGCTGTGGAAAGGAATCAACTTACCAAAGGTGAAGTTTGCAGTGCCAGAGTGTCAAGGACTGAGTTATATGAGAGATTGTTTTGACTACAGAGCCCTTCTAGGCCACTGGGCTGGACCCTAAACTGATGGACTTGAGAACCCTGGGGGAAAAACAGAGGGAGGAATATCTCATGGTTATGAGGACTCAATAGGGTAGCAGCCAAAGAGACTGTGACAACTCTTTGGGCCTGATTGCTCACTGACGAAAAATTGATGCTGCAAAGTACATGGAGTTGGGCGGTGAAAGGCCGGCCTCCAGAAGACGAGTATTTGTAATCTGAATAGCAGCAGAAAACTCGGAGTGGTAAGGACAGGGTATGGCAATGGAGGGGCCCTGCAAAGAGGTCAGATGACCAATTAGGCTGCAAAAGAGGACCAGCTGATCTACCTCCCAACTTGTATCTTTCTTTGGTTTCTTTCTTTACAGTCGAAGGCATGGTGGGCAAGCTCCAAAGAGAGACCAAACGGTCTGGGCAGATTAATGGCAACTTATTGCTCAGCAAGAGGAAGGCCTTCTACAGTACCACACTAGGAAATATTTTGTTGGCTACAGCACTTCCCTGGGAAATGAGGAAGCTTGGGTTCAAGCCCCCTCAGGATGAGTTGTCCTACAGCCTAGGTCTCTAACTTCCTGTCCAAGTACTCTAGCTAATAAACTATGGGAAAAAGCAGAGCGAATCCTCCTCCACCTTTTTATGACTTAGATGCTTGAAGATTAAGGAGTGTTACAAAAGATACATTAATGATTTTCAGGGACTTGAGCCCAGTTAGACTGGATTGCACTTAGAGACTTAGTGTATGTCCACATTCCCTTCCAAGACTCCCAGGGCACCTCTTACCCCTGATAAGCACTGTGCATCCACCCACTTCCAGTCTACATGTGCAAAATCCAGAAACAAAGCATGAAGGTGTAGTAGGGGTATCCCTCCCACCCACTGCCACTCTTGAGCTCTCTGTCTCTAGTGTGCTAAGGAGAGGTAGCAAGGGGCACACCCTCAGTAGGACCTCACTGCCACATTTCCAGCTTGGGTATACATAAGTTGATATGCTGTGTGGAAGAATGGCACCCCATGTCAGGGAAGAATCAAAGACCACTTAGACTATTAAATGCCACTAAAGTGCCACTTCAGTGCTGAAGCTGTTGAAGTTGAAAAGGATCTGGGCCGCCTTCTTTCTCTTTCACATTTATGCAGTGCTATGTGATCCTACGCCTGATGCATTTTTTTCTGGAATTGACCTATAAAGACTTCAGCTTCCCTCAAAGAACTGCCAATGTCCTGGAGGTAGGCTTCAGCAGAGAGAAATGGGGGTGGAGAGATTGAAGTACCTGTCTCATACTTCCATTTTCTGAACATCCCTCTATTATTCCTTGCTTAGACAACTAATTTATTTTTCCAGCCTTATCTCTCCCACTGAACTGGGTTCACTGGGGTAGCCTTCAGCAAGAGTCCAGAGTGGGGCCTAGACCTGTAACCTTGATTGCTCTTTCAAGGAAATCCATTCCTTCAATTGCTATTAATTGAAATAGCCTCTCTTCTGTTGGTTCATAATTATGATTGTCTATAAGCTGAAGATTAGTAAATTTGTAATCAAAACAATATTCTCCAAAGGTTCTTCAAATGCTAATTAATGTGTGATCGCCTTCATCTCTTTATGACAGTCAAACTAGTATGATGAGAAGTATCACTGCAGTAAGAAACATTACCTTTAAAAATATAGAAAGATTACTCTTAACTGCATAAAGAGTACAGCATTTACCCTTAGAAGTTTTATCATCTGAGATATGATATCTCATTTTTATATCACAGAATCACTGAAACAGAAAAAATTTACTTCAGCAGCTATAGATTAAAAAGCCTTTTGGTTGACATGTTCAATAGTTAATTACAGAGGAGGTATTGTGGCAATCAACGTGGTAGTTCGTAATGTGACCAAAGGGCAAAACTCTGCCTTGTAAGTATACAAAGGAAGAACACAGCAGGCCTCTTCCTTTTCTTAATGCACCTTGGTGGTGGCAGGTCATGAGAGAAGCATCAGGCACTAACCCACGCTGCTCATTTTTGGAGCATCACTAAAGAATGCTGCTAAGCATGTTGCCTTCAGGCCTCCCTCAAACCAGCCAGCCCTGCACCAGGAGACTGTCTTAAGAGCCCTCCATGCAGCCACTAACAAGCTGCTCTCAACCGCTCCCTAAGTTAACAGCCCTAATGTTCTCTGTGGTGTGGAGTGTAACAAGAATAAAGATCGGAAAGACACATTTAGTTAAAAAGAAAAAGTGCAGAACTAGAGAGATGGCTGAGTACACTTAGTTGTTTAGAATCACAAGGAAGAGTACTACACAAGACATCAGAAAATACCACAGCACTGTGATCTAGGATATTGCTAAAAGAAGCAAAAGGATGACATATAACTAGTGACTGGGAAATGGCAGATGTTCCTCCTCAAGGGCAAAAGTGGAACTGGAACTGCAGAAAGCCACAACATCCCACAGAACAGAAGAAAATGAACCGCGCAGTGTAGAAAAATACAAATAAACAACAAGTATTATCATATTCCCTCACACCGAGGAGTAAAGACCCAAGGACATTCCCCTACAAAAAGGGAAAGGTGTGGAGAAAACAAACTGCTAAGCGTATGATGGAGGGGAAAATATTTTACTGACATCATTAAGACGCAGAATGTACTACATCCATGTGCAAAATGTTATGCAGCATGCAACAGAAATGAGAAAACAACATCATCCTGTGATCAAACCACTCTTCTGAACCTTCAGTAGTCAGCATCCTACACAAACCATCTGCTATATCCCATTTCATGGATGTTTAGAAAGTAGGATCAAAGGACTAGCCCATGATGTACTGACATAATACACACTTCCTGTCAGTTCAGTGAAAGCTTACTCAGGTGTGTACTTGCCAGATTGATCTAAAAGGTTTGTGAGTGAAGTCAGGTGCAAATATATGATTATTTTTCAAACTCCCTTTTTTGCCTGACAAAGCGAACCAATCTCATATCAATACAAGATACACTGAATCCTGTATTTTACACTAGGATCATTTTCATATCTTGGTACCATTTTTTTTCACCTGTAACCTGATTAAGAGGAGGTTGTTTTATATGGATTTTCCATAGCTACAAACAGCTAGAGAAGTTCAAATAGCCAAATCCAGTTCCAGTTTACACCTATGAGAGATGAATTTTCTCTATCAATTTATTCCAGCATAAATAAAAATAAAAATAGTGATAATCAAAATCTGAAGCTATTCCAATGAGTTTCAAGACAATCTCTGACTGGCTGCAGCTGAGTAAGTATTTCGTAGACATTAAGGCTGGAAGGGACCTTGTAAGATCATCGGGTCCAGCCCACTGCCCAAGGCACAGGAAGTCAACTGGGGTCAGATCTCCCCAGTAAGATAAGAATACAAGAATTTCTTAAAGGTATCCAGAGTAGGTGGTTGCACACTTCTGGGGGAGTCTATGTTAGACTCTGGAGACTTGGACAGTAAAGAAGTTTTTTTCCTTATGTCAGTCTAAAATGGTCTCCCAGCTGTTTGTGACTGTTAGACCTTGTCTTCCTTTAGGGTGCTCTGGTGAACAGACATTCTCCCAGTTCCTGATAACACCCCTTCTATACTTACAGGTTGCCACCAAGTCAATCCTGAGTCTTCATTGCTCCAGGCTGAAGAGTCCCATGCCTCTCAGCCTGTTCTCTTGACCATTAATCATGTGCGTGGCTCTTCTCTGGACTCTTTCAAACTTTTCCACATCCTTTCTAAAGTGTGGAACCCAGAATTGGATGCAATACTCCAGCTGCAGCCTCACCAAGGCTGAGCAAAGCAAGATGATGACTCCTTGGGTGTTGTTTGTGATGCATCGGTAGATGCAAAGCAGAATTTTGTTTGCTTTACCAATCATGGCATTGCATTGGTGGTTCATGTTTATTTTGTGATAAGTTAGACCCCCAAGTTTTTTTCAGTCGTGGTGCTAGTGAGTGTAGCACTGCCAAGCCTATAAGTATGATGTGAGTTTTTTTCTCTTAAGGTGGAGCACCTTGCATTTCTCCATGTTGAATGATTTAGTCTGCAGAGCCGGACGGAGTACATATTACTTGTAAACTAGTCAAATTTAATATGGTCTATTGGACACAGAGGAGGAATGGACCTGCCTCTTCAGTGTATTTAGAGTCATATCTATATACTTCAGAACAAAAGCTTGTTTTGGGGGACATTTTGTTCCTTTTTTCACTACAAATATAACATAGTTATGGGAGACCAAACTGTGCACATACAGTGTGATTAATGCTGTCCATCACACTTAGCAATTTGTGATGACAATGGAGTTAAAAGCAGGACCGATATAGCTGAGGCCTGAACATGGCTTGCCAAAATTTGGCTGGCATTTAAGTCAAATGACCAAGCTGACTCTCAAAGGGGCATAGTGAGTAGGACCAGCAAATAGAAATAAATACAAAAAAGAGTGATTCAGAATCTCATTAGATAACAGTAAGTAGGGAATACATATCCCTATTTTACAGTAACACTTTACAGTTTCAAATAATACAACTGAAATCAATAGAGCTATATGGAAGCATCAGAAGAATTTGGCACACTGTCCTTTAAGAATTGATAATGGCTACTACTGTGCTTTTTTAACCTTCATGTTCAAAAACATCCCAGATCAGGAAGAAAAATAAACCTGGAGCTGTTGTTTACATTTCATTTCTCTTTTCATCTACCCTGCTTTCAAGCACAGTTGACAAGTGCAAAAACAATGCACACACAAGAAAAAATCTTTAGTTCTATAAAGTATAAAAAAGGCAAAGATTATAAAAACAATATCCTACGGGGGAGAGAAATTTTCACTGGCATGCTGTCAGCTATCAATCATGCAATTTTATTATCCTTGTCTGGCATCTATGATTTGCCCTCTATTTGATTTATTAAAGATACTTTACTATTTTAGTTTCCTTTTATTTGTTGTTTGTGAAGCTGGAAATAATGTTATATAATGCTAATTATCTCTATTTTTCTTAAATGTGCAACAGTACTAGCACACTAATACATTAGGAGTGATGAACAAAATATCCACAAAGCAGACTGATCAGTTGCTCCTCAGAAACGCATATATTCGAAACATTTATAAATGGTTTGTTTCATCTCTCTTGACAGCCCAGTACCCATCCTCTATGCTAGAGATGGTCTGATGTCAGCCGCAAGGAAAAGAGTATGGCTCATGATCCTAAAATAGCCCCGTTAATACTAGTGGTTTTCCAATTACACCTGCCAGTTGACATGGGGGCAGTGCTGACAGTTGAATTTTTGGAAACAATGGATAGAATTTTCAAAAGTGTCTTAATCCCCAAAGACCCTATAAAGTCCCTGTGGTTTCTGTGTCTCAAGACAAGATTTTAAAACAATATTTTGATGTTAAAAGGAAAAGATGGGTTCTTAATAAGACATCCAGAAGAGCATAACCACCCAACTCCCAATGATTTTAATGAGTGTCAGCTGCGTGGGTGCTTCTGAAAATGAAAATGCCATTAACACCTTATCTGCACGCCTTTAAAAATATGAATTTTTATTCCACCTGAGACAAATTTTACAATCTTTGCACTCTCCTATGGAGGAAGGATGTGCATACTTGAAAACTTGCAACTATCTAGCTGGTCTAATAAAAGATGTCACCTCCTCAAGAGTTCTGATTCCTTTTGCCTGCAGACCAACATGGCTACAACCTGCATCCCTGGAATGATGAGGCAATCCTAGATGACCTCAGAGATGTCATGATTGTGAGTCTTAAAAGACAAAGACAAGCTCAACTGGAAATTATGGAAGGATCACCTTGCTGTCCACCACAGGAAAGAACATTGTGAAAGCCCTCCTGGACCATCCCTTTCTTCTTGCTAAAGAACTCCTCCTGGCATCTTCGTGCAGGTTTAGGGTAGGGTGGGCAAAATGCTGGATCTGGACAGCAGCCAGACTCCATTTCCCAGCAGTCCCTGCCTGCATCACTGCAGCTGGTTTCCGTGGAGATCCCAGCAGTAGTGGCACTGTGACAGTGTGGGGCCAGGGTTTCTACAGAGATTGGCCTCAACAGTGCCGGCAGCACTGGTGCCAGTGCTACTGGGGCTGGTCTCCATGGTAACCCTGGTCCTGCACTGTCATGGCACCGTGAGCTTCTGGTTGGAGTAGAGCTAAACTAACAGATAGGAAGCTGTTTAAGCTCATCTGACTCCAAGATGAAACCAAGACCACCCCAATATCACTCTTCAAGCTCCAGTACACTGGGATGCCAATATGTGACTTTGGGAATGGTGTCTCGCAGTGGGCTTCAGCTGTCTGGACCATGACTCTCATTTCAGAATGAGAGACATGCCCGGGTGGGATGGGCTTCACCTCTTCCCCAAAGGTAAGCATGTGTTCTCTTCCAGGTTGGCTGATCTCCTCCAGTGGGCTTTAAACTAGACACATCAGGGGAGGGGGAGGAAGAGGACCAAGGGAGCCATAGAACACCAAACCAAGAGACACCCACAAGAACAGCCCAGCCAAGTTAGGCAATGAGCACAAGAAATGCCCAGGTAAGAGACACGGGCCTGGACGGTCTGGGGATTGGCAGGGAGGCACATATACCCTCAGGAGGCCTTATATGCCTCTACACTAATGCTCACAGTATGGAGAACAAACAGAAGGACCTTGCCCTCCTGCTAGCTAACACAAACCCAGACATAGTGGGACTCACTGAAACTTGGTGGGATCCAACACATGACTGGGTGGTAAACATCAAGGGCTATAGGCTTTATAGGCAAGAAAGAACAGGGAGGAAAAGTGGGGGTGTGGCACTCTACATCAAAGAGCAATACACATTCTCTGCAAACAGTACTGGGTCTGAGGTAAAGCTTTGAGTCAGAAAACAAGGAGGTTGGGGGGAAAGGGACATAATGGTGGGGGTCTATTACAGGCCACCTAAACAGGGAGAAAAACTCAACTGGGAATTCTCAGGTCAGCTCACAGAGGCATGGTCATCATGGCTGACCTAAACTACCCAGACGTCTGCTGAGAAGAGCAGTCAGCCAGGTGTGACTGCTCACGTAGGTTGCTAGCCAAGTTACAGGACCTCCACCTAACCCAGGAGGTGCACAGTCCCACCACAGGAAATGTCTTGTTGAACCTGGTCCTGGCCACAGGTGATGACCTGGTGAGGGGACTGCAGGTGCTCAACTCCCTGGGTGATAGTGACCATCACCTACAGGAATTTACCATCCAGTGCAGGGTGTCAAAGGCCTGCAGCAAGGCAGCAGCCCTGGACTTCAGGAGGGTGGCTTTCAATGAGGTAAGGAGACTAGTCGGGGAAGCACTGAGGTTCCAGAAGGGAGGGGAGTTGGGAATTCAAGAAGAGTGATTGTTCCTTAAGGAGACGATCCTCCATGCCCAAAGCGTGACAATCCCACATGGATCAAAGGGGGCAAGAGTGCTCAAAAGCCCCCATGGCTCACCAAAAGCATCCACAAATACTTCAAACCAAAAAGGAGGCATACACTCAATGGAAGGGAGGAGCCATCACCAAGAAGGATTATACCTCCTTGGCTCGAGATTGTAGGGGGGCTATTAGGAAGGCTAAGGTAGAAATGGAACTGAGACTAGTGACCCAGATCAAAGATAAAAAGAAGTCCTTTTTTAAATACATAGAGGGTAAAAAGAAGGTACCAAATAATTTGGGGCCTCTGCAGGACATCTTGGTAATCTGGTGGTAGCACTAGATGACAAAGCTAATCTCTTTAACAGATTCTTTACTTTCATTTTTCTGAGCAGGGACACCCCACACTGGGATTCCAGATGGACCCAGGGGAGGTGCAGCCAGGCCCAAGGGCAGTGGGGACCTAGTCAAGGAACTTCTGGAGGGACTAGATGTGATCAAATTAGCAGGTCCTGATGATCTTCACCCCAGGGTGCTTAGGGAACTAGCAGAGATCATTGCAGGACCCCTGACACAGCTTTATGAGCACTCACGGTGCTCTGGTGAGATGCCTGATGACTGGAAAAGGGCCAATGTGGTCCCCATTTTCAAAAAGGGGAGGAAAGAGGACCCAGAAAACTATAGGCCCATTACTTCAGTCCTGGGGAAGCTCTTCGAGAAAATTATCCAGGAGTACCTCTGCGAGGGCCAGCAGGGGAGTTTATGATTAGGGGCAATCAACATGGGTTCATTCAAGGCAGGTCCTGTCAGACCAACCTGGTGGCCTTTTCTGACCAGGTCACAAAAGCTTTGGATGTAGGTGTCACGGTGGACATATTCGTCCTGAACTTTAGGAAGGCCTTCGACACTGTCTCTCACCCCATCCTCATTAAAAAATTAGATGTCTGTGGTGTCGACACCTACAGTGGGTTGCAAATTGGCTGGAGGACCACACACAGAGAGTGGTGGTGGACAGGTCATTTTCGACCTGGAGGGATGTGGGCAGTGGGGTTCCCCAGGGCTCGGTCCTTGGGCCTGTACTGTTCAATATCTTCATCGATTATTTGGACAAGGGGGTGAAAAGCACCTTGTTCAAGTTCGCAGATGACACTAAAATGTGGGGCAAAGTGAGCATGCTAAAAGAGAGGGACAGTCTACAACTAGATCTCAGCAGGTTACAGAGGTGGGCAAATGAGAATAGGATGGGTTTCAATATAGACAAGTGCAAGGTGTTGCACCTGGGGAGGAAGAACCAGCAGCATACCTACAGGCTGGGGAACTCCCTTCTCGTCAGTACAGAGGCAGAGAAGGATGTTGGAATCACTATTGATTCCAAGATGAACATGGGCCACCAATGTGGGGACGTGGTTAGGAATGTTAACTGCACCTTGTGATGCATCCATAGATGCATCACAAGCAGTTCCAAGAAGGTGATCCTCCCCCTCTATGCAGCGTTGGTCAGGCCGCATTTGGAGTACTGCATCCAGTTCTAGGCACCACACTTCAGGAGGGATGTGGCCAGCAACAAGAGGGTCCAGAGTAGGGCAACTCATGTGATTAAGGGGCAGCAGGGCAGGCCCTACAAGGAGAGAATACAGGACCTGAACCTGTTCAGCTTCTACAAGAGAAGGCTGAGAGGTGATCTGGTGGCTGCCTATAAACTTGCCCAGGGGGAACAGGAGGCAGTGGGAGAGTCCCTGTTCCCCTGAGCACTACTGGGGGTAACAAGGAACAATGGTCATAAGTTGACTGAGAGTAGATTCAGGCTAGATATCAGGAGGCACTACTTCACTGTCAGGGTGGCTAGGAGCTGGAATCAACTTCCAAGGGAAGTGGTGATTGCCCCTACCCTAGGAGGTCTTCAAAAGGAGGCTAGACAGCCACCTAGTCAGGGTCATTTGACCCCAGCATCCTTTCCTGCCCATGGCAGGAGGTCAAACTAGATGATCTGCTTAGGCCCCTTCCAACCCTACCAACTATGAAACTATGATATTGCAGTGTGTGTTCACTCAGAAGCAGACCTTCAGGCTATTGTTGACATCTTTATTGAGGCATACGAGAACATTGGACTGATGCTTAACATTCAGAAGACTGAAGTTCTTCTCAACAAGCTCTTAATGAGTAGTCTACACCTCTGGTAATTCATATTATGGTGAGACTTTGAAGAACACCAAGTATTTCCTTTACCTCAGAAACCATCTCTTGCAGAAGGCTAACATTGACAAAGAAATCCAACATTACTTCAAATATGCAAGTGCAACCTTTGGATACCTGAGGAAATGGGCATTTGAAGATAACAGCAGCAGATCTGAAACCAAGCTCATGGTTTATTGAGAAGTTGTTATCCCCACCTTATTGTACAGAGCTGAGGTGTAGATAACATGCAGGAGACACCGCAAGATGGAGAAGTACCATTAGCACTGCTTGCAGAAGATCCTCTGAATCCAGTGAAACGACAGACTCACCAATATTAGCACTGTCTTAAAAGCAAACACCATGAACATTGAGGTGATGACCATCCAATACCAACTTTGTGAAGCCAGCCACGTCAGCTGGATGTTCGACTCCTGAAGCAAGTTTTATTCTTCCAGCTCAGTCAAGGCATATGCTCAAGAGGAGGGCAGACAAAGTATTTCAATGATGTCCTCAAGCCGATCTTGAAAAAAATGCAATATTGACGTCAACTCATAGGAGAATATTGCCCAGAACCACCCCAAAATGGAAAAAGAGTCTTTTGCAAGGATCTCAGTACTGTGAAACTTTGTACTTTGAAACTATAACAGTACTTTGAAACTATGACAACAGCAGAAGATGGAAAAGTGGGATCAACAGAAACAGTAGCTCATAGACTGAATCAAGAATCTTAAGCCACCCACCTCACCTGGAAACATGTGCCCAAGTTGCAACAGAGTCTGTCAATCCTGGATTGACCTCATCAGCCATTTTCAGACCCAGAGATAGACAGTCAGGGAAGACAATCATCCTTGACTGCAAGGGATTGCTGAAGAAGAAGGGTTTTTTTTAAAGTCTTTTCATGACTAGTCTACCATTACTTTCTAGCTATGCAGAGGATATATCATCCTTTGAAGGAATACTTCCTGTTTAACTACATGTAACGTCAGTGGAAATATACAATAAAAATTCTTATGCAAAATATTTGTTACATATGTACCAAAGTCATGGACCTAGTATTAATACACGGAACATGATTAAACATGGATAATGTTTTTGCAAAATTCATTTTTAGAATCAGCCTCATTTTGGGGTTAAAGGGTCAAATCTTCTGTAGGTGCCTGAAATCTTATGTTTGGTCATTATTAGAAAAGTATTTAGGGGCTCCTCTACAAATGCAGATAAAGATGCAGTAGGATCTAAAGTGTGATCCACACGATCATGACTCATGCTATACACATGTGGCATGGCAGGAGGCACGATTGTGTGAATCATGTGTTAGATCCCATTGCACCTTATTGCTGGTGCAGGGGGAGACCAGGATCCCTCTACACTGGCAAAAATAAACTTCTATGGCTGGAAACCCCCTCAGCTGAGGGGCCGCCAGCCATGGTCAGGACACAGTTGGAGTACTGTGTCCAGTTCTGGGTGCCACACATCAGGAGGGATGTGGACAACGTGGAGAGGGTCCAGAGGAGGACCACCCACATGATCAGGGGTCAACACGGCAGGCCCTACGAGGAGAGGCTAAGGAACCTGAACCTGGTCAGCCTTCACAAGAGAAGGCTGAGGGAGGATTTAGTGGCTGTTTACAAACTAGTCAGGGAGGACCAGCAGGCATTGGGAGAGTCCCTGTTCCTCCAAGTACTACCTGGAGTGACAAGAAATAACAATCACAAGCTAGCAGAGGGTAGCTTTAGGCTAGACATCAGGAAGCGCTAGTTCACTGTCAGGATCTGGAACCAACTTCCAAGAGAAGTGGTGCTGGCTCCTACCCTGGGGGTCTTTAAAAGAAGGCTAGGTGAACACCTTGCCGGGGTTGTTTGACCCCAGTACTCTTTCCTGCCATGGCAGGGGGTTGGACTTGATGACCTGCTCAGGTCCCTTCCAACCCTACCAACTATGAAACTATGGGGGGGACCCATACATCCCCACAGCTAAGAGACATCTTGGTGTTCTTGGTGAGTCCCTGCAGCTGGTAGACCACAGTAGCTGTGATATCCCAGCGATGGGGCATGCACTCCCAGGGCTGAGAGATAACAGTTGTGCCCCACGCCTGCCAAGACTCAGCATCCCACAGCTGTGAGACTCTGAGTCATGGCAGCCATGAGGTACAGATGCTGGGTGTTGCTGGGGCTAAAAGTCCCATGGTCATCTCTGCAGCTGGGAGTCTGTCAGCTGATGGGGCTCCCAGGCAAAGGGGAGACCCTGATACATGTGTAAATTAAAGTTGTATACCAACCAGCTCTAAAATTAGTACACATTTTTGAGGTCTAACTTTATAGCTGGTTGGATCTTTTTATGGCATGACAGGTACTTTGCATGTGTAGCTGGTCTCAGTTAATTGCACAACTAACCAGCAGAGGGGGCCTACTAAAATTATCCTATTCTCCATTTGTTTGCATCTCGAAATAGACACACAGACCAAAATGAGCTGAAGTCTGAAGTTAAGAAAAGTATACAGGTGAAAGTTCACAGATGTTAGTGCAGGTCACAGCTGACATATCAGGTACTTTGGCAGAATTGCATACATGAGATATTGTACAACATCTGCTCATGATTTGTAGTGTTGAAACCAATACTATTAGTCTCTCTCTTTAATGAGCCCTGAAGTTGCCCATTCAAAAGGGTAAAAAGTAGCAATTGTATCAGAAGGAATTAAAACCAAAATTCAAATATCATAGTGCTTAGGATCAGAAGGGATCTAAACAGATCATCAGGTCCAATCCCCTGACCTGGGCAGGATCGGGTGCCGGGGTCATATCACCCCAGCCAAATATCTGTCCAGCCTCCTCTTGAAGACAGACAAATTGCATGGCTTGATTCTACAATGAATTTCTGAGACACGGCTCCTTGTTTAACAATGAATCATTAAAAGTTCCTTCTCTCTGTTGATCATCTCATCTCCTTCAGTGTTGCCCTCACTGCTCCTAGACTTTCTGAGAGCTCCAGCCATCCACGCTCTCCACCTGGTTTTAGACTACCTCGTCCTCCCAGTTCTCCTGTGTGCTGGTTTTGATAGAGTTCCTTATTTCTTATTTCTTACCCTATATTTTTTATCCTTCTTTTCCTTCTCCAAATTCTATCCCTTTAGCTTCCATCTGTTGCCTGTGTCAGGATTTGCTTCCTCCATTCCTGAAAGCCTTTGAAGAAAATCTAAAATTTGACAGGTTCCTTCTCTAATTCTGTTTTTCTCCTCTCAAAACAGATGTATCCAACCCATGTTAGCTGTTCCTCCTTAGCAATGTTTCTAAAATCTATCCCTTTATTTCTGTCTAGGCAGCTACAACTTGGCATATCTAAGTTTTTAATACCATATTTGCTAACATGCAGCACCCTTTTTTATCAAAAATAGCCTCCAGCTGCTTGAAAAATGAGTGCATATTATATGCAAGAACAATGATAACGTTTCTGCCACTTACCTGGCAAAAGAGAAATAAAAGTTTCCGTGAGCATGTCTATATGTCACCCTACATTGCCATAGTGATGCACTACGTTGACATACAGCATGCTACAGCAATGCAGCAATCATGTGAGTCTACATGTGATCAGCAGCTGCTTCGCCATAATGGTGCACTCCCCCATTTTAGCATGCTGTTATGGCAAAGTAATGGCAAAACATAACCGTGCGCCATGAGCACAGAGCAGTTTGGGTGATTACTGTGCTATGCTTTAGTATTTCCAAAAGAAAGTACTAAAGCACAGCACCATAACAACATCACCATACGGTGACCTGTACCTGTGCCTCGTGTGGTCCATAGAGAGCGTGACAGTGCCCAGGTTTGTCTCCCTAGCTGTTGCTATTCAGTTACTGACTACAGAAAAGACCTTTTTTTTCTTCATGTTGCCATTTGGAAGCTAGGTGGACATTTTATTCTGGGTTCATTGTATGTAAGAAAATATGATACCTCTTGTGTTGATTTACAGTAATCTTTGTCTCTCAGGACCCATCGTCATGTTTCATGTCGATATGGAACACAGTTATTAAGCTATTCTCTCCCCTGATATCACATACCTCTTTGTGTCTGTGCTGGCTTTGTACATTTCTTTGGCACAAATTAATATATCTTGTCTTCACTATCAGTTTTATAAGTGTGCACCTATTCATTTTATTTGTCTCTCACCAGGTCAACCCTTCTAAATCCTCCACTCACCAATGAGTCCAACCTCTTCCACACATTTGTCATCAGTCTACAATGGAAACAACATGTACCTTCTTTCACTCTGCTTCTTACACATCAAACACAGCCTGTTCCCTAAGCTGCTACCCTCCCCCCCATTAAATATTTCATCAAGACCTATTTCTGGCATCATATTTAGGCTTGGAAATAGTTGAGGGTGACTGATTGTCTATTTATAAGAAAAGAAAGGGAATGTATATCTGTATATGAAAGGTACAGTCTGGAATGTTTCTTTTGTATTTTTGATCTCCCTTGTCTTTTTAAAGAAGCTTCCCAGTAAGGGGACTGTCTCTTACATTACTTACCACTATCAGGGCCAATTGGGACCACAAGGACTTACTGCAGCTTACATGCGAAATAATAACTATAGATATGAAAAGTAATAAATTAGACTGGTTGATATTAGTTTCCTTGTAGAATAAATTTATGAGGCAGTATCCCACTGCCTCCCTTTTTTTAAAGTGAAATTAGTTCTGAAGGCTGGACAAAAATTAATGCAACCAGCCTCAGATTGCATTTCCTTATATGCACACACTGTGAAGAACTGTTATTAATTCTCTAAGTGGTTGAAGCATAATGAGATATCTACTGTTAGATGCATGTGCTCTTTACCTCACCTAGCCTTCCTTTATATATTTTTTTCTTTTTATAAGCCATCCATAGGGCAGGACCATTAAACATGTCATACAAAGACTGCTCAAATGACTGTCTTGTTACATGTTTTCTAAATCCTTACCATTCTCGCTGCCATATAGTCCACTGGGATGCAATTTCATGTAAAGTTTAAGTGCCTCATTAGTAAATACAATTAAATGTCATACCACTTTATTAGCATTGGTTATTTTTGCAACCAAACTAAGCTTCTTTATGTATCTCAGAGGAAGTAAATGGGATGAATCAGATCAGAAAGAAACTACACTTCCTATCAGTCCCTTTCATGCTAACCTGTGACCCTCCTGGCCAATTAAATCAAGGGAAAACCTTTGAAATATGCTGACAAGTAAGTAATGTTTATCTGAGCACTAAGAGCATTTATAGAAATGTTCTGGAAGGCAGGGAAGGGGTGCGTTTTAAAGCTAATTAACCCAGATGGAGTGTCACGTGTCAGCATCCCCATGCTGCAAAATGGTAGTGAGGACACTTTATCCAAAGCTCATTGAAGGAACTTTAGTTAAAACACCCCTGCAACCATTTCTTCAGTGCAGGGATGCTTATAAACGTGACACTGGAGTCCACTGGAGCACGGTAATTACCATGCTCCAGAAGACTCTATTAACTGAGTCTGCTCCAATGCACTGTAATTACAGCATGTCAGAGCAGCCTCCCTGTATGTATACAGGAGCCTAACTTGCCTGGCATTCCAGGAAAAGAGCAGGGAAACTGACTGCAGGCAAAGCAGCTGAGGAATTGTGTGACAAGTAAAAAGCCAAAAGAACTTGTGGGGTTTGAGCTGCAGAACATGTATACTTCAGATGGCTAAAGTTTTTCAGGGTTGTCACTGTTACAGATTTCTTCTAAATATTTGAAGGGAACAACAATATCGTAATTTGACATGTAAGTCCAAGAAGTCAGATTTTGTTGTAAATCAACTACATCTCTCTCATGAAGTCTTTTCTAAAAGATTATTTTCCTAATGGAACTGTAATGAAATATAAAGCAGTTCAAGGAAAAGTCTGTACTCATATTTTTTTTTTAATATACTAATTGACTAGTCTCCTTGTAAACAGTAATTCTATTTCAGGTCAGTAAGCCTGAAGCTTTTCCTTGATGCAGTGCAGTACGTTGCTGAACATCTTTACATTGCCTAGGATGATACTTATTGTCAAGGTGAGGTTCCCCCTCCCCACCAACATTCATATATGTAAGCAGACATAAAAATAAAAAAACCTGAAAAATACTGAAAATAATGCTTACTTTCCATATTGCAGTGGTGCTCAGATCACTGATTCTCAGTCAGGGCATCCTGGGGTGCCTTCAGATCATTTCAGAGGTTCTGTGAGGTGCCACACAAAGCTAACACTTTTAGGCATACAAATATAATTCACAAGATATTTTCATATAGTTATCCATAAGGTAAAAACATTCTTACTTGTTTTAATATTTATGGGGTTTTTGCAATAAAGTAATTGATCTATTCTTTTTCTTTTAGTCAAAAACAAGTGAAAATGAGGTGCTGGCATTTTCTGAGGGATGCCTTGAGTCTATTGAGGGGGAGCCTTGAGTCTAAAAAGGCTGAGAACTACTGATTGGAAAGGCTTTCAGTGAGCCACTGTACAAACATATAATGGACAATCATTTCCCAGAATCTGGGACTAAATATCCATATCAAAATCTGACAATAAATATAATTCTGGTAAACTGGTGGACATCACTGCTGGATATAACACTGTCTGGTCCCATAAGCTCTATTACAAGCTCCTCCAAATGACGCCTGACAAAATGATAGTCAGCTTTATTATGCTCATGTTTCAGAACCACATTTCATGCTCAAGACAATCAATGGACAGGAAAGCCACCCTAGAAGTCTTACAAATGGCATTCTGCAAGGGTCAGTACTTTCTTCAGTGCTTTTCAACATGTACATTGTCAACATGCCTGACATCCAGTCCAAGAAATATGGCTGTGCCGACAACCTGGCTCTCACCAAATCAAGCAAGCAACAGGAAGCCACTGAATCCACTTCGACATCAGACATGAACACCCTTGCTGACAACTTCCATAAATGGTATCTCCAGCTCAGCTTAACGAAGTGGCAACAGCCTTCTACCTAAAAAACAATCGAGTGAAGAAATAGAAGTTAAGATTGGTGATTGGACACTTGCACATTGTTACATTGTTACTTATTTTGGAGTGCAACTGGACCAGACCCTTATCCACTGCCAGCATCTGGAAGAAGTCCAAGGTAAGATTAATAGCAGAGGAGCTCTTATCCATCACCTTGCTGGCAACATCTGGAATACAAGTTTCCAAACACTTTGCACCTTTGCTTTGGTACTTGCATATGCTCCTGCTGACTACTGTGCACCAGTATGGGGCTGGAACACACCCACTAAGTTAGTGGATCCCAGTCCTAACTGTGCCACGTGGACCATTACCAGATGCCGTATGCCAACCCCAGTTGATTGCTTACCAGTCCTCTCAGGCATTTCCTCCCTGACTTCTGAAGACAAGCTGCTACCCTGGCCTATGCCTTAAAGCCCAAGATTCAAACCAGTCTTTGCACTCCAATCTAGTAGCTGCAAGCCAGAAAACCAACTCCTGCCTGAGGTCTTGGAACCCATTCTCTACTCAGGTCAATAAGGTCA
The DNA here is from genome assembly GCA_030014935.1 of Caiman crocodilus. Classification (NCBI taxonomy): domain Eukaryota; kingdom Metazoa; phylum Chordata; order Crocodylia; family Alligatoridae; genus Caiman; species Caiman crocodilus. The sequence continues at coordinate 17,910,057 of JAGPOW010001338.1, forward strand.
TCAAATCTGCAGATGGCATGTCACCTACAGCATGGACCTCCCATCACTGGAGCAGGAAATATGCTGCACAAGAATTGCAGCTCAGTAACTTAATTCCCAACGACAGCTTCTGCCCCTCACAATGGCAACTGCCTTGCAGGGCCTGGACTTCTCTTAACCATCTCAAAATGGGTGGTGGACAGCTTGAGGCAAGCATGCACTCTGGAGGCCTCTTCAACAATGCTGGCTACAGCTGTGGTGCTCAAGCTGAGACAGCCAGCTACATAATCTATGAATGCCCTTATAGCCCTCCTTCAGACACCCAAGATCTTATTGACATTGACCATTCGTTCTACCTGTTGCTGGCTTTCTGGCCATCATGCTTCCAACATACGTGTGTGGTGGCACTGGCTCCTTCATCATCATCATCATCATCATTTCCCAAAGAATTTATAAAAGAAAAATAGACAAAGGCTGTGAAGAAAAGAGTATTATGGATGGATGGGATAGTCTGGCACAGAGAGACAGTCATTTGCACTAGTATAAAACAGACATAAGAAGTGAACTTTGATCTCTCGAGTTCCAAATATTATTGTGAATAGGGTATATTTTTCTTCTGCATTCTCCTTTTCAACTATTTTTTCCTGCCTTCCTAAAAGTCCATGAAAAAAACTGCTGTTATATCTAAGTGATGTTATTGACAGCTACGAAGTAATATGAAGGGCTGGTATCGTTTACATGTTATGGAAAGAAAAAGAAGATTTCATATAATTTGAGGGACAGTTAATTATGCTCAGGACAGATAAAGACACTTACCCTTTACTAGCGGGTTATCATTCTGCTCTTCCAAGCCTTTCTTCTGGGCCACTTGACATTCCTATCAGTAGAGCTTATCACCCATTTATCTGTTTCTAAACTGGATGGACAAATATTTGGGGCTCCTTGGGTATAAAAAAAAAAAAACTTCCTGAAAATTAACTGCTAAGTAATTACTTACTGTACAGTAAGCCATGTGTAGACAGCTGACCAGGAGCAAATTTGCCCCCAGTCAGCCAGGCAGCAGGGGGTGGGAGATTGTTCCCTGCCCTGGCAGTTCTATGCTGCTGACTCTTGTCAGTCACTGACTCCTCAATTTACATCTTCACTGACTGCCTTTCTTGCATGCATACCAGCCTCTGGCTTCTTTACTATTCATTCCATGCAGGAAGAGCACAGACCAACTGCATTCCTTAGCCTCATAAAGGATACTTGTATCTGAAAGCTTGCAAAGAAGAATTTTTCCAACTATTTGAGTTGATTTAATAAAAGATATGAGATTTACCCAAAGAAGCTTGTCCGCCTATGTCCTTAGATCAACACTGCAGCAGCCTATACCCCATTTCATTTCTATTCACTAGTCTATGAGTGATGTCTAAGAGCGCAAGAAATATATCTGTGTGTGTGCAAATTGCGCATCCTGTTATTATCCTCTATGCACTGTTAAATACAGTGTTGAGCTTTTAAGTACAACAACTGCTGGAGTGGAAGGAACACGGGACTCTTCTGGGGCATATACCATTGCGAGTGTGGTGGCTCTGAGCACTTTGAAGTTGGAACACTTCCTTGTGCTGTCTGAACATCTTAAGACAGCTATCTGTGCAAAGACTTTACTGCTGACCTTTTGAATGTGATGTTTATAGGTGATGGAATGATCTAAAGTGACTTCTTGGTAGGATGGGGTATACTCATGGGGAAAGGTATAGTTGCCTACTCTGATATTCAGTATGCTCTTGGCTCCATGATAATCCATACGGAAGACTGATAATACTGAGTTATTGATGTCCATCACTGATCTCATACCTTTCAACCTCCCCAGCTCCCTCCCCTGGCACATCCCCCAAACAACTAGCCTGGAACAAATACCTGGCAGATGTGCCAGGCTCAGTCTCCCCTATTACTGTTGGGGATTATCTTATCAGTTTGTGTTACACTGAATGGGGCCATACGTCTTAGTAATAGTCAATAGACTGCCCCATTCCTCAAGGTCACTGCCTGGGCAGCCTGGGTTGTGGGCAGCAGTGCCCATGACAGGGCCAGAGTAGCCCATGGCAGAAACCCATGGCCCAGTGTCAAGGCATGGGCATTTGAAGCTCTTCAGCCCTACTCATCTGGGAGGGCTCCTGGTCCATGTGGGTGAGTAGGCAGTTGGTTAGGGCTTTGTGGATCTGCACAGCCTAGCACAGTGTGGGGCCAGGACCACACATTGGTGAGGAGCTCACCCTCCCCCATCTCTGCACCATGTGTGTTTGTGATGCCAGGCTCATTCCACAGTTAAAGTCCTGCTTCCAGTGGTGCAGCAGCCCTGATAGGGCCTCATGAGCCAGGGAAAGAAGGGGGAAGGCTGTGTTCCTGATGACAGTTAGGGGGTGATGACATCAGCAATGTTGAAATCAGACACTCCAAGAGCATAGCACTAATGTTCCATCGCCCCGGAGAATGGGGAGTTGAGCAAGAGGCAGGTCATTGCCCTCATCAGCCACATGAAAGTTGGTGGCCCAGTCATGCCCCAGACACCTGGGTTCTGTGTGTATGTGTGTGTGTGATGGGGAGAGCACACATATACACACACACATGCACAAAACCCAGGCATCCTGAACACTCACACACACAAAAAATCCAGGTGTCTGGGGAATACTCACGTGCACACAAACACATACACACAGCGCATGTGCCCACTGTGGATGCACGGTGCAATGGGTGGACACGCACGGACAGCCAGCTGATGGCTCCTGGTCATGACGAACCGTGGCTGCATCACATTCAGGTGTGCAACCATGATGTCCCTGCCAACCAATCAGGGGTGACTCGACGATTCAGCTTTGCTCAGGAGTCTTAAGCAGTCTAGGGAGCTCATGTGGCATGCTGGGGGACATGCAAGATCCCCCCCCCATCTGCTGGGCTTGGGCCATGCAGGTGGGCTTGGAGCCTCTTCCCCCTCACATGAGGGCTAACACGTGTTCTGCTTCCTCCCAACCTAACCCAGTACTTAGAGTAAATCTCGAAAGTTAGAGCATTTCTGTCTGCTGTGGGCTTCTTGATTGCCTGTACATAGCCTAAGTTCTTTCACTGCCTCATTTTTAGGTTTGGTGTGTATACACAGTAATGGATAGACAAGATGTATTTACAAGATCCTTCCCTCAAAGTAAAAGAGACAGTATAGGTATCAGGAAACTGGAGCTTTAGTCGACACTCTGCTCATGATTTATTGTAAGACCTCTAGCCAGTTGCTTTGCTTCCCGTTTTGTCTGCATCCCTCCAGCCCTTTTCTATCTTGTCCATTTAAACAGTGAGTTCTCCAGAACCAGGACTGACTCCTTCTGTGTTTGTACATTGCACAGCACAATGGGACTGTGATCTCATTGAGGTCTGCAGGGGATAGTATAATATACATACTAATTATGGCTTGAAGTGGATGTGATCAATTATGTGTTCAGAAAAATACTCATGACAAATGTAGCCCTGTTTTCTGTTTGCAAACTAATCTTATTTTCCACTAATATGCTAGGTATTCAGTAGTATTTTCCAACTAGTTTGGGCGAACAATTTTCAGTCAAGAAGTTTTTGATGTGTTACCTCAACTATTTGTTATATATTGTTCATTATTCACAGTGCTACATCATTTGGTATTGTCAGAGGTTTTACTAGATGAATGATACTTCTTTAAAAGGTAAGGATTGTGCTGTATATAGTGAATAACATATTTTCTCTATTAACTTTTGGATGAATACTCAGTCATTCCAAAACTTCTGGGATTCCTCAAACACAAGGCCCTGTTGCTTTTTCATTCCTGGTAGTAGCCAGAGGTCAGCAATGGAAAAAAAAAAAGAGAAAACCTGAATTCATTCGAAGTAGGTAGAAGTTTATGGAAGGATCCTGTCTATGTTTGCCCTCCAAAGACATAAAGCACCTGGCAACTGAAGCCAGTGTAGTAACAATTTGTACTCCTTCATATGGCTGGTGTAATAATCACTCTCAATACATTTACAGCCATAACAAAAGAAAGTATATTTGTTTTGACATTCAAACTATCTCAAATATTTTTAAATACATTTTGTATTTTTAAATTGAAATAATTACAAAGGAGGAAATACCGTGTAAACTTTTTCTAGATCTTAATTCTTGGGTTTCTCTCCCAAACCACGTTTTGATGCTTTATTGTAAATTCTTGAAACAGGCTGATTCTAGCATGTACATGCAGTAACTGCTTTTAGCCTGCTGTGTCTTCTCCATCTGCTCAAATGTACATAATTTCTTGAAGAGTCTCTCATCTCTTCTCTAGTGAGCTTCTTGTGATACATCCAAATCCTAATCCTAGACTAATTAGCTTTGCAGTAAGGTATCACCATCTACACATGTGCCAGTATTAGGGGGCAGTAAATTAATTAACTCCTCTGTAATATAGTACTGTCAGGGACAATATTTATCATGAAGTACTTGCGTGCACTGAAATGCACGTGCAGACAGTGACAGGGACTGGCTGGGGCATGAGGGTACTAAAGTGTATGGGTTGCCCGCTGCCTAGCTCTGCACTTTAGCACCCTTGTGCCCCAGCCAGCCCCTCCACCACTTGATGCCACCACCCTGCCAGCCCGGAGCTGCTCTGACTCAGCGTAAAGTTCTGTGGTCCTGGGAGGACGTGAAGACGTGCCCAGGAGCAGTTGACTCCGGTGCAAACTGCACTGGAGGTAATTGCTCTGTCTTAATTGCATGTGTAGATGCACCCAGGGAGTACTTTAGGGTAGGATCAAAAGTAAGAAATCACATTCCTTTTTTCCCTCCTGTCTAGTATGCAGGGCCTATTGAAACTATCCATTAAAGTGGCTGGCTTTGATAATATCATAGCCCAGCCTTCCTGATGTCATAGCTATTACTACTAATGCTTGTTCTTGTGCTTTTTATGGAAACAGTGACTTCCCTTAACCATGACTTGGGCACAATTCCACCGACATCCATGAGAGTTTCCCTTGTCAAGGCAACCCCAGTAGGTTTGGGCTCAGATTTTTAAAGGAGATTAATGTTTGGCTGGTTAATGTTTTCTTAATATTTTTGGAGCTTGAATAGTGTTGATACATTTATTTGTGGGGAACAAGAGTATTCCTTTAAAACAGCTGCTACTTCTTTTACAAACCAGAGGTGAATCTGTACAAGAATCTCAGAACCAAACAACTGTGACATTGTAAAATATCTCTGAATGTAATATATGGTCCTCTGTATGTTTTTGTAGTCAGTACAAAAAGCACAGAGCTAAACACATCCAAAATCTAATAGGGTTAAAATCAAATTAATTTTGTGCCAAGAAGCACATCTTCCTAACCTCTTTTTTCTTTACTAGTCACTGCAAATGATAAGGCTGATGCTGGTACTGCTAAAGCCACTGATTAAATTTAATGGGTACAGAAGTCCACTTTAAAAGATTCCTTTAATCTTTGCCTGTCAAACTGTGACAATATTTTTGTATGATATTTTTTCTATTACATGACTAAACCATACTCAGCTGTGAGTCAGGATCTCAGAAGAAAGAGGAACTTAAGAGGATAAAGAAGGAGGATAAAGTAGAAAAAGAAAAAAAAGAAATACAATAATGAAATGAGTAGAAAACAGTGCTGAGAGGAGAGGTACTTTTAAAGAAAAATAGAGGATTCATTTTGAAGGAAAAACATTCCATTGCTGTGAAAATTAATGTGTTGCAAATGTTCCCCTCAAAATGTCCAAATCGGTACAGTGCCAAAAGCTGCCTGCCCAAGATGGTATGACCACATCTCTCCCATGTCTTAGACACTGTGGCTTACGCTTGCTCATTTGTCATACAGAAACAATAACTTCCATGAGCTGATACAGCAAATGACACATTAAACAGTACTGGGAAACATATGGTTAGTTCTGTAGTGCACTGTTTAACAGTCGCCACCTTTCACCCTAGAGGTGGATTAATTGGGAAGGGGGAATGAAGTTTCAGTCATGGATAAAATGATTCCAAATGTATCTTTTAGCTCTATGTCAATTTGTTAAATCTGTAAACCTCTGTGGGAGCATTTTGAATGAAGTGAGCTGTAGAGTGTAAAAGTAAGTTACGATAGGAATGTGCAGGAAAAAAACCCCCCAATGATAGCAAAATCAAAGGTCAAGTTATTCTTGCATTTCACTGAAAATTCAAAATAGATCTTTTTATTTCCCGTAGAATTTTCTTAACATATGTTAATATTTCAAACAAACAAACAGAATGAATCCATTTTCCAGTGAAAGTAGGATGGTGCATAATCAAAAGCAGGTCTATTTCTCAAAAAAAAGAAAAAGAAAAAAAAATCCCAAAAAACCCTGGCCCAGTTTTAGAATGAAAATGTGTCTTCCATTAGAAAACTGTGAACACTCCTGGGTTTGTGATATTTCTTATGAAAAAAGTTTCAGAGAAAGGAGAAGATACTTTTCTACAGTGGATCAAAACAAAAGTCCATCGAGTCCACGCTCGCAGTGTTCAGAACCAGGGACTTTGAAAGAAAGTATCAAAGATCCACAGTGGGCAGAGATGGGATAATCCATCCTTCACAGAGCTCTCAGCCTGATTTTTAATAGCTAGAGATTAACCTGAACCATGAAACATGAAGTTTCGTGTCTTCCAAAAATGTGTACCGTAATTATGATAGCACATTATGATGATCTTAAAAATGACACATAAAATTATGCTAATTTGGACCCTCATTTTACACGGGCCTCATGTCATCTTCACTTAGGCTGATGCATTTTATTGGGAAACAAAAGGAAAGCATTATGCACATGACTATTCCTGTAATATTTATAGGAAATGAATTGTGAAATGGTGACACTTACATGAAAACATTTTAAAAGAATGTTTTAAAAATTCTGCTAGCTTAGTTATTTATAAAATATTCACAGAAAACTATAGATGAAGAACAGAAGAATATTCACTAAACAGTTCTCTTTATCCATTCCTCCCTCAGAAACATAGCTTATGCAATTTTTTATATATAACATATTACTCTTTGGTTATCCAGTCTCAGTCGCTACAAGTCCCATATAGTGTGTAAAAAAAAAATTGCCACTTGCCTGTTAGGCAGTTTGCAGTCAGCATAAAACAGTGTTTGAAATGGTTAAAAGGGGAAAAAATATAAGTTGCATTGCCATCGATTAAGTGATTAAAATAATACCTATGTAGTGCATATGAGGATATTTTGCATATGAATGATTTGACTGAGATAAGCTTCACTATTAAATTCTAATGTACCCTATTGTAGGTACAAAGCAGCTTGACACAGCAGATAAATGGTATATTGCTGCCACTGAAATAGCTAACTGAACACAATCAATGAACTGAAATGAAGCATTAACCACTATGGCCTACCTGCAAGTGGCCTGACACTAATGTGATATGGCAGCTGAGAGCAGCTCCATACAACTTTCTCAGCCTCCCTAAGTAATTGGTAACCTCTGAACCCATCTCACATGAGTAGCTGGGGAGAACTACTCCCAGCTAAGCAGACAGGTCAAGCCAAAGCCTGATTGTCTGAACCTTCAAACATGTGACCCTCTTCCTCAAAACTTTCTTTCTCACACTTGAAGATCATGCCACTGGCCCCCGGAACTGCACTTTGATCGGTGCTCAGAGTGCTTTGTTTACCTTATATATTAGCCCAGTCAAATGTGCTTGAACTGTACAGTATCAGTTTTTCTCTGGCCCTGTAAGTTTCTACAAAGAGAAGCTAACCTGGCCTTAGCAAACTTCTCTCTTGTTTAGTGCTGATCTTGGATTGATGCAAAACTGACAGTGTTACTAACATAATCCTGATGTCTGCTGTGACGCTTTAAAATTCGGAACATCTGAAAAAAGCAATTTAGTGAACTCTGGGTACCACCAAAGAAAAAATTGCTCAGATTTTGGAAGCTGATTAGATACAGCATTTTGCTTGGCATGTTTCACCTCAAGATTGAATACGACAGTATGTATTAATCTTATTAGCGCTTGAAAAGGAAGAATCATAGTCTAATTCAAGGACAGGAATCAGACTTGGCCAGTGTTGTGAGCATACCATTCCTCATAACATTTATTATCTAATCATGTTTCTCCTCCTGAAGTTTTGCCACTAACTTCAATGACTGCAGGCTAAGGCCTTAGATTTTTTTGGTAAGGGAAAAGCTAGGATTTTGAAAGGAGTCAGGAAGAATTAAGTACCCTTCTCCCACTCAGACTTTGCGTCCTTTTATGCTCCTTTTAAAACCCCAGCCAAAAATTGCAGAAAGCATACAGCACAATTGGCACTTCCTCTTTCCTTCCAGCCCCTCACCTAGTACTTTTGGTTAAGTGGAAATGGAGAAGCCTTTGTAGAGATATCGTTTATTTGCCACTACCATATTTACAATGAAATAAGCTTGTGCTGTGCACTTTCCTCACTTAGATGCATGTTTACTATGCATTTTATTGGAAAACAACAGGAAAGCATTATGCACGTGGCTATTCTTGTAATATTTATAGGAAATGAACTGTGAAATGGTGACACTTCACTCCCATTGTACAGAGTCCTCGACTGTTGCTTATGCTAAATAGCTATTTTTCCTTCAACAGGAAAAGAGTTTTCAAAGAAGGCTAATGATGACCCAACAATGATACAAGAGAGAGAGTTTGCCATGTCAGTCTGACATTAGGCAGAAGGCAGGGCAGAATGACACATTATTTAGAGAGGCGTGAGCTGACACAATAGGCTTCTGCCTAATAATGACTAACTTGCAATGGTGTTAATAATCATTTCTTATGTTATTTAAAGTTAAATTTCACATAGCAATAACAGGTGGTCTTCTCTTCCTTTGTAACACATTGCTGCAGTTTGTCACAATTGCAATCTCCTTATTTGACCAGTAAATATGAAACTCCAGCATCCCAAAAATTTGGTCCTAACCAAATCCTCTTGCCATTTAGAAAGCCAGCTGCCTTGCAGTGACCGTCAATTTTATTGTACAAATCAATTTGTCTCCACTGACGGAAAATAATTGCAAAGCAAACAAATTATCCATGCTACATTGAACTCTATTCACTCCAGGGACTCTGAGCTTAGAGCATTAGAAGATTTCCCTTGCTTCTCTCAAAAAATGACCCTTTTATTAAAATAACAAAAAATAAAACGAAGATTCTTACTGTTTTTACTGAATCTCAATATGTTCCCCAAGCTGAATTTGCCTTGGTATTAAGATACTATTTCATATAACTAATTCATAGTATTGAATATATTGGAAACTTCTACATGAGACACCTAAATGTACAGTAACCTAGTTTACTGCCCAGTAAGTGCATGTGTCTACACATATGCATGTTTACTATGCAGTAAAAACTCTTAATCATAAATGCAGGTAGCAAATTTATGTGAGAATAGTCACTGTGCAGTATGAATGTGTAGACATGACCCAGGAACAAGTTTGCTCCTGGGTCTTCCCTGCCACTAAGGGGCCAGCCTCAGGCTTGGCCTAATGCTGGCCTGAGAGCTGCTCCTGCCCTAGAACTGGGCTACCTCTATGACAGCCCCTGCCTCAGGATTTAAAAGCCTGTGAGCATTTTGGGCCCTGGGGCTCACCAGGAGGGAGCCTGAGAGCACTCCAGGTCCCTATGTCCCCCTGGGCAGGCCACAGACTAGCCACACCAGCCTTTCTGCACCCTAGCACTACTCTTTGGCACCACAGTGACATGCAGGTTTCAGGATCATGCTGTCCAGGCCAGCAAGGTGCTGCAGGGTGCTGCTGTGTTGGGCATTGCAGGTAGCTGCCTTGGCCTGGCAGCACTGAGATAACCACACAGGGGCTTAGGAAGCCAGTGTCCTGGAGGACATCCTCCTTGCTGATGCCCATGCCCATGCCAGTGCCAGTGCCCTTCACCAGGGATCCCAACTGGTCCAAGGAGGAGACTGGCAACTTTGTGGTGCTGTGGGATGAGGCAGAGGTGCAGTCCCAGTTTGAATGGGGCATGAACTCCAATGCCCATATCTATGAGGTGCTGTCAGACCAGATGCAGGAGCATAGGCACAGCAATGCATCATAAAGGTCAAGGCCTTGTAGGCATAGTGAGTCACCATGACTGACCACAACCATTGGTCCAGCAGTGTCTGTAAGTTCATACCCTTTAAGCAGCAAGTGACAGCCATCCTGATGCCCTTGGACCCAGGCCACAGCCATGCTGTCTACAGCTGTGCTTCCAGCAGCCTGTCCCACTGAGCTCCCGAGCTGGAGTCTCCACTGGCTGTGGTGGGGGAGGCACATGTAATGCAGCCATGGGTATCCCTCCAGTCAGCAGTGGAGATTGCAGGGAAGCCCAGGCTTGTCCCACACTGTTGTAGCTCAGGGTCTTATATCAGGTGTGCAGGTGTGCCTAGGGCACCATGGCCATCAGCAGCAGGAGGACATAGTGGGTGGGGCATCCTTTGGTTCATGCAAACAGCTTCTTGTGCATCACCTACAACACAAGCAGCAGCATCACACTCTAAAAACAGTGCTGGCACACTGGGGGACTGGCCATGGAGACCTTCCTTGAAGAGGCCCCCTGCAGCGAGGGTGGGGGCAGCTCCTCATCCCAGTCATCCAGGAGCCCCAAGCCCCCTAAGTGTGGGAGCTATTGGCTGGGTGAAAGCACAGGACAGCAGCTAGCCTGCAGGAGGAGCAGGGGAAGGGTGGTCCAAAGCTATGGCAGCAGCTGCTGCCTGGAGCTTGGCCTGTCCAACCCTGGGAATGGCGGGGGGACCAAGGGGGCAGGCTACCAGTGGCCTGCTGGGCCCAGAGAAGCAAGCAGAGATGGTCAGACTTGGCCAGTAGTCACCTGGACCCAGGCCTGCCCACCCAATTTATCATGGACTTGGGCACCCATACACAGTTGATCCCTGATCTGAGGCCGGGCAGTGCAAGCCCCTCATACAGAGCATCTTATCTCTGACGTGTTGAAAACTCTCACAAAAAGCTTCTGCCTCATGGCTCTGCAGGTTCTGCAGCCAGGATGCAGCCTCAGGTTTGCGGCCGCCCACAGCTGGGGCTGTGCAGATGCGCTGTCTCCACCAGAGTTGAGTACAGTACCACACCGTCCTTCTGCAGCAACTGGTGGTGGCATTGGAGACCTGACTAGAGGGCTCACAGGCCTGGTGTGTGGAGGACGTCACCCTCAAGGACACACAAGACTGGACCGACCATGAGTTCCGGGCAGACCACAACTCCTGGCCCTGAAATTTCAGTGGGTGGACCTGCTGCGGAAAAAGAATGCAATCCTGGCTCAGGCAATACAGGCCATGGATGATGACTGCTGGACACTGGACACTGTGTCTGCCTAGCCCCAGACCCTAGCCCCATCTGCCCTCTGCTGACCTGGGCCTGCGAGGAGGTCCTGCACAGTGTCCACAAGCCAGAAGTCCCTGCCCTAGTCCCCACCTCAAGTCCAGTGCTATGCAGACCCCCCCAACCTGGTCCCAGCCCTGCTGCTCACCCTTGCTCCACGTGGGCACAGAGCCAGAGCTGCCTGTCATGGGGCCAACATCTGATGCCAGCCCTGCTGCCCCTGGAGACTGTCTGCTGGAGGGGGAGGAACCCCCCTCCCCCTGCTTGAGGAGGGGACCCCTGTACCACTTGAGAAATCCCTTCGCCCACCGCACTCACCACAGCATGCGCCCCCACAGGGGAACAGTCAGAGGTCAGGATTCTGGCTGCCTGGCTCCAGGCTCTGCCCGCTGGCACCCCCACCCCACAGCCCTCCACCCTGGAACAACCCAAAAAAGCTCATTATAAATAGTTTTCATGGGGAAAAAGGTTTTTTATTGTTGGTGGAGGGGTTGTTGAGGGAGGAAGGAAAAGGGGAGCTCTGTTTGTTGAGGAGGGAGGGGGGCTATGTTGGAGAGAGCGTGGGGAGAGATACTATGGTTAATGTGAAAGAAATAACTTATTCTTGTGAGATGTGTGTGCCGTGAGCATGGTGTTGGGGGTGGGTAGTGGGGGAGGGTGGTAATACAAGTAAGCTGAAGTGGGGTGTGCTGAAGGAGGTGGTCAGCCAGGGCCTCCCGCACCCAGTGCCGTGGCACCTGCTGAGTGCAGCAATCTGGGGCCTTGGAGAGGGGGGTGGGGAAGAGGGTGCCCCTGCTGCTGCTGCCACAGGTGGTGTTCCTGCTGCCAGGCATTGTTTATATGCTGCACCTCCTCTGCCCAGGCCTCACAGAAGAGCTCTCCCTGGGCCTTGCAGATGTTATGCAGCACACAGGCTGCAACAATGACCCAGGGGAGGTTGTCCTCAGTGACCTCAAGATGGGTAGTGAGGGAGGTCCAGCAGCTCTGGAGGTGGCTAAAGGCATACTCCACTAGGACACAGGTCCAGCCCAGGTAGTGGTTCAAGTGGGTGTGGAAGGGGGTCCAGGTGGCTGGAGTAGAGCATGAGCCAGGGCAGGAATGGGTAGGTGGGATCCCCAGTGAGGAGAAGCAGGATGGTCATAGTGTCCAACTGCAGGTTCAGCACTACTGGTACAAAGTGGCCACTTTCTACCAGGCCTGGCAGGATGCAGTTCATGAAGATGCAGACGTCATGAGCACTGCCCACCTAGCCAGTACTCATGTGCGTGAAGTACCCACAGTGGTCCATGACAGCCTAGAGCACCACAGAGAGAAATTCCCTCTGGCTGCCAGTCCCCATGGGGTGGGCAGGTGACAGGTATGTGGTCCTTTCCAGGTGCCCCCAGTGCATTGAGACTCACCCCACCAACACTGCCAGCAGGTTGTGCTTGTAGAGCATGGTGTCTGCCAGCATGTCCTGGAAGGCACTGCCCACCTCCAAGACAGCCTCCCTGGTGGTGGCCTTGCCTTTGCCAAACATGTGGTCAATGTAATGCAGACTGGTGGCTGTGGCCAGCTTGAGCAGGTAAGGGCCAGTTGAGTGTCCTCAGGGAGGGACAGCCGGTATCCTGCCACTCTAGGTGGGGCCAGAGCTGTTTCACAAGGTCACTTCAAGGAAAGTGGCCCAAGTCATTCTGAAGCCACTGGGCCTGCCAGTGCTGTGCTGGACAAAGTGTTGCCACCAGTCCTGGCATGCCCAGATGCAATGGGGCTGGAGGTGCAGGAGGGTAATGGAAGCCCCTTGTTAGCATCCCTGCTGGTAGGAGCTGTGCAGCAGTGTCAGTGGCCCTGGGACAGCATGCTGTAGCAAGGCAGGCAGCTGATGCACAGAGGGGAAAAAGGCGGGCCCAACTGGGCATGGACCAGGTGGTGATCAGCATGGTGGGCCAGCAGGGTGATCATAGAGGCCAGCATGAACCCAGGAACCCAGAGGCAGGCACTGGAGCAGCTATAGTGCAGGAAGGCAGAATAGGCAAGGAGAGAGCTGCCATGTACTACCCCTGTGCTGTGCATATTGTACCTGGCCAGCCATTTCCCTGGCCAGGTTGCCTTTTGCAGATAAATACTGTCTGCTGGCAGCTGCAGCCAGATCATAGAGCTCCCCCTGGTCGTGGCAGAGACTTGTTGCAGGACTGCAGGAAGTTTGGTGCTAAGAGCAGAGAATCTGCTCCCTAGTCCCTACATGTATAGATGCTTGCCCAGAAGTGCTGAATCTGCAGAAGTTTACATGCACATAAACTGAACCTGGATCAAACGCACATATAGATAAGCTTACTCTGTTCTAATTCTGTAGTATAGCTTTGCATGCTAAATGTTCATTAAAGACAAAAAGAACTGTCTTTAGAAATGAAGAATCCACAGGAAAGCACAAATACAGTATTTCCCTGCCTATTTCACTGGAGGAGTTTGATCCAAGTGAGTATGTTTCTTGGAGCAGGTCTGCACCAAATCCAGTGGCAGCTGTGACCCCCTTGTTCTGTTGTTAGTGGTAAATGATTGTTCCACACATGTGAAGCATATAAAGAGTCCTTGCAGCAAGGCTGCTATGCAGGTCTGCATTGTGATACCCTCCACTCGAGTGACCTAACCTGTAGCCTGGAAAGCCATACTCCCATGCTATCTCTTTTCGGCCCTTGAAGTCTTTAACCACTACAGGCCACTACAACCACTACAAACAAGCTTCCACAAGAAAGGTGATTGGAAAGGTCTCCTACCCAGAATTAAATGTAGCAATATTCTGGTTAAAACAGACTCCTGGAAGGTGGGAGATATGAATTTGAATCCACTCAGGCAGGGGAGGGAATTGTACTGGAGTCTTAGGCTGTGTGTAGCTAAAATGAGGGACATGTGTTCATGACACTTTAAAGTGGGCTAGATGCTTTGCACCACTTTAATGGTGTCAGTGTTTGCATGCTTCTGCGACATATTGTGCAGTTATTCCAGCCACTGTAGCAAATTCAGCAGCATAATGCATCATAAATGACCAGCTGTGGAGCAAAGTATCAGGCTCCATGCAGCTCAGGGGCTCTGCAGGAAACACTGCAGGCAGCCTGGCAGCAGCCTGGGAAAGCAGGCTTTGCTCAAGAGAGGAAAAAAAAAGTGGCGAGCCTGATTTTCCCCCGAGCCTGCCTGCCTGCCTGAGCTGCGCAGGGCATGGCGCTTCCCTCCATGGCTGTAGTACCCCTGGGACTGCCCGAGCCATGTGCCCCCCCACAGCCCAGGGAATACTCCAACCTCCCCTCTCCTTCCCTCTCTATTGGAGAGGCAGGTAAGTGGGTGTGTGCATGACACAGGTGTTTAAAGGGCCCTAAATTGAAGAGGTATTTTTAAAAACACTACTGCTTCAATTTAGGGCCCCTTTTTTATCTACACATGTCCTTAGATGTATTACCTAATAGAGAAGCAAGTCCTCTGCATCCAACCGGGTTTTGAATGAAAAGAGTAACAACAATTGGTGCACCTCTTGGCATTACATTGTACAGTGTGGTAGAACACCCAGTACCTTGCGGACTCCATTTGGTGAAGAGGCAAGATGGAAGGCAAGAATAATGGTCTCTTGACCTTACTGCCTCACTTCTCAGTTTGAATGTTCTAGGGATTATAGTCCTCTGGTCCCTCATTCTTTTTGGTTGAATTTATCCCAAATGAGTTCCTTTTCAAGCATATCTGAATTTCGTATATTGTGGATTTCATAGGATTTGGTCCTTTGAAACTGTAGCACCAATTACTAGTTTGAAATTCAGAGTCTAAACTATACACTACTTTTAGCCCAAATGCTTACCTACCTATCCCCTAGCTGCATATTTACATATAGGAACACACACACACAAATCACCCATCACTATGGATATGGTATTACTGCAAGGTTAGTCCAGGCTATAACCCAGGCCATAGCCCTTATCCCCTTCTTCCTATCCATGCAAACAAACCACTAAGCAGGTTTGAAAGTGCCGTAAGTACAAGCTAGCAAACTTGCCTAGGACTATAGGCTTGAGCACAAGTTTCACCTCAGGCTGAGCTGGCAACCTATGTTCCAGTGAAAATGCAGGCTAATTAAGCGCAGGTACTGTTAGTCTTCCAGGTCTATCCCATAGTTCCACCTGGGTAGTTCTTTCTCGTCTGTTTTTCTTCTCCATTTCTGCTTCAGTTCACCTTCACTGTCCTCTGTATTTGAGAAGAGATGTGATACAAAAACTTTCCTCCTGTGTGGATACCAGACTTCTGGTAAAGTGTTGATACGGTAGCAGACTAGGTTCTTTGAGTAAATCTGGTGTTTTTCATTAGGTCAACTGAAATAGTTGGAAAAATTACACAAACCCAACTATTTGTGTTGGTCTAATAAAAGATATCAGATTTACCCAAAGAACCTTGTCTGCTTATGTCCTTAGACCAACACAGCTATAACCTGTACCCCAGTAAGGTAGCAGGAAAGCCATAATTTGGGGAAGAGAATCCAAAGTGATACATTTATATTTAGTAGATAAGAAAGAAATAGAGACAAAGTTAGGTGAGTTAGAAACACTTGGTGTTTTATGATCTAAATCTCTCATGGCATTCTCATTAAAAACTCTTCCTGCCTAATGCTGTTTGCCTTTTACTTCACAACCACCTGAATTAATAAAGAGTAACTCTACTTGGAAGTTATTCCTATAAAGTCTTGTTCCTATTTCATAGCTATCCATACTAGCTGCACGTCATGCTACAGTATGTCCTCATTCCAGTTATGCCCAGCCCCCAGTTATGATATATACTTCCATAGTATGCTGCTGTACACAAGCACCTTATTTAAGTTCAGTGAAGGAAACTTACTGGACTCCAATGACTGGCAAAGGAGAACTGGTGGACAAATAGACAAACAAAGGTCAGCCATTTTGAGGAGTCATCATTTCCAGGATAGGCCCTTCACTCTTCTTACATAAACACATTGGCTGATTTAGAGCAGTAAGGCTATTTGAAATGGAATGGAATTAAAATGGTTCTGTGCTGTAATTCAAAATAATTAACTTCCCTGTGTAAGACTATTGGATAATTTTTTTTATCTCTCTTTCAATTCTATTGAGTTTCTAAACATTGAACACAGTAATTTTTTTGTTCTGGCAAACAACCTGACACTGTTATGTAAAAGAACCAAAAAGGTGGCTGCCTTCAACTCAGCTATGTATCTAGGGAATAAATCACAAATTGACAGATGGTGCCCTTGGAACTTGATTCTTTCTCATGAAGGCATTTACTGCATTAAAACTGAGCTATCAATGTCTACACAGCCTTCTACGCCATTATAGGGTGTAACTTTAACATGATTTATTTAATTAAAAATGGTGCAACACCACATAGAATTCTCCTGCTTACGAAGCTGTCTGTAAAGTTGTATAGAGTGACCTGATTATCCCTCCATTTCTACCACCTTACCATGAATGGACCGCTATTATCTTTTGTATAGTTATTACTAAGCTATACTTGAAAGCTGGACAGGCTAATGACCCCCTTGTGCATCATACATGTTTATTCTATGAATTAGACTTTCACAGAATGTATGTACCTTGTACAATGGTATTAAGGCAAACACACTGTATTAAGATACTATTGACTCATTTAACAAGGATAAAATGATCAAATTACACAGTTTAAATGTCAGAGCCAGCAAACGCCAATTTGTGGCTACTCACTTTTGTGAATAAACTTTAGACAACTGCAGAAAAGATGTTTAAATAGACTTTAGAAAGCTAGGTAAAGAATGTCATTAGCCATTTGTTAGGAGCTATTGGTTTGCATTGCATTGTCACTCCCTCTCCCTCTCAAGGCAATCATCATAATTAATTGAGCATGCCATTTATCATGGACTAATTAAGTGGATTCTGCTGCATTTATCATTGCTAAAAGAGCTTATTCAAAAGGCATTTTTACCACTGTAAGCAATTTAAAGCAGATACATTTGGTTATCTATACATTTCAAGTCAATCTTCAACTTCCAGCATGCAATATTGCATACTGTGCCTCACCATGCCTATAAGGAATGAGACCTCACTCTAATTGCCTGGATTGGAGTTATTTGCATTGCAAGCCTATTTTTAAAGCATTAGACACAGCTCTTACTACATTTTTATATGGCAAAAGGATTCCCTGTTGCCGTGGGAGCTTTTTCCTGAATGCTCTAGAGTAGGGGTTGTCAACTGGAGGTACACGTACCCCCAGGGGTACTTGAGAAGGCCCTACAGAGCACATACAGGAGGGTGGGGACAGAGCACTGCTATGCACCATCCTGCACTGCCACACAGGTGCCCAAGTGAGGGCAGGGAAAGGATAGCTCACATGCGGTGGCTGCTGCCGCTCTGCATTCAGCCATGTGCAGCACCACCCCCCACACACACACTTGCTCCATGGCCGGCCATCGGAGGTACACTTCTGCGCATCTAGGCACTGGGGGTACACTGATTGAAAAAGGTTGAAAACCCCTGTTCTAGAGCATAGGTGCTAGCCTATTTTTGCTAGGGGGTGCGCCTAAGATAATGGACATGGGAAGTTTTATGCATTTTAGGTGACAGCTCTTCTGAGAGGCCCCCATGTACTCTGCTCTGGACTCTTGTTGTTTTATTGCTCAGAAAAGGACATGGACAAATGAGCAAGTTACACTGAGTTAAAAGTCAATAAAACTGCAAGAGAAATCCCTTGAAGTGATCCAGATATAAAACCTGCAGCCATATTGCTCCGGGACATGGCAGATTAGTGGTAACCATTGCTGCTACTCTTTACTTCAGGGGCTGGCAAACCCCCACCCATGGGTTGGATTTCCCAGCAGCCCTTGCCCATGTCACTGAGGCTGGTTTCCATGGAGATGCCAGAGGTTGAGGGTTCCCATGCAGACTGACCCAAGCAGTGCTGCAGTCCCCAGCCCTGAAGCAGACCGTGCCCAGCCATATGACCTGCCAGCACTGCTTGGGCTGGTCTCCATGGAAACCCCAGCTTTGCACTGTGATGGCCCCACCCCTCCTGGGGTCTCCATGGAAACCAGTCACAGCAATGTGGGAAGGGCCTGCTGGGAAATGGAGTCTAGTGGCTGGCTAGAGCTGCCGTTTTGCTCACCCATCTTTACTCCCTTCATAGTTGTGACAATTTTGTTACATCTAAGTGGCTTGTCTCCACTATGAAGTTTTCACCAAGAAAAGCACTGCCAACGTACTGTTACTGATTGTAGTGAGAGTAAGGGGGACATACGTAGCCATGTTGTGTCTGTTGTAATCGGCCCCGCTCCAGGGCTGTCAGATGTTTATTCCTGTCCCCTAATGCAGCCCTCTGGTGCTCCCAAGCAGGGCTGAGGGACTAGGGATCTACCATCACTCCATACTGATAGCTACCTGGCTAGACTTCACTTACAGTTGTAACATGTCCTCCCCACATCAGGTGTGATTGACTAAGGACATATGATGCTGTTAACATCTGAAATACCATCAATTTTGTCAGGGAGTCATGGGAATTGGGTTGAAATTACCTTTTTCATCCAATGATCCAGTCTTTTCCATACAAATCTTTTTTAAATCCCAGAATACCATATGGTTCAGTTTCTTTATGCAAATATTAGTGGGTGACTGGACATTTTACTGATATTCTTGTTGGCTGGTCAGGGAAGGTCAATCCTTCACCCTTAGTGTTTTATCAACCTGCTTTCCCCCTCGAGAAATTACCATTGAAGGAAAGACCCTGGAGGTAGTTGAGTATTTCCCTACTGTAGCAGCCACCTCTCTCAAAGACTAAACATTGATCCGGAGATCCAGCACAGGATCTGGTGTGCAAATGCAGCCTTTGAGAAACTACTTCGGCATGTCTTTATTTATCACAATCTCTGGAAAGGCATGAAGATCCAGGTCTACAATGCAATCACCATCCCCACTCTCCTCTATGGATGCAAAACTTCAGTGACCTATTGTTGTCATCTCAAGAGCCTAGACAGGTATTGTCAACGAGGCCTTCAGAAAATCCTCTACACTAAATAGGAAGATCACTGCACAAATACCAGCATCATTGCTGAAGTCAGGGTTACCAGCATTGAGTCAGTTATTCTCAAGTACCAATCTCAATTTTGCTGGACTGTTCATTGTGTTCAGATGCCTGACTCAACCCCCAAAACAAGTGCTCTACTTCCAGCTTAGTTGTGGTCTGAGATCTCATGGTGGGAAGAGGAAATGCTACACGGACACACTGAAAGCAACATCTAGAATAGGGTGGAGGTGGCTGCTAACTGATTCCAATGGCACCACAACCACAACCAGCAGCATCCCACTTCAAGGTAAAGTGTTTTGCCCTTGAAGCAGAAGGAGGAGGAAGCAAAAGGAAGGGAAACCCATTCTGCAGCTTACTGTCCCCTGAAGAAAGACGTGCAACTTTGGTGGGTGGATCTGTGACTCAAACATCAAATTCTTAAATCACCTCCAGACCCATCAGTGAGTTGTGGTAAAGACTGTCTTTGAATTGACGTATTGCCAACACTGCCAAATGCCATCAAGAAATGTACCCAATAAGCTGCAATGACTGTGTTCCAAAATAAAAACTGTTCATGACCATTAATCCCTCAATGGAAAGATTGTGCTCAGACCTCCTTCACTGCATCTCTGTGTCTTCTGAATATTTTGAGTCTTGAGATCAAAGAACACTTGTGGACTTTACCAATATACTTCTACAAGTCCAGTCAATCAGAGTATGCAGGAGAAATTCTGAAACACATATTCTGTGACAGGTAAAAAATTCTGGGATCTGACACTGTGCCAGTCAGTGGCATGAAAAATACCACTGCAAACCACAAGATGTGTCAAGATTCATTACAATTTCCTTTTAGGTCAGAAGGTGAATTTGTGTTCTTCCACTTCATGATATACATATCTAACACTAAAATGTAATTTTCTTTTGGTAAAACTTTGACTTGTCCGATAACTAGTACACAGATCCACAAAAAGAAGAAAGTTTTAAAATGAAGATTAGATGGAGTTTGGGTGACAAAGTGCGAGACTGAGTTCCATAAAACATCACCTTAAAATATGTAGGGATCTAAGTGTTTGTCAGCAAGGTTCCTTGTCTGAAGTTCTGCTTCTGTATGTGCCCAGAACTGCCACTGTCACAGCAAGACTGAGCTGGTCCAGGTCTACCTGAATTGATAAACTAGGTGTTCCCTGTCTAACTTCACTGAGGGGTCCAAGTTAGTACTTGAGCCTCTATATTGTCCTTAGTTTAAGAGAGTTCAGATACACATTGGGCACTTTTACATGAGCTATTTACTGCAGAACTGCCTAATTAGCTTTGCAGTAAAGTATCAACATCTACATGTGTGGCCCTATTAGGCCACAAGAAACTAATTAACTCCACCACAGGTTAGTATTTGCAAATACAGATCCGGTGGTGGTGTTCTGCCAGCTAGCCCTGCACTAAAGCACCATCATGCTCCAGCCAGCCCCTCTGCAGCATGTTGAGCCAAGCTGGAGTAGTTCCACGCTGGCAGGATAACTCCCAGGGCCTCCTGCCAACTGGCACTGCTCTGATCTGGCTCAACATGCTACAGTCCCAGGTGCATGTGAAGCTATGGTGCCTGGGAGCAATAAATTCTGGCATTATATACAGTGGAGTTTGCATTAATTTCATGTGTAGACATGCCCATTGTTTACTTTCAAGAGAGTGGAAATCACATCCTTATCACCCCTTGGATGAAATGAACACGAACAGTCCTAGCACAGGGACTGGAAGGTAGGGTAGATTTGCACCTTATAGACTAGAGGTGGGAGGGGGGGCTGGAAATGGTGAATGCAGACAGTGGCAGGACTCCATTTCTCAGCAGCCCTTACCCATGTCACTGCATCTGGTTTCCGTGGAGACTCCTATAGGGGCAGGGCATGACAGTAGGCTATAGGGGCTTCCATGGAGACTGGCCCAAGCAGTGCTGGCAGGGTATGCGACTGGACAAGGAGCTTCACCAGGGATAGGGCCAAGATGTCGTAGCAGTGACAGCATGTTCCAGAGCTGGGGCAGAGCTGTGATCCACAGCCACAGTTCTGTGGCCCGTGGGCCAGACTTTGCCCACTCCTGTTATAGACTAACCAAAGTAGATATACAGAGCACAGGCTTTCATAAGAAGAAGCTTATTTCATCAGATGCTGATTGGAAATCAGGATTTTGATCTTCAACTATCCTAAGCATGGGGTAAAGAGTCTTGTAACTTCTCTCTGACCTAATGAATTTCAAAATCCTTTTTGCAAAAAATGGTATGGCTACACACAATGGGTAAAGAACCTATTCAGAGGTTGATACTGGATGTGAGGACTCCCACATTCTGGGTGAGTGGGGATACCATCACTACCTCCTCCAAACATGTTTTGAAAGAAAATAGCAATCCTTTTGAAAAGGAACAACTTAAGCACCTAACTTCAGGGGGAGAGTTCTGCGTTGTGCATCTGAGCTAATATTGGTGCCTCTCTATAGCCTAGTTAGATGCCTAAGCCCTCAAGAGTACCAGGACTCAGGTGCTTTTTTCCATTACTTTCTCTAACATTTCCTTTTCTGTACCTAACTAGATTTCTTTAGATGTTCACCACAGTGAGACAGTGTATATTAAGAATGAGGTTTCCCACAAGGCTTAAAAATAAATTACTTTGATGACATACAGTTACTCATATGCACATATCTACTACATACCCAAATTGGTGAAAGACAACTTGCAGGTATCAATATAGCTCAGAGACAGCCCTGCAATCAGAGTTCTCAAAAATAAAATTTGCATGTGAATAGAAAATAAAAATATCAGAAATCTTAGCTAAAGAGAATTTCTTCTGCAGAAATTTAGCAGCCCTAAAATGCGTCGAACAAGAGAAATATTTTTTCAATCATAAAAAAAAATAATTTGTGAAAAATCATAAGTTAATGTTCTGTAGTTTTCCAGGATGAAAATTAAAGTGAAATATTTCTTTAGACAGAGATGTTAGTAAAATGTTTACTTAGTTTCTTCCTGTGGAAAGCACGTAAGTGCATTATTACATACTGTCTTGAAGAGGGTTGCCTTCTTGAATCACAGTCTCTCTTGTTTTCTCCAACTAAATATGTATCAAGATTAAATTATGTTTTACTGTTTATAATTAAACTAACATCTTTCCAAGATGGCAGGAACATATTAATTAAAGAATAATTTATGTAACTTGCCTTAAACTTAGTAAAGAGAATGAAAGAAAATTGTGACAAAAAAATTCAGCAACATCCTTATGCTATTTCAGTCACCAGTAAACATATTTTTTCATGGAAGTTTCTTGCATGAGAAAAAATAAGCATCTACAGAAGGTGGTTAAATTATATACTTCTTATTAAAAAAAAAAGCATTACCTGGGAAGTACAGCCATAATATAAATGAAATATGTATTTAATTTTAAGAGTCCTGTTCATTTAAAATATGTCATGACAAACAAAAAGATTTCATTACCCTAATGATTCATGCAGTTTGATACAGCTGAAGCTCATAAGTAAGGCCTTTAAAAATAATATTATATGTTTCAATGCTGCTTTTACCTTGGATACATATGTTATTTTAACTTTAGTTAAGTTTTAGTATTTCAAAAAATGAGGTGGTTTAATATTAGATCTTATCATGAAATGCTGCTGTAGACTCCTGGATATATGATGACTTAAATATTCTGGATAAAAATAGCTCCTTGGGCCATATCTGGCATGCCAATCCCTGGCCTCCAAAGACATAATCCTCCCCACCCACCTTACCTTCATGCTCTCTCTCAGTCCCTATGGATCATGGACTCCTTGCTGCATAACCAACAAGCTTCAGCAGGGTGGGTGGAATGGCTCTCAGCCCTGCCTATCCTCTACTCTGGTGGTTAGACCACTCCCCCAGAAGACTGGAGATGGACATTTTAAAACAGGATTTAAAGGGGAGGGACTAATAAAAAAAACAGGTTCTTCACTTTCTGGGAAGGTGCCATAACCACTATGGTATTACACAAAAGAGCCATTTGTCACAACCTCCTTTCCCCCTCACATGTTTGACTGAAAATGGGCATTAATGCTGAACTCAACGCTACCAATGTGTGTTACACGTGCTTAGACCACCCCTACTGAACTGGGCCTCTGGAACAGCACTTATCCTGTGAAACCATGGGATCAAGGCATCTACATTTGAAACACTTTGTGCTATTAGGATTAAAAGTGCTATGGTAGCAGTAGGCAATATTATTATAGCCATGATTTAGCAAAGCAATTAAGTTTACCCTTAACAGTAAGCAAATACTTCAGTCCCATTGACACATGTGATTAAAATTAAATGATTTGCTGGAGAGAGTTGTCTTTAAAATGTGTTTAAGTGCTTTGCTGAAGTAGAATCCACACTGCTGTTCTTAATGCTTTTGGTCAACTGTTCCAGTTCATCTGGTAGAGAGATGTTAGCCTGCAGCTATCTTTATGTGTGTGTGTGTGTGTGTGTGTGTGTGTGTGTGTGTGTGTGTGTGTTCTGCATCTGTCAAAGAATTATTGAAAAATCATTATTTTCCATAAAGATTTCTTATTTTTCTATTAACACTATGCTATTTGCCTGCAGCCAGGAGAAAAACCTCAGGATTTTCTCTTGAATAATGCCTAGTTTCAGGACACCATGTTTCTTACTTTCGTGGGTTTATCCAGCCAATTTTAGTATTGTTGCAATCTGTTACAGATCTGCTCCAATTCACATTTGCATTTCCAGTCCAAGTTCTGTACAAAGAAGAGCTGCATCAGGAATGGTCTAATATTTTGACATAATAGATAAAGTCACTTGAATTAATTAAATTATATTTCTAGAGACAAAAATAATCATTACAATGTGGTGTAGAGTTAACATTTTAATATGTAGACATATCAATTTTTCATGCAACTTAGCTTATAAAAAAACATTTTAAAAGACCACCAACACCACCATGATCCACCAGTTTCTGAAAATATTAGTGTTTGGTTTGTTTCATAGTTGATAGGATCGGAAGGGACCTGAGCAGATCATCAAGTCCGACCCCCTGCCATGGGCAGGAAAGAATGCTGGGATTAAATGACCCTGGCTAGGTGATTTTCTAGCCTCCTTTTGAAGACCCCCAAGGTAGGAGCAAGCACCACTTCTCTTGGAAGTTGGTTCCAGCTCCTAGCCACCCTTACTGTGAAGTAGTACCTCCTGATGTCTAACCTGAACCTGCTGTCAATCAACTTGTGGCTAGGTAATCTAGGTAGTGCTCAGGAGAACAGGGCCTTTCCCATTCCCCACTGGTGCCCCCTGGTAAGTTTATAGATGGCCACCAGATCCCCTCTCAGCCTTCTTTTGTGGAGGCTGAACAGGTTCAGGTCCCATAGCCTCTTCTTGTAGGGCTTGCCCTGCTGCCCCCTGATCATGTGAGTGGCATCCTCTGGACCCTCTCAATGCTGTTTCATGTTTTGCCCATAGGCTATAATGGAAAAGCTCAAAATATCCTATAACTATGTCATTTCTGGCCTGATTTAGATGAAACTTGCAGGAATGGTAGCCTCTTCTGAAGGAATAAAGTTTGCCAAGCTTCAAGGAGATAGGCACAGGGGTTTGGGGGAAACTGCACCTCAAAATCTTGAAAGCAAAACTCATGTCACATGGATGTGTTAAGCCACAGTGGGGTCAAACCTGCAAGCATGCTAGCCCCTGCTGGGGCCACAAAGCCTCCCATGTTTCAAGGAGATAGGTGCAAGGGCTTTGGGGAAAGTGCACCTCAAGCTGTGGACAAGCAAAACTCATGGCATGGGTGACACTGTGTGTTAAGCCACAGCAGGGTGAAAGCTGAGGGCATGCTAGCCCTTGCTGAGGCCACAAAGCCTGTCAGCTGTCAAAGAGATTAGGTGCAGGGGGAGTCTGGGTTCTTCCTGTACCTCTGGCTGCTGACAGGCAAAACTCATGACATGAGTTCTTGTGGGACTGTGTCTGTCTTGGGACACAGGGGGGTGAAAACTGCAGAAGGAGTCTGGGTTTTGGGGCCCTGCACCTCTAGCTGCTGATGGGCAAAACTGATGGGCAACACATAGCACAGTAACTGACCCCAAGGCAGAAAGCAGGGCAGTTCAAACAATGCTGCCTTTTATGCAGTTTTTCCATCCTTGCCCCAGAGCACTGGGATTGGAAGGGACCTCAGGGAAGGATGACAGTCACTGCCCAGCTACACAGTCAATAATGAGAGCACTTCTTCCCGCCCCCCACCCCATCCCCCTTCCCTCTCCTTATTTTAGTTTCTATTTCCCTGCAGACAAGCCCAGCTTGAGCTTTGAAACTTGAAACATTTCAAAAATTTCAAAATGTTTTGACTTGCCTCATTTAATTTTGAAGCTGTTTTGAAGCTCCCTGTTTCATTTCGATTTCACTGTTTCAAGCTCAAAATGAGTCAAAACAGCATCAAAACGATACTGCTGGCGAAATAATGCTCAGTGTGGGTGTTCCCTCATGTGTAACAAAAAGGCCTACACTCAGAATTGTAGAAAGCAGTTTCAGGGACCAAGGCAAAGTGGAGGAGAAGGAGGTAGTATTGCAACCCAGAGGCCTTCAGGCCTGGGTTTGACCTTAGTGCTTAGCTCAAGCTGCATGCTTAGCTTGAATTGTGGCTGAGACATGCACCGAAAGGAGCACGTGGAAAAACACTGTCTCTGACTTAACATGAATTAGGAAGTTGGCCAACTAAATTGAATAAATATGGTCTGGGCAAAAGGGGAACAGTCAGAGCAAAACCTACCCCATCTAAGGATGAGAAGATTCCCTCAGAATAGAAAATTCCAATTAAAGATAACCATATTAGGTAAACGGAAGGAAGATGATTAATATGCATTAGGAGGAAGACTTGAGCTAATTCCTATGTATTAACAAATGCAAGCTATATGGTATATAAAGAGAGGTGAGAGAGCATACCCTTTGGAAGACTCCTGAAGAAAGTCTGAAGAGATCCTGTCACCAATCCAAGATCCTGTCTTGACATCAGGCGTGGGAAGCAGGAACCGCAAACAAGACTTCACGGCCTGATCAACCAACGAAGTTGCATTTGCAACATTATGGCATGGTGAGCATCGGCTTTGACTAGCTACAAACCTAACATTTTTAACTGCTAATGCTACTCCCGTTCTAAATACAGTCGTATGTGTTAGGGTTCAATAAACTTACTTTTCGTTTAGGACAACCGTGTTTTAGTTTCCTTGCCTAGTATAAGATGCATTATAGAGTCATAGGGATGCAACAGCAGGGATTACGCTGACCACTGGAGAGCAGAGGTGGGGGCTGGAAGTGGTGGGAGGAGAGGAAGGTCTTACCTTACAGGGCTCACTCCCTTCGGCAGTGAATGCTTCTGCTGTGGATGCACGTGCTTGAGAAACAGGCAGCAGTGTGGGCTCCCCTCCTGGAGCCCCATTCTCTTTTGACTCCGGTCCCTTGGTGCAGAGCTGGGCCTCCAATAGGAAAGCCTCTGGCAAAGCATCATTTCACCTCCTGCCTCCCTCTCCCAGATATATTGTTGGGTGCAGCATGGCCTCCCTGGGCTCCAATGACTGAACAAGGACAGTGCACAGCTGCACTACCATGGCAGAAGCCTGGGAGGAGGGGACCATACTGGCACTCCCTTTCATTCCACGCCCTGGGCTAGTGGCCCACTAGCCCCATCCTAGCTGCATGACTGCCTGCATCATAGATTCCCTCTTCCCTTCGTATTTATATCTCCAGTGCTACTATGTTGTTTCTGTGTTCCAGGTACATTTGCATATAAAATGTGCCATGTACATTTTTTCTGTGAGTGTGTATGCTAGTCTCTTTCTCAGTGATTTAGTTTTACAATACATTGAAGACTTCATGCATGCCGTCTGACTTTTTTAGTCATTATGAATTGTTTTATAATTTGATTTTGAAACTGTGATGTAACAAAACATTGCAACAACAAGTATGTGACTTAGTGCATTCATTTGAATAATGGATTATACGGTTAAAATACCTATTTTGCTATAATATCATTACATTGTGAAATACTACTCCCTGTCAACATTAAAGCTATTCAATTTATGGTTATTATTAAAGTTATTCAATTTATGGTTTTTGTTTGAGCTGGTAGGACTTTGATTTGCCATTACACGGCTGCAAATTTAACTATGATTTTAATCTATGAAATTTTATTTTCTGCTGACAAAACTTCTCTTTATTCCCAGTTAAAGATAAATAAAGCAAACAATAAGTACTGAAGTCACTTTTTAAATCTATTTTATGTACGTTTTATCAGTCTTCTTCTCGTTAATCACATCTTGTTACTTGTGTAACTGGAATATAAATTATCATTTTATGATGACCTTAAAATGTTATTGCTGATTTTGGCCTAAATTTAATATTGTTTTGAATATCAGTCTACGGTAAACATTGGATGCACCTGCAAAATTACATTTTTTTCTCTACACAACAGCACAGATATGAGTAGATTGGTAAATAGAAGTCTAACTGTTAACCAATAGATTACCAAAAACTGGGAAAAAAAATAATTGATGCAAATACCCGAGTCCTGGGGGTTTTGACATTGACTTGGACACATAAGTCATACACATAAGGTCTTATGAAAGTGCGGTAACCATCAAGCTAGAGAATAGAATATGTGGAGGTAACTTCTTCCTCCCTCCACCTCACCTTCGATCCCAAAAGAAGCAAGGACATTATGCAGTCAATTCTGAGCCAAAAGAACAGCTGAGATGGAGCCTGGTTCTGTGCTGAAGGCACATAGCAAAAAAGGAGGTAAGGCCTAGACCTTGTCCCTGGTCTCTTGAGCTTTTATGCATTTTCCATTGGGAAACAAATGAGTTAAAAATTAGAAATAATCCTGATAGCAAGGACCATAATTGTGGCCACATCCTGCACAAGGAAAATAAAATGAGGGCAACTCCTTATGCCTTTTTGCATGTTGGTTAAAGAGCCAGAGGTTATTTAGAGTACTAGGATTTTGCCAGTTGTCTTAATTGTTTACCTCCAGCAATTTTTGTTTATTCTTACTTTTTCTTTGCTGAATAACTGAAAGAGAAACTGTAAATATAAAATCTGTTCTTTACCTTCTTAATGCTATGAATTACGTCTGGATACTGTGCCTTCATTGAGGACATTAATTGCTAATGCATTAGTAACGTTCTTTAGGAGTGCCTCTTACACCTTCAGCAATTAAAATTGTCTGTTAACTCAGGAGCATTGTACAAAAAGTTTTTTTTTGACTACATGGCAGAGAAGAGCCCCTTTGAAATGAACATGGAGACTAGAAAATGAATTATTTAAAGATGCTCCAAAAACATAGGTCAATAATGTTCATTATGTAGTTGGAAGGTAATTGAAAAGAAATTATGTAGGCTCTGACTTAAAAGGATAAGGAGCCAAACTAACATGTACTATAATTCACATAAAAGGCAAACAATCCTCTTGTGTGGTGTTTCAGCTAACAGTACAGTCTCCCTGGGAGACCATTCACACTTGAAAGGGTTCTGACTTGGTAGAAAAAGAGATAAGCCAAGTCTGAAACTTGTGCTTTAAGCAGGAAGAAGGCTGTTTCCTAACTTTCACTGCTTTTCACTTTTTTCCATTGTTCCTAAATTTTAAATTTGTTGCGTGAGCCTTGAATTCAGCAAAGTACTAAAAAGCATGCTTAATAATGCTTAATTTTGTTAGTATATCGGAAAGCTCATAAGCATACCTTTAACTAGCTTTAAGCTGAAGAGCTTTCCTGAACTGAAGTTTAAGTGAGCTTGTCATCGCTTACAATTGGTTGGGGTTATTACAGTATTGCCTACAGGCTCCCCAAACCAGTTTCACCTTGGCCTGACAGCACATACAGAGTAAGAGATGGTCTATGCCCCAAATGCTTATAATCTAACTGAACAAGATGGACCAAGGACAGAAATATCATAACTCCTATATTACAAGTGAGATTAAGTCCTGTTTCAGCAGAGCACATAAACATGCTTAGGGCTGGCCTTGCATAGCAATCCGTTTAGGCACATACTTCAGTATTTTGCTGAATTGACGACTAACTGGCTTGCCCAAGGTGCTCTTCAAGACAGCCCTGATTAAACTGAGCACTTGGATCTTAATAGAGCAACCTAGACTCAAAACTATCCTTCCTCCACTAGTATAATGCTAAATCTGTTAATGTTAAAGAAAAAATGAAAAGGTGATACACTTTGTAATTGTCCTGAACGTTGTCATTTATATGCTTCTTTTGTTTGCTCACTAAATCACTCATAAAGATTTCTTAAATGTAATCTGATCTGAAATAGCCTTTTGGTGTCACTTGGAAAAACAATTTCTTTCTTCCATCTTCAGATAAAACTGGTCTTTTTTTTTCTCTCAACAGAATCAGAGAAACATGAATGTGATATCTCTTTCTAGTGTTGAAAGGAAGGAGATAACTATATGTTTACAAGAGGACCCTTATACCATTATGGCCAGAGGACAATTTAACAGTGAGTACTTTGAATCATCATTTCTAGCATCTAATTGAAACTATTCTAAACCGAGTCACTGGCTTGCTCAGCTAAGAAAACTTGAATATCATGCAATCTTATTCAAATCAGCTAGTTTCAGCGTGCCCACTTTGTCAGAAAAGACTGATCAGCTTCACAGATTTTAGAGTGAAAAAGATATTTTTAATTTAATTTATGGATTTGTTTAAACTGGTAAGTACTGCAATATCAGCAAGACAGGTGTCAACTCTTCCTTATTTTTTGTACTTGATTCAAGAATTCATTGAGGATGTTTTGAACTTTTGTAGTACCATAATATGTGGACAGCAATTTATGGAACATAAGAGGATTTGATTCTGCTTTCTTCTCAGCTGAAAACTCATAATTTTAGCCCAGATGAGCAGTACACACAGGGAAGATTATATTTATTTTATCCTACACCTGATCTAATTTAGAAGGCATTTTGAAACCTTCCCACAAAGATGTTTTTTGCACTACGGTATTTCCAGGAGAAATATAAAGTTGCATTTTCTTCTTCCTGTTTGTCCTTTCAGGGAAGGGCTCAGGGAAGGAAGTGGATTTTCTGGCCTGCTTGTTATGCTGCTTGCACTATAGTTGGGTCAGACCTACGGTGATAGCCCTGGCAAAACCTGGGGAATGTATTTTAAAATAGTATCTTCATAAAGGAGTGAGGCTGCCAGAGAGAAAATAAGCAACTAATACCAAGCAGTTAGGGCAGTCTTCTGACTTCAAGATGGTTGCTTTTGAAAACACTTTTTATAGTTCACAGCTGACACTAATGGTTTATAAGCTTTTTCTCAGCTTTTTAGAGCAATGGGGTATTTTTGATTTGGAAATAGACTGCTTGCTTGTTTGTTTTAAATGACATACTACTAACTTACCCCTCCCTATGGCATGCCACTTCTGAATCTAAATTCCCCAGGAATTAGTTTTCTTTCAGGTTTTTCTTCCTACACATTTCAGAACTACAGTACAAGCATACTGTAGCAATTCAATTTGATTAGGATCAGTGGATGAATACTTTACTTTCCAAGCATTCTCATTGATTTCAATGGGATTACTGCTAATACTGGGCACTATTTAATCAATAGGAAGCCTATGATAATCTGGCCATCATCACTTTTTAAACTATTATTATATTTTTAAATACTGTACAGGTCCTTGTGTGCTATAAGCACAGAGAAATCAAGTACTGAATTTCCAAATGGAATCTGGGAAATTTTTACTTTAACAGGTGCCTATACACAAGCGCATAGACTTCTTTGGTGTGGCATAATTACAGCACATTGAAACTTGCTCGGTTAACCAAGCCTGCTGGAGTGTGGTAATTAATGTGCTTCAGTTAGGCTCCGTGTCTCATGTACCAGAATCCCCATGCTTCAAAATGGCAGTGGGGGTGTTTTAGCTACACCTTGCCAAATGAACTTTAGATAAAGCACCCACACTGCCATTTTGAAGCACAAGGATGCTGATACACGAGACTTTCCAGGCACTTCAATTAGATCAGCTCTTGGAGTCTCTCTAATTAAAGCCTTGCCCCCTGCCCTCTGCCATCCCCAGAGCATGTGTATAGACAGCCAATGGTTCCTTATTAAAAGATTTTTCCTAAGCCACTCATCCTGCTACCTTTTTCCTGATTCAAAGGCAGATTTCTTCTTTCCATATTTCACATTTCTGAGAATTATTTTGCAAATTAATACTGATATCAACTGAAGGGTTTATTTTCTCCATTAATCATTGAAAAGTACATTGGAAGACTTAATGTACTAAGCTTAATATGCCGAAATAATGTATAAAGAAAAAAAGCCTTTTCCGAAAGGGAGTTTTCAGTCGCAATAATGAATGTGTTAAGACATGTATGAAAATGTAATCTTGCAGGTACTTTAGAACCTAATAAATAATGAATTTGATGATTAATTTCATGAGCATAAGGACAGCACATTACTATGAAAAAACTGCATGGAACCTAGCCTTTGAACAAATGCATGCTAATTGTTTAATATATAAAAATGCTTGAATATAGGCATTTGTGTGAAGAAAGAATAAAAAAAATACAGAAAGTGAGGTTGAATTAACATTATATTTTCAAATTAAACAGATTTAAATATTGCCATTAGCAAACAAGGCAGGAGGGCTTTGATGGAATAGTAACATAATAAAGTGAGGGAATAATTATGACTTAATTACGCTTAAGCAACCACAGAGGTTTATACTGATCTAGAGAACTGAAATAAGACCACCACCAAGGCCTCTCTCTGTTCTGTGTATGGTCTTCTCTTTCATTTCTTTGTCCCGGCTGTGCATGTTGGGCATGAGGATCAAAATGTTCCAGTGGGTCATATTGATCACGCATGGCTTCCATGGGCATACGGAGAAATTTGTTTGGCCAAAATTCTGAACGTCGTAGGACAAAATCTACCCGCCCTGCCCTTTTCATCTTGACAGGCAGAGTGACCTTTTTTATCACCTTGCTGTATCCAACAGCATGGGCACTGATTATGTATGTTCCTGGAGGGAGGAGTCTCCAATAGTCACCGTCATCAGCTAAAAAAAAAAGAAAAACAAACTGGATAGCTTAATTCTTTCTCAAGCTGCATTCATATTTTCCAAATGTTAATATATACACATATTCATATATGTGTTAGCAGTAATCATATAAAGACTTATATAAAAAGACTCAGAAGATCTCAGTACCCAGCAGGAGCCCAACTTTTGAAATGAGTTCAGTATATCAGATGTTTCATTCTTTTAAAGAAAAGGAACTAGCTATGGATGTTTGACCTTTACATAATAGAAATAACCTGGTTTGCTGAATTTTGAACACGTGGTCTTGCAATTAAATTAATGCATCCTATTTTATGATGGATAGCTATATGCCTATATTTTTAATTGAAATGAAAAGAGATTTCAGGCACATCAGATTCTGGTCTACCCTAAAATGAGATTTAATATTACTATTTCCTTTATCAATCAATATAGTTTTAATGTTGATATTAAATCTTTAAGGGTTTAATTCAAAGGGTTTAATTATGACAGTGTTATGTCAAAGTCATTGATGTGCATGAGTCTTCTATCAGCCCCTCAAATTTGCATCATCTCCAATTTTGTATCTCCTCAACTTCTAGGTCTTTATTTTTCCCCCCAGATGATTTGGTGTAGTGTCTGCTATGTTATATAATATTCTGGTTTCATGAACTGTTTCACTGACAATCACCAGCTCCAGAGCAAGATTTTAACACACGTGTATGATATTTTTCACTTCTGGGGCTTTATCACATGCCTATTAAAACTGATGGCCAAATTCTCACTGACTGCAGTGAAATTCTCACTGACTGCAGTGAAAGCAAGATTGAACTCCAAATACTCAGAACTTTACAATTCCTGCAAATTACTGACTAGATTATAATGCACTCTTTTACATCTAATTCCTATATAATGTGTCCTAGGTATATTTGGAAAATACTTTCCGTATGTTCATGGGAGAAAATCATTACAAACTCTATAGCAGGGGCAGATCCAAAGAGGTGCAGCGGTGCTGTACCCTTTGATTCCTGTTCCAACTACTCTTAAAAGCAACTGGCTGGGAGGAACAGCGGTATTTCTATTCCTTCAGCATTGAGGAAGTCCATTGACTTCATGACACGTTAAAATCTGTCTGCTTTCTACTGTCTTCAGTCCACAAGTATTAAGGGCCTTCTCGCCTTTTTAATGATCTTGATGTTCTACTATTCAAACTATCCTTTCTTCTGCTACTTTGCTGTCATTTTGCCATTCTTGGTAATGTTTCTGTCCTTTTTTACAGCCCTGCATTCTGTTTTTAGCTCTACCTAAAAACCTTAACTCGGGTGGATAATGTTAACTCAGGTGTAGAAATGATTAATAGTGAAGTATTGGAAGCACTGTCAAGATGCTCAAGAAGGCTAGATTTTATTTTATGTATCTGAATAAGAGATGTACATTTAACTATACAAGACTAATGAAACAATATATTTTGACTGTATTGACTATTTTATTGCAATCTAGCAATTCTATTAAAATTATATTTAGTTTTACTTTGAACTGAATAGTACAGTGCTAGGATCCTAACATATTAGTAAAACCTCTAGTTTAACTAGAAAAAAATAGTACTTTGTAATGTAATGTAATATAATTACATGCAGCACTATCTGCACCCCTCTTTTCAAACATTCAAATCCAAATCAAATAGGACCCATGTTGCACAGCTCTAATGTATATCCAGCAGTAACAGTAGCACAAGGAGTAATAGTTGCATTTTAAATGTCCTACATGGGATTTATAATGGGGCTCTGTAAGCTTCAGGAAGATGTTATTCAGCTCTTAACCCAGCATAGGTTCTATGAGCAGTTGATAATTGTTCATCAAGCCTTGAGAAACTCGGATACCATCAGATGCATGATAGAAAGTGATTGTATCAGACATAGTATGCTGATACTTTTGCAAGATAGACCCTGACTGAAACAGGAAAGTCTGGAATATCTGAAGTGCCATAAGTAATGTAGTACCTTGCAGATGGGGGTATGTTCAAACACCAGATTGTATTGGGCTGCCCATAAAGAAAAGTCTTCCCCTTAGAAGAACAGATTTTTTTCCCTTTTGAATCATTTCCTGCTCTCTGCTAGGATGTCCTAGATGTGTCATGGCTATGTTTATTTAATGGTACTCATCCAACAGCATGCACAATGTCAATGGCAGTGGTAATGATATCCCTAGATTGTCCACACATTAGCACCTTAAAATGGTTTTAAGCACTCATTATGCAGCTCAAAGTTATGCCACTCCAAGGCAGGATTATCTCTGATCCACACTATGCAGCTCCTTTTCCATTAACAGGTGGCTACTCCCCACAGATGTGTCACCCACATTCAAACCCTCCACTATCCCAGGATTACTCATACCCCTGCCTATAGAACAGGGATAGAAGCCTGTCCTGGATCACCAGCCCTCTAGTGGCAACTCACAGCTACAGCTCTTAGTCCTGCTCTGCTCACCAGGCTTCTAGTGACAAACAACTGTGCAGGGGACAGTCAAAAACGGTTTCTAGACCAAGGGTGTGACTGCTTCACACTCCAAGCTAGCACTAATGCCAATCTACATTTGTGCAGCTCACAGCATAAGGTGCAACAAGGCCTTAATACTGCTTTACTCATTTGATGTTGAGTTGGGTACACCAACTGGAGCTTCAGCTGTGGGGGCCTCAGGTAAATATCACAAGCAGCATCATGTATGTAGATTATGTACATGCAAGCATATGGCATCAAAAGGGAGAGCAGTTTGCAGCATCATGGCTGGATATGCAAGTATCACATTTAGCATGGTCTGATTCAAGGGGGAATCTCTCGTGACAAATATATATTCCTACCAAGTCTGTTTCTGCCTCCTATTAATTCCATTGTCTATTGAAATTGAGGATGATGGCTGTGTGTCACAGCAGGGGGAAAAGAAGAGTGATATTTAGTCATGTATAGACGCTAAAGCACCATCCAGTCCTGTTCTGTCACTTCAGTCTCATCAGTTGTGTAGAAAGCACAAGTGGGTTCTCCTGCCCTTAGTGGAGACAAATGACTGAGTGTCACTGAGACCAGGGGGATGCTGTGCCCCATCCTGGGCCAAAACGGTCAAGGAGGTATGTTGCATTGATACTGGCCAGGTTGCAGATGGTCCCATGCACTCCTAGTTTTGTAATCCTCCCTAGTATCTGCTTCTGGAGTACCTGGCAGAGTATTGTTTCAGACACTCAGGGAAGTGAGCTTTATGAACCCAAAGAAGTATGGCCCAGTGGATGAAAGGAGAAAACATCCTCCAGGAAACAAAGCATTTCTAGTGATTGCAGTGCCATTGCTGAGAGGAAAGAACCAGGTGACTTCTTAAAGGCAAATCTCCTTTCAGTGCCAAGGGGGTTTGTTAGATGAGCCCTGAGGCCAGTACTTGGATTTCTGTTGATGCGCTGTTTGTGCCAGCTGCTAATCCTTTATCTTCTTAGCTCTCATTTCTTTGCTATCATCCTTCAAACTCAATGATGCAGATGGTTCATCCCTTCCCCTGCTCTGAGACAGATAATGAGTCTTAGAGCTGTAAGGGACACTTAGCATTTAAGACGATGAGTTCAGGGTGCCTCTGTCTGGGAGTTGAGACTGAGATTGTTGGTATAAATTATCATGCTGTCAAGTAGGAACCTCTTATTACTGGAGACTTTGGGATCAGCTTCTTTGGCCTCTCTGAAACTGGACTTAGCTGTGCAATTCTAGAAGGTGAACTACTCTGTTCCAACCTGCCTGACCTCTCCTCCTTGTAATTAGAGAGCCGCCTTTTTTGCTTTGCTTCAAGAGACGCAACTTGAGTCTTATGTGTCTTAATTTATGGGAAGATTTCATAGATTTCATAGACATTAGAGCTAGAAGGGACCTTGAAGAACATCAAGTCCAGCCCCCTGCTCCAGGGGCAGGAAGTCAGCTGGGGTCAAAGGATCCCAGCAAGATAAGCATCCAAACATTTCTTGAAAGAGTCCAGAGTAGGTGCCTGCACCACTTCTGGAGGGAGGCTATTGCAGGCCTTGGGGGTTCAGACAGTAAAGAAATTTTTCCTTATGTCCAGCCTAAAATGGTCATGAAGGAGTTTATGACTGTTGGTCCTTGTTATCCCTTGGGGCACTCTGGTGAACAGATGTTGCCCCAGATTCTGCTGCACACCCCTTACATACTCATAGGCAGCCACCAGGTCACCCCTGAGACTGCACATTTCTAGGCTGAAGAGTCCCATGGCTCTCAGCCTCTCTTCATAAGGCCTATTCTCTTGCCCTCTGATCATGTGTGTGGCTCTCCTCTGGACTCTCTCAAGCTGCTCAACATCCTTCTTGAATTGTGGAGCCCAAGACTGGATGCAGTACTCCAGCTGCAACCTCACTAAAGCCAAGTACAGCAGGAGGATGACATCCTGAGATTTACTTGAAAAGCATCTATGGATGCAAGCCAGAGCTTTATTTGCTTTATCAGCTGCAACATCACATTGATGGCTCATGTTCATCTTGTGGTCAGTCATGACCCCAAAGTCTCTTTCAGCCATGGTGCTAGCAAGCGTAGCACTGCTGAGTCTATAAGCGTGCTACAGGGTTACCCCCTCCCCCACCTCAGTGGAGTACCTTGCACTTTTTGGTATTGAACATCATCAGGTTTATATCTACTCACTTCCTAAGCTTATCCAAATCAGCCCGGATCACTAGCCTATCCTCAGGTGTGGACTCAAAACTAAATGTCATCAGCGAACTTGGACAGTGCATTTCTGACACCAATGTCCACATCGTTGATAAAGACGTTAAAGAGAACTGGTCAAAGGACAGAGTCTTGGCAGACAACACTATTCATGGAGCACCATAATGATTTGCTACCATTGACTACTACTCTCTGGGTCTGACCTTGGAGCCAATTTGCCAACCATCAGACTGTGGTGTAGCCGAGGCCACAGTTGGCCAATTTTTCCATGAAGAGATCAAGGGACACAAGATCAAAGGCTTCTTTAAAGTCCAGATATATGATGTCAATCTCTTCTCCCTTGTCCAGGTGATATGTCACCTGGTCATAGAAGAAGATGAGACTGGTCAGGTAAGACCTACTCACAACAAACCTGTGCTGGCTGTCCCTCAGGATGTTGCCATCAGCCAGCTTATCAAGAAGGCTGTCTTTGATATTTTTCTCCAGAATCTTACCAAAGATTGAAATCAAGCTGATTGGCCTGTAATTCCTGAAGTCTACTTTCTGCCCTTTCTTGAAGATGGGGACCACATTGGCCTTCTTCCACTCTTCAGGTACATCACCTGAGCACCATGAATTTTCAATATTTTTGTCAATGGTTGGGCTATGACACCTGGCAGTTCCTTGAGTACTCTAGGGTGTGATCTGTCGGGACCACCTGACTTGAAGGTGTCCAGCCTCTCAAGGTGATCTTTTATAAGGTCTACACCAATGCTTGGTATAAATATGACCTCACCTTGGCCGTCCTGCATCATGCAAGGCAGGGCAGCCCCTTGGGCTGATGAAAGACCAGCATGAAGTACCCATTAAGCAAGTTGGCTTTTTCCTGGGTGTCGGTTATCAGTTGTCCCATTTGGTTCAGCAGGGGTCCAATGTTACCCTTGCTTTTTTTTCCAACTCCCTACATATCTGAAAAAAGGACTTTTTGTTATCCTTGATATGTGAAGCCAGATGGAGCTCGGTTGCAGCCTTGGCTTTCCTGATCCACTCTCTGCATTTATGGACAGTGCTGAGTACTCCTCCTTGGTGGTTATTCCAACCTTCCATCCTTTATAAGTCTCTCTTTTGAGGCATAGGAGGTCTTCAAGTTCCCTCCTGAGCCAAGGTGGGTACTGAACCCTTTTGCTACCCTTCCTCTGAGAATGGATAGCCATCCCTTGTGCTGGCAGGATGGCTCCCTTGAGGAGCAGCCACTCCTCTTGGACTCCTCTTCCTACCAAGTTGTGGTCCCTTAGGGCCTTGACAACAAGCCTCCCGAGCTCATCAAGGTCAGCTTTCCTGAAGTTGAGGACTTCTGTATTGCTGACTGACTTACCAGCTTTGCAATGGATAGTAAAGGTGATTAGATCATGGTCACTAGCACCCAGCTTTCCATTGATTCTTAGGTCACTGACTATGTCATCCCCTTTGGCCAGTACCAGGTCCAGCAACTCTTTACCTTTTGTTGGCCCATAGACTTCTTGAGTCAGGTAGAGCTTGTCCATGCACATGAGGAAACTTTGTGACTGATTGGATTTCACCAAGTGCTCTTCCCATGAGATGTTCAGGTAGTTAAAGTCTCCCATGACAACCATGCACTGAGAGCATGCAACTTCAGCCAGTTCCCTGGTGAAGTGGAAAACTTAATTATATGACGTTCCCAGATGTGGAAGAGGCATCTACTGTGTCTGCCTATAAAGGGCATGAGGCCCCCGTAGGAGGGTCAGAGTTGGAATCCCCCATCTGCAATTGTTGTGTGCCTTTGCCTTTGCCTTGCTTTATAGTGAACACAGGAAAGGGAGTCCAAGGGAGTTCTCCCTTTTGGTCTCTTCTTTCTTCCTTGGAACACTGGAAAAGCCCAGAAACCAAACTTGGGGTGGGGGGAAAGTATCAAATGCCTTTACAAAATAGCTGTTAAGCTCTAACAAATGCTAAGATGAGTCAGCTGCAGCTGTGGCTCTGCCTCACTACCACTGGTGGTGAGGAAACTGAGGGAAGTGTGCAGTCATTTTGCTGGTCCTTGAGAGCATGAGGAGGCTTAGCATGCCTGAGCTGCCCCAACACATAGCTAAGCAAAAATTTCCAAGTTGTATATATAAGGCACATGTGTGCTAACTGTGCCCACACTGACACAAACCCAAAAGGGAACTAAAATGAGAGTGAGGCTTGTTGTTCCATGTGAATAAAATGCCATATTGGTTAGCAAAACATTTGATAGGAAGTTTCTGCAAAGACTTCTTGCACTTACACATGAGGCTATGATTTCAGTATGGTAATTTTTAGTAAATTGCATGGTAGAGTTGTGAGGAAATAGCAATATTCATGGACAAATTACTGTACAGGCTTGCTGCATGCTTAGAGCAGCTAAACCGTAACCTTACCAAGTACATTTCCCTATGAGGGAGCACTGTAACGTAGTAGTTATAGTTTGAAGAGCTAATGCCTCATTCTTTTCTATTGGGCAAGGTCCCCAGCTGAACTACATTTCCCTGAATCCTGTATGTTCTCTCTTCTGACTGAGAAGGAGGGCACACCATGAGGCTCAGTTTCCTCTAAATTATGCTAGGACAGAATTGTGGATTTACTTGTGAGCTTGTTGGTTTTTGTATCCCACCCCATCTGTGTACATATATGTAAAGCAGGTTTTGACTTATTATTTCCCATGTAATTTTTGAATTACACTCATGCAGCCAAATCTCAACATCAACATCGAATGTTCTGCCTAAGTAAGAATTGCATATACATTCAGCTACATAGTGCAGACTATCACCATCATACAAGAAACAGACAAACAACAACAAATTACTTGTGGTAACATCATGCCTGATGCCTCGCACTGAAATTCGGGCATTTTTTATTGGATTACCAAGTTTGTCAGATACAATTCCCTTTATCCCACGGTGGACCTACAAGAAAAAAAAAGCAAGGAGTTAAATCACATAATTCTTTGCATTCAAGCCTCTTCCTGCAAGAAAATCCCTAGGCAGAGATGAAAAGAAAATAGTGTCCATGAACTGGTAATTTGGCTACCGAAAGAAGTGATGTATGGGTCCACAAACAACCTCTTCGGATCATATTCCTCATTCTTGAATATTTGAACCAAAGGAGGGCTTGAATATTTACTTCATGTTGTGCCCTGAAATTCCTTCACCATTGTTGGGTTTATTTTGCTTCCATAAACACAATACTCTTGTGGGCTCTGACCCCCATCATTTGGGACTTTTTTCAATGAGGTCAGAGCTTATGAAGATGAGTGTAACTTTTGCCTGTTAAACCAAATAGATTTGTGCACACACCAAATAATCTGGTGTGTATCAGAATGGAAAAAGTTTTTATTGGTTATGGCAGATGTACCCCTTATCAGGAGTAATTCAGTCAGCCTTATCTAGAGAGTAGTTTTGCTTACTGTTCTGCATTCACTCAAAAGGCTTTTCCAACATAGACTTCTACAGTATCTCACACTATAAAAACCTTTACATCTCAAAGGCTTCAAGGGCAATATATATGGATTTAATCCAGCTCCATTTGGATTCACTCAAACTCATTTTCATCAGACAGCTATAAAATAAAAGGAGTTTGGTGGTCTGTATTGTAGTCTTTACTGAATGATGATATTTACCACAAGAAACAAGAGGTTGCTTGAAAAGTCTATAAAAATCCTCCTAACAACTTTAAAATGCTATGTAGTCTATCAGAATAAGGCATGACAGAAAGCTGATCTGCTAACGGCTAAAAGAAAGAGTCCTGCCTTAAGTTTCTGTAATCACTTACCTGTTGTCAGCAAGGTATTTGTAACTGCTGAATGAACCTATACCCGTATGTTTCAGTGAGTCATCCAAAAGTTCATGGAGCAGATGCTTATCTGAACTGGTTTTCTTTAGAAATTAAACTAAGCTATCATAAGAACAGAGGCATGATCATATTTCACCTATTAGGCATCTAATAATTAAATTATATGTCACTTTATGCAAGTAAATGGCACAGACATAACCATTTAACTGTAATTATTAAAACTTACTCATTTTTGGATTGTGAGAAGATGGAATCAAATTCCACCCATACTTACCTAAAGAAAAAGTAGGAAGCAGAGGGACAATAGCCTTGTGGTTAGGTCATTCATCCAAGAAACCCGAGTTCTAGCCACACCTTCAACACACGCTTCCTGAGGAGGGGGTAAACCTGCAATTCCTGCTTTACGGCAAAGTGCTTTAATCACCAGAGCAAACTTAGGTGTTACTTAGTCCCTTCTCCAGCTGAAGTTGAGTCACTGCACCTTTAATTCACTATTAATTTGATAAAATGAATGGAGAGCAGTGGGAAAGTCATTGCTCCTTTGGCTAGGGACAGACATTGCACAAAAACTGGTTTAAATGATCAGAAATAGGTTTAAACCTATAACAGAACAGACATTCAGTGCTCATAAACCAGTTTTAAAATAGCAAAACTGGTCTGAGATAAACCTGGTTGAATGTGGGATCAGACTTAACTGATTTGGCTCAAACTAGTTTATGCAAAGTCTGTCCCAGACCTCTTCCTGGTTTAATTTAAACCAGCATCTCCAAGCATCTCGGCATGCTCTTTGGGCTGGGCTCTCTACCCCAGTCCAGCAGGGCTGGCCCTGCTCTTCTGCTCGTCAGCCAGAGCAGGACCGGCAGGAACGGGGTCTAGCCAAAGAAGGGTTTAATTCCCCCCTCCCTGTCCTACTGGCAGGGACCTGAGCTGGGTCTGCCTTGGCACTCCCCACTCGCTGCTGCAGCAGCAGGCCACCATAGCCCCTAAGGCAGAGGGGGCAGAGAGGGAGTCATGGTGGCCTGCTGCTCCTATTCTCCCCCCTACCCCACTGCTCCTGGTGGACTGCAGTCAAGTCTGCCCTCCCCAACTGCTCTGGCCTGTTCAGCCTGGACTGGCCACACCCCACCAACACAGCTTCCCTGCAGCTGAGGGCGCGTGCTAGCACCCCTCAGCACCTGGCCTCAGTAATTGCAGGCATGTGCCTTGCATTTTCTCAGTCCAGAGGGAACATCTGTGCTGTTACAAACTGGTTCAACCTAGGCATGTTAGACTACCCTGCAAAGGTTGAATCAATTCAGGTTCTGGCTTTTTGGATGTCCTAAGGACTGAGCTATAGGAGGTACCTCCTCCTCCTCAAGTGTCTGACACCAACCAGTCATAGATTTTCTCCAATTACAATTTCAGGATTTACCTGGCCTTGTGCACATACTTGAAAGAACATATGCCATTACTTACTGGCCTGTCCAGCACAAATCCCTAGTGAACATAGTGGATATATGTACACTTGTGTGTCAGGAACTGAATTATATGCTATGCATAAGAATCAAAAGCTGCAATGAAATAGGATTTACCCAAGTCAAGTGTCCATATGAGATTTCTTTACATTTTCCTTGAGTTCCTCCAAAATTCTCAGTTGTGACTTGCCTTCATCAGCCTCAAGACTAAGTCACAAAAACTGGCAGGAAAATGACAACCCACCTACCTTTTTCATAAATGTTTTCTAAAGAATTCAAGCACAATGGACTCGGCGTGCATATACATATTTTGGGCCAAATCCTTTTCCACCTATGTAAGCATCTAAGTGCAATTTAGGAGAATATCAGGAACCTGCAATCCATGGGGCAGCCAGAAGTACACCACAGGTAAGCAATAAGGGGCCCTTTGGGCATCAGAGCCGGGGGGCAACAAAGGTGCCAGTTGCAGGGCTCAAGTGCCTATACACTAATGCTAGGAGCATGGGGTGCAAGCAGATTGAACTAGCACTCCTGCTTGCAGAAAACACCTTTGATTTAGTAGGGCTAACAGAAACCTGGTGGGATCCTTCCCATGACTGGGCAGTACACATTGAAGGTTATAAGCTGTACAGAAAAGATAGAGTGGGGAAGAAAGGGAGAGGGGTGGCGCTCTATGTCAATGAGCAATATACATCAAACCTTATCAAAATGGAATTGGAGGAGAAGAAAGTAGAAGGATTGTGGGTTAGGTTACAAGGAGGTCAAGTACAAAGGGATTTGGTGGTAGGGGTCTTCTACAGACTCTCACACCAAGGGGAAGAACTAGATTTGGGGCTCCTGAGGCAGCTCTTGGAGACCATAAAAACTGGGGAGGCGGTAGTCATGGAGGACTGAAGCTACCCAGATATCGGCTGGGAGACGCAGACAGCAAAGTCCCACCGTTCATGCAGGTTCCTATCCTGTGTACAGGACCTCTGTCTGACACAAGAGGTACATGGTCCCACTAGGGGGAATGCCTTACTGGACCTGGTATTGGCAACGGGGGATGACCTGGTAGGAGACCTACAGATCAGTGGTCACCTGGGGAACAGTGATCACCAAATAATAGACTTCACCATAATACACCGAGTGGGTAAGGTAACTAGTAGGGTGAAAGTGCTAGACTTTAGGAAAGCTGATTTCAATGAACTTAGGTGTTTAGTCAAGGACACACTGCTGAGTAAGAGTTTTAAAGAGATG
This sequence comes from Caiman crocodilus, assembly GCA_030014935.1. NCBI lineage: Eukaryota > Metazoa > Chordata > Crocodylia > Alligatoridae > Caiman > Caiman crocodilus. The sequence goes on from JAGPOW010001338.1 coordinate 17,953,645, forward strand.
GGAGCCCAGGAAGGCTGGCTGTGCCTTAAAGAAATCATCCTTCGGGCGCAGAGGGAGACGATCTCGATGCAGGGGAAAAGGTGGAAAGGGGCTGAGAGGCTTCCTTGGCTGACCAGAGAAATACAGAGCAGCCTACAGGCAAAAAGGGGGGCATATAAAAAGTGGAAACTGGGAGAGATTACTAAAGAGGAGTATACCTTCTCTGCTCGCACTTGTAGGGAGGCAGTTAAACAGGCCAAAGCTACCATGGAGCAGAGGATGGCATCCCAAGTTAAGGATAACAAAAAATTGTTCTTTAGATATATAGGGAGTAAAAGGAAGGCCCAGGGAGGAATAGGACTCCTACTAAATGGGCAGAAGGACAGGGGGGACAAGGCTGAACTCCTCAACGAGTTCTTTGCCTCAGTGCTCCTAAGCGAGGGGCAAGACAAGTCTCTCACTGGGATTGTAGAGAGGCAGCAGCAGGGTGCCAGACTACCATGCATAGGCCCTGAGATGGTGCAGAGTCACTTGGAGGAACTGGATGCCTTTAAGTCGGCAGACTCAGATGAGCTCCATCCGAGGGTACTGAAGGCACTGGCTGACATCATTGCACAGCCACGGGCAGGAATATTTGAACACTCGTGGCTCCTGGGCCAGGTCTCAGAGGACTGGAAAAGGGCCAGTGTGGTCCCCATTTTCAAGAAGGGGAGGAAGGAGGATACAGGCAACTATAGGCCAGTCAGTCTCACCTCCATCCTAGGCAAAGTCTTTGAAAAAATTATCAAGGCTCACATTTGCGAGATCTTGGCAGGAAAAATTATGCTGAGGGGAAACCAACACGGGTTCATAGCAGGTAGATCATGCCTGACTAATCTAGTCTCTTTTTATGACCAGGTTACAAAATGACTGGATGCAGGAGAAGGGGTTGACGTCATTTACTTAGACTTCAGGAAGGCCTTCGATACGGTATCCCACCCCATACTGGTGAACAAATTAAGAGGCTGTGACTTGGATGACTACATAGTCTGGTGGGTGGCAAACTGGCTAGAGGGTTGCACCCAGAGAGTCATAGTGGATGGGTCAGTATTGACCTGGAAGGGTGTGGACAGTGGGGTCCCGCAGGGCTCGGTCCTTGGTCCGATACTCTTCAATGTCTTCATCAGCGACTTGGACAAGGGAGTGAAGTGTACTCTGTCCAAGTTTGAAGATTACACAAAATTGTGGGGAGAAGTGGACACACCAGAGGGCAGGAAACAACTACAAGCACACCTGGACAGTTTGGAAATATGGGCACAAAACAACAGAATGCAATTCAACAAGGAGAAATGCAAAGTGCTGCACCTAGGGAGGAAAAATGTCCAGCATACCTACTGCCTTGGAAAT
>JAGPOW010001338.1:17955109-17997527 GCA_030014935.1 Caiman crocodilus
GGGATCTTGGAGTCCTAGTGGACTCCAAGATGAACATGAGTCGTCAGTGTGACAAAGTCATCAGAAAAGCTAATGGCACTTTATCGTGCATCAGCAGATTCCTGATGAACAGATCCAGGGAGGTGATGCTTCCCCTCTATCAGGCACTGGTCAGACCGCAGTTGGAGTACTGCATGCAATTCTGGGTGCTGCACTTCATGAGGGACGTGGATAACCTGGAGAGGGTCCAGAGAAGGCCCACTCGTATGGTTAAGCGCTTGCAGGCCAAGCCCTATGAGAAGAGACTGGGGCACCTGGACCTCTTAAGCCTCTGCAAGAGAAGTTTGAGAGGTGACCTTGTGGCTGCCTGTAAGTTCATCACGGGGGCACAGAAGGGAATTGGTGAGGCTTTACTCACCAAGGCACCCCCGGGGGTTACAAGAAATAATTGCCATGAGCTAGCAGAGAGCAGGTTTAGACTGGACATTAAGAAGAACTTCTTCACAGTTAGAGTAGCCAAGGTCTAGAATGGGCTCCCAAGGGAGGTGGTGCTCTCCCCTACCCTGGGGGTCTTCAAGAGGAGGTTAGATTGGCATCTAGCTGGGGTCATCTAAACCCAGCACTCTTTCCTGCCTATGCAAGGGGTCAGACTCAATGATCTATTGAGGTCCCTTCAGACCCCAACATCTATAAATCTATGAATCATTTCTATTCTACCCTATTCAAGTATTTGAAAAATCCTTAAAGATCTGTTTTGGAAAGACACCATAGCTACTTCCAGATGAGTGCAGCCGTGTGGTGCATGGTGCTGCAGACACATCAGTGGTGCCACATGCTGCACATTCAGCTGTTCATTTTTTGACCCCTGGATATTCAGACTCTGGCTCCCAGGCAGATCTGGGTGGTAGAATTACCACTTCTGCAGTCCCATGAGCCCCCCAGAACCCCAGTTAAGGCTGCTGGGTCCAGCCCAGTGCTGGCCCCAGCCTCCCCTACCCCACCTGGAGTGACCTGTTGTGCACCAGCGGGTTCATAGCATAGGCATTCCCTGGGGACAACAAGGTATGCTGCTGCTAGTTGTCCCCAGGGAAACAAATGTCTATGCCCATGTGGACACAGCCCATCATTTTGTCATTAAGCCTGAGCCCCATGAAGCAGTGAGGAGGAAGACTCATACATCTTTTATATGCTCAGTTTTTTAAGGGGCATGAGCAGTGTCGAATAGAACTGTACTTACGTGTCTAAGTCAATGTAATAAGCAGAAAAGAATCTGGCTCATAGGGTAGAATTCTGTTTCCCTGCTGAGATGAACAAATGACACTTACACAGTTTTTAAGATTCATAGATTCATAGACTGTAAGGCCGGAAAGGACCTCGGAAGATCATTGGGTCCAGCTCCCTGCACCAAGGAGGAAAAATAACTGGGGGTCAAGTGACCACAGCAAGATGACCATCTAGTCTCCTCTTGAAGATTTCCAGGGTCGGTGATTGTACTACCTCTGGAGGGAGCATATTCCACAGTTTGGACACCCTGACTGAAAAAATTTTCCCTAATGTTGAGCCTGAATCAGTCTTCCAGGAGTTTGTGGCCATTAGTCCTGATTTTCCCCTCAGGTGCCCTGGTGAATAGGTGCTAAGTATCTAAACCACCCAGCAGGGTTCTATATCACCTCATTAATGGCCTGAGTCGTGTACATGATTCAAGCTCTTATATGACAACAGTCCTGCCCGACACAACAAAGTCTGTGCCTCCTACATATGCCTGGAAGTGATTCAGTGCTGTCCCTGCAGTGTCTAAGGGTGTCTATACACAATTAGGGAGCTGCTCTGGCACACTAATTGCAGTGTGTTGGAGCAGACTTGCTTAACCAAATCATCTGCGTGTGGTAATTACTGTGCTCTGGGAGCCTCCAGTGTCTCGTTTGATGAGCTTTAGATAAAGCACCCCTGCCACCATTTTGAAGCACAGGGACTATGATACAAGACTATGATACACTCTGGGCACTTTAATTAAAGTGGCTCTCAAAGTGCCCTCCCTTCACCCCCACACACACTCCTGGAGCACACGTATAAACACCCTAAGTTTCTAAGTCTACTTATGCTGCATGAAATTCAATTCTTCTATGAAGGCACAGAAGTGTAGTATAAATCCCTGAAACTGTAGTTGACTAAAGACTGAGTGTTTCTGTCCCCCTTTTGGCCAGGAACTGAGGTTCTAAACTCATCTCTCCCTAAAATAATTTGAATGCAACCCCCCTACATCACGGCAGAATTACCAAGCTATGCAGAGCCAAGAGCACCTTTCTCTTAAGACTGGACCACTAGCAGCCAAAAGGAAAAGCATCTTAGAGATGGAAGAAGAACAAGCAAGAGAGCCTGACTATGACTTAGGGGTGGTAGATGCTGCCTTTGCCCAGGAGGCTTGTAAATAAGCCCTTACTTCCAATGCTGTTTGCATTGCATAAGAGTCTTTGGGCATAGACAGAAATGCAGTTCCCAGGACTTGGAGTGATTCACAGAAACTGCCATGAGTTACATCAGTGGTTTCCAACCTTTTTTTTCCATGCCCTGCTGCTGAGAGTGGAGAGTAGCAGTGGCAGCAGTGGCCCGGAGGCGAGGGTGGGGGAGCTCCCAGCATGCAGTGCAGCCTTTCTTTTCTGTGCAGCACTGCTGGCATTGCCCCCATGACCTTCATTTGGGTCATGACCTAGGGTTGGGAACTGCTGAGTTAAACCTATCCTGTTGACCCAACAGACATTAGCTATTGGATCAGGAGGGTGAAGGATCAGCTCCAATTTGGAGCCAATCCAGGGCAAAAGGCTGTGTCTGTGCAGCCTCTCCCTCTAGATCCACCTCCCACCCCACTGCAGCTCTGCTGCTGTCTGTGGATGGAAGTAGGGGTGCACCAATAGAGATTTTGGGGGCCAATACTGATAGCTGATTTTTAAGGAGGCATATTGGCTGATGCCAATCTGATTTCCAATACGCAGCTCTTCAGCTTGAAGAGCTGCACCAGACTGGTAAGTGGTGGAAGAGGTTTGGGGGCACAGATCAAGGCCCCTGTGGTAAGGGAAGGAATGGGGTTGGGGCTGGAGCAGGGGCAGGGGCAGGCACTGACCAGCCAGGCTGGGGAGGGGCACAGGACAGAGTCACAAGTGGCTCATCTGGGGGATGAAGGTAAGAGGAGTGTGCCTCCCAAATCTATGTAGGGGCAGGCAGCAGCTGTGGGCTGGGGCCAGGGCCAGGGCCAGGGCTGGGGCCAGGGCAGACGTGGGACGTCCAGGGGGCACAGTAAGAGAGAGGGAGGGCAGCTCTCATTGCTGTGTGTGGCTCATCCGATGCTTGTGTAATGGCTCCCACCACTGCTCCTGCCACTCATCCAGGAAGGGGAGGGGGGTGTGCCTCCAGATCTGCCCAGCCAGGAAGAGCCTCACCCCATCCCACCCTGCCTTGCATAGATCAGGGGGCACATGCCTCACCTCCCTGCTCCCCCCCATGCCCTCCTGGATGAGCAGCAGAAGCAGTGGCAGGAGCTTCCAGATGAGCACTGGATGAACCATGTGCAGTCCCTATCTACGCACCCCCCCCCAACGAGCCACACCCCCCATCTTATGGCCACCCCGGCGGTGACTTGGCAGCCCCAGCCCAAGCCCCAACCCCACCCTCACCCTCACCAGGGGGGCCTTGATCTGCCTCCCCACACCCTTTCCCCCTTCCTCTTCCCCTTCTCCTCACTTCCCACCACACTAGACTTACTGCTGCACACAGCTCTCCATGCTGCTGACTCTACTGCTCACGACCTATGTGCTATTCTGCAGCTGTGCACACACACAGGCATTTATCAGACAAATTATAGGTGGCAATGGGCCTATTTCTGATACAGAAACATTTCTTTATATCATTGCTGATCTGATATCAAACTGATATACTGGTGCGCCTCTAGATGGGAAAGAGGCGAAGGCAGGGGAGAGAGGTCCATTCAGCAGTTCTTTCAGCCCCACTGGAGTGGGGGATGGGTAGAGTCCCGTCCCCCCTCCACCCCAAGGTGAGGAGCTCCAGTCCACAGACCTCCCCACTACAGTGGGACTGAAGAAACCCCAGAATAGACCTCCCTCCCCTGCCTTCTCCCCCTCCCATCCAGAGAGCAGATGGGGCCAGGCTGTGCAGGAAAAACAGAAGTTAATGAAGGTGCTCCACTTTGGAGGGTTGATTTGTTGCATTATTGGTGTGCCCTGAAGCTGTGCTCTTCCATTTGGGCACGGGTTTAGAGTACTTTCAAGTGACCGATCGTATGACAAATGTCATTTCTATCTGCGCTCTTTGGGAGCACTGAACAAGCAACATTGGTATAGAGATCAGGCTCCCATTATGCTTCACCTACTTGAAATGCCTTCCCAATGGGACTGTAATTCATGCCAAGACTGTAGTATTTTGAAAGCCATTTAGCAATAGTTCTTATGACAGTACTTCTTCATGTAGGAGAGGCCTCCTCTGAATCCCTAGCAAACACACCCCTGTGTATGCCTGTGCCTGTGTTTGGTGAAAGGAAATGAAAAAGCCTGATGAATCATTAGTAGCAAATCTTAAAGTCTCAGGCCTCCCCTTCGAAAAATAAGAAAGCCCACATGTCCAATGCTCAGCATTCTCCAGCTGTCTGTCAGTAGACCACTCTGCCTTGTGGGGCACTAACTGACTCCACTGTCAAATCGTTCCTGAAACCACATTTTACTTGTGACATCTCTCATCACACATCAGCTTATGGAGCAGGAGAATAATAGAAGCCCGGTGACTCATTGATGGCATGGGAAATTCGTCTGTTTGGGGACTCATTTGTTTCCAGTTTGGTTCATGCGTTGTATGCCCGAGTGCCCTGCCACTTTGATAGGATTTGAATTGATGGGATTCCATTGGCCTAGATCCTGGCCCCAGTTGTAACAAGGTAGCCAAGAATAGTGCCATGATTTAAAATGTCCTGTCTCTGATGCATTGGTATTAAAGAGAGACCACTATGTAAAATACATGAACAGAATTGGGAGCAGGAGCCAGAACCCAGGATACCCTCCCTTCTAGGGTAAAGCCTCTTCCCTAGGCTCCCATGCTTGCTTTCCTATTGGCCTCACAACTCTTTCCTCTTAGCTTCCCAGTGGATTACCTTCAAGGGAACACAAGTGTCAAAGGTGCCCTTGACCATTTTTCCTGTATAATTTGGGGATTAGGGCACTCTGCTGGGACATGCAAGGCATTGGTTCAAATCCTTTGACTGCTTGGAGTTTCTTGTGTTATGGACCACTAAGGTATTGATAAAAGAAGATCTTTATGCTGCCAGCACAGACATCTGGCCATCAGAACTAAGAAAGCCATGCAAAAACTTTTACACCATCAGAAAGAAATGAGATTCCAGCTAGAAAGGCGTAGTTAAAAATCCCCATTGAATGAATGGAGGGCCATGTGCTTCCTGAATGTGTCAAAGTGCTGCACGCTGAAAGGAATGAGTGAACTATCTAGAATTCCTCTCTAGGGGAGCACACATGTATTGAAAGTTTAGGAAAGCTACATGTCTGCACAGACAAAGTAGAATGTCTTTCTAATTCCGGTTGTGTACATCAGGACCTTACCAGCATCTATGTAACAAAAGAGTGTCATAGGATTTAGGTCATGGAGTACACATACACTGAAGTAGCAGCATGTCTCAGCTGGACTTTCTCCAGGCACAGCTTTACCATGAACTCAATCCAGAAATAGGTCATCCCCAGATTATCTGGGGCAAAAGTCAGGAGGACAGCCAAGGAGGGATACGCTGACTTGGCCTCACTGGAATACTTCCAAATGTGAAATCCTGGAGTATACAGTCAGAAATTGGTTAGCAGATCATGTTTAGAAGCAAGGCACATTGGTGACATGGTGTCAGCTTAAACCTAGGATATGTGAATACCACTTAGACACCTCGTAAGTAGGTAGATTCTGGTCACTGGTGTCTAATAAGAGTTTGGGTACTTTCTAATTCCACCTGGAACACTTAAAAAGATTTGTTGTAGCATAACCAAAACCACAGAACTGGAGAACCACATAAAAATGACAAGTTACTTGAAATTTGGACAAATCTAACCTGGTTTGACAGAAAGGTTGAAGTGCATTTTCTTGAATTGATAGTTCTTCCTCTAGTTTTGAGAATCTAATTTATAACAATCTGAGGATCCAAATTGTTTATAGACATGTTCTTGGTTCCCTTCTATATTTGAATGCTTCACAGAAAAATCCTTAACCCTTAATCCCTCCTGTGAGATAAAGAAAGAGTAGTATTCATAGTCCCAGACAGGTGAAGTATGGCATAGTGACCAGTGGAGTTAGTCAAATGTTCTCATAAGATTTGCCAACTGGGAAATAACAACAAAGAAATACCAATGAAGAATGGAGAAGAAGACCCTTGAGCAAAAAAGCAATGTTTGTAAAAGTAGAACCCTACCATTTCAATAAAATTCAGAAGGGACTCTCTGTTTTCATGCCAGATTGAATATAGTTCTTCCTCCAAAGGAAATTTTTCACATCCCACCTCCACGGTAATTTCAAAACAGTTTGTATGAAGATAATTAAAATCTGCCATACCTAAAGTCATAAGAGAAGCAAAATTATTGCAAACAATCCATTTCACATTTGAAAGAAGGGAACTTTTGACACCCAAAAGCTTGCCTATGTCTATGCCAACCATATAGTTAAGTCTGATTTAACTGTATGGTTGGCACAGGCAGGCATATAAAAGATGACACTCACAAGAATTCTTGCTTCTCACAGATAATGGATAAAATTTAAAAAAGTACTTACCATATTTTCCCAAATACAAAATGACCCTAACTGTAAGATGCCCCCCCAGTGCTTAGGTTGAACACATGGAAAAATTATAAATTTATTAAAATTGTCCATGTACAGAATCTAATCATTGTAGGATCATTTTCAATTCATCACTACCCCACTACTGCTAGCAGTGAGGGGAGAGGTGATAAAGGTCACAGTAATGGGATAGGTGGTACGGGTCACCCAGTGGGGGAGGCAGTAGGGGGACAGGCAGTGAAAAGCAGGCATCTTATCCCCTGTTGCCTGTTCCCCACTACTTACACCACATTGTGCCTGCCCCCTATGGTTTCCGGCTGCTCCAGTTCCGCCTCCCCATGTTTCTCTTCCCCTCCCACTCCACATTGCTTCTGCCCCCACAGCCTCAGATCCCCATCCCTCTTCTCTCTATCTCTCCCACTCGATGTCTTCCCCCCACCTGCCCCTCCATCCCCCCCAACTTACCTTTGCTCCACACCAGCAGGCTCTGTTCCTGATGAATCATGAGGCATGAAGCATGGCTCCAGCCTGGCCCTGTAGCAGTTGCATGGAGCCCACGCTGCTGCTATGGGCCAGGTTGGAGCACGTTCTCCATGCTCCAGATTGCAGTGAGGACAAACCCTGCTAGCATAAGGAGGAGTGTGGAAGATGGGGAGAGAGAAGGAGAAATGGCTTGGGGGTGTGACTGAGGGCTGCAGGGGAGGAGCACTGGGGCATGCACAGGCTTCAGCTCCAGTTCTGGCTCCAACCCTAACCCGGAGTTGAGGCTGGAGCTGCAGCAGTTTCCTGCCCCTCCACTGCCTTGTACTCAGTTGTAAGGCAAGAGGCTTTTTTTCCTTCATGTTAAATGTGGGAGGAAAACTTCTCTTCTAATTGAGTAAATACATTAAGTAGCAGGTATTTTTTCCCCATTTTCAGGAGTGACTTGAGCATTCAGGCCTGGGTCCAAAAAGGGACTGAGATATAGCAATGCTGAGCCTTTAAAATTTAGATGCTTAGCTCCAAGCACAGAATCCACACAGTCAAGTTAAGCATCCCAATTCCCTATCTATTAAATGTAAAGGTTTAATCATCTGGAGATCCTACATTCAGTAGGGGCTTTGGATCAAGTTTTAATTTATCTTTAATAAGGTTCTTACTTAAGTTTCACTTCACTTTACAGATTGGCAGAAGCTTACCTCCAGGAAAGCTGTACCACTCCGCACCATTTATAATGCCTCCTCGTTTCCCAAAGCTTCCACCACAGCGAATTTCTGATTTATCTGAGATGATTGGATGTGCATCTGCATATGCTTTAGCTAGCAGTTTGAACATCTGAAATGAAGAGAGTTGGAATATATTTACTTGCTCTGCCAAGTTTAAGCACTTTTCCCAATTATCTTTCCACCACTAATTTCCACTTTAGCACTAGCTGCTTATGCTCAGGTACCAAACAGTAAGTCAGACTGTGTTCTCTAGGACTTTACAAACAAAGAAACCTCTCTACAAGACTATCACTCCTACACAAGGGGCTTTGCTATCTCTTGAGCACTGTCCACCCCTTGGAGGGCATGCTGTGCTTTCTCTGTAGGGTTCATCCATTGAAAACTTGAATCTGATCTACCAGACCCTGTGTTATCTTCTATGGTATTTTTCTTTCTTTCCTTTTTTCTCTTTTTATCTAATCCAATTAAAAATATATCCAGAAAGACTTTCTGGATTAAAAAGCAGGAATTAAGTCTATTCTATTTTGTCAGGGCCTCCATTCACTACTTCTACTTTTCAAAGGTAGAGCAGAGGTCCAACAGGTTTGACCTCTACGCTAATCTCAGTTCAATGGGAATGTCACAGGGCTTTCAGGAATATCTGGATGGATGTTCTGCATTTTACAATATACTCTTCTAGATTAACCACTCTCTCTTCTTTGGGTTGAATGGCAGATGGATCTTTGGGTTGAATGGCAGATGGAAGAAGGTACCCTTAAGAAAGTGAGCAGGGTGTGCTATACTGGCTGGAAGAATGGGCCACACACAAGTCATTAGCGGAAATGACTGCTAGTGAAGGATGGTAGATTGATACCTGCAAAAGGAAAAGGAAGTGCAGTTGGGAAGGGGGAAGAAATAGCAGAAATTAAGGGAAAGCGATTGTCCTATTTCCTAGACAAGTTGTTTTGATGTTTGTCTGAAATTGGCATCTAATCCCTAGATTTTTATCTGAATCCCATATTCTAACTTTGGTCAGTTTTAAATCCTGAAGCTGTTACAGCAGCCTCTCACATACAAGATGCTTTACCACGCTAATCTAAAGCTCCGTAAAGCACCACCGCCTACACGTGTGGCAATTACCGTTCATTAGATTAGTCTAATGTACCATTTGCTAGTACCACGAGATACAGGTACTAAAACATGGCACATTAAACTAATGCCCTCTATCACACATGCAGATGCTAACCAGGAGCAAATTGCTTCCAGTTAGCCCAAGCAGTAGGGGACCACACTGCTGTCTGGCTAAGCCATGAGCTCCAAGGGGTAGAGGGAGCTGTCCCTAGCTCCAGGGGCAGCTCCCAGCTGTGCAATGCTTAGGTTCAGCTGCAGCTAGTTCTCCCAGGAGGCTGTGTATGAGCTGGTAGATGCTGGGCACACTGGTGCTTGCCTGCCCCTTGCTGAGAGCTTCACAGGTGCACTGCATGCAGCCCCGCACTGGTGTGGTAAACACACATGGGGCAGCAGGCCCAGAAGTGTGCAAGCATGGACCCCTGCTTTATAGGCACCCCTGAGCTAGGCACAGCTACTGACAGACTGGGCCAGGCTCTGCCACTATACCAGGTACTGCAGGGCCTGGACAGCACAGCTGGGGGCAGAACTGGCTGCTTAGTGACATGAGGTCAATTTCCAGCCTTGGGGCTCCTTCATGGTCCTTGCTGCCCTGCACCCTAGTGCCTGCACCTTAGCTTCAGGATGCACGCCATAGGAAAGCTCTGGGCCCCACTGTCACTGTGATTTCAGCTTGAGGGGGAGGCACAGCTCCTGGGGGAAGGAAGGACAGGTATAGTATGGGTGCCATGGGTCCCGCCTCCCCTGCTGGTGGCTCAGACCAACACACACTCCTCCCAGGAGAACTGACCACAGCTGAACTTGAGCTCCATGGGGTTGAAAGCTGCCCCTGGGGCCAAGGACAGCTCCCTCCACCATTCAGAGCCCAGGCCTGACACCCCCCTCCAATGCCTCCTGGTAGCCTGGAACTGCTCCCAGAACCCCCTGCCAGACTGAACCCCCTGCCAGGGGAGCCTGGAGTGCCTCCTGGCTGCTGCAGGGGTGCATGGCAGGGCAAGAGCATCCCTAGACTAAGCTGCTCCTGTTGGGCTGTACCTGACACAAGTATACGTGTAGATAAATTCCCAGGTGATTTACTGTGTAGTAAATTCAGGTACATTAATTGTACATGTAGATGCACCCACTGAATATGTTTCAATACAAAATTTTGCACAAAATGTAATATAATTCTTCAAAAACTCATGGTACTTGAACGCAAATCCCAGTTTGAACTGTGCCACAAACAATTTAGAATCTTATCACAAGTAATTTAAACACAGTGAATACAAAAGCATCCAGGTCTACAAGAGCACCTAAGTGACTTGGAAAGCTAAAGTCTCGTGATTTAGGAACCTAATGGTTTAGATGCTTTGGGAAATGTTATCCATTATCTGTGGTGAAATTAGCAGGATTCTAAATCACTTAGGTACTGTAGTAATAGTAGAAATAATAAAAAGGAAAGCAGCAGCAGCCTGTTTGCACTTCACCAAATGTGCCAAGTGCTCTGGGGATTAAATAGTTTATTTTATTGAGCTTGTAAACTGAAGTAACTAATGCCAGTTACAGGCCTCCTTATTTCTCCTGGCACAAACTAAAACTGTTTATAACACCTCTAGCTTAGTGTCATTAATACTAAGCTGAATACACTCCTCTAACAGCAACTGAAAAGTGTTATAAAAGGCATTCAGCAGTGCATGGGCCTGAGTAGACTATTCTAGTGCTGAAGTGTCTGCTTGAGAAAAGCCAGCCAATGCCATAGGCCCATGAGGGGGTATATGTGCCAGAGTGATTACGAAATGGAGAGTAAGTCTGTGAGTACACACGACTAGATTCAAGAGCCAGCCTGCAGCTTAAAGGGAAACTGCAAGGAGAGGACTGGTTGCAGGAAGGAAAGAGGAGTTTAGCATACATTTTTGGTGACATTTTATGCTTGGTTATGGGGAGTCAGTTGACCCTATTATAAAACTGAGGGGTGATTTTGTCACCCATAGGACAAAAAATGAGAGCAGAAGACAGCAGGATGTGGAAACCTAACAATTAAGCCTTAAGAACTAGGATTCTCAAGCAGAAGGAAGTAATTGTTTTCATTTATCCATCCCAGAAGTCATTGCTTACTTTCAACAGAGAACTTAGGATGTTCCATTTCAACTGATAAAGCAAAGATCCAAGCATGGGACTGAACGACAGACAGGTCATCTGCAGGATAACTCTGAAAACTCAAGACTCCATTGGAAAAAACAGAGTGTATTTAAATTGATTATAAATAACTAGTGTTGTGGATATTTGGGGGATCAATTCTGATCTCAATAACCCTTCAAGGATTTATGGGCCCAGTTCCATTTCTATTGATGTCAATGGGACATTTGGGGTGACATTTTAAAAAGGCCCAGAGTGACTTTTTAAAGGAGCCTTTTTCAAGAGGAGCCTAAGCCCTATTGAACATCACCAAGGTGATTTTGAAAATTTGATTCCATGTCCCCACTAGGCAACATGATGCTGATGGAAAGAAGAAAGCAGAAAAAAGGAAACTGCTTATAGTTTTAGGGGCAAGCTTCACTAAACATTAACATTTGTTGGGGATTTCTAAAATACTTTAATACTTTTTTCCAACTGAAAGATTAAAAGTGGCTGTTACTGATGTCAGATTTCACAGTTCTGTTGTTTTCTTGCATACACTCAAGGAAGACACTAATTTAATTTTGTATGTAATACTCCATCCTCATTGACAGCCACACATTTTGTTGACTTTACTGAGGATGCACAGGTGTCACTAAGACCAGCTTTCTGATATTAGGGCTCTAAATTTTGGGTTTGGTGTTGAATTCAGTGCAAGACCATGAGTGAATATTTAAATCAACTTTGTGGTTTCCTAATCCACTGATCAGTGTTAACTCAGAACTTAGCAAAGGTTAAAGAAACCTGATGCAGACAGAGGTTAAAGAAAGCCATGCAGACAGAGGTACAGCTCCTTGCTGTAGCTCAGAACACTTTGCAGGAAATATTTCTGAGTTACAATGATCCCTTGGAACAAGCAGAAGTTGTAAGGGAGGAGAGGAATCTACTTTCCTAGGCCAGAAACTGAAGCCAGTTTCTCCTAGCGATGGTCCTGCCTCTCTCAGCCTGTCCCTTGTTCAGAATGTGAGAGGAGAAAGGGAGCAGAGGGAGCTCGTTCTAGGGGTTCCCCAGCCAGTTCTCCTACACGCACCCCAGCCTCCACCGGGGGCTGAAAACATCCCAGACAAAACTCCACCTGTTCCCCTTCCCCTCTCCCATTCTGAAAACAGCTCAAGGCTGGCAGGCAACACAGAGAAATTACAAAAGATGCCCGTGTTTTGAAACAGAAGATACTCTGTTTTGAAACGTTTTCATCTGACTCCTCATGCAACTTTCATCCAATCGGCCATTTTTGAAGCTGTCTACAGTCATGCACTTGTGTTTGGTCACATCTATAAACTTCTTGCGGTGGCCAGATTGGGTGAAAATTGTCACTTGTGTATGTTCCCTGTGTCTTGCATAGCTGCAAAGAGTCTTCAGAGGTCATTCTGGTAGGTGGGAATTAACCAGATATAGCAGCATCCCTGACATATTCCCTTTACCACCAAGATGATGAAGGGGTAACTTGAAGACCGTAAGGAAGTAGCACAGTGGTCACTATGGCTGTTTGCAGAAGTGCTCAGCATTTTCTCAACAGTGTTAACTGATTTGCATCACACAGTTCAAATCAAATTTCAGTTCAAATTAAGATTTAATAGAAGATCATTGACCAACACAGCAGGGGTCACTGGCTCTTAGGGCTGTGCGAAATAGCTATGTCTCATTTCGATTTTGTATTCGGCCATTTCAGAGGACAACAATTCATTTTGGATCACTGTTCCATTTCTATTCAGCTGAATCTGCTTCAGAGTTTTGACGTTGCTTCAGTGATTTGGCCATAGGCTATAATGGGGAATCACTAAAATGCTTATAACATTGTCATTTCTTGCCTAATTCACATATGTATTGCAGGGATGGTAACCCCATCCAAGGTCATGAAGCCTACCAGGTTTCCATGAGCTAGACATAGGATTTTTTGTGACACTGAACCTCAAACTCTTCAATGCAAAACTCATGTCACGTGTGTATATTAAGGCACAGAAGGATAAAAACAGCAGGAATGGTAGCCCCTTCTGAATCCAGGAAACCTGCCAGGTGTCAAGGACATAGATATAGGGGTTTCTGTGAAACTGCACCTCAAACTGTTCAAAGCAGTACCTCCCTTAACAGTGCGGTCCATGCCTCGCTCATTGCATCCTTCACCTGCTCCAGCTCTGGTCCCCTCGCTGAACCTTTGGCTCCCTCTTATGCCCTGGCTCCACCTTCAGGCCAGTTGGAAACCTGAGCCTCTTGCTCTGGGCATTCCTTGTGGTGGGCCCCTGGCCCTTTGACCCCCACTTTGGGTCCTGGCCCCAGCATGGACCAGTCAAGGGTACCTCCGATATCTTTTATTAGACCAATTGAATAGTTGGAGAAATATATCTTAGCAAGCTTTTGGGTTTAAAAACCCTTCATCAGGCTGAGGAAGCATCTAGTTGGGGTGTGTGTGTGCTCTTCCTAGATGGAATGAATAGTAAAGAAGGCAGAGGCTGGCCTGGCATGCAATGCAGGCAAGAAAGCTAGTCAGTGAAAATGTAAACTGAGGTGTCAGGGGGTGAGGGATAGGCTGGGAAGGCAGGGGGAAGAAGGGGGATGTAGCAGGTAGAAGTGGTGAGGTACCTGGGGAGTCAGATGCCAGGCAGGTTATAGCGTGTCATAAATCCAGCATCTACTTTGAGTGCATGAGTTTTATATCCAGGAGGCTGATGAAGTGATGTTCATAAGCTTGTCTGTGAAAAGTGGTTTGTAAATTCGAACAAGCACCAAACTTCGTTAACCTCATCACTAGAAGCCAACTTCCTACAGCCCCAAACACACCAAATGGATCTAAACCATGCTATGACAAGAAATGCAAAACGTGCCAGCATACCAATCCAATCTATTGCAGACAAGAACACCCAACTACCTGCAGTCTGGGTTTTCCCTAGCCAGGACTGTGCATGCATGTGGTGACTGGAGGTTATAAGGCACCTCCTAACCACCTCTTGAAAAGGCTCCTTTAAAAAGTCACTCTGGGCCTTTTTAAAATGTCACCCCGAATGTCCCATTGAACACAAAACAGTTCACCTTGAGGAACACCAACTGCTCCACCAAACCAGGATCCAAGCAGATGTGGTGGGGTGTTACTACATCCCCAGAAATGCTGAACAACCTCTTGCTCAAAACACTGCTCAGTGGACAGGACTTGTGATCCTGGGCAACCCTGGCCAGATCCTGACACATCTGGCCGTAGCTTGCCCAGTAGGCCAAGGGGTTGCAAAACAGCAGCTCCATGTCCTCGGTGAGATAGGTAGCCACTGAGGCCTCAATGCTACCTCCCGATGCTGGGGTCTGGTCCCTCTGGACCCCAACATGGAAGCCATGTCTTTGGCCCACATTGGCAGAACCTGTGGTGGAGGAGATTGGCTGTTGGATGGAGTGCTGGCATGGGAAAGTGGATCCCTCCCTTCCACATGCCCCTACCACTGCCCTTCTGCCTCACTGACTCTATTCATCAGCACTTCCATCCATCAAACCAGGTTTTTGCTGCTGCAGACACGCCCCTTCATCCGTTCATCCAATGGAAAGGGCTGATGAAATTTTGCACAGACCTATTAGTTACACATGTCTATACATTTGAAAGCCTCTTAACAGAGCTTGGAAGTAATTAGGAGGTGATAATAAGCTTGTGTAAGCACTACTACATTGTTGCAGTCATTGGAAGATCCATTCCAGAAGCTGTAATTGACCTAATACTTAGCAGGGTGAGGTGTTGTTGGCACATTTGATTTTATAAAAGGTGTTACTTTGTGCCTGATAGTCTCTATTGTTTTACAAAAATCCAAATGAGTTTCCCTTTTGGGGATTAGGCAGACAAGGTTATTTGCGTAAATGTGATATCTTTTATTAGACCAACTAAATAGCTGGAAAAATTGTTTTTTGCAAGCTTTTGGGCACAAAGACCCTTCTTCAGGCATAGGGAGTCTGCTGGTGTTTCGTGTGTTCTCCTGGGTGGAAGAGAAGCCAATATGCAAAATGCAGATCTCTGAAAATGCAAAATGTGTGGCTGTGAAGATTAAAGGCAGTGGGAGACAATAGGTGTGAGACAGGTAGGTGGGGGCAAGGGAAGGGGGAATGTTGACCTAGTGACAGAATGTAGCCGGTAAAATGTTGAGAGGTACCTGGTGTCATCCAATGACAGGCAGGTTATAATGGCTGCATCTACATGAAACGCTGAGTGCGCAGTCACTACTGTATAGTCATTTAGTACTTCTATACACAAGTACTAAACGACTATGTAGTAACTGGAGTTACGGCACAGTAGCATCACCAAGTAGCTTTTAAAAGATGCTGACTGCAAATTAGTGCATTACTACTGTGCAGTAGTGTCACATCACACTTCATGTCACGTGATGCTACTGCCCAGTAGTAACAAGCTACTGCATAGTAGGGCTGAATGAAGCTTCAGTCCCTGGTTCAATTCAGCAAAGATCTGGCCTGATTTGGTGACTGAATCTCTGAATCTAAATCAAATCAGGAGACCCTTTAATCTCTCCGAATCAAATTGGAACCCTCTGAGTCAATTCGGAGAGATTTGGAAAGATGCAGACATAGACACAGCTTTAAATGTTTTTTCTACATACCTCAAGGTACCAGGTGACTCATGAATGCTGAGATGGTGGAACAGACGAAGCATCCCACAGGAGCGTGGGGTGGGTCCCCTGTGCGCTCAGCAGCAGACCTGGAAGTAGACCAGAAGCACCGCCGGTTCACTTCCAGGTCTGCTGAGGAATGCACTGGGGGCCACCCCACACTCCCCATTTTGATGACTGGTGCCTCCTGGGTTTAGGGGAGGGGCACCTGGGGTCCCCCTGTGGCTGATAGCCAAACCAGGGGGACACAGAAGGCCTCCCCAGTGGACCTGAAAATGGACCAGAAGTACTTTCAGTTCATCGCTAAGCATGCAAGAGGAGCCCCCATGCTCCTGTGGGATGCTCCATCCGCTCCAGCTTTGCAGCGTTCATGAGTTGCGCCTAGTACTTTGAGGCATGTAGAAAAAACATTTAAAGCTGTGTATATGGCCAAATCACTGATTCTCTAAATCAGCGTTGAAACTTCAGATTCGGATTCAGCCGAATCGAATCGAGTACAGCGATCCGAATCAACTAATGAAATTACTGTCCCTGATTTGGGCTAAATCTGAATTGAATATGGCTCGTTTTGCACACCCCTACTGTGTAGTCAATGTCTTGTGTAGATGCAGCCAATGTGCCATAAATCTAATGCTTGTCCTTAGACCAAAATGGCTATAACCCTTGTAGGTGATGATACCTTGTAGGGACAATACTTAATTGAATTCCTAAGGACTGTTAGTCCTAAAAACAACACTGTATTTACATGTTAATTAATCTGGTTTAAATTCCTTAATTTGGATTGCTCTAGTCTGCATTAATCTTAGTTCTCATTCAATGAGGGCTAGTTAATTCAGAATGGAGCCAGTTTTAGTTCAAACTACAGACATCTTCATGAATATAGTTATTGTTATAGTCTAGATTAAAGCTAGAAAAACATAACATCTATAAACTGCCTATATCACCAGCTAATACATTTACACCAGGGGACTCACCAGTAGCTATATAAACCTGTTCTAAGTATGCTTTGGAATACTGGTCCAGCCCACAAAAGACTCAACAGGACAAAGTGGCAGAGCAGAGCTGGGGCACTTCATTTTTTGCTGCAGCCAAGAATGCAAATGTGCTAAGTTTGCCCTTGCACAAATGAATTCTTCTGGGTCAGCGGTCAGAACAAAGGTGATGACTAAGAGAGCAGCAGCAAAAACTAAGCAACACTATTACAGGATGCAGTCCCCTGGACAACAGCAGTTGCAGATGAAGTTATTTAAGTACAGATCACTAAGCAGGTGGTTTTTTTCATTCTCTGGGCAAAATTTAAAGTGATACTGTTAATATTTTGAGATGTTCTAATTGGCTAATGTGGAAAGCTGATTTCAATTGGCAATCTCCTCCCAATGTCTATTTTAAACCTTTATTTAAAGCTTTTCATTTTTCTGGTCCCTCTTCCTCTGGTTTACTGGTTATACACAATCAGTTCCTGACTTGCTAATGAAAGGATTTTTGCCTGTACCTGATACTTTGTGTAGCTTCCCCTTGTGAAATATTTCATAGAAATCACTGCCAGGCAATGTAGAAAGAATACATAGAGCGCTTAAAATAAATTAAGTGACACCTGACCCGTTGAGGCAGAAGCTATTCCAATGCTGTTTAGCCACTGACTATTAAATATAAAATGGAGAAAGACCACTGAAATCAGAAGCAGGGACTCCTCCCTTGCAGGACAGTGACCATCTCCCTATACTCCTATACACCCCTTTCTCCCTGCCCCAGATAACTTCCTCTATTTAGTTGCCCAATAGTTCATCATCAACAGAATGCCTAGCCCTTGGCCTAGTACTTAAGACACTTTACTAGGAGGTGGGGGTGGGAGAATATAAACCTAAAGCTCCCACTCCCTGTCCAAATGGCCTAACCACTAGGTTAGTAGGGGGTGGACTCTCCTTCTCCCACCACCCCTCACTAGTTGTAGTTTTTCTGTGACTAGTATTTCAAGGAATTACATGCAGTTTATACACCTATCCATTTGGAACAGGATTGTAATGAAGCCTAACTGGCTGGCTGCCACTGATGCATTCAAGCAGTGGCGTTAACGAAGGCAGGCAACTTGGGCAGCAGCACTGAGTGCCTGCTTCAGGGAGAGGGGGAAAAATAATAGCTGTTACCACTGCCTGCCAGCCAGCCACATCAATGTATGGGGTAGCCACTGCAGCTTGGGGCTATCACTGCCAAAGGCACCAGGCTGTTTTCTTATGCCTCCACACTCAAGGCCAAGATCTGTGCATTAAATGAAAGAACATGTATTCTCTGTTTATTTTGATGATCTGTTTGCTAAATAAGGTATTACTTTTTTTTTTAAAGCTTCCAGGCTAATATGTTCAAATATCTAATGATTATCTGTGTGTTAGTTTAGGAACGAAGGTAGAAAAGTGCAGTGTGCTTAAAAAAAAAATCCCCAAGTGAGAAGTACACAAGAATAGAGGCACAGGGCAAGAAATATCCACACATTCTGTCTGACCTGGAATAAACGTTACACTACTCCCCCCTTCTGGCCTCCTTTTAGTTTTACTGAGCTGTCATTACCTTTGGTAGCAACATAGATGAGAACTTCAAGTTCAGGACCCCTTCCTGCCTTTTTTACAGCCAGTGGTAGTATGACTGGGCTCTAAATGTTGCTTTAGATGAGTTTTTCTTACTTTGACATGTGGATTCATTTATATCAATGCAAAATGACTGCAAAATGCTGCCAACACATAACTGTAAGCATGCAAATGACAGCCCAAAGATACATGCCACCAAATGATGAAGGGGAATGGTTACATTTACTATTTATTTTCAAATCTTCTAGTAGGTCAACTTAAAAATAAAGTCTCCTTTCAGATATTTTCTTTTCTTCCTTTTTACAGTACCAATCTTCAAGGGTATCTAAATACGCTGCCTTGTAAATCAATGGTGAAACTTCCACTGAACACAAAACAGAAGTTGATGAACACCAATGCATACCTGAAATTCTCCTCCAGACATTGTGAACAGACGAACAAATGTTCCTGAGTTAAAAAGCAGGAGGTGGGGGACTTAGCATGCACTAATTTGTTCTCTCTTCCTTGATAAGTAATTTAGAAGTTGTTTCACAGCCCCTGCTTAGCTTCCATTCCCACCATAACAGATGAACAAACTAAACAAGTGAAGTAGGTCACTCATCCTGTCTCTTAAATCGGTGTAATTTGTCATCCATTGGGCACATAATAATGCCAGAATTAAATTTATTCTTGCATGGCATATTCAGAGATATTTTTCTAAATCAACTACCAAAAATGTATATCACAGAATGGTTAAACAAATTACTTGGTCAAGCAAGGCTTCTAATTTGTTCTCTATTTGGAAGTCAACCAAATAATCTAGTCACAGGAAAGAAAAAAATTACCTTCTCATCAGGGGTAGGGGACAACATTTTTTCTTCCAGTGGATGCCTTGAGTAATCATAAGGATAGGTAACAACTAATTCACCACCATGGAGACTGGCAGAGAGTACAAATGGAATTTCCCTCATCCACTTCATAATAGCTTTCGTCTCAGGTGCCACCTGAAGCAGAAAAGGAAAAAATACTTGAATGCACACACTACTTAAGATGGGGTTACTTGAAACAATGTTGTGGAGCCAGTGGGACCCTAGCAAAAAAACACCCACAGAAAGGAGGTGTGATGTGGAGGGTGTCCTCGATTTCCTATGCAGAAGGGAAGGGAGGAATTTCTTTGTGTAAAGTACATGGGGTTTGCATGCCAGAACCTAAGATCTTCTCCACCCCCTGGAGTGGAATTTCATGTTACGAAATGAACAGCTTTGAGGCCAAAGTCCTCAAAGGCATTTAGACACCTCTTTTTGACTGAATACTGACTGAGCTCAGTATTTGTTGAGATATAATTTGCCTCCCTTCTACCAGAGGCCAGCTACTCCTTAAAAGCAACAGTGCTACCTAGTGGCCATATACCTGATTGCATCTGACACAGTATGCTGGTACCTACTAAGAAACAGTTACTTATGAACCACCTAGTCTGTACCCTGGTCAGTTTGTGGAAGTAGAGGCATCAGGTAGATCTCAATAATAAAGTTAGAATTTCCGACAGTTGCCTCTTCTGTAGTCATTTACAACAGTAAAAAGTTGTACAGCAAACTACCTGTAAAATGGTATCAGATGAAAACAGTAACACCTACTTTACATGTATGCAAATAACTGTATAAGGTGTAAGGCAAAAAAAGCAAATGGCTTTGTTGCTTTGGGCCCAGGTCTGTCTGGGTTTTGTACAGATTTGAAAACCATGTCTCATTTCATGGTTCAGTCCTACCAGTTTTGGATCTGCTGATCCATTAAATGAGTGATTGCCAGGCTAGGGACAGACATTCAAAAAGCCTGAGCTTGAATTGATTCAATCTTTGCAGGTTAGTCTAAACTGCCTAGGTTGAACTGGTTTGAAACTGCACAGATATTCTCTCCAGACTGAGGAAATGCAGGCACAAAGCTGCAGTGGCTCAGACTAGAAGCTGGGGACTAGAACAGCCCTCCCTTCCCTTCTACAGTGCTGACCTGAGGGGAGGCATGGCCAGGCCCCAACAGGATACTCTGATTAGTGAGGGGTGTAATCTCCTACCCTGCCTGCACCGTCCCAGGCTTTTCCATGCTCACTGCTCAAGAGGTGGGAGTATTGCCAGCCCCCAGCTAGCACTCTGAGGCAAAAGGGCAGGGGGGGAAGTGCATGCATCTCTTAATAATACTGAATTTTTTAATCTTCCTCTCCCTGCTTCTTCATACTGTCTTGACAGATGAGGGAGCCAGCAGGGAGCTGATAACACAGCATTTAGCAGTGCATCAAGAGTATAAAAGCCTCTCTCATTAGTTCAATCTCTTATTAAATAGCTTTTTCCAAGGAAGGAACTGAGGGACATTACCAGCTGACCTGTTGATTAGCTCCAAAAAGCCCTAAGTGTCTGCCTCTCCTGGTGAAATTGGAGACGCACATACAGAGACACCTCTAAGCATTAGCTAGCATATCACATGCCTATGGTTCATGGGACTGGGGTCTGTGCTGTGGGAGAAGGGGGGCATGCCTGCTTAAGCAGCTGCAATCTCTGCCAGAGCTCTGGCTAGGGAGCAGAGGGGTGGGCCCAGCTCTGTTTTCTGGAGCAAACAGCACAGCAGAGCACAGCCAGGGCTGCAAAGCATCTGGGATGCTGGGGGAGACTCTGGTTTAACTTAAACTAGGAAGGGTTCTGGGACAGACTTTGCATAAATTGGTTTGACCCAAATCAGTTAAGTCTGATACTACATTCAACCAGCTGTATCTTAAACCAGTTTCAGGAATTTCGAAACTGGTTTATGTGCACTGAACTTACTTTCTGTTGTAGGTTTAAACCAGTTTCTGACCATTTAAACCAGTTTGTGTGTAATGTCTGTCCCTAGCCCCAAAGTGCAACTTCTGCAAGTGCTTCAGAAAATGCACTGATACTTTAGTAAAGCAGGTGGCATTCTTCTCTCAGGGTTGAAAGTAACAGATCTTCCATCACCTAGCTAGATATCTTTATGTCTGATGGAAGAGGAACTCCCCTGCCAGCTGGGATTTTTTTCTGATGTACTCTCCATACCCAGTTAAATCAGAAGGATCAGGTTGCAGAGTATGCTCCAGTATGTTAAGGCTTCTAGCAGACATGTAATACCAAAAAGGCATGATCTGCATCCATACAGCATGGGTGTAAAGCACAAGTAAATCATTATGGTGGTGATTTCCCATGAACTTTGCTGAAGGGAGGCAGAGAAGGAGTGAAGCCAATCCAAAGTGTGTTGGAAGCCATGTCTCCTGATTTGCATGCCAGTGCAGTAATCCCTAAACCACTTTCTTATATGAATGCTTTGCTGGACAGACCAATGGCTATTGAAGAAATTGCCCAAAGGCAGCAAGGCACCATCGGAATATTTTTTTTAAAATGAAGCCAGGTAATATTTAGGGCTCTTGTACAGAGCGTGTAGCTACCAAATGAGTGCAGGGCATTGTGACTGGTTTGCTGGTAGGCGTTACTCATATCTGTAAGGTAGAGATGGAAATAGTGAATGAATTTACAGCTGTTAGATCTGACCAACACCTATTGAATTAGGCTATTAAATATGGAAATGCTGAGCAAATACAGCAGTCATTCTCACCATAATAAAGTCTCCAATACTGTTTCTAGGCAGCTGCACTGGAAAATTTGCCTGATTATTAAAAATGCCTCACTTATTTTGCTACGTGTACACTGAAAGTAAATAATGTGCTTCAAAAACTTGCATTAGAGATCTTTATGGTCTTGGGATTTTGTAAGAGGATTGAATCACAAAGTTAGAATTGGGGAGAAACACAAATGAGCTGAATAGTACTGTAGGAATGAAAACATATATTTGTACTTTGTTGCCAGAGCCAGCATTTAGGACCGTGGACTGTGGGAGTGTCAGGGGGCTTCAGGGAGTTGCAGGGAGTTTGCAACTCTGTTACAGGTTTTCATCGCTTGAGGCTCTCACATTTCCACATCCTGGTTATCAGCTATTTAATTTCCAACAAAAGCAATTGGGTCTTGCAGATCTTTTCATGCCAGTGCTATCAGAAGTTACTGCAGCTGGGGTGAGCCAAGGGAGAAATTTACCAGGAGGCCCAAATAGGCACAGGAAGGAAACACTCATCATTCCCCCATCTTCTTACTGGCTCTGGTAATTGAAGTGAATTCCCCTAGCAGCACCACTCTCTCCTGATCCTTCTAAATGATGAAGGACGCTCTTCAGCAGGAAGTTATTATTATGATTAGTACTGTGGTAACACCGAAGAGCCTCACTCAGGGACCAGGTCTATTTTGCATTAGGGTCTGTGCAAACATAGAACTAAAACATGGTCCCCACCCCAAAGAGCTTACAATCTAAAACTAAGGCAAGAGACAACAAATAAACACAGGCAGACAGAGCAGCACAATGAGGAAGGACAATACTGGTCAGATGATAGTGGACTACTACCTAGTATTAGCCCAACAGCCTATCATCAAGCATTGTGTGACGTGCTTATATCTGAGCACATGCTGATTCCTCCATAGGCTCAAAAAAGCCACCCGATTTTAAAACACCTCCCTAGAAGAAAGGCACTTTGAACATCACTGTATTCTTTGGATGAAGGGCATTAAAAAATGAAGGGCAAATATCTGGCTAAATGCTTCTCACAAGCACATATGCATGTGTACACATGCACATGTGCGCACACACACGCACAGCAGAGGAAAAAATACTCAGGTTTTGAGAAAATAAACCCAAGGGGGTTTGAGAGAACAAACCCAGGAAGAATGAAGCTTTCAGGGTATCCAACAAGAGTGGAAGGGCCTTGTCATATGTTCACTTGCAACAGGTGCAAGTCATTTGGATGTGGTGACCCATTAAAGTTATTACGCGGGAGATAACTCTCTCTGTAAAGGGAACAACTTTACAAGTCTGTGGCAGCAGGTAAACCATGCTATGCTTCTGGAATGTGCATCTACCTGTGTTTTAACTGCACATAGCAATTGTTATATTGAATGTATGACACAGTCTGAACCTTTGCCTCCACAGGAAACTTGGTATCCAATTCCATGGAGTCAGCTCTTCTGTGCTGATCCTGAGGTGTCCCCACTTAGAACCAGCCTTTCTCAGTAGCTGAAACTGCAGAGAACGTTTAATATGGATTGAAACCTTTCATTTCACTTGCATATTTCCTGGCTCAGCATGTGGGGAGCTTGCGTGGATGAGTCCAGTTTTTGTGCAGCTTGTTCCCTTGCCAGATACTGACATACTCCACAAGATGGTGCTATGCCCCAGAGCCAGTTATCATATTACAACAACTCCCATGGGAAACAATTAGTTTGTCTTGTGTTTTTTACCCGATTAGCACGAAGTGACATCAGCTACAGTGATTTAGGTCTGGAAATCTGCATTTCCTTCTCATTCTGGGTCAGTTCTATCAAATACTGCCCTTGTCACTCTTTACTTTGATTATCCGTAGAGTTTTATTTAATGCAGCTTTTTCATTCCACAATGGCCTTTTACCTTTCAGTCACAGGGAATCATTCTTAAATTACCTATTTTACAAAACCAATTTAAGATACAGTTAGAAAGTAGCTAACTAATTTGGCCATATATGCAATGAATGGCTATTACTCTTCCTAAACCCAATTCCCATTTCTGTCAATTATATTGCATTCAGCCACTGCCTCCACGATATATAAAAGTGATACTTTTTGTCATTTTAGAAATGAATGGACTAGCTTTCCTCAGGTCAATGGCAGAATTGAGGGAGGTAGGGGCATGACCACTACAGAAGTCCCAGAAGCCAACTGCATGGAGGGGCACAAAAGCAGCTGTTGCCACAGCAGAAGCAGATCTTACCATCGCAGTTGGTATGAAGAAACTTATATTACCCCAGGTGCTGTGCAGCTGCCCTGGGCACAAAGTTGTGCTGCTATCCCTCTGCCTAAGGTCTAGACCAGCCTTCATTATAAGGCAGCCCCAAACCCTGCTCAAATCAAGCCATTCAATCTCAGATAATATTTCTTGATTTCAATGGCCAGACCATTTATTCTAATAACTGGTACTAACAGAAATCAAAGTTTGCTGTAATAGCAAGGTCTATGAAGGAATATAGTTTAGAGCATTTTTTCAGTTGTCTGATTTAGGTATGGAATACCTGAACTATTGCTTAATTCATCCAGGAAATAAATACTATTAAGTAATTAAAGGTTGAAAGGCTGGTGTTGAAACAAAAATACTAAGGTTTTTTTCCAGGCACAAGGCCATGTTCTGTAATAGTTTCCCCTACCCAAGGGTTCATATACTTAGCAAAATTGATGCCCATTGTACCAACAACTCATTCTCCTATGATCACTACTGTGGAATTAGAGTTCAGAGAAGATTTGAATAGCTAGACCCCTGAGCTACATGACATTATAGTCATCAAAAAGATGTGTGCACCACTAATCTGAATGGTGCACACATAGTCCACTAGTATGTGGACTTTGCATGTTATTTAGCTGCATGCTTGGGCCAGAGGGGAACACTGAAATTCTCTAATTCCTTCTCAGTTCTAATTCCCTTTCACAATGCAGAGAAAGCCCTGTGCTAGAAAGGACATTGTAGCAGGTTATCACTGTTCACAATCTGGTTTTATTTTCCCTGGGTCAAGCTTGTAGAAAGGACCACAGGAAACAACATGATCACAAAACAAACACATAAACAATAAAGGGTTAACTCACACCCTGTCGTCCTTTCCCAGACCCTGAGAGAGAATCCCTGGTTCTGTGCTGCCATTTCAGCCTTTTCTCCATCTCTTCTCCTTTCCCTGGGAGCTTTTAGCTTCTTCTGGGCCATTTAATCACCTGCATCAGCTGGCTCAGTCCTCTTAGGCAGGCAAGCAATCCTCTTTCAACTGAAACTGGGCTACAGCCCTTGACCCATGCACCCTGTTACAGACATTCTCCTGTATATTGAACCCCTCAGTAATTTAGTGCATTTTGCATCTCTTCAGGCAGAGGAGCAAACCTTAAAATCCCCATGGCTGTCCAGGCCCATGCAGCAGCAGACACCAAGGCAAGGTCTACATCCTTTCCATGCCACGCCTGAGAGCACTGCTGTAAAGAACACCCTGCCCACTGCTCCTGCAGAAGAGGAAGCAATTTAGCCATGTTAGTATATCCCTAAACATGAGCTCACTGCTACTGTCTGCCTAGAAATAGATGTTGCCAAATGAAGCAGATCAGCTGTACTGGGATGTGTCTCAATACCACCTATCTACTTCACTGGGGAAAACGCACATTGCCCTTTGTCATGCCTGTTTTTACTTCAGGACAATGGGCAATATATTCTCCTGGGCTCTGAGGGGCCTGGTATTGCATACCCTGGGAATTCCCATGCAATATTGGGCCCCTCAAGCCCTCAGAGTGCCAGCCTGGCTTTCCCTGCTTACAGAGATGCATCCCAGGATCTCATAACAAGATAAAACAAAGGACTAAGGGAAGATTTTGCTAGTGCAGAGCAACTTTAAGTGGCTTGCCACGACCCTTATCATAAAGTCAAGTACAAGAGGCTTGTTGGCAGCATGCCTATAGGAAGCAAGCAAGAGCAAGCCTTAATGCAAAGTATTCCATGACTTCTGAGCTACACTGAAGTCCATAGGCAGTCTGGGATGGACGGCCAGCAGTCAGCATAGCCAGATTTCTGTTGTTTACACCAGTGACTATATTAGGTTCCAGAGTTGCTCAGACTATCCATGCTCCTCTTGTTCTGCATTGTTCATCCTGCACTTACATGAGTTGGAGAAACAGCATAGACACAACTGGAAAGATAGCCTGACCCCCTCCCTTGGAAAGTTTACAATCTAATGTTAGGGCCAATTCATACAGGCCAGTGCAACAGCATAGCAAAGGAAACCTCTTTCAAAATGCTCAAGTAGTTCTGGGTCATTTTCCCATGTGTGTCTAACAACCAGAGGGTTTGTTGTGCAGCATACAGTTCAGGAGGTAACAGAGCCTAGTGCAGAGCTTCTCAGAAAACTGGCCACTGATAGCTTATCTAAGCCCTGACCCTGCAATGGCCTCTGGGAAGGTGCATATGTAAACAGATTAGATGTTTTCAACACATGGAACATTCAAAAGCTATTGATTAACTTTAAAAATGTCATCTAACTATTTAAGAGCTAGATAGTGATTAAATGATGCATCAGGCAGGAACTAAAGTAAAAGATTGGGAGCAATAGTTAACATAAGGGCCTGGACTGC
Source organism: Caiman crocodilus (assembly GCA_030014935.1). NCBI lineage: Eukaryota > Metazoa > Chordata > Crocodylia > Alligatoridae > Caiman > Caiman crocodilus. The sequence continues at coordinate 17,981,755 of JAGPOW010001338.1, forward strand.
CTGGAATAGGTAGAGAAGTCAACCTAAGAACTGACATGAAACTGTGGCTAAGTGAGACAGGCCCTGGGACAGGGTCTGAAGTACTTCATCCCCACATAGAAGCGGGTAGTTGTCTGGTAAGTTAGGTGTACCTGTACACTGTTTATTTCTTTCTGATACATGTTTCCTCATAATGGTTTTATTCTGTGCAAATGGCACTTTGCTTTGTAAGAGCTGGCTAGTGACCGGATGAAATTGTCATTGTTGTCCTGGAGACCAGAAAACTGCAGTGCTGAATTAAAGTCAGACCCACTGAGCTAGTTACAGTGAATTGCAAGCATCTGCAGCCTAAGCTTCTGGTCCTGAGGAAGAGACTCACAGGTTCTCATGCTGAGAAAGAGAGGGTGTCTATACATGTGCTCTGAAGTATGGGTGGAGGCATTTTATTTACAGCGACTCCTGAACAGCCACTCTAATTTAAATGCCGCAGCGCCATCTGTATTCAGTGTTCTGCATTTCAAAACAGCCATGGGGTGTTTTAACTAAAGCTCATTTGATAAGGTTTAGTTAAAGCGCCCTCAGTGCCATTTTGAAATGTGGGGTGCTGAATACATGTGAGACTGCAGCTTGCTGGAGCATTCTAGTTAGACTGCTTAATTGAGTTTGCTCCAATGTGTTCAAATTAAAACATCCTGGAGCACGTTTATAGGAACGAGTAGGGCCTGACACCTATAGAGGAGTGCCTTTAAGGAGGTTACAAATAACACAAAGATTCAACTAGATCGAAACCGCAGTGGCCTGTATCTTGAAAACAAAAAGGCCTGTGCCAGGTTCTGGAACAGATTATACTGAATCATGTGCAGGGCTAAAGCTCAAAAAAGTCCTTCCATAATGCTTCACATTCCTGCCAAATACTTTGTTTTTCAGAGAAATTACTCAATGCAACAGTACTACATGATTTTCAAATTATGTAAATAACTGTGCACCACTGGGACTAACAAGAAACAGCAGCCCTCACTCTCAGGGAGGCAGAGATCTGCTTTTTCCAGAATTTCTCTCTGACCCTTCACCCTCTCAGACTCTTTCCTCCTCTGTTCTCCACTAAATCTTAAGAGAAGGTTGGGTAGCCTCAGTGATGAACTTCTGTGTCTGAACTATACTCGTGGACACAAATGGGTGGAGCATGCCCATCCTGTGTTCCCAGACCAGTTCACATCTCTGCATGGCTGCAGTAATATAGACAAACAGGGACAGAATTAAGTCTTGGTCTTGTAAATATTTTAATTGCTAGACCCAGACTTTGGGCACCTGGAATTTCATGCTAAAAAACAACCTAACTGACCTAGCTGGAAAGCAACCAACTTTAAAACCAGGGATGCATTTGAGGTGAAGAGAGTGCAGAAACTTATAGAATTAGAGCCTGGAGTCTAAAAGACCTTTGTATCCTGGAAATACATCAGAGGCTGCTGAAGTCAAGAGATATTTCCCACTGCTGCATGAAGTCTGACCTGTGCCTTAGGCATGGTGTTGCTGCTGTTTCTGCTGTTCTTGCTGCCTGCTGTCACTGGAAAACAAGGAGAGAAAATTTCCCTACACACTTAACTTCTCTCTACCTAACTTGCAGCTGCAGGGTTGATGTGGCAGATAGGAGGACAATACTTTCAATTACTTTGGTTATTTATTTAAGGTGACATCAGTCAGTTACACACCTGATTTTTAAGATATTTAGAGCAGGCAAAATTCCACATGAAGTTATGGTAAAGCCCAGAATGGTAGGAACCATCTTTTGTCCAGGATTTACATAGCATTTACCACAGTCCAGATGTGTGACTGGGGCTCCAGTTTGCTGCTACAACACAAATAAATAAAAAGGAACTACAAGCTGGGTGTGCTCCTCACTTCTGAAAATCAGATGCTCCAAACTGTGTTTAGTGTTTAGAATGGTGTAGTTGCAACAATAGAGTCTACCACTTGTGATGTATTTTGCTAAAGATTTAAGACTTTTGCCGTGACCAGCGCTTGTTTTTTCATACCTTTCCTGAACCCTCGCTCTCGTCTGATTCATAAGAGCTACTTTATAAGATGTAAGAAAAAGCTAAGTCCAGCATCAAGAATAACTTCACACTTGTTTATTTTCCATTTTAAATGTTCTGAGCTTTTCTGCAATGCATTCGATAAAAACAAATCTGAAACTCATACCTTACCCCACCAATAAGACTGTGGAATGGGGATGTGGTCTGTGCGTGCTCCTCGGATCCTGGCTCTTGCATAAACTTCAGATGTCAAATCAGGGAAGTTTCTGTTAAGGTCGAGGTTCTGAGCAGTTTGTCGGCCATTAATCCAGCTATTGTAACCAGCTCCCTAATTTACAGTCAAGAAAGAAACTAATGAAACATGCCTAGTACCTCCTGTCATATAATGACTACTCCTATTTTAATGTTGTTTCATAATGACCAAGGAAAAGTATTAATTCCAAGAAGGCAGCAGAATTTTGTGAAAACTAAATAGTAAAAATAATACATTTATCAGTAGAACAACTTTTATTGTAAAGTTTGCAAAGCTTTGACATGCAGGGAGGGAGACTTTCAGCCATTGTTAATGTGAATCCAGGGTGGAGAACAGAAGCTGTTAAAGTGCACCAAGCAACACCATGGAGTGCGTTGGAGAAGCAATGAAAACTTTTCCATCTAGTTATCACTGTAAAAGAAATTTAAACAGATTGTAATAATTCCAACATAGTTTAGTACAGGGACACACAGCAAGAGGATGCAAACTCTTAAAACTCAGGACTTGTTTTCAGACTAATGGCTTTAGTGGTGAAAGTGAGGAGAAAACAATGCAAAGATTTTATGGCGCAAGATAAAGAGAAGAATAGTTTTCAAAGATCTCCATGGGGTATAAATTTATCTAAGAACTGCTGTCTATTCTCAAAAAGCATAAAAAAATTAACATTTCACAAGATCTGATTTTCTACCCAAAGAAGAAATATATATTAAATGACAAGTCCTTATTTAAAAAAACACTCAGTTTCAGTCATCAAAATGGGATCAATAGGCACCTGTTCCACATTTGATAGGTTTTTGCATCTATCAAAAGAGGTATAATGGAAAGTCAGTCCAAATGCATTGTTAATCTATTATTCTGGGCAGGAAAGAGCAGCCTACCATGAAGCAGGATGGACAGATCTTTAAGTCAATTATTGTTAATACTCCCATATTACCCCTTCTCTGTAGGGAACTAATAGCAAGGGCCCCTGACACCATCACTTTTTATTTCAAAACAGTATTTTACCTCTTCTGCAGCAAGATCATACCCATCTGGGTTCAGTGAAGGAAGGAGGTGAATTCTAGTGCGGTTGATCAACAGCTGAATCCTGGGGTTCCCAAGGAGATATTCTGAACACAAGTACTGTGCAAGGTATATTAACAGTTCTTTCCCGACAACTTCATTACCATGCATATTGCCAATGTACTTAAATTCAGGCTTAACTGTGAAAAAGTGAAGTAATTAGATGATTTGTTTTAAACTGAGTACATCTGTATGGTTTCCAAAGATCGAGTAGCACTAACTGATGAATCAGAGTTTTATTTACAGTAATTTAACATGCAAATTATAGTAAACATCATGTCAATTCCATTTCCATTATCCTTCATTTCAAAGTAGTTCAGCAGCATATTAAATATATTTCCTTTGTACAATAATGCAAACAATTGTTTCAGGATTCACAAATGTTACGATCACTACACTCAGTTTTCTCTCCTTTCATTATTACTTTTAAACTTATAAATGTCTTCAGGGAGGACCACAAACAGAACTAGCACAGCATAATTGGAAAGAAATGAATAATTGTCTATGACATTAGTCAGTACCCTAGGTTTTCAAGCCATCAAATCACCACAGATTCTGAGAACTGGACAGCCAGTATATAATGTGATAGTCCTGATTCTCTATTAAATCATTCTAATGATTAGAACAGGCAAAGGGCAAATATGGCTAGAAATGATACTCCAGGAAATCCCGAGGCTGATTTAAATACTCTTATATGTCAGAACAGCTTCAGAGTTCCCCTCAATTGTGCTTTTTATTCTGTGGTTCTTTATATGTCATGGTGGAGGAAGCCATGGTGCAATTATGTTCAGAGCACCACAAAGGGATTGAAGCATAAGTAGGAATTGGGTTCTATTTGTTGAAGTATGATGTCAATCATAAAACATTTTAAGAACAATAAAGAAAAAATGGAGAGGATCTGGAAGTAAGTAACAATAATGATAAAGGGGTTGGAATGCAAGCTGTATCAGAAAAAGCTCAAGGACAAAATTCCTAACTGTGAGACAAGTAGAATAATGCACAAGGCTGCCTAGTGAAGTTGTGGAATTACCCTCAGTGGAGTTTTCAAGAAAAAGCTGGATAGGCATTTATCTAGGATGGCTTAGGAATAGGGTATCTATTCTACATGAGCGCAAAAGGTCGGACTAAATAACCCCCGAGTTCCCTTTGAATCCTATGATTTTATGTTTCTATCATCCATAGATGTATAAAAAAGAAGTCATATGACCTGTGTTAAGCAGAGGGTCAGATGAGATGATCCCAGTGGCTCTTTCCATCAGTAATGCAGTTAATCTTTCAGTTATTTAAAACATGAAAGACATATGCCATATCTCAACTCATATAGTTAGCTCTCTTATATCCAGCTGTATGATTCAAATGATACCTTATGAAAAGAATCTCTTCTCACTCAGACTCTCTCCTTAGATAATCACACCAATACTGTTATTACTCACGTAATTCATGGTGACCAGGTTTGGTTGAAAACTCAATCACAAAAAGATCTTTCCCTTCAAAGCTACGGCCAATGCTGTAGGTTCTTGCAATGTGGGAACATTTGGAAGCAGTCCTCTTCAAAATGCTCACCATTTGGGAATACGAGTGGTGGGTGAATTGAATAAATGTTGTAGACAGCCCTGCCAGGGGATCTTCCTCAGCAACTTCTAGCTCCCCTGAAGAGAATAATTTTAACCAAAATAAGTCCAATATAATGTGCTCAGGGATTGAGAGATTATAGGAAGAGGGGTCGGGGGGTGGCATCAAGTTACAATGGATGAACACTTAGTGTTTTTTCACAAAATATAAGTGTCCAATAACAGTACTATAAATCTTGTAGATGAACCTTAAACAAACCCTTAGAGATGAACAAAAGCCTCCTTTGGCCTATTCCCATCCTGGAATGGACCAGCACAGGGCTGTCCAACTTCTAGGCAGCTAGGGCCCACACGCCATGCAGGCTGCAGTTGCAGGGGCTGCACAAAGCATGGGTTGCAGACTGAGGTCTGCTCAACACACAATGCCTGCCACATGCACAGTGTGGGCAGCCTGAGTCCCCCACCCCCATCACACATGACATATGGGTAGGCCTGTTGGCCATGCATGTACCCCAGCTTTCCCCTCCCCTCCTGGTGCTGCATGGGCAGCCCAACAACCTTCCTCCCCTGTACCCTTCCCACAGCACAGGCACCTTGGCTTTCCCCTGTCAACCCGCTCCTCTCCCAGCCACATGTCTATTGCAGTACAGGAAGCCCAGATCCCTCCCCTACCATCTCAGGCACTCCAGCCCCTCCCTCTCTGCTCCCTGCCTCCAGGAGCAGAGGTAGGATGCAGGAGGCAGAAGCCAGAGGACAGCAGGGGAGGCCAAAGAACTTCCTGTAATAGGACAATGACAGATATTTTGCTGTGTATGTCACTAATTAAAATGTGGCACTGAAAATCATGGGAATGCTTTAAACATATAGATTGTTCCTTTAAATCTTACGGATCAAATTAATTCTTGCTGGAACTGAACTGACTTTAGTTACCTGCTGTATATACTTCTATAACCAAAGACCTTCAGGATTTACAAACTCAGTTAATAATTAATGAGCTGTTTGGACTGCTGTTTTTCCTGTTGTGTGTTATGATGTGCTCGCACAGCTTTGGTTCTTACCTCGAAGTTTTGCCAGTGGATCAAAACATCCTTCTTCTTCACCAGCGAAGAATCGGTCACAGTCTAAGAAATATGGCCAAGCCATGTCTATTGCATCAAATGCAGGAAGGCAGCTTTTTTTCAGATTTTCACAGATGTGCCTGCAGGGTTTTATAATTTTGTCTTTTTCACACTGTGGTGCCAATATTGAACATCCCAGGAGTCTCAGATCAGGATTACATTCTCCCTGAAGTAAGTTGTGTATCACGCTTATGAGAATGTATTCAGAGCTATACTCAACTGCTTGTCTAGTCTTCTGATCCAGTAAATTAGGATACATTGTTTTACTGTAGGGAACATCATTGCAAGTGCTCATGGTGATGTCCACACATTTTGCTATGAAAAGGATGATAAGATGAACATGTGAAAAATATCTTGCTCAGTAGTCACACTGACCCGAAGAGCTGGTCAGATAATACAAAACAAGTAATAGGATCAATGATTAGGGAAGTGCTTAATTCGTGGTTTCATGGATGTTGTTGATGACATCCGTTGTCAACAAAAATAAATAAATAAATAAATAAAGGTGCTGGCTCCCCAGTGGGAGCTTCTGGAAAGGGAAGGGACTAGTTGGTAATGTGGCATGACAGCATACAAGATGGTGGCTGCCCCTCGTCTCTCTTCTCCATGCCAGGTCCTCTCTGCCAATCAGCACTGACGGGCAAGGCTGCTTTGAAATGCATGCAAAATTGGTTGTATGCACTGCGAGGAGCCACAATAAACCTTTATCTCACCACGGTTTAAGTAGGCCCCTATCAATGACTTTCATTTTACACATGAAACAAAACAATGAAACAGGCAACTCACAATATTCTCAAAAGCATTCATTATTTGAAATTATTTATCAATTCATTCTAGCAAATGATTCTGAGTATAGAGCTTCACTGCAAGTGGACCCAGTTCAGATTGCAAATTCTATTTCGATTTTTAATGGTCCCAAGGTTCCCTGATTGGAGAAACATAACTTGTAAAATTAAATTCAAAATTTGAACAAAATCAGAAGAGTAGCTTTCTGGGCACCACAGTGGGCACTTCAGGAGCCTGTCTGCCTGAAGGCTCTCCAACTATGCTGAAAACCCTACATAGTGTGGGAACAAGGAAAAGAGGTGGAATTTGAAAGCAGCTTACAGTTAGAGCTGAACCAAAGGTGCTTTACATCACATCAGGATGATACAAGCTAGCCCTAGGACAACGGCGCTCAAAAGATAGCAAACGTCATAACTTCTGGAGGATCAGGACCAAAGTGAATCATTTAAAAATATTAACAAGTAGAAAGGTTTTCACAATATTTAACCAGCTAAAAAAAAAACAAAAGGAAGATAAGAGTAGTTATTTATGGTAAAGTTATTGGATACTACTGTAAAATATTGGGAAAATTTGATGTGCAAGTTTGGGTCTCGCATTCTGTACTGATCTCTTAGTTTGGGCCTGGATGGTATCACAGTAAGGGCAGAAACTGCTTCAGTGGGAGACAGAGACTATCTCCCACTCTTGTTTATTACTTCATTAGGACCAATGACTGAAACAGCATTGGTAGGGTCCAAGGCAATGCTCTCCAGACAAAGAGAACAACTATAAATAGTTAAGGTCTGAGAGTCCCTGGAGAGAAAGCAAGAAGCTATACCATACCTTTTTGTTCAGTTTGGCATTGTCCTGCAAAAAAACCAAGATAAATAAAGATTAACCTCAAAGGACAAGGCAGAAGGATTATTTCTATATCTCTGTTATTTTTGTCCACATTACATCTCAAATATTTTGCTTTGGGATTAAATACTTTTTCTTAAGGACCACTATTAAGAAATAATCAGTAAACAGGAAAAAATGATCAGTTATCAGGTTTTAGTACCCAAGAAAAACACAGTGTAGCATTACTCTAAGACTTACAGTGAAGGAAGAAAATATGTCCTTTATGATGCCCACTTCCCCCTCAAAACAAAATAAAATAAAATAAAATCTAAAAAAAATCCTGTGAGCTTTCTCATGTTCCACAGAAGTCACTGCAATTTCCCCTTTAATGAATTTGGTCACTAGTGTTAGGAGTATCCACACAATCTAATGTATGAATTTACCCTATTTTCTCACATACTACACACCCTGGAATAAGACACAAACCTTGTTTGGGACACTGGAATGAAGAAAAAAAGGATTTTTTTTCCAGTCATGGCTGAATGTTGGCTACATGGAGCAGGGGCAGAGTCTTCTCTTCAGTCTCCCTGTCCTAACAAACCCATGTCCTTGCAAACTCCACAGCTTAAGCTTTAACCTCACCATAGCTGCTGCTGAATTGGTGGTAGCTTTTGGCTGCTCAGCCCCAAGTTACTGACAATTTAATAGCAACTATGAAAGGGTTAAAATTGTAGCTGCCGTGTTGCAGACTTGACTCAACCCCTCCCTCCATGCTGTCAGCAAGGAGAGAAGGGAGAGGAGCAACAAGACATTAGTCCCCGTGTTTCTGTTCTGACACAGAAAATCAGCTACCCCTCTTAAAGCATGAACCCCAATTGTGAAGGACTAATTTTGGAGGAAAAAGTATGTCTGTGGTATAAGAGTAAGCAAGTATCACCCCCCACCCTAACTATAGAAACTGAGGGCTAAAGCCACAAAGGGCCTTGCCACACCTTGCATCACAACGTCTAACTTTAAATGGTTACCCTTCCTTTCTGAGTGGAAACCACATCTTTGAGACAAGCGCCTAACAAGAGCTAAGTTCCTCAGAATGAGATTCATAGTCAACAGACTGAGCAGGTAGCCACCTAAAAGACCCCAAAAGGAAATACATCAAAGTGAATTTCTGAGCAATTAGCCACCTCAGATAGCCCAAGAAGAAACCATGCAGGTGTGGTCATGTCTTATACCCAACACTTTTTTAGGGCTTAACACCTAACTCTGGGCTGCAGAAGAGCACTTGAGTTATGTAGAGATCCCTTAGGAGAAATGAAGTGCGGGTCCTAATCAGATCAACCTGTAGTTAAATTGTTAGGGATCACTGTTGGGAAATGTGAATTTGTGCTGAGGAGGGCAGAAAACTAGGATGTTGTACATCCTGTTTGATCGCTATAACATCTGAGCAAAAAAGTGTGTAAGAAAGTGTAAGGGTGTTCTTCTTCCAGCTATTATTTTCTCTAATGGAGAGAACAAATGCTCCATTTTTAGAAAGGTCAATTTAGGGTATGTCTACATGACAGTCATAGCAGATACTATGTTGTAGAACAGAATACACTAAGCTAGCTTTAAACTAGCTATCTGGAAAGCAGTAACAGTAGTTTAGTCCAGGGGTTGTCAACTGGAGGTACGTGTACCCCCAGGGGTACATGGGAAGGCCCTAGGGGATGCACACAGGCAGGCAGGGCTGGAGTGCTGCCACCTCCCAGGAGCAGGGCCAGGGGGTGAGAGGGAGGTGAGGGGGCAGGGAGGGCAGCAGTGCTCCTCTGTGGGCTGCACAGGTGCCAGCTGGATGTGGGGGCTCAAATGCAGCGGTCGCCAGCACCACCCCACACTGCCGCTGCTCTGCATCTGGCCACATGCTTGCCCCCACCCCACACTCCACATCTAGCCACATGCCATTCCTCTGCTCCATGTCCGGCTGCCAGGGATTATTAAAAAAGGTTGAAGAGCCCTGGTATAGTCAGAACACCACTAATTTCACTGCTTCTTAGTTTGCCTGTCTGAGGAGCAGAGTAAATTAGCCCACAATGATGTCCTTGCTGCCATGGATAGACTAGTATCTGAACTAGCTTGGGTATCTCTATATGGCACTACATTGTTCTGGGTAGACACATTCCCAGGGATATAGGTGTCTCCATTTCAACTAAATGCCACTAAAGACCACTAAGTGCTTTGCATACCTGGACTCAAGCTTCTAACACAGGGGTAAGCAACCTCCACTGAAGGTGCCAGAGCATAGCACACAAAGGCATTTTTCTTGGCATGTGCACCTCAGAGCAGACAGCAGGTAAGGAGTTGGGGTTGCACAGCTACAACAAGGATCAGGCCCTTCATGGCTTCCCCATCATCCACTCCTGGCATGCAGATATCTTGAGGTTGCAAGTGTTTTTGGCACTCTGCCCAAAAATGTTGTTGACCCCTGTTCTAATAAATCTCTCAGGGTCGCTATAAAGGCTACACTTAATCTCTGTCTCTTGCTTCCTAAAGCACTAAAGAATTTAGATTTTTTTAAAACATTCTACCACCTCCAGCTCCCTAATCTACTTTCTCACTGGCACCTTATCACACAGGCCTATTCATAAATTCATCAATCTCCATCTTCAAAACTAGTTAGGGCTTTTTCCTCAATCATTCATAATGGATTCAGAACTTAGTCCTCTGATGGTTAAGACCTTTCATCTAGTTTGCAGCATAAATTTATTCATAGCCAGGTCATAACCATTTTGTTCTTTGGCCAACATTAAAGCTTTAGTTTTAAGCTCTCTTCTTCTTCCCCCAGTGCATACTTCTTCACCGCACCAATTTATTTATAGAGAACAATCATTTCTCTTTTCAGCCTTTAGTTTGCAAGCTAAATAAACCAGGCACTTTTATTCTCAGGGAACCAGACTCAATGACCCATGCTTCCATATCCAATATTTCTATGTTTATATCCCTGGCAACTAAGGCAAAATGATGCTACTAAAATACGTATCATACTGTTTTCTTCAGTGCCCTATTGCATTAAACTATTTTGTACAAGCCACCTTGTACAGCAAAGGTTATCCTTTTCTTGAGGCACAATATAGATTTAGCTATGTAGCCATCCCTAATTACTCTCAGTAGGTAGCTGGGAGGTAGCTCCTTACTCAGTGAACTACCTTTGGTGTTTGTTCTCATAAAACAGAATGATTATGTTCTGCATCTATTAAGAAGATTCTGAACAATTATTCCCAATATGTTTGTAAAACAGTTGTCATCTGCATGTATTTTTTTGCATTCATTAATGAACGTATCGCTCTTTGGAAAATGAAGCCAAGTCATTACAATGAAAACAAAATTAGCCCTCAATTTGATCTTGGAAAGAATAACTTAATGGGAAATGAGTCTGGTTATATACCCTGAATAAGTGTCAATTAACAGTACTCTAAAAAAAACTTTTAGGGCTCTGTGATATTAGACACATTGAATCGTTGACACGAGCAATTTGTGGTAAAGGGTAATCTTGTGATAACATTTTAGTATATGTTAGTCATATAGACTTCTTTTCTGCCTTGGTGTGTAATGCTAATCACAATAAACAATACTTAGTGCCACTATCGTGCCTTCCATCAGAAGACTTCAATGTGCTTTCATTACTCAGCCTCACAATTCTCACTGTAGGGTAGTTATTGTTAACTCTATTTATGGATGGAGCCACAGGAAGACCAATGCCCTGGGTACTTTTTTAAAAGATCTCTAGTTCTACATGCAGTTCCACACATGGGGACAAATACAGTTAATTTTCTAGAAGGTAGGATGGAAAGGAACATGCTGGTGATCAAAAAATAACTTACTAAGAAATGTACCAGCAATTACTTTTGTTCACAAAATAGGAAACCACTTTTGAAACCCAAGTGGTAGGAGCCTGTCTACATTTCCCAGATGGATTCAATGGATTCTGACAATGGTTATTATCAAGAAACCCTTCTGTTTCAGGTTTGAAGCTGAGACAAAATCATTTTCAGCACATTTTTGTTCAGGAAAGGAGAATGTGGTGCCCACTCTAGCCCACCACAGGACTATTTATGAGTGTAGGTGAGGTGTCTGTGACTTATACAGGTTCATACAAAGGCTCCAGCCAGCTGCCCTGCCTGCTGGTCTTGGATTGAAAGCACAAGCCTTCCTTTTGTTTTTCTTTTGAGCATGAACAAATTAACTAAATGAAACACGTCAGCATACACTAGTATTTTCCATACTCTTTTTAATTATTGACAAAGAATCTTACACTCAGGGTCCATCTACATGAGATGTGTTAACACTCATTAACCTAATTTACTGTACTGTACGGGCATGCGTCTACACATGTACTTACTGCACAGTAAAAATGGTTAATCATGGCAAATGCAGATATCAAACGTAGCTGAGATTACTTAATATGCAGTAATGCACGTGTAGACATGACCTGGCACTAAGTTTAGTTCTGGGTCTCCCTTGCTAGTCAGGGCTTGTGACTAGCCATCTACCCTGCCCCTGTCACCAGCCCCTGCCACAACTCTCTGCTGGCGCACCCACACTCCCCTGGCTCTGGGTTCCACCCCCTACAGCATGCAGACAAGCAGGACACAGTTCATAATTTTACTGAGCAGCCCATGTCCCCTCAGCTGGGTGGGCACAGGTCACTCACACCTCAAGGAAGGTGTCAATGCTGGCAGCACTGTCCTTCTCAGCACGGCGGGGCTGGGACATGTAGTGCTGCCCAGGTAGCCCTGCAAGTAGCAACAAAGGTTGTGGGGCAGCCCAGGCTTGCCCCCAGCTCAGGGTCCCACGCCAGGAGTGCAGGCATGCTCATGGCACCAGCAGGATCAGCAGCAGCAGGGTGTAGTGGCTCAGGCACCCTTCAGCCTGCATTAACAGCTCATCACACAGTGCCCAGAGCAGAGAGCAGGGGCACATTCAGACTGCACTGGCATCCTGGAGGGAGCCAGCCCCTGGATGCCACTCCAGAGAGGCCCCCTGTGGGGAGGATGGGGCACAGCCAGCTCCTTGCCCCAGGTGTCTGCGAGCTACATGCATCCTGAGCCTGGGTGCCCTGGGCTGGGTGGCAGTGCAGCAGAGCAGTTGGCCTGCAATAGGAGAGGGGCAAGGGAGTGGGGTGTAGAGATGCAGCAATGGGCGCTACCAACAGCCTGGCCTGTCCCATCCTGGGAAGTGGGTAGGGGAGGTAGGCTGCCGGCAGCCAGCACACAGCACCAGCCCCAGGTGAGCAGGTAGGGATGGGGGGCCAGGCCTGCCCAGTCAACTTACCTTGATCCCTGGGTGCCCAGGCACAGTCAATCCCTGATTGGAGGCTGGGCAGTGAATGGCCCCGATGCAGAGTATCTTATATCTTAAATGTTGCAAACTCACACAAAAAGCTTGTGTGTCTAGCTTCTGCAGGGCCAACATCTAGACATGGGGCACATCCCATCAGCCCCAGTGGGGATGTGGGCCCTGGGTCACCATCACCCAGTGCTGGAGCTGTCTGAATGCACAATGAACTGGATCCTTCTGCTCCACCAGCTGGTGATGGCATCACAGGAGTGGGAGGTGCAGGTACAGGCACAGGCCTGGCAGGCAGAAGATATCACCCAGGAGACTGCCTGGGAGGAGGTGAGGGACTGGGTACAGTAAGACCACTGGGTGCTAATGGAGACCCTGGAGTGGGAGCCCATGGAGCTGCTCTGGCAGTAGGTTGCCATCCAGCCCCTGGCAGTGGAGGCAGAGGCACCAACTGCCAGGTCCTGGACACCCTCCTGTTCCTGGCAGTCATAGACATGCCCCACACTGCCTATACTCCACCCATGGCTCCACAGGGCCTCTGAATCCCACCTGCTACCTTGCAGCAGGCCCCCAGTGGGGCCTCAGAGGAGGTTTTCCAGTGCCTCCTGACAGCCTGGCCCCCACCCCAGACTTGCTGCCACCTGCCTCGGGCCAGCCCTGCCACTTTCTCCTGCAGCACATGACTGAGGACCCAGCTGTGTCAACAAGGATGCTGGGGCTTCACTGGGGCAGCTGAAGGGGGAGCCACCTGCCCTCAGAGAGCGCCATCCCACGTGGCCGCAGCAGGAGGCTGCTACCTGCTGGCATTGCCATGGCCCTTGGATCCATGGGGGAACAGCTTGAAGCTGGGTTGCTGGGCAGCTTCCTCTGGGTTGCTGTGTAGCATGTGTAGATGTACCCACTGTGTGATATGAGGTAGCATAAAACAAATCATAGTGGAGATTCAGGAGTTTGCTTACTCAGCTGGAGGAACAGGTATTCTACAGGTATCGTCTGGAAATAAGTAGAGAAAACCAATGGAAAAATTTAGCAAATTGAAACCAATCACAATGCTACTTTTCCTTTCCTCACTGTCCATCCAAGAAGAAGCAGACATGCTAGATTTAGCAGATACCTCATTCCTGACTTCCTGGCCAAAAGGAAAGTTGGCATTATGGCAGTTACTAGAGAGCAATGGGAAAATTCAGTGAATCATATTCAGTAACTGAATTTTCAGAAGAACTGGACAGCTTTGTGTTCAGCAATATATGAAATTATACATGCTATAAGAAGGGCAAACAACATATGAGTTGATCATCTACAACAGGGATGGCCAACATGTGGCACAGGAAGCCTCTATAGTCAATCGTAGAGAGGACAGGCATCATAGCTGCGGATAGGTCAGGGAGCAGAAAGCAGAGCAGCAGATTGGACAGAAAGCATGGGGTAGGGAGAAAAAAGATGAGCAACAGATCAGGCAGAGAAGCAAATTGGAGTGGCACTCTGGGAAGGTGAGGCTAAGTTGTGGCAAACCTACCAGAAAGGTTGGGGCCCCGCTGATCTATAGAACTGAGTGCCATGTCTCTCCCTCACTTCACAAAGTACTGAACATTTACCAGATACCTTATGCATTAATGTTGAACATTTTTCCTTTCTCTGAAACACTGCATAAAAAACAGTGTTCTGGAGGACACTGGAGGACAGAAGGACTTCCAATAATATTAACTTTGATGACTATTACTATGGCATATTTTCATTAAATGGAACAATTTAACAGCTTGAATAGAATTATTAGTGAAGAAAAAATTGACTCGAGAAAATATATTCATTTTTAAATAACAATTTCAAATTCCACACTCTTGCATGGATGCAAGCCACATATCTAATTAGGTCACTTGAATCAATGTACAGTGGCTGCCAAATATAACTGTTCAGCAGAAAATGGATAGAGTTCAGTTGGTGACTTGGGGTTTGGTACATTTTTTGCCTTTTGGGTTTTTTTGCTGATGATGTGAAAAGGGGTCATATGCTGTACATAAGAGTAACAGAGAGCAGAACTGTGTCCTAAATGTGTAAGTCTGATGATGTAGTGATTGGGAAATGTTTTCCCAATTCCAACATTTGCACATGTTTCAGTGGGTGTGGCTCAGTCAGGTATTTGAAAATAATCAGGGATCCACTTTGCATATCCAAATCATCCCTGCCTGTGAGACCGCCAGCAGAAAAGTCCCTGAGAGCAGTTGCACAGAACTGCTGCTGCTCGCTCTCCTCTCCAGGGAGAGGTTTATGGTCTCTGAATGCTACAGAGTCCAAGGAACTGTAAGGAAATCACATGGGTCCTCTTGATACATAGAGATGACATGACCCATGGTGCAAAGCTCCCCCTATTGCATTCTTCCTTGGCAGGTACATAGAGACATTTGGGAAGGTTAGGGGAAGGTTACATTACATTAAAAATGGCCACTTGGTCTAACTGAGTTCATGCAGGGGCAGACCTTACACTTAGATCCCTAGTTAGGCGTGTCTAATTGCAGACTGTTAGATCAGTCTAAAACTGGCTGACCTGATCTAAGTTAAGAGTACTTTTGAGGTAATCTAATTTAGGTCCCAGTGCAGCCCTGGGCCTGGGAAAGCCCAGCTGCTGGCGCCAGCCCGGGGGCAGCACTTTCCCTACCCTGCCCCCCCCAGCTGTCACTGGTTTATTTTTAGCCCCTGGCCCCTCCCTGAGATTGACAAACCCCCCCCCCCCCCCCGCGGCGGGCGGCGCGGGGGGGGGGGGGGGGGGGGGATGACCGGGGGGGGGCGGGGGGGGAATAAAAACACGCACCCCCCGGGGGGGGGGGGGGGGGGGGAA
>JAGPOW010001338.1:17997627-18018228 GCA_030014935.1 Caiman crocodilus
GTCCCAGGGGCGCCCGGGGCCTGGGAAGGCCCTGCTGCTGGCGCTAGCCCGGGGGCAGACCGTTCCCGACCCGGCCCCCCCCCGCTGTCACGGGTTGATGTTTAGCCCCGGGCCCCTCCCAGTGTTGGAACACCCCCCCCCCCCCCCTGCAGGCCAGCTAGCATCCCCTCCCCGCTCCTGCCAAACCATCCTGCAAGCCACTCCTATTGTCAGTGTTTGCTAGTGCCAGGAGCCAAGGAAGTCAATCTGGGCGCAGGGAGGGGCAGGCAGGATCGAGGGGTTGGTTGTGGGATTTTGGGGGTGGGAAGGTGGAAGGTCTAAAAAGAGCCCTTGGTCCTGCGGGCTGGAAGAGACAGCCTCCACACCCTCCCAAGCCCCCTTCAGACGCACCTAGCCCTGCCCTGCATCTCCTTCAGAGCCTGCTTTCCTCCCCAAGCCCCTCCTCACTCCCTGCACTGGCCTCCTCTATTTCAATTTACCTTAGAGTGGGTGGCCATTTTAATTCAGTCTCAGCTCCCTGTGATGTGTTCGAATGTCTGTACGTACCTAATGAGGCTCCAATATTACTGGCCACAAGAGAACAACCAGCCTCTTGCCTTTTTTAGGGGGCTGTGTAGTGGCATGTGACGATATATAAAACAGATCTAGAAGCCATGTCCCCAAAATAAACCTTCTGTAACCCTGTTCCTGTCTATACCACACAGACCAAATGCCTTATTTTTTAGCAGAAACCTCCATGGGTTCAGTGGAGAAAAATGAATTCTGCAGAGATATCACCCCCTTTTATGTACACTTCTCGTCTATTCTACAAAAAAAACCTAGTTGGATACAAAGAGCCCTTTTACATCCAGATCATTCATGCCCCTTATGTGTTGTATTTAATGCTACTGTACTGGTGGTACAATACAGGTTGGGGCAGCATAACTTCGATTTAAAAATGTGAAGAGAATCACATTTTAAGAGGAGAAAAAATGCTTCTAGCTTTCTGAGCACTCCCTACAATGTGTCCTTCTGTTTTTAATCTGCAAAAACAAACTTGAAGATCTAGAATGCAGCACATACATATTCTACTGCCAAGCTTAAATATTTTTCCATGGATGATTCAGTATTGAAAGAATCAGGCTGCTGTGATTAACTCTCACTGAGCCGATGGGCCTCTATAGATATTTACCCTGTCATGGTTTGGCATCTAGCAGATTTCGCATACAGTTTACCTAAAAGCAGTAGTCAAATCAGTGGGAGTTTTGTGTGTACAAGGGATACAGGACTGACCAAAAAGATTTTGCTAAACCTGAAATATATAAGTACTTCTGTGAGACCTAAGTCGTGGCTATGTTATGATTGACAAAATGAATCAGATTAGATCATTTGTGCTGTGAAAACTCACACAGGCACCTCTTGGTTCACTGAGTATCTTTGAAAGTATGAGATAAAAAGGCTGGGCTTTCTTTGGTAGAAACTGCTACTCATTTTTAGAGGTTTTATAGATAAATCACCCGCTTTTTGGAATCTATGCAAAACGTTTCCATTTCCATGGATATTAGCATTATTAGTCTGCTATGCTACATAATTAATGAAGTCTGTTTGCACTCTGAAAATCTGCCTTGGAAGTCTATATACAGAAAAGCTGCTATGAACAGTATTATATAAAAAAAATAAGTACTATAGAAGGTAATAATACTTTGCAAAAAAAGAACACTGGAGGTTATAACAGCAGCTGGAAATGAGTAGCTTGCCTGTTGTTCTGCTCGTGGCCACTCCACAAGACAAGGAACTGAGGACACAGGAGCTACGTTAAGGTTGGGGTGTTCCTATGGCCTCCAGACTAATTCTGACCTACAGAGCCATGTCATCTTGTCATGGCTCAACACAACTGTAGAAATTTGGGAGCAGGGGTAGGGACAGAATCTCACATATGGTGGTGGGGGATCAGTGGCAGTGGTCCCAGGGCATAGGATCCAGTGCACAGGGTCAGGGAAGCTCAAGCTCAGGGGTTTGATCCAAGGCTGGCTCTGGGTTGGCACCAGACCCCTGCACAGCTCATGCAGGCTTCAGGGGGAGTGCAGGGGGAGAAAGATCAGGCTTGTTGCTTTTCTTGGGTGGAGAATGCTTTCCCAGGCTACTGTCAGGCCACCTGCTGGGCTTCTTGCAGAGCCCCTGAGCCATAGAGCCAGATGCTTTTCCCTGTGGCTGTAGGGGCAGCAAACTAAAATTCCTTGAAGGCATTTTAGTTTGCTGCGCCCCAATTCATTTAAGGTGCATTACCAAATTTCCTACAGCTGCTGAAATTAATGAGCAATATGCTGCTGAGGTGTGCAAACACTGACACCATTAAAGTAGTGTAAAAGCATTTAGACTGCTTTAAAGTGTTGTGCACACACTCTTCTCGTTTCATCTACAAAGATCCTTGGGTATGAGCAAAAGAGAAATTGGTCAGTTTGGGAGGAAACTGGTATTAAAGTAACAGATGGGGTCTGAGGATTATATCTTCTTGGGATCTAGATAAGACAGTTTAGCAGTGTAGCAGTCTGCTAGCTCAATGAACCTGGGAGCATTTTGCTGGCTTGCAGGGGTTACAGCTGAGCCACAGGCAGCTAGGAGGAATTGCAGGCTGCCTAGGAGGACTGGGCCAGCTGAGGAAGATAATTAGCTGGCCACAGAAAGCTAGAAGGGTCCAGGGAAGGGAGCTAGAAGGGGTGAGAGAAATATTGGGAGTTAAGAGCTGAGGAAAGACTCAAGAGAGACCTCCCAGGGAGTAAGGAGCTAAGAGCTGAAAGTGATAGCAGAGAGCTGAGAGGGAGAGACCCAGTAAGTCAGCTCATGGTGGAGTCAGAGGATCACACCAGGAGCACTTCTCTCTCAGAGGACCATGACTGTAGCAGATAAACTGAGTGAGCCTTTCTTGTTGCTGAAGGGACCAGAAGGACAAAGGAGAGATCAGGCAAATAGCTTCAGAGTCATGTCTGAGGACTCTCTTCAGATCTGGGAGAAGGCCCTGTGCTGTTTAGGCAGGGCTGGACACAAGCATAGGCGAACTGGGCTGCTGCCCAGGGCCCAGACAGAAAGGGGTTCCAAAAATGATAATGTTTTAATTCTTATTATTATTATCTTTGGTGAAAGGGGGCCTGAGGTCCAGGCCTCAGGGCATAAAAGTTTGCCCATGGCCACCAGGAGTCTAGGTATTGTGCTGTATTTAAGAATTTTGTTTATGCATTGAGTTTGATTATGTTGACTCCTGCTGGAAGGGAACTTGCCCTAGAAGGATAAAGACAGTGGCATAAAGACTAAAAATGAATACAGCAAGACTTGTCTGAGCTGATTCCCCAACCCACTACAGATGCCATTAATAGAGAGGTTAGCCTTGAGACTAAAATGCTATTCAGGAGATATCAGTTTATGCCCTGGCTCTGTCAGATTCATTGTATGTTCTTGGGCAAGTCCTTGTTTATTCCTCTTGGCCTATTATACTGTATTTTCTACTCCTGAGCTACGTCTGTTTTTCCTATTAAAGATTAAGTTTTCAAGGTAGGAACTGGCTGTGTCCATATAGTACAATAGGACTCTTCTGTACCTACAGTACTTTCTTTCATTCCAATCCGCAAGCTCAGGAATAAGAACAGAGCCATACAAAACACTGCCATTTATTCAGTTTCTAGGGTCTATATGCAAAGTGTTCAGTCACAACTCCTTGGTTTGTATTTACAGGTCTGATGATGCCAAGGTGGTCATCCATCCAAACAGCAGTCAAGCTTAGCTCATAGGAAGCTAAGCAAGTGGGTTCAGTTAAGCACAGCCATATACGACTACATCACTCTAATAAAAGGATACAAAAAGGCTCAACTGAATAATACAGTAGCTATTTCCCTACTATCTTTTCATTATTTTATAGAAGTGAGAGACATTGTAATGTAGCAAATGGCCATTGTGGGGACAACAGAAATGTGACCAAATCTCATTGTATATTTATATATTAAAAGACACAGAGAACCTCGGCCAAAGCCCTACATTGCCCAAACTTTGGTATAGTATAGATGGAAATTCCATGTTCCTAACTATACATCTGTCCCCCAGGCCTTTTGCTTTTTCTGTCCATGCAAAGAAGAAAAAAAATAATTCATTTGAAGTCAGAGTTATGCCACTCTAAGAAGAATCAAGACCTGCATAGTGGGCACAGCTACTATAAACTCCCCATTTCCAATTTTCTACAATTCTTTTAAAGGAAAGATGGATTCTAAAGTCAAGATCTAGATGAACTTTGTACTCTGGAACCCATTTCTTAAGCACCACTTAAATATTCTAGCAAAGGTTTTGCTTCTGGTTTTAATATATGCATAATTAAAAAATGCCTGACTCAACTTTGCATGAAAGACTCAGAATTAAAATTTAAAAATTTTAAAAAGTATAGATTGTGTATTGTACATAAACAATTTCAGTAGACACAGAAACATTTGGAAATTAAAAATTCACTATAACCCTAGCTTCCTCATGTGTGGTAATTTTTTCTATTCCCATTCTCTTTGCTAAATATGGACCATAATGTATCTCTGTTTGTATTAATTAATCTATACCATATGTTATATAGGATGTCCAATGCCTGGTTATTATTCACATTGGAATATTAGGTCAAATTCTTCTCTCAGTTACAGCGTCATATATCCAAAATAGCTTGTATATGTTAATGAAGAAGTTGCAGATATATGTTTGTAACAAAGAGCAGGATGTGTATTAACAACTTTGGAATTTCTTGGGTTTTTTGCATACCTTTGATTTCAGAAACTCCTTGTGATACTAATATAATTTTGACATGTTTTTTGTATGTGTAAAAACAAACAGCAATGGAAAAGTACTCTCAGAAATATATGTATTAGATAAAACAATAGTCATGGGTATGTTCAGACACAGATGAATGCTCTGTGTCTGAATAGTCTTTCCAATGCTCACAGAAGCCTAGGGCTTTCACCATTGTTAAAAATAAAAAAATCTGCCAAAAAAATCATAAGAACAGGAGAAAAGTAACAACAAAGTGAGATATGTCCCTTGTTTCAATCTGTTGGATTCCACCTTAATAAGAAATTGTCCACAGGATAGAGATTCTTCCAAAAAAAAGACTTACTTTTTAGAGGATTGTAGTTTAATTTGGCATTTCATTTCTTAGAGCATAACCTTAATATGGAGTTGAAGGAGATATCTCTGAAAGCCAACAGCAAGTAAGTGCTTAAGTGTTTTTTATGCTACTCTTCCTATTGTTGAGCTGACCAGAGACTTTTACATCAAAGGGTTTGGTAATTAGCCTGCAACACAATTCTGCCCTTAAGCCACTAGGTGGCACCACAGGCAGCTTCAGAGTTACCCTTTACATTTTCTTCAAACTCACTGCAAAAAAGATTTTCACCCCACATAAATATATATATATATATATATATATATATATATATATTATTCCTCAGCACTAGATCTAGATGCTTGGAAAAACAAGGTGATTTGCTATAATAAAACTACAGTTTCCACCCCTCCCATCTCACCCTAAACATTTAGGATGAGATTTTTCCTAAATGTAAATCTTTGACCATTTTCCAGTGAAGTCGGTGATGAAACTCCCATGGACTTCAGTAGGACCAGAGTTTGACTCATGCTGAGAGCAGCAGAATGCAAGTAACCAGTAAATGTTTTTTCTTCATTATTTTGCTGCCTTAGGCTTATTGTCTGTGATTCCAGAATGCCTCTGTTTTGTTTAGACTTTTACTGGTGAGAAAGTAGTGTGTTGCTGTTAGCACTGAAATGTATCATTAAACTAGAGAGACATTCATAACACTTCAGTAAACAGACTTTATGCAGGCCATGGGATCCACACCCCCAACTTGCTACACAGTTCTTGGAGTGGATTACAGTAATAATCCTCTTCTACAGCACATTGCATCAGGAGACCTGAAAGCATTTTCCAAAGGAAATCATAGCTGTATTATAATCCCCATTTTCCAAGTGAAAAAACTGAGGAACAGTAGGGTAATGCCCAGCAACAGAACTAGAAATAGTACCCATGTTAGTATAATCTCCAGACGGTGCTTTCTATACTCAACTATGCCATCTCCCCATTAACAGATGCGACTTCTTCATAATCCCTCCATGGGAAATTGAAGCCATCTGAGAAGGAACCTTTTCCCTCTATGCACTGTATTACCTAGTCTAAGGTCAATTCCAAATCCAGATTTCCCACATGTGGGATGTGGTAATCCGCCCTACCTGCCCACTCATGGGAAATGTTTGACAGCACTAATGTTGCCAGTTGTATTTTATCTTAATTTCACATGCCCATACAAGTCAATAATAGCACTCTGAATGAATGTAATTGGTATAGAATAAAGCCCTACAAAGAAGCAGCATATTGCAACCTACATAGTCCTTTCCTGTTACCAGTTCAAAATAGTCTGATCCCTTTGGGCAGCATTATCCAAAAATAAAGTCTCTTAAGTCTGTGGTAGACCTCACTTTGATGTTCATGGGAATTATGCTTCCAGATTATGTGCAGTACATGCCCTGTGAGTTCTACTGGATGCTATTTTAACCTCCAAATGACATGTACTGCTTATATTTAGAAAACTGAAATTATAGATCAACTTTAAGGGTAACATTTAGGTCAACTTCAGGTTAACTTCTCTCTTTATCCAAACACATTCCTACATACATGAATGATGCATGCCCCTGGCAGCTGGGGGGGCACGGTGACCACCCGCAGGCAGCAGTGGCAGCAGTGGTGGGGGTGTGGTGGCAGCGAGCAGGGAGCTCCTCCAGGGAGCTATGGCAGCATCAACAACGAGGGGATGGGGGTCAGCGACCACTCACAGACGTCACTGGCAGCATTGGCAGCAGCAACCAGTGCAGACTGATGACCGCTCATAGACTCCACCAGCAGTGTTGGCGGCGAGGACAGAGGGGTGGTGAGTGACAACCACCCACAGGTGCCACCAGCAGCATCAGCAGCTCTTCTCTCACGGGGTGCACTGCTAGTCTCAGGGGGTGCATGTGCTCTCACGTGCACCCACTATGTATCATATGAAATTACTGTTGTCTGATTCTTTTGCTTTTGAATCCACTGAGTAAAACTGCCTTCTCCCTTCCATTAAGTTTTCTCTGATGCAATTATGTTGGCTACTCCAGAGCTACTCTGAATTTACAAGTAACTGAGACCAGAATTAAGTTCACTTTATAAAAGGCACTGAGTACTTTAAGAGGCTCATTATGTTTATTTCAGAACTGCTCAGATCCAAAAGTAAATTTAATCACTGAAATCTAAAATCGGAACTCATTTTAACAGAAGTATCCTCTACAAATCTGGTCCTTATTCTGTCTAGTCAAGCAAGTCATAACAATTGTATATACATGACATTTGTGCCAGGCCAACATGAAATCTAAAGCCACCCTGTATACTTAGATATAAGGCTTTTCCATACTTTGGACTTCAAATATTTACCTAAAAAATGAGAGAGAAATGTTCTTAAGCAGAAAAGCACAAGGCCAAAAGTTCATTCTTCAGCAAACTGACCACCACATTCCTAGCAGGAAGGGCCAGAGACTGGAAGAAACTCCTGCATTCCCCAAAGCAGGAATGAGAGGACCCGACCACTTTATAACTTTGTAAACACTTTAGCAAAGAGACCTCCACACATACCATACAGAGTGGCAAGGGGGAAAGACTTTACACTCACTGGCATCATCTTTTTGTCCCTCTCCTACTAACCAACATATTTGTCTTTCTTCCAGTTCATACTTTCTAAACATAAACCCATTATCATCTTTGGCAGTTTCTACACTCTCCCAAGGTCTCAGCTGACCCCACATTTCTAAGGTAATACCTTGCTCATTTTTGTCTTTCCCTGAAGCCTGAGCCGTATTTCTGCTTGTCTCCGGAGGCAGAGTTGAAGGGAAGAAATGAAAGAGAAAAGGGTCTTTTTTTTTTCTTTTTCAGCCTTACCTAAGGTTTCCTGGCCGGTTTCACAGCGTGGGGCAGGCTCAGTGACCTTTGCCAGGGCACCGAGAAACAGCAGGATGTGGAGAAGCATGCTGGAGCCTCTTTGTGTGCAGTAAGCACAGTGATGTGGCACTGGCCGCTGGAAGAGTTCCTCCACTTTGAGCTTAACACAGCTCAGTCTCTTCAGGCTGCAAAGGAAATTAGTGTACTGCATGTGCATGCCCCCTTTTTACAGGATATATGGTCGGGGAGTCATATTACAGTTAGCATTTGTGCTTGGAAAGCAAAAGATTTTAAGACAGAAGAGGGGGAGAAACTCCTCCCCCTGTTGTCCTGTTTAGCCTGGTTTTTAATTTTGTTAAAACTTGTGGGGAGACTCCCACAGGAGTTTGCTGCCTGCTCCTAGACTTAACAGTCAAGCATTTTTGCTCTTTGTGCTTTACAGAGCCCAAGGGAAATGAGAACTTCCTTAAAGCGTGTCTCACATTAGAGCTGGATTAAACTGACACTAACTGCCTTGGGAAAGCACAAAGAAAACAGACAATTGAAAGATGCCTTGCATCTTCCTTCAAGTAAACGATATTTCGTACACTAACCTCATTACAAATTTCAGCTAGAATTAGACAGTGCTGAGCCCTTAAGTCGTTCCCTACCCAACACAGCCAAAATGCAAAGCTATAAAACACAGACTGACTTCCCTCTGCATATATAATGCCTATGGATACACTTTTCCTCAAACAAAATCAATTCCAGTTAACATGAAAAAAAGCTTTTGGGGGATATTTATAAGAAATAGCTTATGTCTATTTAAATAAAAAAAACTTGGAAAAAATCTTGGAAGAGTAAAGTACATTTTAAATTGGTGTGTACATTTGCATGAACTTTGTCTTCAAATTGTTTTTGAGCACAGTAAGTTTCTTTTAGAAATAAAGAAGAAAACCTGAGGTATTTTAAGAAGCATGTATTGCATGAAGACAGAAGGCCAGATTCTCTTACAATATATGCACAGTGGCATCAAAATGAAATGCACCTCCTTTATATTATATTATCTGATAGCTCAAATGGAAGTGATGGGCTGCATGCAGGAACTGTTGGGTAAGGTGTCTGGTCTGTGTTTTGTGGAGGTCAGAGTGGCAGTGAAAAATTCAAAATAAACCAGGAAGAAACAATGGAGGATTAACAATATGGGGATGCCATGACTGAGCTGTTCCTGTGCACATCCCCTCATTTCTTGTCTGTTTTTGTCTTTCAGTATTTGAGGCAGGGACTGTACTTCATACTGTCTGAACAGTAGCTACCCCACTTAGGGAAGTACTGTGGCACATTATGTTCATAGCCAACATAAGTTGTACCTTCATTGGTTTCAATGCAAGTTCTGGCAGAGTACGTGAAAACAGAATTTGTCCCTTGAACAACCTGTGTAGACCACAGAGTTTGAAGTAAACTAATAAATCATATAGGAGATACTGTCCCTTCTGTTCTGCCCTTCCTGCCTGCTCTGGTGATAGTAGGGCTTGGAATTCTGCCACATTTAGCCCAGTAAGAATTCCCCAGGTACAAGAGTACCCCTCCTTGAAGGGTGCAATATGGTAAAGGACAGGCTGGGATTGGGGGGGAGGGGGTGTTGCAATATGGTAAAAGACAAACTGGGATTTTTTTTGGGGGGGGGGAAGGGCGGTTAGAGCACAATCCAGATATTAGAGCAATCCCTAAAACCATGTATCATTTTAAGATCAGTTACCTACTTGATGAGTTCAAATATGTGATTTTAAGTGATCTTGACACAGCAGAGAATCTGGTCCTCTACTCATAACTGATTGGTTTGCACTATAAAATGCCTTTGTAACTAAATTATTGTGCTACTTAGTAAAATAAGTCAAATCATGACTTCAGGAGAGAAATATTCCTCAGTGGCCAATAGATCAACAAGAGAAGTGTACATGCTTTTCATGAAGCACTTGGTTTATCGAGACTTTGGAATGAGTAACACAAGTGAAAACCTGCATGGACAGCTCTGGTGTCCATGATGTTTGGGGCTTCCTACTGAATCTGAAGAAATCAGAGTACATATTTGGTATGCAGACAAAATGAAGTGCACTGCAATGTTGTGAGACAACTATTGCAAATGTCAGAAAAGCATTTTTTAAATCCAGATTTTACGAGAAGCTTATGGTTTGATCTGGCATGTTCATATACTTAGACTCTTCACAAAAAGGATCAGCTCTAGACTTGGTTTTATATCATGCACTCAGTGACAGTGACTGTGTCAGTCTGAAGTCAGGAAGAGTGGAATCTGGAGATTAACTGGTTCAGAGAAGTGAACTTTCATAAGCAACTTTGTGAGAATAAGTGTGTCTTGGAAATTATTTTTCTCAATGGTGGAATCTGGATTAACATGTCTAGATCTGTGATTTGTGCCTTGAAGTCTTTTAGTGTCCACAAATTTAAATCTGCAAGGTCTATTTAAGTTGAATGGTACTCTATCCAGTGATTATCCCCATACTAGCCAAAGTGAGTTTGGATTTCAAATTGATTCTATAATTATTGATCTCCAAAGAACTTTCCCATTTCCCACTCCTTTTTTCAAATAGATCCCTCTGATTTCTGATTCTGTGCCTGAAGAATAAATTACTTCCATGAATTCTTTTCCTCGCACAATTCTTCAGATTCCCTGTTTTTATTTCCATATGGCATCTTTTATCATTTATATTTTTAGCACTAAACATAACGGCAAACCAAAATCCATTTCACTTTGTTCCCCTAAAGCATCTTGTAAACTAGTGTACCCTGATTTCAGCAGCTGCAAGTAACTGTGCTATTTGTTTTATAACAAGCTGCTCCTGACACCACGTGTGAGTAAAACAAAGCAGAGGGTGTTTGCTGTACTGGGAATATAGAGAGAGATTATTTGGGAAAATAACCATAGACATTAATTTTTTCTCTGATGGAGTGCTTTGGGAAAGTGTTAGATCATGTTTCCTTCTGAAAATGATTTTATTCATTTAATATTTATTTCATGTTATATACACTTCAGTTTTCCCACTAAGTGAGCTGTCATGTACAGTGGATGAATTCATGTGATTTGCAAAAGTATTGGAAGAAACAAAAGGGTCAAACCCTTTATTTCAGTAGAGTACTGCCAGTCTATCCCAGCTGAGTTCTTCTCCTCGGGGTTTTAATAAAATGTCAAACTACTTCATTACAACACAAGCTAGAGACAGTTTGATTGGGAAAAGAAGGGCAGATGTTTCAACCAGCACTAAGTAGCAGCTGCCCTTTATTAAAAAAAACACACTAAAAATAAGAGACGGTTGTATACTGCGTCAGCAGTAGTTGTACACAGTGCTCCTGCCATATCATGAAACAACATCATCATAATATATAAAATAATGAAAAACAAAAGCCTCATTAATAAAAACAATTCTGAAATAAACTTTTAAAATACCAACAGGAAAGTTTCCTGCCACTGAAATTTCCAAGGGTTTTCATTTAATAAGACATTTTAAACATTTTCATCTTCACTCCAGTTTAGAACAAGATCAAATTTTGAAATGTTGACATTTCTTGGAAAACAGAAATTCTGAGCTTGGAAAAGTTCAGCTCTTGGCTCCCTTTCAGCATACTCCTGATCTCTCCTACCTTACTTAGACACTCTCCCTAGTCTTTCTTACCTGTGGATACATGCACATGTCTAGGCTATCACATAAAACAGAGGCTGTATCTTTCTATCTCCCTGTCTCCACCTCTGTCTCTGTGAAAGACACACTTCAGAGCTTTTTCTTACACACCCACAATGGACCACACTCATCCTGTCATTCACTTGTCAACTTACTTATACTCACCCTGATTCACTCCATTCGTGTCCACGTGCAGAGTCACAGGAAGACAGGATTACCCCTGCCGAATCATACCCAAGAGCCAACTAGCCCAAGATTCTGTCTCTTGACAACAGGTAGGAAAATACTTACAAAGTTATACAATCTCTTCTTAATCCCAGACAGAGATTTAAAAGGTCTTGTTTCAAGCCTTGAAACATCTGGTTTAATATTCCTTCCATTGTTTTTGTTTTAGCTTTGTCTATTATACACCTAAAATTCCTTACTGAAGTCCTGGGCTCTGACTTCCTGGGGCAATGAATTTCCTAGCTCTTTTACTATGTTCAAAAGTATTTACTTTGTCAATTTTGAATTTGCCACCTTACAATTTAATTTAAACTCTCCTTGTTTATCACTGTGAGACAGAAGGAACAGGAACTCTGAATCTATCTTTTCTTTTTACCATCCATTTTTTCATATTTTTTTTCACGTCACCTTCTGAGGTGAACAACTGCAGGCTTCAGTATATCTTTTACATAACTCTTTTTCTATTCCCCAATTGCTCATCACCTTCTTCTGAACCCCTCTCAGTTCTCCAGTGACCTTTCTGAGATAGATGACAAGTACTGCTTACGACTATTGCCTTTTCCAGGAATACTTCCTGCTCTGCTGATGCAAGTTTAACAGTGAATAGAAGCCAAGTAGCTTTTATTCACTGTCAGTTGGCAGGTCAAGTAAACTAACAGAAGTAATAAATGCCAGGAAATACAAATCCAAAACTCCCTAGAAAACATGCATTGTTTACATGAATTATTCTTCGAACCATCCAATTTCAGGCTGACACATGTACACTCAGTTGGGTATTATTTCTGCATTCTGTGACTAGTTTGCCAGCTTCCAAGTCAAACAGTAAGATACACCCTCATTGACAAGACACTCAATAGGAGGTGTATCAATTTTCAGCCACTTAAGTTTTTTAGGCAACTCCCAACACTCTTCAGTTATTTGCTACATTTTTGTCACATTGCAGAGGAATCTAACTAGCTTTCAAGCAAGTTTTAAGACCTTGTCACATGGGGCACTTAGCACGTGTTTTTAGATTGTAGTAAGCACTACCATACCATATTTAAATTTAGAACATGTTCTGAGCAATGACATGGTAATGTTTACTAGGCTCTCTAATATCATCTCTAACATGATTTCTTATGCCCAACTCACTAGTGGCCGATCCCAGCTGCAGCATGGCATGGAAGCCAGTTCAGGACTTTTGGGAGACTCCAATGTACTGAAGCTGGGACCAACAATCAGTGAGTTGTGCTCATATTGTTTCTGTAGAGTGGGTGGGCAATAGCTGAACACACATTACTTAACATGATCTGAAGATTCTCTTGACATAACTTTGCTATGATATGATAGCACTTAGCATGTGTTTTACTACTTGAACATGCACACACCTGTGTTTTACGTGCAGTTAATGTGTCCTAAGTGTAATGTGCAACATGTAATATACTTCTGGGGACCTTAAGAAATTAATCCTGAGTTTCTGGCTCAGTCAATAGCCACACCATTCATTTATTCCTCCAGTCATACAGTATATCTGCTAATAAAAAAATGCCCCTCTTTATGGTCCGTGTGCTGAACCTACACTTATCATTATTGAATTTCTTTACCCAGGTGGCATTGGACACACAGAATTTGCTGATTCTGCACATATGCATGTATGAGTAGTCACACTAGATACATTTACATCAGCAAAGGACTGCCCCAGTAAGGGTGAAGTTACATTTCTTGCCTGCACAGCTCTGACTTGCCAGGAGAGGGCTGGTAAGCAGGGGAAACCTAGGAACCAGGCCACCTGGGCTCTACTCCTGTTTTGGGTGGGAAGGGCCTGGGACCAGAGCAACCTGGCATGCTGAAGGACTGCAAGTCTTTTCATCTCTGCGGAGCAGACTAAAGTCACACTAACACAAGGTAGGTATCAGAGTCCAGAGTTAACCGTCTTCTGAAGTGGCGTAACTTTGAGATGCTCAGACAGCACTTAGCACCAGTTAACAAGCTTTAAGTTGTGGGGCACTCTCGTTTTAAGTTCTCTTGTCTTATGTATGCTTATTGGTGTGTGTCAAGAGGTACACAAAGGGTGGCTAAGTTATATCCATTTTGGGATGCATGATTGTGCATGGCAGGAGGCATGATTGTGGGATTGAGCATCAGAGCCCATCATGCTATATTGCCAATCCAGGAGGATACTGGAAGACAATCTTCAGTCTTCTGGCTGGAAATGGGACTGCCAGCCCTGGGGACACGTTATGTTTCTGTTACTGGGGGCTCCATCATCTGATTGGGGTTCCTAGCCAGGGGGAGCTCACTGTGCTGCCTCAGCTTGGACCCCTGATCAGCACTCCAGCCTCTGGAGTACACTCCTGTGTGCACCAGACAGGAATGTAATCCAGAGGCTGGGAGCATTGGCCACACATTCAATTAAAGGCATGATAGAAACCAGCCACAAAATTATTATGCATATTTTGTGTAATAACTTTTTCACTTATTCCTGGTTCTACCACAGCATTAATTGACTGAATTTGTGGCCAGGTCAGTACTTAAGATGTGATTAAGTAGTTGATTATGTCTTCAGTGTAATGTGTCAGGGACCATAGCAACACATTTTCTAGAAGTAGCTAAGAGAATCTTAAAACTATAGCTTGGTTCTGGTTGGATGCAGCAGGATAACCTCAAGTAAAAGCTGGCATGATTGAAGCCACTTGCAGTTTATGATAGACATGCCAGAACACAGTTTTACTAGTTCTTATATGGACCATATAGTTATCAATGCAAGATTCATTGCTTGGCCTACAATCAAGGGTTAATAGGAAGTGACCATAATTAAATGTCTCCTTAAAATCAAAATAAGATCCTGCTGCTAATCCATACTCCACAGTGAAGCAGCCACACAAAAGGCCTCCTATATAATTACACAAAAGCCCTTTTACATTCCTCTTGCAATATAAAGAGCACTAGGAGAGAGAAAATGTTAAATGTTTTCTTATTTTAGAGATCTTTTATGCTGGAGAGAGACTGGGTGTAAATGAGAATCAGGCCCAGATTTTTTTTCCAGTATCAAACTCTTTGAACTTCTAAAGATAATTTCACAAGTTGAAAGTTTCCTTAGTCAGGAACCTGACTAAGAATGCTTTGCTTTGAAAGCTTCTCTAAGTCTATGACCATGCAGTTGGTCCAATAAAATATATCACTCACAAAAATCCTTCCTTATCAAATCCCCTCTGTCTTCTCTTCCCTACTAGTGATGTTCAAGCTTTCAGCCCTGTGGACTTGTCTGTGGTCTGGATTAACCCCACATGCCGGGATCACTTCCTGGGGCCAGGCACCTTTCCTCCCTGCCACATACACCAGAACTGGGCCCTTGGGATTATACCCTGGAGCCCTGGTACTGCCTCACTTGCCATAGTTGGGCTCACAGTTGGGTACTTCCTCCTCCCACCCTTGCGTGCTGGGACTGGGCCCCAGGGGCCCCCACATCATCCACTCCTGCACACTGGGATTGGGCCCTGTGGGCCTGTTGCTGTTTCCTATGCCCCCCTCCCCCCCCAAGGGTTTGGGCCCTGGGGCATGGTGCTGCCCCTGCCTGGCCCTGCATGCTAGGTGTGCAGAGCTCAGAGCTCTTCATGGGTCTGGGAATTTGGGAGCACTGCTTCCCTGCCACTAAATTTCCAGACCAGTGACAAGTCCCACAGGCTAGATAGCATGGTGCCGCAGGCCAAATCTGGCTGTGGGCAATGGGTTGGTCACCCCTACTCTTCAGTAAACATTCCTATTTCTTCCTGTCTTTCCTTTTTCTTTCCTGTCTATACAGTTCATACAGTGGCTCCCCCAAGTTTGTCCCAGCTGTTTGTACTATGCTCTTGTACTCATCATAATAGTAAGGCCAAGTACCCACTTTTTGTAGGATTTTTTTTTTTACATTTGAAATAACTGGAGAGCTGATGGTTAAGCCAGGCATCTCCGTTGCTATGCTTCCTCTTAATTTGCATTGGCATAACATGCTCTTCTGCCTTTAATATTTCCCTGTGGTTCACAGACTAGAGACAATCTGAAAATGACTGACTAGAATTCTCTCTTTATTTCCAGGTGCTATGGTATCTTCAAATAAGGTAACAATTCATGTAATAATTGCTTGTCTAATGAATAATTCTAGTTACTAGTTAATGTAAGTAAAGAGATGAGAATCTGGATGTGCTTGTTTTCCAGACCAAAAAGTACATCAGTTATTCAAAAACAGACTAGCCAAAAGCCAAAGAAAAAAAAATTGAAAATAAAAATGTTGTCAGGAGAGAGCAGGTAGGTGTTTCAGTAGATCCTTCTCCCTCTTTGTCTTCTATGGCAATCTACAGAATATTTTGAAAGGTGCAAATTTTTATGCAACTGTAGGCCTGAGTAATATTTATCTAAATCCTGTTGATATTCATGTGTATCTAAGACACTGCATTGGTTTTGGAAGCTATTGTATGTAAACATCCATAGCAGAAATGGAAACTGAAGTGTAAACTACTGATTGAATTGGATAGTTTTTGAAAAAAGAACAGTGAATTTTTCTAATGGTACTCTAGGATTTCTACCTTTAATGGACCGTGGACTAAAACCATCTGTTCCTGTCAGATCCGCTACTGAATCTCTGTCAAGTAGTAATTATTTTGGTCACTCTTGTCCTGAGTCTATATTTAAATCAGTTCACTAATGGCAGAAGGCTCAGTGCTCTATTATCAGAAGTCCCCTGAGCAATCTAACCACACTTCAAAATTTAGATTTTCTGCAGCAACTTTAAAATTGGACCTTACTTCTTTTCTTTTGTTTTTGTTGTTTCACTTTGTTTTTTTCCCAGTTTCTCTTCCTCTGCCTTTTCTATAAATAAATAAATAAAGCATTGACTTTGTGCTTAAATGCAATGAAACACAACAAACAAAATAAAAATACCCACAGTGATGATTATGTTTTGTTTTCATTTTCTATCATTGACTGGCCACTGATTAATCAAATCAGTGATCCTCTAAGTAAAGTCGTCATACCACTTCTGTGTGCCTGACAGAGACAATTCTGTCATAGTGCTCAAGAGTACAATTAAAACAGGAGGTGGGAAAGATGTAATTGTGCAGGTGTCAATAGAGCTCCCTGGTGGGACTACCAGTTCCCTTATGCTCACGTGCATTTTATGGCAGACACATCAGAAGTGCAATCTCTTAAAAAGTTTGTTTTCCATGCAAGATGAAAATTCTTTGTGTTTAAAATGCCACCGTGATCAAATGCCACCGTGATCAAACGTATAGATTGAAACCAGAGGGGGAACAAGCACAAGAAGGCAGA
Organism: Caiman crocodilus; assembly: GCA_030014935.1. Lineage (NCBI taxonomy): Eukaryota > Metazoa > Chordata > Crocodylia > Alligatoridae > Caiman > Caiman crocodilus. The sequence goes on from JAGPOW010001338.1 coordinate 18,014,782, forward strand.
GACATATTGCAAAGTGTTGTGGGAGGGCCTGCAGGCAACAATGAGAGATTGGCTGTTAATAAACATAAAAGCCTAAAGGGGCAAGGGGGAAAAGGAAAAACAACATTGGCTAGCAGCTACTGCCCCTGAATATATTATTATTTGCATTATAGCAACATTTAGAGGCTGTGACTGTGATCAGGGACCTATTATATTCTCAAAGGTCCCAAAGTGAATTAAATTTAATTTAGTGTCCTTATGTAGTATGCATTGCTTTTCAAATGTGCAGCATCATTGCTAAGGAAAGTTGTAGCTACAGTCTAGGATGTTAAAAGAGTCCATGAGTGACTCTTTCTTTCTATCTTGAAGCATAATAAAAAACTTATGAATAGGTCTAAGAACCTCAGAAAGAAACACATAAAGCCTACCAGAGAAAATAAATGTACTTTAAAAAGATTTATGCTGAGAACAAAAGGTCTCTCCTTCTGATCAGAGATAGAGTATTAAAAAATTAATACCAGCTCTACCAGAAAAGAATTTTACAGTCTATTTTGAGACTCATTTCACTTCTGTCTCTCCTGGTCTCAGAAACTATTAAAGTCCAAAGATACAAGATTAATCCTTTAGTGCTAACATGTAGGTCCTTTAGGATTGTGAGTAAGCTTTTAGGAAATGATGGTCAAACTTTTCAGAAATGATTACTGCCCTATATGCTTTAAGTTTTGAAGGTCCAACTTGAGACAACTTAAAGGAGCGGGATTTTGAGAGAATACATAGTTAGATGTTTCCAATAATTAGACCCCTTTACTGTATCTTAGCTAGACACTCATGAATTGCACTGCTCAATCACTAGCTACTTTTGAAATTCTTGGCTGTAGCTACTAACGTTCAGTCACCCAGGGGCCTGGACCAGAATCCAGGACCCCATGTTAGGTGCTTAGACTTCCTATTCAGTGTTTGAGGAGGGCATTAGGCTGTGGGGGGCATTGAAAATCTTCTATGTGCACCAGACTTGCCTGCCAGATTGGGCCCTTCAGGACATTTAGGCACGGCATCACTCAATTTCTGAAATATAATCAGGCTTTGGTGGGACATAGCCACCCAGTTACTCACAGTGGATATGTCTGAGCATGCACGAGAATCAGAATGCTAGATGACACTGGCAAAGCTTTCCCAGAGGTGCTAAGTAAGTTTATGCTGGGTTAGGTGACCACTGAACATGGATCATAATTTGGGTCTAAGACTGAAATCACTACTAAGTCCAGCTTTGGTGATTTCTGTAGAAGTTGATCTACAGATGGCAGTGCCTTTAGCTCTCAGGGAACTTGGATATTTAAATTAAAAAAGGTTGACCTAAAAATCAATGCTGGGGGAGCCTTTCCTTAAGTAGTTCTTTTACATTGTTATTATTATTCAAGTTAACTGACAGGTCCACACCTGTCAGTCAACTTGAAGGCGAACATTTTGCACACATACATTTTACATTAATAGCAATCAGTGGAAGTTTTCCCACTGACTTCAGTGAGACCCTTGGACCAGGCCCACCAGTGAACCCTTAGACTGAGTGCATGTCCTGCAGCTTTGCACCCTAAAAAAAATGAAGTGTACAATAAACTGTTAATGGAGTGATCCTGATTGAAGGACAGGAAGCTCACCATGTCTTGTATACAAAAAACTGTGGAGGTTGCAAAAGTGCCCACAGGAATTAGTGGCTGCTGATCTCTGTCATATGAATAAGACTTGGGAATAAGGTTCTTAACAGCATGACTAGGTGTCACACTTTTATTACCTGCATCAATAACATTAAAGCAGTATTATTTCAATACCAGAATAAATGTCAACAAATTGCAGGGAACTTGGAGAAGAACAGAGAAAATGTAGGGCTTTGAAGAACTGATTCATGATGGGAGATTATTTGAACTACTGTGTATGATTTTTATTGGCCAAATGATGACTAACAGGATATGTGAGAGCCATCTACAAGCATTTGAAGTATGTCAGTAGCTCTGGAAGGTTATGGGTAGTCAGAGCTATTAGGAATGAAGGGATAAAAATTAGATTAAGAAAATAAGGTTAAACCTGAGTAAAAAGAAATTAGGTTAAATATCAGGACACCTGTGCTAGGTAGGAATGATATATCAGCAGTTCCAAAACTGAACATCATCTTTTCGATACACGGATACACCTCCTACTTACCCAACCAGCCTGCTGAGTATTTGGGGACAAAGCCTTGCTCGGTATATATTTTCTAAGTGCTGTTGATAGTGATGAAGTTACACCAGTTTGCAACAACTGAGGCTGTAGCCCAAAGCAATAATATTTAGTGAAGATGAGGAATCATCGTGCACACGCCTACAAGGTGAAATTCCTAAAGATTACATGATCTTTTTGGCCCTTTGTAGGCACAATAAGTCATCAATCCTTTTAGAATAGTAAATTATGTTAAAATTTTAGCCATACTCTATTAACTCCATGATTTCCTGTGCTTGTAACTTTCATTGGGTGACTATATGCTGTCCCTTGTATTTGTTCTAATTTTCCCAGCCATTAATTTTATGACTGTATCCATTATTATTTTATTATAGACAGGGGAAGAAAGATGTACACTTACTCATGAAAATGTCTCACTTTGCTCTTCAGAATTTTGATGATTTGGTTTGGCCTTATGTTGAGGCCAACTCACTCCTAGCCAGTACACCTGAAGCATGGCGCTCTCACTGCCAGTACACCATGGAGCATAGAGATCTCACTGCCTCCAAGGACAATGGGTCTGGAATTGTTCCCTGGATACGGAGGTGCCCTGCTCCTACAGGGTGGAAACTGCTAGAGGAAAAGCCCTAGCAGGGTATAAAGAGCCCACCTATGGGTTGCCCGGGGCAACCAGGAGGTCAGCTGACCAGAGGGGGCAGGGCCTGGCTCTTATAAAGCCCAAGAGCTGGGGCCAGAGGCAGTTCCCTGCCAGCAGCCAGAGAAAGGAGCTCCCTGAGCAAAGAGAGGAGAACCGCGAGTACAACCCATGCTGGGTAAAGGATGGCAGCCCTGAGACGTGTGAGCAATGTGGTTTCAGCCGGGCGGCTTTAAGTTAAGTTATAGCCTAGGGGCTTGTGATTTGCTTTGTTGTTGTTACACCAGTGGTTTGGGTGAGGCTATTAGGGGTTGGAGGAGGCCTCATAGGGGACCCACAGTAGCGTGGGGACCCCAGCACTAGTAAGGACACAGTGTACGGGGTGCATAGACCCCAGCCCCAGAGAGGGGCAGTTGAGAAGCCCTAGTGCGGGCGTGGCGAACCCCTGGAGAAGGGAACAGCTTGGTGGCGAGTCCTAAGAGAGGGTGGCATAATAGGAGAGCCCTGAGAGAGAGCGGTTTGATTGAGAAGGCCCAGTGCAGCCACGGAGAGCCCCAGGAGAGAGGCAGCACACCTGAGAAGGCCCAGTGCAGCCACGGAGAGCCCCAGGAGAGAGGTAGGAT
>JAGPOW010001338.1:18018328-18074670 GCA_030014935.1 Caiman crocodilus
TGAGAAGGCCCAGTGCAGCCACGGAGAGCCCCAGGAGAGAGGCAGCACACCTGAGAAGGCCCAGTGCAGCCACGGAGAGCCCCAGGAGAGAGGTAGGATACCTGAGAAGGCCCCAGAGAAGGGGGTATCAACACCAAAAAGTGACCAAGAGGGCATAAGGCAGCCTCCCAAACTTATTTAAACATCAAAGATGTGGCGGGCAAGAATTAAAGGGTGCCTTTGGGCTGACTTGGCACGGAGAAAGGGGCATTAAGGAGATCACAGCCCTCCTGAAGGACACTGCCGTGACACGCCCTTCCCCTTAAGGTGGAGTATCAGACTCCAGCACCTTGCCTGTCATTCATGGCAGCTGGACCACAAGGGAAATACTGTCACTTTGCAGAGAACAGAATCTCTAAGAGTAAATAAATTCTCTCTTTCTCAAGGTCGAGCCAAGTGAGAGCAGCCAGATACTGCCATCACTCTGCAAAGCAGCCAAGAGAGGCAAGTTGCTCTCCTCTTTACCTTTGACAACTAAAACATACACCTGCCTCCCACACCCCCCCCCATACCACTCCTTCTTATTATACACACACGCACGCACCCCCACCCCATACCACTCCTCATTATCAGACTTCACTCTTCCCTCTCATTGTGAGCTACTCCCAGTTCTGCCTTTATTATAATGCGAGTATCTGCAGAAATCCCGTCAGGTAAGTGGGTGATCCATTCCTATGATCTACCTTGTCTTGAACTTTTTCTATTTCAGCTGGTACCCTCAGACTTTGTCAGGCAACCAAAACAAATGCCTGGCACAGGAAGTAAAGAGGCCATGAGAGCCTGATTTTTCTCCTTCATGGCACCTTGTTTTTTGTAGCTTTTAAGCATTTTAAGCTTAAAGCTAATTCTAAGCCTTTAGGCATGACCATCTTGCCTGATTCATTGAGGAGTAAAACCTGTGTCTCCTGGGCCTAAAGGCATGAATTACCAAAGCTTTATGAGCTGGGTTGTACCAATTATATCAACCCTTCAGAGCAAGCACAGAGAGACCATTCCATTAAACAATTGTTTTGTGCAATATGGAAAAAAGTGAATGTCAATATATAAGTGTGAATATGTAACTATATTCTGAGTCTGCAGACAGTTAGATCAAATGAGGCTCGATGGGGGAAAACAACAAGAATAATTAAACAAAACCAAAGATAAGGTATGATGCGAGAGAGGGGCAAAATCCTTGAAGTAACAATGGGAAAACTATTAATTGGGGAGTAACACTGGCCTGGCTCCAATAATTCTGGAAAAGAGATTATTCTTCTCAGTGCAAACTATGATCAAAGTGGATGCTTTAACCTTTGACTGATAGAAGGTGCTGACTTACAAAAAGCAGAAGGTGAGTGGATTGTCAGTAGCAGCACACGTACTGAGAAAGACACAGGATCTGCAGTAAACAGTCTGTCTCTCCAACCCTGAAGATAAAAGTAACTCAACTGAAGCCATTTCCTCACAAACACTTGCAAAGAAAGTTTAAGAGGAAATATGCATATGGATTTTTATTGTGCTCACCCTTTATTTTGTGTGAATAAATAATTCAAAGAAGTGGAAAAAGCTGAGGAAGAGGTACAGTCCCAGATTTCTAGAAGAAAGGGCTTGCAGATAGAAAATGCAGTTGGGCCTGTTCGGTAAACAGGAGAACTGGAATCCTGAGAGCCGGTATAAAACCATCAATGCCATTTGTTTCATTCTAATCAGTTGACAAAATGAAGACACTGGAGTTCCTTTTCAGGTTCACTGTCATTTACTATCTACTATGACTTTGTAATGAACCCAGGCATCTAATTTGCTTGTTCTTAACACTACCGTGGTGTACTTCTTGAGCTCTTCACAATGATTCTGAAGTTGTCTTCAGGTGCTCTGCTGTCTGCCTACCTGTAAGGGAAATGGGGTGAAATCCTGACCCCAATGAAACCAGTTCTCATTGACTTTAATGAAACCATGATTACACCCTTAGGATATTTTCAGCTTCCTTTTATCAGTCTTGCTGCCTGGTTCACCAATTAGAGGAATAGCATGGTAGCTTGGAGAATCGCACGACCAGCCTTTCAAGAAGGGGCTGAAACAGGCACTAGGTCTATCTTCTCCAACCAATCTTTTTTAAAAAAAAAAGTAGTAGTTAACACTACATGAGATGTGGACCTAATACATTAGATTTGTGTTAGGCATATTCTGAGAATGCCCTGAGGGTCAAACAAAGAGGACTTTGGTAGAAGAATGACCTGTGTTTGGATCCCAGATAAGCTGAGGCATGAGCTCGGACCTAGGTTAATTAAAGGAAGTGGACAGTTCTAGAAATTTGAAAAGGGAGGTGCAGATGGTGAGGTGCAACATATGAAGCAACACATCTTTTTCTCCAGTTAAAAATCAACTTTCAGTTTACTCATATGCTAGGGGGCTAGGGCTCTATTGAAGCAAAAACAAATATATGTAACTTCATTGGAAATAATCTTCAGGACTGTGGAATAGGAGCTTCATTACCGGGAACAGCTAACAGAGCAGAATTGCAGAGCAAAAGATAACTTAGTAAGTAAAATATCAAGACCACTAACAAGGCGAGAGAATTGTTAACACGGGTGGAATGAAGAGTTTAGAAGGGATCAAGTAGATTATAATGAGCCATGCAGTCAATTAACTCTGGCACTGCAGGATGAGAAATGCTGCTGTCCCTGCCAGGCAGTTGGTTTTAAACTTTGAGTGGACCAGGAATCAAAGGGCACCAGTACACTCTCCTCTGGATCTGCCTCTGTTAAAGGATTTAGGTGTAACAGTGTTGATTACTGTACTGCAGAAAACATAGATGCATGTGCCAATAGACAGAAGTCAAAAAGAGACATCTAAGCACATTTGGGTTGGGATTCACAGCAAATAGTATGCATGCAAGAAGATAGAGGCCAGCCACTATGAAGAGAGGAGCTCTTCTGGAATTAGACAGCATTTATTAATGTCCCTGAAGTCTCAGCAAGTGCAAAGCAGGTAGGCTAGGATTCAGTGGCATAAGCAACAGCATACCCTATCAAGAGCAGATCCAGGATTTTGTGAAGGAGGTGCAAGAGCAGCAACCAGTGCTGCCTAGGGCTGGTTGCACCCCCACTCCCTGCTCCTCTACCCCTACTCCTAGAAGCATGGGCAACTGGTGCCACCTTAGTCATGGGGAGCATGTGCCACCCCAGCAACCAGTCATGTGCCCCCCCCACCAACCCTCCAGCAACCAATCCCCCCACAGCCAATCTCACTGACTGGGAGGGGTCTCCTCATGGCCGATGCCACCGACTGGGGGTAGGTCCTCTTGTGGACAATCCCACTGACCAGGAAGGGGTCCCCCCACGGGCAGTCATGAAATGGCTGATCACTGTGACTGCTTCCAGATCCAGGGGGTGCACCAGCACTCCCACCTGCCATCCCTGCCTGTTGCCTTTACAGTGTGCGCAGCCAATCAAGGGGTGTACTGGTGGTCTCAGGGAGTGCCCTGTACACTCCCTATGCATCACCACTGCCCAGGACAGCAGACTGCACTGCAGGAGCAGAAGCAGAAACTGTTATTTAAATCCTCAAATAAGTAAGAATGCCATATCCTTATCTTGGTGCCTCCTCCTTTCCCTCCATCAAGCCTGCTCTAGAGCTGCTCCTGCTCTGCCCCAGGAAGACTCAGTAGAGGAGAGAAGCAGCAGCAGTGCACAGGCTCCTCCTCCCCACTTCATCACCCTGGGTTTTCCCTGCCAACCCAAGACCAAACATGGGGTAGGCAAAACAGCCCACTGCTACTGATGCTGCTTTCTTCTGCAGCTGCTCTGGAGCTCCCACTACTCTCCGGAACCACAACCCTTCTAATCCCATTTCACATAGGAGAAGGGCTCCAGAGGTACTGCAGCTGGGCTCAGCAGGAGACAGCAGAGGTAGTGGGCAAGTTCAGCTGCCCCATGTTTCATGCTGGGTTAACAGGGAACATATGGACAGACCAGGCAGACAGGAGGAAGCTGCCTGCAGCCATCACTGCTTCTGCTGTTCTCAGCTGGAGCAGGACAGGAGTAGCTTGAGACCACCCCCCATAAGCTGGGTACAGTGAGGACAGAGGCAGTGACAATGATGGGTATGGGTGGAAGTGAATAAGAGGTGAGGGAACATGCTGGTGAGGACAGAGGGGAAGAGAAGGGTGCAAACAGCAGGTGGTGGGATTGGAGAGAGATGGAATTCTTGTTTGATTTGGGGACTTTAAAAAAATACCTGCTGCAGTTCCCACAGTGCTGTCCAAAAGGGAGGGGGCCTCCATGCCACTTTAGTCTCTCTGAATCCACCCTGGACACTGTTCATTCCAAGTTGAACTGAGCATACGCTCTTGTATCTTGGTTAATATTGATTTAGGTCTTAATGTCTGTGTCAGTGACAATTAAGCTGAGCTCCACATCTAAGTTTATAAAGCCAGTGACCAACTTTTTTTCTTAGTTTATTGTTTCACGTTCCATTTCCTACAAGATTCTCATGTCTTTTTCCTTTTCCACTTATCAGGTTTTTTCATAGATTTGGTGTTCCCTATGGAAAATCATGGCTGTATGAGAATTTGCTCTTACAAAAGCCAATATCATTATACACTGTGTTTACTTGATTCCAAGATGAGGTTCCTCCCTCCCCCCCCCCATCTAATATGGGAAAAACAAAGTTTCATCTTCGAACTAAATATTAAGTAATTCCTGCAGCCAGAAGAATCTGCTTGGTTAGACATGGGACCCAGCATGGCGGCAAGCATCAGAGGCAGGCAGGAGCAGAGGACAAGGGGTCAGGGTCACGCTGCCTACTTCCCTACCATTGCCATCTCTACTGCTTGTCCCCTGCATTGCTTTCTCTGATGCTTGCCTCCATGCCACTACTTTCCCTACCACAGAGGTGAGGGGGAAGAATTTTAAATGACTATCCAATAGTTAAATTATATATATACATATACATGTATATACATGGGTGTGTGTGTGTGTGTGTAAATGATTTATTTAAATGATCATAATTTAAATGATTATAGTCTATAGTTTTCCATGTATAGAATCTATTTGGGGGGTCACCTTAAATTCAAGTCCTCTTGGATTTGAGTAAATGTGTTATATATTTATAAAGAAATCAATCTATAAACAAACTGATTTGCTTACAGGCACACCATGCTTTTGTGTAAGATGTGCAGCTTTCATTGCTAATGAGAGCTCTGGCATTTCTGTGTCCCTTTCTCCATTCAAATGCAGTTTCAAATTATTCTGAAATATTCAGTGTCTACTTGTAACCTTGATTACAATATCTTCAGACACTTCCCACACATTGTGAACTTGCAGAAACAATTGATATAGTCACAGACTGCTCAAGCTAATGCCCACATTATAAACATGGGGACATATCTATTTTGATTATCTTTACAAATCCAATTGCAAACAGTCACATCTAGGCAGAAGAAACAAAATCCTATATATTCCAAGTCAAACTAGCATTTAGCAAAAAAATCCAAAAAACTGCCTAGGTCTGCTATGAAATAAATTATTGCACAAACTGTTTGTCAAAGGCTACATGAGTACTGACATGAAACTACATGAGTTAAGTGCTAAGAAGCCAATCAAATTACAAGAAACATGGAATTTGTGATTCACAGCATGACATGACCTGATATGTGTGCTCCAAGTATACCATGTTTAAGAAACCAGGCCAGTTGGATGCTTCATGCTTGCTCCTGCTTACTTATTGGATTCCACCTTGTATTAGGTTCAAACACGACTCAAACAAAATGGCGAAAATTCTGAGTCTATGCAATATCCACTCATTCTAGTGTAAGAACCAATCTTGCTTAGCTGCAAGCTAAAGCACACGATTCTTAATGCACATAGACATTTAAGCAGCACAAGGATTAAAAGAGTGTATAAAGTATAGCTAAAGAAAAAAAAACAACTAAAAATGCAACTAATATTCGTAAAATGCCAATTTTGTTGACTAGCTCTTCAGTTGCCTAGTTGCTCAGTCCCATGAAGACTGAAATGTTTCTGGTCATGTATAGAAGTGGAAGTTGAGGTACCTGGCTCATAATTTTGCTGTGCCTCAGTCCTCCTCAGTAAAATGGGGATGATAATACCTACCCAGCTCTCAGAACAGAGCAGGAAAAATCCATTATAGATTGTGAATTACTCCAATACTGCAATGTGGGGTTGGAAAAGATAGGTAAGATCAGTAGAACAGTTTTTTATCAGCAATGAATAAATCACTTTTCTTGATTAATCTGAACGTTGGATTTAAAGATGAATGCCAATCTGTACTGCACAAATGAAAGGGGAATTTTGCATTAGTTTATAGCACAAAGGTCATCTATAACCAATTAACATTTTTCTCTGCCACAGTGCAGATACAGTCTTGGAAGCAAGTGGTCTAAAAACAGTTTGAGAACACTATCAAGAAATACCAGGCCATTTAGCAATGGTCTCTGAGAGTACTCAGTGTAGTTCATGGCATAATTATTTATTACAATTCAACTAAACATCCTGAAAATGAGCTGCAGTATAAAGAGGGGAATTATAAAGTGATGTGAAGGTGGTAATGAGTCTGCAGTATAAGGTCCTTATCAGGACTCCTTTGCAACGTTGTGGGAGTATTACTCTTCAAGGCTTTAAAAAGTGGTTTCAAATGTTTGAAAATGCACTTTGAGGAATGAAGCAAAGCTTATTTGGGATATGGAAGGGGATGTCTTCCTAGACAATGTCTCCATAAGCAAACACATTTGGCTTAGGAAAAGAAAGCAGGCTTCTTTGGAGCCCTATTTAGCATCTAAAAATACCTAACACCGTATCCTAATGAGTGGTCAGCAACCAAGGCACCAGCCCCAGATGTCCACTTCGAGAAGGCACAGAAATAATAGTTGACACTGAAGCTGCTTTGGTTACTGCAGCTGCCACAGACACCACCGTTGGCCCAGCCCCTGTCACCATTCTCCCACTGCCTCCTCTTATCATGAGGCCCCAGTTGTTATGCCTTTAACCTGATGCAGTGCCCCAAAGACATGAAAAAAGAACAAGTTCAAGCGATGACAAAGGGAAAATCAGGGGAATGATCTAGGGAAAGACTAAAGGATATTTAGACTGGATATCTAAAACGGACTTTTATACCCAGAATTTTGCTTGTGTATAAAACTGGCTTCCTAGAAGCCTACCTGAGGCCCTTAGTGTTAATGGTTCCCAGTCTTGGCTAAGGATATTCTTAGTTATCAGTAATGTTTCAGACCATAGTTGCTTAAACTGGAGGAGGCAGGAGGAGACTAAAACGACTGATTATTTTCTCTTTCAAAATGTGGCTCTGTTTGCTTTTGTACATTTACTATACCACAGCTCCTAAATAGCTTGTTAAATAAGTAAACACAGGCCACCTGGTTAAAAGACATTACTGTTTTATGACATGCTGTGCTCATAGTCTTAGAAATCACAGGGAAAGTCTCCACCTCCACACTGCACCATCGGCGTACTGTAGGAAGAGGCACCTACAGATTACAGGAGCAGAACGGGTCAGAGTGAACCATCTGTCCTACATGCTGCTACTGCTAGTCTGGATTGTGCCACAGCCTTAGGTAAAAGGAGGAGCTGCCATAACATAAAGCAGCCTTCTGCCTGTGTAATAAACCAAGTACCATTTTGGTCTCCAGCTTTCCCCAGCAAAAGTTCTGTGAGGGTACAAAGAGGGGCTACACAGTTGTGTGACTCTACACAAGCACAGAGGCTCAGCCACAGACTGGAAATATTTACTAGACATTATTTTCCAAGGATACTTTTAATATATTAAAATGCAAAGCTGCTGATTCTTTCAAGTAGCTCTAACTGTCATCCTTGCTCACAGAATTTAAGTTCACCTTCTAAATGTATGGCAAACAACTGGATGCCAAGTGATGCTTGAAGAATTCTAATTCCAATGTAATAGTCATATGCGAGGTCTGGAACAGAAGGATGCTGAAAATATCTGTGAAACTGAAGTTAAAAAATCTCTGTGTTAGTCATACTGGGGTGGGATAACTCAGTAGTCATTCTGTAATCATGATTATTCACAAAGGTACATTAAGTGCTAATTTATTTGTATGAAATATCTGGTCTTAATGCTCCAGCCTGGAAGATTCTAATCACCTTCTGGACTTGAAATTCATGAGAAATGAAAGCTATAAGATGTAGGTCCAAAAAATGGACAGATATTGACTTAAGCAAAATTTAGTGTCCATAGGCTAGATCCAGCGAAGAATATAGGGGACCGAATGTAGGGGATCGATGTATAATGTAGGCACCTACATCCAATTTATGATTCAAACAAGGCAGGGGTGGAGTGTGTCCCCCTTGTTCTCTCTATAAAATAGCCCATGTCCTTGTGGAGACTGCACAAACCTGGGAGATGACAATGGCGGGGTTGAACTCTGTGATCATGTCCAAACTAGTGTGGATGTTTGGTTTCCCAGGGGACAACTATCAGTGGGACACTTTGTGCCACTGCTAGCTGTCCCTGAGGAAAGCCCATGGCACATGTCCAGCACAGCCCACAGCTGCTGTGCTGGCCTCAGCAGCCTTACCTGGGGTCCTGGAGACTGGGGAAGATGCAGCTACATCTCTCCTGCAGTTTGGAGTCTGACCAGTAGCTGGACCAGGTTTTGGGCAGTGCCCGCTGCTTCCACATACACTGCCCTGGTTTTTTTTCTGCACAGGTTTTTTTTTTTTTGAGCTCTGGAGATCCAGGAATCAAAAAAAACAAACCCTGCACTGCAAGGTAGTAGCATAGGAAATGCGTGAATATGTGGTGTGTGGCATCACAGGCAGGTCTGTGGCTACGCTCATCTGGACACAGCCTGTGGGAGCATCTCAACGAGCAAGCACATGCAGTCTGCAGTGCCTCAAAGCAGTCGGAGTCACTGCAAACTGCACACAATGCACATGCAACCATTCAATGCAGCAGGTTTTTTTGACTCCAAGAAATCCTAGTGACAAAAAAACCCTGGCACACATGGCAGTAGTGTGTGTCACCTAAAAGGGAGCCTGGCTGGTCAGAGTTGTGCTCCAGCTGCCAGCCAGGCTCTGAGTGGCTGGTTCAGCACTGATGCTGCCTCCGGAGGCCCCCAGGAGTCTAGGTAAGGCTACAGGGGCCAGCACAGGTGCTGCCTCTAGCCTCTCCTACCCCACTGGGGCCCCTTTGCTGCACACCAGAGTGCATGGGCAGGAGCATGCCCAGGGACAAATAGCAGTGGCACAAATATGTGATGCTGCTATTTGTCTCATGGGAAAATAACATGTGTGTCTCATTGGGATGCCCCTGCAAATGTGTGCTCATTGGGATGCACCCTCTGTGGGAACAAAAGGAAATCATAGCTAGGTGTCACACAGCTACATGAATGCTGTAGATACCAAGCTAGACAATAAAAGGCAGATCATGAAAAAAGGAGTGGATCCTGTGCCATTTTTTGAAAGAAAAGACATGACCATGCGTAGACAAAATGAGGGGTGTGTGCACATGACACTTTAAGGTGGGCAAAATGCTTTTTCACTGCTTTAATGGTGTTGGTGTTTGCATGCCTCAGTGACATATTGGACATTAATTCCAGCTGCCGTAGGAAATTCGGCAGCATAATGCACCTTAAATGAGTTGGGGCACAGCAAACTAAAACTCCTCCAAGTTGCTGCCCCTACAGCCGCAGAGTGAAGCACCGGGCTCCAGGTGTCTCCACGGCTCTGTAGGAAGCCCTGCAGGCAACCCGGCAGCAGCCTGGGAAAGCAGGCTCTGCCCAACAAAAGCTGCAAGCTGGATCTATTTTTTTTCTCCCCCCAGAGCCTGCCTGCCTGAGCTGCATGGGCGCCCAGTGCTTCCCTCTGCAGCTGCGGTGCCCCCTGGCCCTCCTGACCTGTGTACCACAGCTCCTCTTTCCTCCCCCCAGCCCAGAACCACTCCACTCACCAGCAACTCTCCCTCCCCGCTGGAGAGGCAGATAAATCAGCAGGGTGTGTATATGACACAGTGGTTTAATTGGCCCTAATTTGAAACAGTGTTTTTTAAAAACCACCACTTCAATCTGGGCCTCCATTTTGTCTACACACACCCAATAGGTGCCTTCTGTCAGGACAGAGTTCTGGTCTGTGAATCCCAGATGGAGGCTTAGTCACCACCTCGGACACCTTCCTCTAAGAGGAGCAAGAGCTAAGACACATATCCATTTTCCATATTTTCCTGTTGGCTCCTGTAGGCAGCACCCTGCTCAGTATGCTGTTTTTGTAGATCAAAGGACACCCAACACAAACTTTTACACTACGTCTGGTACACCTGCATGTTTCTATGGTCCATGCAGATTTAATAGTTAAATCATAACAGCTGCTACGCACTCCTTTAAAGCAGCTAAAATACACATTTGTCCATAATTTAACCCCATTCCCACCTGCTATAGGAATCGGGCACCTAAATCTCAGGCATTACAGTGCTCAGTACTGCAGCACTGAAGTTCCTTTTTGGACCCGTTCCTAAGTGCCTACAGTAGGGACTCAGCATCTGGCAGGCCTGAGCTTTTATTGCAAAGTGTATGCATGGCACAATATCCTCAACTGATGTGAATCAGCATAGTTTAATTAACTTGGGAAGAGGTGCACCAGTTTAACTGTGTTCTGTCTCGTCATTTTAAATGTTTGAAACACTAATTTCAGAAGTTGTTGCAATCCATTACTTTTCTCCTCTATTATTCACACTTAGAAAAGACCATAAACACAAATAAAAGTTTTATTAGTTTTCAAATTGCTTTGGAGATCACGTTTTGTAAAACATTTATAATCATGAGATATGTATTTACTCAAAGGGAGCAGCATTTTTTTTAAAAACTTATATAATTCAGCTAAACATTGCAGGTATTAGTAAACTCACGTAAGTTTAGAGATAATATGGTTGAGATGAAAGTCATAACTTATCAAAACTTTTTGGCACAGAAATGACTGACTCTAAAACAAATGAACATTCACAATCCCTCCTCCAGAAGAGATGCTGAACTGTTACACTGCTAATGCAGTTACTATAAAAGATGTGAACACCAGGTTTTAGTAGGAGAGCTGTGAGGTGTGGGGGAACTTAATAGATTTTATATACAAATATTTTTTTCTGAAAGATTGTATTTACAGAAAACTAGAGGGAGTACAAATACTTAAACAAGACAACAAACATAGTACATTCAGTTTAACAGAAGCAGAACTAGAGATGCAAAACACAGAGGCCTAATTTACTTGCATGTCAATAAAGCACTAGAAAGGCCTCAACGTTTGAAAGCAGGAGAGAATATGTCATCATGTTCACTCTGCAGCATCTTTTTGTTGATTTAAATATGATGTTGGTAGGGACCTTTAACTCAATTGTAAATTATAGTTCAACCCTCCAAACGACTCAGCACTCTGAGCCTGATCTTGCAAAATACTTAAGCATACATTTAACTGCTAGACCCGTTGACTTAAGTGCATTCTTAAAATTAATCTCATGATTAAGTGTTTTGCAGTATCAGGCAAATATTCCAGCTTTATTGCCACAGTAACTTAGAAAAGAACTCTATAATGTCATTTTATTCTTAAAAACACATTTAGAATTGCTCTCATTTTTTCATTTAAATGTTTATATGATAAAATGCTGCTTTATTGAGCTCCACTGCAGATTGATACTTCATGTCTTCTATAATACATAATCAAGGGAATATTATTCAAAATCAGTTACATCATGTTTCCAAAGACTCTTTAGATTTTAAAAAAATTGAAGTGAAAAACTAATAGTGAAACAGAGCTGCTTTTCCTCCTTGATGGGTGCATCTACGCGTACATTTTTCTGTGGAGTAGACTAATTAGCTTTGCAGTAAAGTGTGACAATCTACATATGTGCCGGTATTAGGGTGCAGTAAATTAATTAACTCTGCCATACAATAGTACTGTTTGGGACAGAAAAGTACTTATCTTACAGCTGAGTATTTAATTGCACTCAAACAGACATGTAAATGGTAACAGGGACTGGCTGGGGCACCAGGGTGCTAAAGTGCCACCTAGCCCCATACTGTAGCATCCTTATGCCCCAGCCAGCCCCTCCGCCAGCCCCTCCACTGCCTGACACTGCCACCTGGAGCCCAGAGCTGACTCCCTCAGGCCACCTGCCAGCCTGGGGCTGCTCTGCCCTGGCTCAAAGTGCTGCAGTCTCAGGTACACGTGTAGATGCTATGCCTAGGAGCAACTGACTTGGGTGCAAACTGCACTGGAGTTTATTGCTCCGCTGTAATTGCATGTGTAGATGCATCTGATGTGTACTACATGGGGGTTTGGCTGTAGATTGGCTACAATATCTGTAGTGCATTTTGGCGAACAAACCAAGATTTCTAAGTATGTAAATTGGAAATACAATATTGTTGCAGCCCATCTAATGTAGCTGATACATGAACATTTTTTCCCTATTACGTTGCCTTTAAAAAGAATTAATATACTGAATCTTGGTTTGTAAAAACAAATAGCTATTGAGCAATATATCTCAAATATAGTGGCATCTGCCATTTCTACAGTTTAAAGACTTGATTTTTTTCTGAGTGCAAGGTTGATTGAATAGGACTGGCTCAATGATGTAAACTACAATATTAATTAAATTCTGGTTATAACACTGTAATTATTGTTATGATGCATTATCACAAAAGTGCTAAATATTAATAAATCAGATATGTGGCCTTTGGTTATGCTTGATAAAATATTGGCATATTGAATATAGATATCATTTTAAAGGCTATGTTACAATCATAATGCCTAATAGTAAATAACAACAATCTCATTTGCAAAGTGCCTACCCATAATGCCCATACTGAGCACTATAACAGCAAACCATCAGTTAAGATACTCATTTAACATATTCTAAAACTAGTACCACAGATCCAGGGCTGCAGAGGTAAATGTACAGCACAATGGATGCTCTACCTGTCTCACCAAGCTCTAAGTTCCAGTGCTCCCATTATCACTGACTTAAGAGGATGATGCTGGATGCCCAGTAAGATATCAGGATTTTGGGACCTGGAATATTAGAGACTTTGGAATCTAAACCATGGACCTTAGATTTACTCCACTTACCAACAAGCATTCGGTACAGTGAGCAAAGCAACGGCTAGGTAGACTCCTCTCTGCCCATCCCAGACAGCTACTGTGGTGCTGTAGTCTACACTAGCTGCAGACAATGGAAGAGCCTTTTAGGAAAGCCTGCACATTTCACTGCATTGTAGTGATGCAGCTTTCACGTCTCAAAGGTATTGTCACCATTGTCAGATCAGCGTGCAAACGATCAGGTGATAGTCCTAGAGTGGCAGAGACCTGTCTTCACACGAAGAGTAAGGATAGCCAAGTAGTTAGTTTGTTCTGTGTAAGCAGTAATCATTTTCGGTGTCAAGAGAGCTGTTGTAGCCCGATGAAGGATATAGATCCCTTTTAAGTATCCTGTTGACTATGTTGATCAGGACTTTCTTGTACTGTTGACGTAAAAGTGAGTAAACAAATGGATCTGATGCAGCCTTACTGTAGGTGAGGCACTTGCTTATAATTCCCCAGTAGTAGTTGATGGTAACAAAGGGAAGGAGCTCTATCAATCTGTTAAAGATTAAGAAATGGAAAAGATCAATGTTACATCCACACTAGCAAAGTGTTCAACTCACATTCTGAAGAACATTAACAGAAGAAATAATGATTATATTATACAAAACCTGAGGAGCCGATCCTGTAGTCAGAACACAGATAAAATTCCCTTTGATTTCAGATTTCACTGTGACAGTCCCAATTTCCTATGTTGAATGCTGGGGAAGATGTATTATAAACTATATATTTAAACAAAGAAGGATCAAATTCTCCTGATATCTTGCACCCCAATAGTGTATCAATTTAAAAAAAATATTCTAGATTCTACCTGATGAAATGTCCTCACAAATTCAAATATATTTAAGATCTCGGTGTCAAGTCTGACTTGGTATTGCTTCTACACTCTCTTGGAAAGCTATAGACAGATGTGTAAAATGTCAATAATAGAAAATTATGGCTGGAGGGGACCTCAGGAGGTCATCTAGTCTAGCCCCCTGATCAAAGCAGGACCATCCCCAACTATTTAATCCCAGCTAAGCCTTTCCCTAGTCAGGTCCTAAAAATTTCCAAGGATGGAGATTTCACAACCTCTCTAGGTAACTTGTTCCAGTGCTTTATTACCCTTTTAGTGAGAAAATGTTGCCTAATATCTAGCCGAAACTTTCCTTGCTGCAAGGCTGTAGTGTATAATGATAGATTTATATTTAACCACATTTGTGAAATTCTTTATATGTTAAAAGAGTGTATGATAGACTGGTGTGATATAAAACACCTTGGTCTAATATGTAGCTTGTCTCATGGATATTTATTTTCATCTTCAGTCATGCAAACTTCTTTTCTTCCAATTTGCAATCTCATCATATTCGTGTGGCAACTATTGCATTTGATTTCTTAGAAACATACATTTAAGAAAGTATGTATCTATTTTTAGTTGTGTGATAATGAGATTTAGCAGATGGAAAAAGGAGGAAATATCATCATCTCTGTACGACCAACCAGCTGTCTTTGGACCACCAACATGTGCTTAGCGGATGAGCAGTCATCACTGAACTATAGTTCGAGAATCTCAGCATGCATTTGGAACAAGTGTATTAATCATGACTGGAAAAATTGCAGCTGAATTAAACAAGTCATCCCACGAGTGACAAAAGAAAGCTAACACCACTCCAAAACATTTTGCATCTTGCATATGGAAAAAAAAACTTTTAACAATGTGAAGAAACATTTTTCTTTAAACATTTATACTATTTTTCATATACTTTCAGCTGCAAAGTTTTAATTACAAGGCCTTAATTAGAACCAGCCATAATTTTATTAGGGCCAATTTCACAGGGCTCAGAAGAACTCATAAATACCCCTGAAATGTCCTAAAACAGCTGTTCTATACTTAAAATACTATAAATTCAAGCTGTTCTATACTTAAAAATCACAAGCATTCACCAGGCTAGAAGTGAAAATCTCATTTTAGGGAAAACCTTGGAATTTCCCTCTTCCTATAGCATAAAGTTCTGATTTTGGAAAGCTGATAATACAGGATTATAGATGTTTGATATTCCTATGTATGAGAAAGCTGGCAGACAACCAGTACTGAATCATGAACAAAATGAGGAACAGGGATGTAAACTACTGCATGAAAATGTCATGTTTAATTTAGTGCATTCACTTCCCTGATATGTGCCTTTAAAGATGTTTGAAACTGCTCAGAGATGTGAGGGGTTGGAGTCTCAGAACAAGTCCCAGGAATTTAGATCAATGATAAAGGGTACTTGCACATATTCAGGGAAGCTGCTTCAACACACTGGATTTAAAGTGTAAATCCAGCGTGTCAGAGAAGACTCCGTTAATAGAGTCTGCTAGAGAAAAGAAATTAAGGTGCTCCAGTAGCCTCAGGTGTATTAGTATCTCCATACTGAAATATGGCAGTGTGATGCTTTGAATTAAAGCTCATTGTACAAAATGTAGTTCAAAGCACCCCACCACCATTTTTTTCAGCATGGGGACACTGATACATGTGATACTCTGCTGCTTTTAATTAGCACCTCTCACTAATTAAAGCACCCTCACCACCACCACCACTACCACATTAAATCAGATGTCAAAAGTGAATGATGAGTTTTGCGTATAGCTCTAGTGTTTATCAAATGAA
The DNA here is from genome assembly GCA_030014935.1 of Caiman crocodilus. Classification (NCBI taxonomy): domain Eukaryota; kingdom Metazoa; phylum Chordata; order Crocodylia; family Alligatoridae; genus Caiman; species Caiman crocodilus. The sequence continues at coordinate 18,034,091 of JAGPOW010001338.1, forward strand.
ACATCATTCCTCACTTTATCCCAGCATGGTTACTACCATCATGTCCTGCATTCATCATGCTGGATATGTGTAAATGAGTGAGAATGTTTATAGGACACAGTCAAAAAGGAATATTATGTTTACAGCTTTACTGTGTGATTGCATGCTCATGTGTATTATACAGCTTATGTGACTGGCCTACTTACTTTAAGATCAGTAGGAAAACTCACACTCATACAATTGAGGCTATGAGATAAAATACCAAGTCTTATCTATTTGATCTTTAAAATATTCCATTAATTTGCACTGACAGTAAGGCCAGGATGATTTTTCCCCATTTATTTTAAACCCAGAAGGCTGAATTTCTTGTTAATACTCAAAATCTCATTCACATTTGTATTATTAGGACCAAATCCTGACCTGAGTGCAACTTGAGTATGCCAGAACTGCCTTGCAAACTCCTCCAGCACAAAGGCTGAAGTGATCTCTGTGGACACCCTACACGCAATGGAAGAAATATGGGGAAATGTGCATGGTAATAGATCCCCCAGCTCCATCCTTTAGTATAGCATTACCAGCAGGCTGCCTTTGAAAGAACTCTCCCAGATACTTATACTGCCATCATCAAACCCTTCTTATCTTGTTGCCTGTGGATTTTCTTAGGCTGTGGGAGCAGGGCAGTATTCACCCTTGCAGTTGTAATTTTGTGTCAGCAGAATCTGCCATACATAGTTATTTTTACACACACATGCATATGCACACGTGTACACATATGTATTTATGTTTCTGCTGACATATCTGGTGCCACTTACCAGACTTAGAAATGCATTATCTTACATTTCAAAAGCACCTTGCCCGCAAAATGGAATAGCTTTTCATTTCATTTCACTTTGCATAAATATTTACATTTATGGGAAATAAGTGTATATAGAAAAGTGTTTGGAGCCTAGAATTTGCTGAGCAGGATGTAGTTCAGACTGAATAAGGGTAGTAAAATCCTTCTTTTGCTTGGTTTAGTGTTCTATACTGATGGTCACAAACAGTGAACAGAACATGACTCATAATGGGTGGAATATTAATCAATTAGCATTTTAACTTTCTGGCATCAAATTAATATTTGTAACAATTCTTCCAAAAAAGAACTGCAGTTGCCTAGATAATCTGGCAAGAATCTTTTTCATCTAATAAAATATGTGCAATAATAGAAAATGCCATTTCAAAGGTTAAAATATATAAAGGCGAAGAATGCTGTGGAAAGAATAGTAATCCCAGTTCCATTCTGCAAACACTTAGTCCAGGTGTCCCAGCAAAGCCAATGTACCCAAACCACCGGACTTGTAATTTTGGTGTCTGGGTATTCTAATTTGAGGTAGCTTTAAGGGGGCTGATTTGAAGAGGGCAGTGCTCCACACTTTTTGCAAATCATCCCCTTTTGCCCACCTAAATCTGAAGCACCTCTCTGATCACCGGCTACTTTTGAGAAGCCTGACTTAATTCTACCGGATATAAAAATAATGAGCTGGATGTAAATTACTGCTCCTCCCTCGTGTTCTCCCATGCCAAATGTCACCAGCTTCTTCAATAACCTCCTTTATAAAATCGTAGCATTTAGAGATGGAGCGTTCCCACTTCCCATGTTCAGAGTAACTATTAAAATAACTGCATAACTATCGCATCTGACTGTGGACTCGGTGGTGCACTACTGAAACCAAGGGAAACTTTCCTCTTGATTTCAGTGCGTGAGAGATCAGGCCAGCGCTTATTGTACCAGTGATGACAACCCTCCTGGACGCTGTGTCGGCAGCATCTGGCTTCTCTGCCTCTCGAAGGCGAAATCAGGAGGCTTCGGAAAAGCTGCCCCCGCTTCACTCTGCTTTGATGCTCCATCGCCTCCATCTTTGCATCGCAATCAGGGGGAGCGGAGGCGGAGGTGAACGGCTCCCATCTCCCGGTGGGATGTGATGAACTCCCAGAGCCCAGTCCCACAGGCTTTTCTTTGGGGTGGGGGAACCTCTGCCCGGCAGCCATAAGGACCCATCGATCCACTTAGCCAGGACAATTTGGCTTCCCATGTTTGCATGCACATCCCCCCTGCCTCCATCTCCTGTGAATCAAGCCAGGGTATCCAGACCCCTGCAAGGGAGGATGGGAGCCATCTCAGTGCAGGGCTGAGGGTCAGCGCGCCTTTGGCTCCAGGAAGCTCCCAGCACAGGAGCCTGGCAGAACTCACCTGGTGATAATGTAGGGGCCAAAACAGATCAGGAAGGAGCCTATAAAAATACTGATTTTCTTAGTAGCCCGCTGCCGTCTCCTTTTCTGCTCGTTCAGACATCGCTGCTTCACACTGAAAAGGTACAACCACAATCCCGGGGTTAGGACAAGAAGCGGGGCCCTGCCCCGCGGAAAGGTCTGCTCGCTGGAGCCGCCCCCGGGCCGGGTGCGACCGGGGAGTGCCCAGAGCTCCCGCCCCGACGGCGGTCTGAGAGCCCCCAGGCCAGCCCGCTCACTCCGGGGGCTCGGGCTCCTGGGAACTGCATTTCCCAATGAAACACAAGGGGCTGTAAATACAGACGGGAGCCTTTGAAGTTGGAGGGGGAAGGGGGAAGCAAGTTTCCGCACCTGGCCCCTTCCCGGAGCCTATGAGACAAGGCAACTGAACGCATTGTGATACGGGCTTCGGCACGATGAGAACCACACACACACGCACACGCACACAGTGTGATATGGGCACGGTCATATTAAGCCTGCGTGTGCACACACACACACATACACCACCACACCCAGTGAATTACCTAGGATAATATCCACCAGCGTATACCCCAGTACATTACCAGCACGCTCAGTGCATACCCCAGTACATTACCTACAATGAATACCTACCGAGTAAAGACACTGTGCCATACATACTAAACGTGTGCGTGCACACACACACACAAACACACACCCTGGGAGATTACCTGGGGTGGATATCGACCAGCAACACCAGCGTCTGCATTGTAATAATGTCTATCCTTTTGCAGTGGAACCGGGCTACTTTCAACACCTTCAAATAGGTGAAGCACAGTATCACCAGCGACAGCATGAAACTAGTGGCGTGAAAGACGATGGTGAAGACGGTGAACCTCCTCCTCTCCGTCTCCTCTCTCAGGTGCAAGGTGCAGGAGGCGTAGACGCTGCTGTAGTCTACCCACGAGTAACACAAGGAGACCAAGGGGAAGGTGAGGGAGTGGAGCCAGGAGTAGCTCATCAGGAGCACGGCGTCCTTGTAGCGCATCTTGCTGGTGTAACTCAAAGGGAACACCACGGCAATCCACTTGTCTATGCTGAGCGCGGCCATGCTCAGCATGGTATTGGAGGTGAGGAAAGTTTCCAGGAAGCCCACCGCCCTGCAGATGCAGTCACCGAGGGGCTGCTGGTGCCTCAGGATCCCCAGCAAAGTGACGGGCATGTTGAGCACGGTCAGGAGCAGGTTGCAGAAGGACAGGTTCACCAGGAAGATCCCGGGCACTTGCTTGCGGATCTCGGAGCTGTAGAGGAAGCATAGCAGCACCAGGAGGTTGGACAGCAGAGACACCACGAGCACCAGTACGAGGAAAAACGCCAGGAGAACTCCGGCCAAGTCCATGTCTTAACACGTAGCCCCGAGCCCCTGGACCAGGAGACGGCGTGCTTCAGGGCGGCAGCAGCGGCGAGACATGGCAGCTGGCACAGGTGCCTCTTGGGAGCGCCTCCAGGGGTGCCCGGGCATCTTGGGGGAGACTCCGGGCAGAGCCGCGCTCCGGGCTGCGGGCTTGTTGAGCCCGGCGCTGTCCAGGGTGCTGAAGGCTCCCGCCCGGCAGACCTGCCCCCCTCCCGCCGCAGGCAGAGCTCCCTGCCCGGGTCCAGCCCCGGCCACCCCCACCCGCTCAGCACAGAGGCACCTGGCCCGCCCCGAGCGAGCCCCCACCTCCGCTCCTCCTCCCTGCCACAGCCACAGCCACAGCCACAGCCAGCATCTCGCCCAAGTGCTCAGCCCCTGAAGTAGTCGAGGCTGGGAGCCTGCCGCGGGGACGCAGACGAGCAGCTGCGAGGCGCAGAGAAACCGGGGGCTTTCGGAGCCCTTGAACTCGGCACCGGTCCACACCAAGTGCCTGGGCTCCCAGCCTCCAGCGGAAGGGCGTTTGCAGCCCACGTGCAAAAAGAGCCCATGTGCGACGCAGCCCACCAAGGATTATTTCACCCGCGAGTGGTCCAAGCCGCCACTTAATCATTAATCATTGATTTTTACCGGCGTCGCCCTTATGTGACAAGCGGGACGGTTGTTTGTAAGCTTCGGCTTTATATCCTTATTCGTTATTGCTGTTGTTTTAAAGCCCCCCCCCCAAAAAAAAACACACCAAAAACCAAAAACACACAAAAAACCCCAACTTTTCCATCCATTCTTCTGTCAGGGCATTCTCTCTTCCCTTCCCCCTACTCGCTAAACAGCCTGCAAGCACCACAGTCACTCTTCGGTTTGGACCAAAAGACCATCCCCCCTTGGCCACCAACAGAATGAAGAAATCCAGTATTGGGGACTGTTAAACTGTCTGAAAACCGTGCGCCTGGGTGCTCTTAGAAGCTAAAGCTATTGCTTCTAATAAAGCTGTAGCCCCAGCTGGCTAAGCAAGTGACAGGACTAAAGTGGTGCCACTACTTTCAGTGGAAACATCAGGTTTGTGATCACTGCAAAATAGAGTAGCCATGATGAAACAAACTAGTCTTGGAAGTTAAGCAACCCTGGGGACTGACTAGTTGTTGGATAGGAGGTCACCCCAGGCGATGTAGATCCAAACCAAGGTGTTGTGACTACCGTACCATAGAAACCAGAGGGAAAACTTCACTCTGCTCCATTATCCCTGCTGAGCTGACTGAATAAAAGGCAGGATGACATGTAGACAATTCTATAGCTAGAAAGAATCGTTCATCTAACAGTCACAAGGGAGAATCTATCAAGATTTTAAAAGGTATGCTCAGGAGAATCCATAACACTTTAGGGGACATTTCAATTTGCTGGCAGACATGACAGGTGGATACAGTTTATTCTTATATGCCTCACAGAAGGATGATCACAATAAGTGCCTAGAGACTCCATAAACCTTTGCTTTAGATAAGAGGGAAAGGAATTTATTTTCCTGCATCAAAACAGTGGCACAAAAATAACCTGTCAGGTCTAATCAGTGTCACATGTTTTAGCTGCTCTCCAGTAGTGAAAGGATGAAAAAGGTAGCTTGTCTGCCACCAAAATGGAGTACTATTATCATAAGAGAAAAAGGTACAATGCATTTCTTGTCCTTACAATGCAGTCTTGAAGAATAAACAAACATTCCCATAGTCTGAATAATTTTATTTTACAGGATTTCACTTTAAGGGCTTAATCTAAATCCCACTGATAAAAATGGGATTTTTTGCCATTGGCTTCTATGGGTTTTGGATCAGGCCCTTAATTGAAAAGGTTGCCATGGTAAGTTTTTATCTTTTAATAAAGGAGCCAAGCAACAAGGCATGAGGTGTTTTATTAAGGGAAGGAATGCGTGCTCTGTTATTCTTGAGGACAACCCTGAAACAGGATTAATGTTTTCATTTATTAGGAAGGTGTCATTTCCAAAGTTACAAAGTGATGAATAAATGTGCTTGTTCTTGGGCCAGAAAAAAACAAAACAAAACTAGACATAAATTAAGTGTTTAGGATTACACAAGATAGCTAACTGTGTATAGGACTAAAGGTCCTCCCAAAATTTTTCTCTATCCATTTTTTTTTCAAATGAAGAATGGAATGATTGATTGTTTCCAAAGACTAGCAATGAGTTAAGTAGATTGAACAAAAAGGTCAAAAAGCAAATAGTACCAGAAAGTAAAAACAAAAGAGATTGGAATTAGTATTAGACACCATACCTGGTGAGTACTCCCTTTGGATTAAATCTTACTGTTATGGATGTCAAAAGGAGCTTTACCAATGAGGGTATGATTTCCTTCTCTGACTTAATGAGACAGATTTCAGTAAGTATGTTAAGTAAGTGCATACCTCCTATAGGTTCAAGGTAATCTTCAGGGTAATATTGAGAAATCTGCATTAATTTTTGCACATTAGCAAGTACAATGCTCATTCCACCTTACTTCTAATTAATGCACATCTAGCATAAGACAAAGTTCAGACAAAACCCAGATGCTGCTAAGATTGCCCTTTTTATGCTCAAACCTTTGATTGTTTTAGAGCTGTGGTGAACAAGATATGGACCACAGGTTGGATATGGCTCCCCATGGGTCTGGAAACTTAGTATTAACAACATCAAATTTCCAGACCTGTCAAATTACTGGACCTCATGGGAGCCTTACAGACCAAATAATGCTACTCCACATGCTGGAGGTGGCCCACAGACCAGCCCACACATCAAATCCAGGCTGTAGACCAACTCTGAATACCAGACCCGGGCTTGCAGACCATCCCTACACCACTTACCTGCCCCCCAGGGCTTGAGTTAGGCATTACTTTTATAGACCATTTGAATTCTTTGAATTTCCTAAATGTATTTAATTCAGCTTTGTTCTGGGATTTCTGGTTTCGAGCAATTTCTTTACTCCAAAACCCACGTGACTAAAACTAAAACAGAAAATGATATATTAAATACATTTAAACAGTTTTTACCAATCCATATTTTTAACTGTGCTGGGCACAGTGAGAAGGAGACCATAAGCTCGTTGGGATCGGGTCTGTCAGTTAGGACCCAAAAACACATGTACTCATGCTGAGCTTTATCTAAGTGAGCAGCCATATTTAAAAGAATGGGGTTATTCCTCTGCGTTAAACTAAAAATACTCATACATGTTTTTTCAGGCCTCACTATACATTTGTTTAAAATCCAGTTCTGTGCCCCCTTATACTAATTGGAACTTCTAGGAAATACAACAATACAAAAAATAAATATAAGTAACACAGTGCTTACACTTAATTATTCTATAATGAGTATATACCAATTGGTAGACACAGATTAGATAATTATTTTGCTCTTTTTAATTTAAGCAATGCATAATTTATCAAATATGCACATTACTTCATTCTAAATATTGACTGCATTTTATTGGATTTAGTGTTTAATGGAGTATAGTCATTGGAAAGGAATAAGGGATGAGTCAAATTCCCTTTTAGCCTCATACCAGGAGAGATGTGTCATGTGAAATTCCAATATCAATCACAAGTGAATATAATTCATCTGCAATCAATGTATTTTACAATTGTTAGGAACACATTTAATTAGATTCTAATTTAAAGAACAAACAAACCATGAAACAGGACAAAGACCTCAAATAGGTTATGTCTAATAATTTGCAAATTTAGAAAAGAACAAGCAAAAAAACTGTCCAACTTTTTCTGGCAGGATTAAGTTAAATCAACTGTATTGTGTAAAATGGGATGAATCAGGGGACTAATGGTCAATAAAGTCTAGAGGACACTGATTTAAGTGCAACCAGATCAGTAGTGAATAAAAGTGGCAAGTGTCCCATGGTTTTGAGTGGACTATGCAAACCTATTTGGAGGTTTCAATATAGTTCCCAAAGGACAGATGTGCATATCATATAATTTTTATAACCACCAATATAATAGGCAGGTTGGCATCATAACTCTAACTCTAGGTTTAATTAGGACTGATTTAGTAGCACTGCTTTCTCAGTGTTTGCATATATTGAAATGCGTTACTGAAGCAGCAGCATAGCCTTGTTGTGTATTCCTTCCTCTCTTCCAGTGTCTTGTTTCATTATGCTGTACACTGTACAGTCTTTCAGACAAGAAGTCTCTCTTTATCTGCTAGGTTGAACATGTATCATACTATATAGAAATATGATTATATTTATAGGATTATAAATAATAATAGTGTAATAATTGACATGTCAATAGTCTCACTAGAAAAGACATAATGCCTGATTCATCAGTCTAATACAAAACTATTACACTTCTACAGCAGCAGAGGTCATAAATTGGGCAGATTTACTACCTGGGTAATATTCTCAGCATAAAAATGTTCCTGAAGACACAGAAGACATGGAAGACAGCCAACTTTATAGTTCCACATTGCTCCTCCTTATAGATTCAATAACTAGATAGGAAGAAGGGTGACATTTAAAAAAAAAAAGATCAAAAAGACATAGCTAGATAGTGACTATCTACACAAGATGCTAACTGCGCAGTTGCTATTGTGCAGTCATTTAGTACTTGAATATACAAGTATTAAATGACTGCACTGTAAATAGAGTTACTGTGCAGTAACATCCCTGAATGGCTTTTTGGTGATGCTGACTGTGCAGTAGCTCATTACTACTGCTCATCAGTGTCGCACCATGCTTCATGCCATGCCATGCTACTGTGCAGTAGTAACAAGATACAGTGCAGCAGTAACAAGCTACTGTGCAGTCATAGTCTTGTGTAGATACAGCCAGTCAGATGGCGTTGGAACTGGTAGTACAAAATCACTGCAAAATGAAAATAAATTCTACTCTGAGATCTGAGAAAAATTAATCCAGTCTGATAAACTTACTCAAAAAATAGACACCAACTGTTGCATGCATGGGTATTTAAAAGCCACGGCTGGACATAGGTCCTGTCATATGAGGCCAGGAGCTGAGCAGGGAGCCTGGCATATCTGGGCATCCATGCACACGTGTGCCCCCTTACAGGCTTGGAGGTAGTAGCAGCAGCAGCAGCATGAAGATAACAGCGAGGGCAGCAACAGTTGATCCCCCTAAAGTAAGTTGGGGCAGAGGGAGAAGCAGCGGAGCTGGATCCAGAGGGGAAGCCCCCCGGGTCCCTTTTTTGCTGAGCCGGGCAGGGAGCCGCACTTCCGAGCCACGCACATGAACAGAGCATGCAAACAGGAGTGCTCTATAAGAGTGCTCTGGCATTTGCGCTGGCGTTCGTGCAGGCAGGCGAGCAGGGAGGGCCAGGTGGGAGACTCCATTCAGAGTACGGCAAGGATAAGGGTAGGGGCTCCACAGGAACTTAAATAAACAGCACTTGATATGACAGTGTAAACCCAGAGTGCTGCTAGGGCCTGGGGGGTGCTGCCTGCCTGGGGCTTATCTGAGGCCTCCACCCAGACAGAGCCCTTGAGGGAGCTAGCATCCCCCTCCCCCATGGCTGCAGAGAATGCCCAGCAGGACTGGGGGATGCAGAGAGCAGAGAGCAGGGTTCCCCACACCTGTCCTGCACATGCCCATCTTAGGGCCCTGGAGATGCAGGTGAGGGAGCTCCAGGAGGAGGTTAGCAGACTGAGGGGCATCAGAGAGGCAGAGGATGAGATTGATGGGTATTTTCTCTCCCTGCAGGGCCAAGCACCTAAGGGAGATGCGCCAAAGCGAGTAGCACCCCTGGAGGCACCATCCCCGATGGCATGATCAATGGTTCCCCCCCAGGACAAGGGCTGCTCACAGCAGTCCGGTAGCAGTCTCTCCAGTTCAGCTGCAGAACAGGTATGAGGCCCTGGTGACGCTACAGGAGGAGAGAGGGGAAAAAACCACTGGAGACGAGGACATCTCACATTCCTTGTGCCCCAACCAGACTAAAAGTGCTAAGCTGAACCAGAGGAAGAACCATCAGGTGATCGTCATAGGGGATTCAATCCTGAGAGGTACAGAGGGTCCCATCTGTCACCAGGACCCCTCCCGTGAAGTCTACTGTCTTCCCAGTGCCAAGATTGAGAACGTGATGGGGATGATCCCAGCCATTATCCACCCCACAGACTACTACGCTATGGTCCTTATCCATGTGGGTATAAATGATGTGGCCAGGAGAAGCCCCAATCACCTGATGGCAGACTACCAGGCACTGGGGGGCCTGCTGAAGGAGATAGAGGCACAGGTGGTTCTCTTCCATCCTACCAGTGAGCAGACATGGAAGAAGACAAGAGACCTGCATTGGCGAGGCCAACTTCAGACTTCAGGATTGGTGTCTTGAGACAGGCTTTGGCTTCCTAGATAACAATCTGCACATCACAACGAGCAACATGCTTGGATGGGATAAGCTGCACCTTTCCCCCAAAGGTAAGTGTGTTTTCTCTTCTAGTTTGGTGGATCGCCTCTGGCAGGCTTTAAACGAGGCTCATTGAGGCAGGGGAAAACATGGGCAGAAGAAGCCTCAGACAAGCAAGCCAAGCATTGCCTTCAGGAACAGCCCAGCCTAAACCAATGACAAGTGACACAGGTAATCGGGTAAGTGACATGGGCCTGGGTACCGCTGAGATTAGGGGGGTGGTGCATTCATCCTCAGGAGGCCTCAAATGCCTCTACACTAATGCCCGCAGCATGGGAAACAAGCAGGAGGAATTAGTCTTCCTGCTAGCCAGAACCAATCCAGACATAATGCAGCATGCGAAACATGATGGGACCCAACTCATGACTTGGCAGTGAATAACAAGGGCTACAGGATCTACAGGAAAGATAGGACAGGTAGGAAGGGTGAGGGTGTGGTGCTCTATGTCAAGGAGCAACACACATCCACAATGTGTATCACTGGGTCAGAGGAGGAGCAAACAGAAGTGCTCTGGGTTAGAGTACAAGGGGGTCAGGAAGAAAGGGACTTAACAGTGGGGGTCTACTATAGACCACCCAACCAAGGAGAAGGTCGAGACCAGGAATTCTTAAGTCAGCTCACAGAGATAGTTAGGTCCAAAGATGTGGTCTTCATGGGTGACCTACTCTTGCCAGACAGCCAAGGTCTGACAGCTCACGCAGGTTTTTAACTGACATACAGGACCTCCATCTAACCCAGAAGGTACACAGCCCCACCAGGGGAGACACCTTGTTGGATTTGGTCCTGGCCACAGGTAACAACCTGGTACAGGGTCTACGGGTGCTCGACCACCTAGGTGATAGCGATCATCGTCTGCTGGAATTCACCATCCAGCGCAAGGTGGCAAAAGCCTCCAGCAAGGCAGAGCCCTTGACTTCAGGATGGTGGACTTTAATGAGGAAAGAAGACTAGTGGGGGAAGCACTGAGGTCCCAGAGCTGGAGGAAGTTGAGTGTCCAGGAGGAGTGGTCACTCCTTAAGGAGACAATCCTCTAAGCTCAAAGGAAAGTAATCCCTACATGAATCAAAGGGGGCAAGAGGGTGCAAAGGCCCCCATGGCTCACCAAAAGCATCCAGGAATGTCTCCAAACAAAAAAGGAGGTGTACACCCATTGGAAGGGAGGGGCCATCACAAGAGAGGACTATACCATGGTAGCTCAGGAATGTAGGGGGGCGGTCAGGAAGGCCAAGTTGGAAATGGAGCTGGGACTTGTGACTCAGATCAAGGACAACAAGAAGTCCTTTTTCAAATACATAGGGGGGCAAAAGAAGGTGCCAAGTAACATGGGGTCTCTGCAGGACGCACTAGGAAATCAGGTCATCTCACCTGACAGTAAAATTGACATATTCAACTATTTCTTTGCCTCTGTATTTCTGAGGAGGGACTTGGATATCTCCCCCACTTTTTCCCCTCCAAAGGCCCAGTGAGAGGCACACCCAGGCCTAGGATTAATGAGGACTTTATCAGGGAACTTCTGGAGGGACGAGATGTATTTAAATGTGCAGGTCCTGATGATCTGCACCCCAGAGTGCTGAAGGAACTAGCAGGAGTCATTGTGTGACCTCTGGCACAGCTCTACAAGCACTCGTGACACTCAGGCAATGTGCCGAAGGACTGGAAAAGGGCCAGTGTGGTCCCCATCTTCAAAATAGGGAAGAAGGAGGACCCAGGAAACTATAAGCCCATGAGTCTTACCTTGGTCCTGGGGAAGCTTTTTGAAATAATTATCCTGGCACATGTCCAGGAAAGGCCAGCAGGGGAAGTTATGCTCAGGGACAACCAGCATGGGTTCATTAGGGGCAGGTCTTGTCAAACGAACCTGGTGGCCTTCTGCGACCAGGTCACCAAGTCCTTGGATGCAGGTGTCGCAGTGGATATAATCTTTCTGGACTTCAGGAAAGCCTTCAACAAGATCTCTTACCCCATTCTCAATAAGAAACTAGGAGGCAGTGGTGTTTATGCCTACATGGTCAGATGGGTCACTAACTGGCTGGAGGGCCACACCCAGAGAGTGGTGGTGAACGGGTCTTATTTAACCTGGAGGGATGTGGGCAATGGGGTTCCCCAGGGCTCAGTCCTTAGGCCTGCACTATTCAACATTTTCATCAGTGACTTGGACGAGGGGGTAGAAAGCACCCCGTTCAAATTCTAAGATGTGGGGTGAAGTGGGTATGCTAGTAGGAAGGAACAGGCTGCAAGTGGATCTAGACAGGTTACAAGGGTGGGCCTATGAGAACAGGATGGGGGTTCAACACTGACAAGGCAGCATAATGCACCTGGGGAGGAAGAACCAGCGGTAGGTACACCTACAGGCTGGGGAACTCCCTTTTCACCAGTGTTGAGACAGAAAAGGATCTTGGAGTCATCATTGATGCCACAATGAACATGGGCCGGCAGTGTGGGGACGCAGTCAGGAAGGCCAACCGTACCTTGTCATGCATCCACAGATGCATCTCAAGCAGGTCCAAAGGGGCTATCCTCTCCCTCTGTGGAGAATTGGTTAGGCCACAGCTGGAGTACTGTGTTCAGTTCTGGGTGCTGCACTTCAGGAGGGATGTGGCCAATATGGAGAGGATCCAGAGGAGGGACACCCGCATGATCAGGGGTCAGCAAGGCAGGCCCTATGAGGAGAGGCTGAGGGGCCTGAACCTGTTCAGCCTCCAAAAGAGAAGGCTGAAAGGAGATCTAGTGGCTGTCTACAAAGTAGTCAAGGGGGACCAGCAGGCATTAGGGTAGTCCCTGTTCCCCCGAGCAATCCTGGAAGTTACAAGAAACAACGAGCACAAGCTAGCGGAAGGTAGTTTCAGGCTAGACATTAGGAAGCGCTATTTCTTTGTCAGGGAGGCTAGGACCTGGAACCAACTTCCAAAAGAAATGGTGTTGGCTCCTACCCTGGGGGTCTTTAAAAGGAGGCTGGATGAACATCTGGCCGGGGTCGTTTGCCCCCAGAACTCTTTCCTGCCACGGCAGGGGGGCGGACTAGATGATCTCGTCAGGTTCCTTCCAACCCTACCAACTATGAAACTATGTCAGGATTTGTGTTTCTGTTTCCCTGGGAATCTACTGATCTAATCTTCTTTTCCAGTACTGCAAAGGAACAGATTGAACCAGGATTATGGGTCTAAAGACTCAAGACTAAACCTTATTTCACTAGACGTACCTAAATGCAGTATGCAACTGTGTAACTGCAGTTTTTGACACTTACACTTACTTTGGAATTCTATTTCAAAGCAGGATAGTATAGAATTACACTGATGGTGAGAGGAAGAGTGTACTTCTGTGATTTAGCGTGGTACTTTAGTGGTTAGAACACTTGCTGGGAGATCAGGAGACCTAGGATTTACACTCCCATGCTCCCAAAATCTGAGTGGGATTAAATTTAGTGATATAACAATGAGGTGACAGGTTAGGCTTTCCCAGAAATCTCTTTACCCTGCTTGAAGTGAAATCACTGCACCTTGCATTTACTAGTCACTGGATAAAGTAGATAAAGATCACTGGGCATATTTCTGCTCTATTAAAAACAGGGGCAAGAACCCAGAAGCCCCTTCTATCAGTCTCACTGGACACCTTTACACCTGCATTTCCTGCAGCACTAGGTTATTCGCAAGTAAATTACTTATGTGTAAATGGTGCTGAGCAGGTGTCAACATGTGCAGGAAAGTGGGAGCAGATTTCCTACCAATCTTCTCCTGCTTCCCAGTGCCCTGCAAAGGGCCTCTGCTGCCACTCGGAGGAGCTCCAGGCTCTGGCTGCAGCTGCCAGCAGCTGGCAGCCATCTTCAAAAGCCAGTTGCTGCTTTCTGGTCAGCCACTTCCCTGGCCAGGAGCAGTGGGTACAGCACAGGGACAGCATGCAACAGCACCTTCCTCATAGTCTCTGCCTCTCTATGCTATGGCTACTTTGCCCCCAGTGGTGACAACCAGTTCCCCAGGCTCCTGCTGGTCACTGTGCTGGCCCTGCCTGGTTAACAGCTATCTGCTCCCCACCCCCAGCTCCCCAACATGCAGCAACCTCCTGCCCATCCACCATGCACCATTCCAGGACTTGCACCACACACCTGACACCTTGACCCCATCTGCCTGGTTGGATCCCAGTAGGGACAACAACATTGAGCTCTAGGATGCCACCACCAAAACCATCATCACAATTCCTGGGCCATCAGCCCCACAGCCTCTGAGCCCTTCAGGCCAGTCAGGACTGGTGGCAGCACATTATCCAGTATACCTGGGATGATAAGCAATGGCTGGAGGCCTTCAGAATGACCCAGGCCATGTTTCAGGATCTCCTGGAGCAGCTCTGGCTATACCTGGAGCAGCAGGACACAGGCATGGACACCCAGCTGGCCCTTGCCCTGCTAAAGCTGGTCATGCCCACCAGCCTGTGGTATGTTGGCCAACAGTTTGGTGGGGGCAAGGTCACTGCTAGGGAGGCCATCCTGGAGGTGTGCAGCATGCTTCAGGACTTGCTGGGGGTCACTGTGCTCCACTTTCATGACTCCCTGATAGTGGGGGTGGGGCTCCGTGACCTGGGATTCCCCTAGTGCATCAGGGCCCTAGACAGGACTCACATACCCATCACCTGCCTGTCCCATGGCAACTGGCTTTACTACAGACAGAAAGACTTTCCCTCTGTGGTGCTCCAGGCCATCGTGGACCATTGTGGAGCCATCAGGCACATGAGCACTGGCTGGGCAGGCAGTGCCTACAATCCCCATGTCTTCAGAAACTCTACCCTGACAGCCCTGGTGCAGAGCAGCCACTTCATGTCCGGGTACTGGACCTCCAACTGGGTGCCATGGTGATGGTCCCACCCCTCCACATCAAGGACCGTGCCACTACTGCCACTGCTACTGCCCTCCTACCACAGCCAGCACAGCCATGCCCCACCACCCTCCCAGCTGCCGGGGGCACTGTGTTTATGAATACAGATGGCATTCATGAATTCCAGTGCCTTATTCACTAATTTCACCATTCATGGGGATCTCAAGAATGTATCCCCTGCGAAGGCAAGGATCTTCTGTATATCCCCTGGGTTTAGCAGTCTAAGATCAATTCTCAGCTGCAAGGAACCAGAGGGGCTCAAAACAATGCAGACACACTGCATGGCTGTGCAGTGGATGCCAGCTGCATGTGTACATGTGCATCCTGTATATGAAGGAGAGAAAGGGCTGCTCATGCTTCCATTCTGAGCAGGGAATATAGAGGGATGGAAGTGAAGTCATAGCACGGAGCCATTACACTGGGGATGGAACTAATTGTGCACAAAGAGCAGCACTAGGACAGACTGTGCCAACAAAAGGCACAGTGTCTCCAGCACTAGTCTCAGGCCAGCATAGGTGCGCACCACCCACCATACTTGGCAGTTGCATAAATGCCAAGATACAGCCGTAACAATTCAAGATAATGAGCATGCTATCCTTGTGCATACAAAATTCACTAGGAGTCTCTTTACCTTTAAACCCCCCAGTTTATTTTGTCAGTGGTGAGAGCAGGAAAGCATATGCTTAAATTCTTTAAGCTACAGTCTACCTCTAAATAATCACAGTAGAATGGTTTCTTCACACCTCTACTAACAGGTATAATCTTTGCTCATGGAGGTAATCAGCTGGCACCATCTGCTTCAAGTGAAAAATAGCAAGATATTTTCTACATAAATCTTCACCATAATATTTAAGCAGACTCCTCCCATCACTCCCTCCAGCCCACCTACTCTCTTACTCCTATATACACATGAACATATTCCTGTGGGAGGACTCTAATTCAGTTATTGAATTAGTAAGTAATAAATAAATCCATAATGTGCTATTTCATATAAAAATACTCTAAATGGCTAAGACATTTGAATTTGAACAGTGGCTATTGTGTGTGCACAACTATCTCAGAATTCTTATTGTCACGCTCACCTTTCACAGTATGTTCTACCGAGTAATTTTCTTTTAAAAAAATCCCCCACAACCTATTAAAGTAAAGAAAGAGAATCAAGAAATTCCAGGTCAAAACTGACACTCCAGAAAGCAAACTATTGTGCATTGATTTAGCAGGGGTCCCAGTACAGTATGTTATGTTGCTTAGAAACAATAATAAAACAGTCCCAAATGCATCCACTCCAATTCTGCAGGAGATTCAACCTCCTGCTAAAAGCATCCTCTTTTGCAATATTGCCATTACTTCTGGATGTTTCTAACATCTCAGCTTTGGGTTAGAATACATTTGATATGTAAGAACATGATCACAAGAACTACCGTTTATTGTGTCAGACTACAAACCCATCTAATCCTGTATCCTGTGTCACACAGTGGCAGAGTGGTTGCTAAAATGGAGGGTGATGAGGTCTGACTAGGATTTTTTCCACTGTTCCTTTCCCATTCGTAGCCTCCGGTATTTAAGCTGTGTGGAGAAAGACTGACTTCCTCACTAGCCTTGCTAGGAATCCACCAAAAAAATTATTCTGCCATTTCTGGCAAGCTTTGCAAAGCTCCATTCAATTAGGAAACAATGCAAATCTATTGAAGTCACGTGGCCTGACTGTTCTTTTGCAGTTTTTCCCCATCTAATAATGATAGCACCCTGTGATGCAATAGAGAGTATGTCTATACTTCCTTCACATTTCATGAGAAATTTCAAAAGGTTTCATCTCTATTTTGAAACAGAATTTAAAAAAATCCCTTGAAATGTTTCAACAGAGTTACATTATCGGTTTTTAGCCAGCCCAAGTTCAACTACTCAGGGTTATGGCATTATTGTCACCATCTACAGCCCTTTGTTTTATTTGTTTAAATGATGTCTGTATCATCTTATATTTATATTGTAAAATATATGCAAAGGGACACTCTTTAATCAATGTCTGCTCTAACTTTTGCCTATTAAAAGCATTACTTTAGTATAATGATTACATAGTAAATGACTTACTGTTACTGTTATTATTCCAGTAGGCACCTCAATATGTCTGATGCTGAACCAACACAGGAGGTTTAGTCACTGCCCCAGAATGCTTGCAGTCTTATACCTTAGCACTGACAAATCTAACTAACGCTTTCCGCATTAGTCTGTAAGGTGTCACTCTGACCTACCTTCTGCCAGTCTTACCCCTTAATAGCGCTTTGTCTGTCCACATCTGTAGGTCCATAAACTGGAAAGCCTTCAAGAAATATGATTATTCTTTATACTTAACTAATTTTAGCAGAAAAAAGTTGTACATTTTTGAAGATTGTATACATATGACTACAGTTAAATTGCATAGAAAAAATTGTATTCATGAAATGTATATTTGTGAATGTTCAGCTGACGGCTCATCACAACCCCAAAGTTTTTTCAGAGTCACCATTTCTTAGGATAGAGTCCTTTATCCTCTAAGCATGGGGATAAAACTGTCAACTCTGTGGGTAGAATGGAATGACAGAGCTCTTTGTAGGCCATATTCAAACCCGCAAATGGCAGCAGTGTTAATGCCCATAGCTGCCAAAGCTGGGGGAACCACATGTTAACCCCGTCATCACTCTCCCTTTGAATGTCCAATAGAGGTCCACATCTGGCATTTCCAAAGCAGGGTGAGCAATGTCGGCATTAGGCAAACAGCATTTTGAACCACAGCTGAAATTTTAAGGCCCACCAGGAGTTCTGTGGGCCAGATGACATAGCTTCATGGACGAGATTTGACCCATAGGTTGGATATTTGACATCACTCTCAAAGTATGGACTATTTGCTGTTCCTACACATATGTCTTTACACTTGGTTGTATTGAAATGCATATCCTTCATTTCTGTCCAGCTTACTACATGATTCAGATTGCTCTATCTCAATTACGTGTCCTTCTTATTGTTTACCCCTCCTCCAATCCTTGTGTCATTTGCAATTCTTATCCATGAAAACCTTCTGTTTTCTTGCAGGTGATTGATAAAAAAGTGTTAGAAAATACAGGGCCAAGAAGCAGTCCCCATCAGATTCTCTAGAACCATCTAGAAATCATCTACTCAGTGATGATTTCCAATATGCACTTAAAATTTAAGGTCTATTAGTGAGTGTGGAGATGCTCTTGATGGCTAGGGACAGAAGTTATATATAAACTGATTTAAGTGATCAGGAATTGATTTAAACCTGTAACAGAACATGAGTTCAGTGCACAAAAAACAGTTTCCAAATGGCTGAAACTGGTTTAAAATAAACCTGGTTGAATATCAGACTTGACTGATTGGGGTCAAACCAGTTTACAGATCTTCTGTCTCAGATCTTTTCCTGGTTTAAGTTAAATCAGTCCCCCAGCATCCCAGCATGCTTTTCAGCCCTGAACTGGGCTGGGTTTTGCTGTCTGTTCCAGAGAGCAGGGCTGGCCCTGCCTCTTCCCTCTGTAGCCAGAGCTCTAGCTGGCTGAGAAGGGGTTGGGGGACATCAGCCAGGAGACAGTAGTGTCTGCCTGGCTTCCCCCTCCCCACCCTCCCCTCACTCACTGATCAAGCAGGGATTCTCCATCTCCAACAGCAGAGGCCCCACTGGCATGGACCCCAGGCAGCATCTGGCCATGCCACCCCTATGCTAGCTAATGCTGAGAGGTTTCTGGGTGTGTCTCCAATTTCACTGGAACAAAGGCAAACAGGACAGTGTCCACTTAGGGCTTTTTGGAATGAATCAGGAGATAATCTGGTAATGTCTATTCCCTCCTTTCTTGAAAAAAGCTGTTTAAGAATGCTTGAACTAATGAGAGAGGCTTTGTTTTCTTGATGGGCTGATAAGTTCCCTCATGGCCTGCTTGCTTCAAAGCCAGCAATCTCTCAGTATTCAAGAGGGGACAGAAAGAGGTGTGAGAAATGACTTGGTTTGTAGTGAATGCAGTACCTATCAGTTTGCTGCAGACAGTGTGAAGAAGCCAGGAGAAGGAGATTGAAAAGCTCAGTAACAGCAACGGATGCATGCACTCCACATAGAACATTCAATGTTGATCCAATATCATTGAATATGTTAGATATTCATTCGGCAATGTCAAGCTGACACGGTGCGTGTGGGAACCTTGTCCCTTCCCCAGCCCTTCAGAGGCCATTAGGAAGCTGCTGAGGGGCTGGGGGAGGGACAAGGAGTGGGAATGAAAGTAAACCATGTTTCCCTTCGTTTCCCATTGCAGCACTGTGGGCCACAGAAAACGGCTTCATGGGCCACCATCAGGCTCGCAGGCCGTATGTTGGGCAAGCCTGATTTATATGCTCAGAATCATCAAACCATATGAAAAGATAAAAAACACACTGTCTAATTACAGCTGGGAATGACATTTGTTTCTATAAAAACCAGTAGTTGTAATCTGTTGCAGAAAACGTTGCTGCTTAAGCAATTTCAGTACATGTGGGCCCATAAGTTGGAACACTACATTCTATTTTGTTGTAATATATATTCTTTTCACTTTTTAGCTGATGTAGAAATGCAACCCTGCATATTTTAAATATATGAAATTTGCAAAAAATTGCACTCATGGTAAGATAATGTGCAGATTGGAATGTGGTATTTTCAATTTTTAAAAGGTAAAGGATCAGATCAAGAGTATTCTTCCTTATTTACATCAGAATTTATTTCCAGCAAAGGCTAATAGCTCTTCAAAGGCAGGTTTTACATGCACTCAACAAGGCTCCAGTTTGAATGAGAAAATATATACCCTGTCTTTCCAAACTGTCCTGCAAATTGTCTGTATTATGTGACATGGGCCATCTAGCATTGTTCTGGTAACAAAACATGTGCTGCCTCAAAGTAAAGGCAACAACAACATTACTAGTGTTACTACTCCTGCTAATAGAAAAAGAGAATCAATATGTTGGAAAAGGGTATTGTGGTAACCAGGACATATTTTTAGCCTAAACAAACAAACAAACAAACAAACATGTTTCCATTTGAAAAGATGTTTTCTTTCTCAATTCATTTTTTTTACTAGCATTGCTATGATTATATGAATGAATAATGGAAACAAAAATCTTTCAGAAAAACAAAGAACTGGCTCACAGTTCACATATCCAATTGGTTGCATTATAAATAAACTTCCCTATACCAGGAGCTAATTCTCGTCTTCATTATCGATTTCCTCTAATTATTCCCATTTTACAGCATTAGTGCTAGAGAGCAAGGGGTGTCATATGCTGTGTCTTTTTCAGCTGGCTAAGCATTAATGGATGATGATTAACAAGAAAACTACTCTGGCTTTGCCAGTCGAGGCTAAAAGCAAATTGGCCATTTAGCCAAACATATATCTCTGAATAGTGAGTAATATTGGGCTGTGGATAGATAAATGCAAGCGGCACTAATAAACATGGATAAAATTCTACCTTTCCAATAAACGTCTAATTTTTAAACTGGGTTAGTGTTCTCCATCATTTTATCCAGTCCTCTTTAGTTGGAAGGAAAGTGTTTATGAAAATATCTAGTGAAAACCTGTAGCTATTAAAATGAGAAATGATAATCATAGGTGTTCTGTTGCAAAGAGTGGAAGCAGCTCTGCTGAGGTGGTAAAAGCCTATAGCTTTTCAGGACACATTAACCTGAAATAAATCCGTGGGTGTGATTAACAGCGACACTTCTTGTTTTTTAAAGGTCATTCTTGCTATCTAAAGACTGCACCTTTAAGGTTTACTTCTCTGCCATCAATAACAACAGAGAAGTCCCACCAACCCATAGACATCAAGGCTGAGCATAAGCATTTTTCCTCATCCAGGTTGAGCTCTTGAAGCTAGTTGATGTCAATAGCTAATTTCCTTTGTTTCACAAAATGTGCCTTTCTGAAGCCCTAAACATACATTGTAAGTGTATTTCCATCAATTTTTGCCATTAAAATGAACTGATTCAGTTCACGATTGCTTGTCCCAAGATTATATTCCATGATCACCTTCATTAAAATTTCAGTTGCTTATTAAAGCTTCATCTAAAATACTGTCACCTTTTTCTGGCCCAGTGATCAAAAATCTTTCATCTATTTTGTCCAAGAATATCCAAGCCCTTCCATTATTGGTAGTCTTAATTTTCCAATCTACATATGAAAAGCAAAAATATCCCATAATCATACAATTATCAGTATTACTTATTACTCTCATAATCTTAGACAGATCTCTATTCATATCCAAGTCTGAGCCTAGTATTAATCATTCTCTCATTACAGCTTTCCAGTGTTTTCCTCCCACTGAACTTCCATATTTCTGAGTATTAGCTTGTATTTTTCCTAACAAAATCTAATGTCTGATCTCCTTAGGACTCTTGGGCACCTAACCCTGAAAAATTCAATGAGCATGTTTAGTTTTATAGCTAATAGTAACTGCATGCATTTTATACCATAAAGCAGGGTGTGACAGGGGGAAGATCATGTTGCCAGTTGCAATGCTGGCCTATGCCTGTTCAGGGCAGTCCTCCCTGTCTTTCTTGCCACAATTTGCTGTTCAGTAATACAAGATAAAACAAGCGTGAGACTACCCATTTAATGTCCTGATGCCATGGGGTCTACACATGGCTCTGATCTTCTCTTACCCCCCGTACTGTGTCCCATGCCTCGCAGATGGCATCCAATGTTATTAATTGCTCCAGCCAGAAGCCAGGCCAAACTCTGCCCCTTGCTGGGCCTTTTACACACTATACATACACTCCTCCCGCTCTCACAGGGCCTCATTCATTCTGCCCCTCACTGGGCCACTACCAACCTGCCCTGCTCCTCTTGAGTGGCCCTTCAGGCCATCAGGCTTGCCTACTTCCACTCTGGGAAATCCTCCTGCAGCCCTTCGGATACCTCCTGCAGTCTACTCTATGGGCGATGGTCCTTGCACTTAACACTAGGCTGACTCCAGCTACTAGGCCCTCGCCGGGCACTAGGCCTCTTTTTCTGGGGCCACTCTCTACCTCCTCACTGGGGCTAACTCTATGCCCCCTTCCTGGGGTTTGGGGGTCTTACACCCCCTGGGGTTTGGGGTCTTTTTCTCAGTGTGCCTGACCCCACTATTTGTTCCATAACCACCCCACTGGGTAGTGGGGTCAGGGTTATAAGGAGCTCCTACCTGCTTTTCACTGGGGAGGCAACTGGCCTGGCATTTCTGGGGAGCTGCCCCACCACAGGCAGCCCCACCAGGCCATCCTTCCCCATCAGGGTGCACTTTCAAGTCATACTCAGGACCAGGAGCCTCTTGCCTTTCCCATATCTCCTACCCTTACCTCTAAGATGTCCCTGAGCAGCTGCTCAGCCAGATGTTGTGCTGCTAGCAGCAGCCTACTGGGTCAGCCTTGAGGGCCTGAGCTAAAATGGAGTCCACTCAGCCATCTCCTCCAATCACATGGCCCTCACCAGGTCATGTGACTGCCTCATTAGGGCTGGCCTGCATCTGCTGGCTGCCTTGAACTCAAAGACCTTAAAGTGACAGGCACCAAAAGTGCTTTGTCACACAGGGCTGTCCAATGTTGAAGTGGCCAGGGACCAAATTCCCAGTGGGTGAACACCAGCAGGAGCTGCATGCCTATGTGCCACACCAGGGGACCTCCGGCCTACTCCCTTCACTAGTAGTGTGTACAAGTCCTTCCTGCCACCATTGCGTCATGAGCCCACACAGCTCCAGGTTCAGCTTCAGCTTCCTTGGCCATGCTGTGCTGCACTGGTCTGGCCCCTGGGGCAGGAGAAGATAGCAAGAGAAAAGGAAGGAGGAGACTAGACAGTCTAGCTGTTGTAGCAGCCAGAGCAATGGGGAAAGTGGAGGCCAGGCAGGAGCCCAAGGGCCGCAACTTATCCCCTTGTGGGTTGCATGCATTCCACGGGCTGCCAGTTAAACAGCTCAGAAGTAAAGCACATGGGTAAATCTGCAGAATTGGGGCTTTATTGGATTATGTCAGCTGTTTTTTTGGCTACTTTTGGATCTCACTTTATACTAATATGTGAAGTTTCTCTCAATTTAGTATCATTCAATACGCTCACAATCTAATGTCTGTTATTTTCCTACCTTATTCATGATGTTAAATATAAACAGATTCAATAACAATCCTGACGGTCTCTCTCTAGACACCTATCCTTGGCTTTGCACGATGAATGCTCTTTATCATTACCATTTGTTTACTATTTCTGAGCCAGTTTTCAGCCCACATGAGGAGGTTGTTATCCAAGCCTGTTTGGATTGATTTGAAAGCAAGATTTCATGAGGCATAGTGCCAACTGGTTGACTAAACTCTATATATCTACTTGTTCCCTTAAGACACTTTATAAATTGTGAAATAAGTTTTCAAATGCCTATGGCCTTAGGCAACTCACCTCCATCAACTTTTACTGGCAATTATGTGTTTTAGTCTATTTTATATCTTGAAAAAAGTACCCCTGTACCAAAAAAGGCAGCCAAGTTGGCCCAGCAAGATCGATACCTATAAACTGGTAGTTCTGTGGTTATGCTGGAGGAAGAAATGGACCATCACAGTCAGATACAATGTTCATTGGCTTCATCTACATGAGATGCTGACTGTACAGTGATTTAGTACTTGTTTACTGCCCAGTAGCATAACCAGACAGCTTTTAGGTGATGCTGACTGTGCAGCAGCTCATTACTACTGCACAGTACCATTGCATCATGTGTCCTGCCACACAACACTACTGCACAGTACTAACAAGCAGCATCACAGTCAGCATCCCGTGTAGACATGGACAATGTAGCCTAGCCAATGAGTCTATAAGCCAGTCAGGATGGGGACAGCATGTCAGATTGAAAAAAGCTATTCTCTTTGGCAGCTGGGAACAGGAAAGAAAGAATCTCCTGATACTGTGTATGTCCACCCACCAAGCAAAAAGTAACATCTGACTTTTGGGGGTGAGAAAAATGTAATCTAAGAGATGTCTTTGTTCCTTCTCTGTAGTACCTCTGCAGAGGTTCTTACAACATTGGTAGTTCTTGGAGGGAGGCTGGGGCAGGATGCAGAGGTAGTCTGTGCTATTTATTCAGTGGTGCTTAGGAGAGGAGTATACTAAATGAGAAGGTTTAAGTGGCATGGGAAAAATAAATGAATGGAATGAAATATTCTCAGAGGAAATTTATACCACTGTGAAAGCCCTGATTGGGTGTGACTATTTGATTAATAGCAGCTCCTGTTTTCATATTAAGTGCTGGAATTGACAAGAATTTAGCAGTAGCAATTTTTAAACAACTATCTTTCTTAAAATTACTATAACTAACTCCAAGCAGTGGTTCAGAGTCAGCATGGAATTCAGAATCCGAGGTCTGAGTCTCATTTTCACTGGGGACTATTTGCACCCTTCAGGCAGCATGAAGTAGGTGGGCCTTAAAGTAGGGTTTAATATGCCACTTTAAAACCTCTTCAACACTGCCAGAATGGCATAAAGAAACTATAGTGTAAATGAAAATCAGGCCCACTGCTTTGTTAGAAAAGAAAATATTGCAGAGGTGTAAGTAGTGGCAAGAGGAAGGAACTTTCTAATGAAATCTTTCTTCCCTTTTGCCCAGGAATGCTATTTATCCTACCAGAATTTTTGGAAGAAATGCACAGAATTTGACTGAATTTTCAGGATAGTTTCTCAGGTCCAGGGTGTAATTTTAGATAATTATGTCCACTACCCTCTTCATCCCTTTTCACTGCTCCTTTTTTCCCTCCCTTCATTCCTCCTTCCCAGAAATAATCTGGCAGCTATAGATTTCACCATGTGAAGGAGCATGTTGTGAACCCTCCACTGTTTGCCTGATTCAGACAATATTTGAGCCTGTGTGTCTCAGATCCCAGTTGGAAGCCTAGCCCACTCTGAAAAGGGAGTCTCTTTCTCCAGATTTTTATTAACAAAGATCAAACACAATTAGGCCCATTTCATATCAGAACAGAAACGAATTGCAAGATTTTTCATAAAATAGGAAGTTTCTTGTTTTCAGGCCAACACTACTTGTGATAAAATTAAGAATCTGTTGTTATTTCCATGTAAATAAGAACTAAAATGCTTTATATGCTTTATTTATTAATAATGACCAAATTTTGGCTTCAAATTTAGCACAATATTTTTTCATTGAATTTTCTATGGAGTTTTTTTTCATTAAAATAGTTAACTAACTTTTGTGGACCAAATTATGCTATCCTCCCTCTTTGAATTACTTTACTCATTTTATATTTCTTTGTGCTCCTCTAGAATTTTTTTAAAAGGGACTGAAAAAGCTTCAAATATAGCCTACTCAGTCATCTGTACCATCTCCTAAAGTGGTCCTGAGATTTGAAATAAGTCAATCCAGTAGATATTGCCATAATTTGTGTCAATCAATTGAAATCTTCCAAAGAAAGCCAATGGACAAAAAATATTTCATTAATCATATTCAGTGTACAATATCTATTTATACTAACTTGAGGAAGCAGATAATCTCTGTATTGGGATACTACTCTGGGGAACGGCTTTGCATACTTATAAAACATTTTTTTAAATATCTATCTCTTTCAAAACAATGGGTTGCCATAGCAATTCTCAGTGAGATAGGATTGGAAAGGAATAAGCAGGTAAATAGTTCATTTTACCACTATTACTAAATATCAAGAATAGTGCACAGTAATAGTGTGACCCCATTTGAAGTATAAGACAGAGTCCTGGACTCCCATTCTGAGCAATGTAAACAATTTGCCTAATCAGTCAACTTATTCAGGCAACTGAGAAATCCCTTGACTTGAGGAACAAGACTTGGGTGATGTTAAGGCAGAGCAGCTCTCTCTACTAGCCTCCCTTTACAGCCCCTGCTGCCTGGGTTATGGTGTGGCCAATTGAGTCTAGAAGTATAGCAAACTCATTGAGTGCCTGGGGCAGGGGTGGCGGGAGGCAAACCGGGGGTGTGTTTGCCACTGCAAATGGTGGGGAAGAAAAGAGGGAAAGAAAAGGGGAAGAAAGGCTTATACCTTCCCAGGCCACTGGTGCTGCTGCTTTAGCAGTGTCAACTCTGCTCTGGTGGCGGCAGCAGTCCCATGGAGCCCCCAGGGACCTGGCCCTGGTGCTTCATTCACTCTCTGCCCACCCCTCCCAATAGATATGTAGGGCAGCCACTGCTCTGACAAGAAGTCCCTAGTGGTTGGAACATTGCATTCACTTCACTAGCCCTCCCTGTCCCCAGTAACAAATTGCTCAGTGTGGAGCTGCATTGCCCAGGCAGGAGTAGTACTGGGGGTGACTCTGATGTGCCCACATAGTCAGCACCTGGGGCTGGTGCTCCACTCACACCACCCTAGTCATGCTGCTGTTTGTGTCAGCCCAGACTGACAGTGCAGTGAGTTGTATCTGGGTCTGAATGAGCTGGCAGAGGACTCCAGGGTTGGGGAAGTGCAGATATAATGTAACATTAACATTGCCTTCCTTTTTTTTTGGATCCTCCATCAAGCAGAATTTGCCTAGAATCAAGAACTGGGGTGACTGACTTTTTTGGATAAATGCTGTGTAAAAAAAGTATCAAAGCCCTAGCTGTGTACCTAGGCAGTGGCAGAAAGACAGACGGCATAAATATTAAGGAATACTATTTTAATGTCACAAAAGGGATTGGGGAAATGAGTACATATAAAAAAAAAAGGCTGAAGAGCAATACAGACAAAAACACAAGTCTATGCATTGTTACTTGACTAATGGAAATTCTGCATTTGCAATATTAAAAAAAATTTTGCCAAGCATTTACTCATAAGTCTAATTTAAGATGCAAAAATGTGAACATCATCGCTGTGTGCTGTTAAATGCTGAGGGCCTGAATGACATTACTTAAGAGCTCTTCACCTTTCAGGAGTCTGCTATTCATTGTGTCACTTCCTCCGTATGCGCCAGCCTCATTTTCTAGTGTGACTTCACTTACTGATTCAGTCTCTTCCTCTGTCAGATTCACTGTCCTTATTATATACTCTTCCTTCTGACTCATTCTCTAAGGCCAGCAGTGCTCCTGTTAAAAGCAAATAATTCTTGAGTTCACAATACCTTTGTTTTTCACTTCCTACCTATTATTTTTCCTATATGGCCATCTCTATCTGATTGTTCTGTCTTACTTATGCTGTTTGCTGGTATCATGACATGGACAGATTCAAGGTTTGTGAGAATCTGAAAATAATTGCCAATTGCAATATCAACCATTTATAATCTGGCTTGAGGATATGCATGTGATGGGGAGGGCAATAAAAACATCCAAAGTGCTTGACTCAGCAGTTTGGTTTTCTTTCTTCAGATCACTCTGCACTCATTGACTCACTATGGAGCCTCCTGGCTCCATAGACCTAGAGATGCTTAGCTGCTTTCACAATTTGTCTACACGATTTACCATGACCTGTCTGTCAAGAGCATACTTTTTCCCAATCCTACTAACTAATTCATATCCTTCTCCACACATTATCCTTCTCTTGTGGCAAAAAGTATTCATCTCCATAATTATTCCCAAATGTATTTAGTTATTCTTCCTTGTTAATAAAGGCTTCTTTCTCATATCTACCCATATAAAACAATATACCCTATAATGACTTTGCATTTCTGAAGTTTTGTCATTGTCAGACATTCTAGACATCATCTTTGCACCCATCTCTTAACTTCTTACTTCACCAGATGGTTATTAGCAGTTACTGTTTCTCAGCATTGAAACTACATATCTGGTAAGGATTTATGGTGATTGCCTACTGAATAAACTTGTCCAAGACAGTCTCATTAACTTGCATCCAGGTATTTAGTTGCATCTTCTTTGCTTTTGTTTCCCAATGTTTTTGCTGTGAATTTTGCTGTGATTGTCCTACTTTGTCCAAAGGCACATTAAAGAGTACCAGGGATAGCATAGCTCCCTGAGTCCAATACTGATGTGAAACATGGCAAAGGTTTCATTTCCTACTTTATTTCCTACATTTTCTGTACTCTTTCAACCCCAAATAGAATTGCTGTGCCATTCCTAAGACCGTATTTGCTCAAATACTACATGCTTCCCAATAAGACAGGCACCTTTGTGGGGCAGGGGGAGGGAGAGGGAAGGGTTCAGAATAGAAAAAAAAGATTTCCCCAGTGGTTACAGTGGCATAAATCAGGGATAGAGCCAAATCTTCAGCTCATTCACCCTGCCTTTCCTGCTGAGCTACGGTTTTAACTCTTTCACAGGTGAACTGTCAGCAGCCCGTGGCTGCTCAGCTAAAAGCTAAGTTGTTGCTGCTGCTGAAGACCAGCAGTAATCGGTAATCTAAGATTTCGAAAATAGCTAAAATGGGCTGTGAAACAGGAAAAGAAAGTTCAGGAATTGCTAATGAATGTCATAACCAAATCAGTTGATTGCCCCTGTCACAATAAAACTGCCCTAAGCAACTGCAGTTACTTTTAAATTTGGTACGTTCTACCTCATTGACTATTCCTACCTTGCAGTTTGTCATTGGCTACTCTAAAAGTATAAAGGTCCGTGCAGTTTCTGCCCAAGTTGGAGAGCTCTGAGCATGTGGCAGAGAAAAGCTGTCGGACTGATCACCCACCAACATCTCCCGTCACTGTTTGCTCCCGATGTATCCTTCCTCCTGCATGCTCGTTTCTGTCTACAAACTCACCGGCTCATTCTGTTGCCAGTTATCTGTACCTACTCAAGCAACTCGTTACCGGTAACTACGTAAGCAGCCTTACCACCTGCGTCGCAGCCACCAGTGGCATAAGTAAAGTTAAAGTTATTTTTGCAACCAATACGCTGTGTCACGCCTCTCCATCACCGGCCCGCCTGACATCTGATTAAGTTAGCAATCCTCTGGATGGCTCCGGCCACCCAAGACAATTAATAGCAACATTGCTGAAGAAAGGATAGCTTTATTAGTGGAACACCAAGACTCCTACAAAGGAGGGGCTGTGTGAAGCTTTGGATGGTGATTCAGTTCAGAGGAGATTCAGCCCAATTTGGTGGCTGAATCTCTAAATCCAAATTGAAGCGGTGGACCAATTTAAAATGTCCAAATCAATTCAAAGCTCTCTGAACCTTTGGAAAAGACTTGGAGAGCTTCAATGATTCAGGCAGTCCCTGGTGACCTCAGCAGGGAGCTGCAGCCACTCTGATCTGGTAAGTACTAGGGGCAGGGGACCATGGGGGACCTGCCAGCCACCCATCCCCTGCTTGCTCCCCCAGCCCCACCCACCCCCGCCTGCTCCCCCAGTGTCCCCCCCATGGTTGCCACCCACCCGGCCCAGCTCCCGCTGCTTTAAAAAAAAGCCCTGACTCACCACGTGCTGTCAGGTGGGGGGCAATCCCTGCTGCCCCTATTGCCCCCCACTGGGTGGGAGACTCTGCATGAGCCCCCTTACCCCCCCACTCCCTCAAACCCCCAGTGGGCGCCCCACCTGGGCCAGCTCTGCCCCCCCAAAAAACCCCAGGACTAACCACTCCTGCAGCAGCCTCAGGGCTTCAGGGGCTCATGCAGGGCTTCCTGTGTGGCATGGAGCAGTAGGGGAGCGGCAGGGATTGCCCCCTGCCAGCAGGAGTGGTGAGTTCGGGTTTTTTTCCTTAGCTGGCCCAGGCAGGGCACCCATGGGGGAGCTAGGGGAATGGGCGGGGGCAGGGAGCTCATAGCAGAGCTGCCTCATGGACAGCGGGGATCGCCTTCTGCCCAGCAATACCCACTGAGTTGGGCCTTTCTCTTAGCAAGACCCAGGAGCTAGGGCGGGCAGGGCAGCCATTGCCAGGCTGGGAGAGCTGGCAGGGGGATGGGCCTGGCTGGCTGATTTGGAGATTTGGTAGCAGCCAAATCTCTAAATAAGATTTGGTCAAATTGAGTTGGGACAGTGATTCGAATGACTGAATCGAATCACTGTCCCCCCAGTTGGCCAAATCTGAATCCGAAGCAAAAACTAGCAGCTCTGCACAGGCCTAGTTGTTACTACTTGTGGCATGAAGAGTAATAGATTATAGTGAGCCATGAAGTCAGCTCAGCTGATTCCTTCAGGACTGCCTCAATAGAAATGTCACGGCTGTTGCAGGGTAGTTGGTTTTAAATTGTTGGTGGAGTTGGAATCCAAGTGGGGTGTGACTACATCACTCCTGTTTGGCTCTACCCCTCCCTGCTAGAGTCCGTCTCTCCCCTTATGCAGCTGCTGGAAGGAAGAGAAAAAAAAAGAGGAAGCAGTCATCTCACAGTATTCGCATGCTTCCATTCCACACAGAAAAATCAGCGTCCCCACTTAAGATATGAACTCTAATATTGGCAGGTTAATTTTTGGGAAAAGGGTGAGTGTGGTATGTGAGTAAATACGGTAACTTTATAAGCAATTTCAGCCTCTGGGCTGCAAGAAGGATTTGATCTTCTGATATGCTGTCAAAAGCTTTCTGAAAATGTACAAACACTATCTATACAATCTTTTGACTGAAAGAAGTATTTACAAACCAACTTTATTTAATAGTGATTCATATTTATCATTTTTATCTCTTTAAAAATATTTAATAGAATTCATAAACATTAGAGCTGGAAGGGACCTCACAAGATCAAGCCCCCTGCCCAGGACGTCAGCTGGGGTCAAATGATCCCAGGAAGACAGAAGATCCAAGTGTTTCTGGAAGTGTCCAGAAAAAAGTTTTCCTTATGTCCAGTCTAAAATGGTTTTCCAGGAGTTTGTGACCACTGGGCCTTGTTCTCCCTTGGAGTGCCCTGGTGAACAGACATTCTCCCAGTTCCTGATGCACCCTTCTTACGTACTGCCAAAGTCTCCCAAGTATCTGGCTTCCAAAGTCTATCCCTAAGTTTCTAGAGCATTTAGACTTTTAAAATATGGGTAGCTTATCTATGCTTCATAACACATACAGTGGAGTTCACTAATGGCTTGAATTCCATGCGGAAAATGTAAAATAAAAAGTTGCCTTAAACTGCTAAATTGGTCAGCAGCCTTCAGCTCCTACTGCATTCTTTAATGCTAAACAAATGCTAAAAATGAAATATGTGTGTGACTGTCTGGAAGACTACATCTAACCATATCATTCAGATTTGTCAGCAGTGATCCATACATCTGTCGTTTGTGCAGAGGTGCCAATATAGAACAGAAGAGAACAGAATCATTAGTGCTGCCTATTGTTAAGGTTGCTTGACACTTCCCACAAGGCTCTCCTTTTACTTGTGTAACTTAACCAAACTTTACTAATTTATGCTCTAATTTTGTATACTGTGGGTCTGTCTTGCAATGATTTTTTTTTGCTCTTGTGTGTGTGTGTTGGGGAAGGGAGGAGGGATGGGGGTGGAGGGATTTCCACCCAAAGCTTCACAGTCACAGCAATACGCACCCATATATTAGAAAATGTCAGAATTGACATTTACTGTGCAACTTGAATTTGGTTCTCTTCTGCATAATCATCATGATACAGTCTTTATTTCCTTGATTACATCCCATTTTTCCTTCAGGACTGCCTCAACTACCTTCTTCCCAACTCAGTCAGTGCACTGGATGAACCTCTGGGGATAAATCAGGGCTGCGAAATAATAGAAAGTTGTCTCTAAGTATTGCCTCATTTGTTGCAGAAACTGGAAGTCATAAAATGAACGAGATAGAAGATGGCAGGAAGAGAAAGATCATGATTAAGACAGTTGAATAATGCCTGGAAAATTAGATTCTATTTCTGCCCCTGCCAAAAAGCTCCTGTGAGGTCCTAGACAAGTCACTTAAAATAGACTTTGAGAGGAGGTCACTAATTGTACATTTGTCATTTTCTGCCCAACTTGAAACTAGGGGAGCTGATTTGCGGAAGTGCTGAGCTGCAAAGGAAGTTAATGGAAACTGTATTGGAAATGTAAAGCACTATGTAAGAAGTCTGAAAAATGCCTTGCATCACGAGGGACATCTAAAAGTTAAGAGATGTTTCTGACTTTAATTTCCTTGTGCCTCCAAATGCCCAACTATAACAGGGAAAGTACCATCTTTTCACTTCACAGGAACATTGTGAAGACAAATTCATTAGTGTTTGCAAAGAACAATGATACAATATTGACAAAAATCATAGAAAAAGCCCATGAGGAAATTAATGATTCTGTCTTCATAGCAGGGTTTGGGCAGCATGCAGTAAATAAGGCATGGGGACACATGCTGAGCAATAAGGCGAAAACAAAATATTGAATGTCTGTTCATTATCTGAACACCCTCCAACATCTGCAGTGAAATAGGAGGAAGTCTAATACAAAAAAAATAGTAACTGATCCTGGAATTAACAACTGTATCATAATGCACACACACAAAGGGGATGAAGTAAAGCAGCAGTTTGCTGTAGAATATGGCAGTTCATGTAAGTAATAGAAAAGAACAGTACATCTAGAAATGCAGCTGAGCATCTTATCACAATTCCAACTGAAACAAAATGCAGAAACGGATATTTTGTAGCCTAGGTAACTTGGAATTTATCATCCTTATGCCCTGCTTTTTGCATTTGTTCACCAGTTTTTCTCTTGATAAGCAAAATTGTCCATAGGAATAGCTCAAACATTATCCCCAGCCCATGGGATTGGCTAACTTTTCCCACTACCTTCATTTCCAATGACAGTGGATTCCATGAGATCCAGCTGTTACTGAGGCTGCTTTGGTTCATTCTGCTACCAGGCCTCTTTATGAATTTTATATGCACTGGCTGTGCCAATCTGTACTCCAGCAAAGCCTACAGAAGCCAGCCAGGGTCTCTTATCTCCACACTGGGAAGACAGAAAGAGAGAGAGACTGAAATTGCAAATAATTTTCTATTCGGTATATCTGGTGATGGGTTAACATAGCTAAAACACATTGGATTCTACAGCTGATGACACACAGGGGGAGTGATATGGCTGGCTTCATATGTAGCTGACTTTGACTCTTAGCCTAAATGACAATGTTCCTATAGATTCATAGATTCTAGGGTGATAAGGGACCTCAGTGAGCCATCTAGTTCAACCCCCTGCCCCTGGCAGGCAAGAAAAGGGTCACCAAACCTGGGGTTACCCAGAACCCAGCCAGGTGCCTGTCCAGTCACCTCTTGAAGACCCCCAAGGATGAGGTGAGCACCACCTCCCTTGGAAGCCCATTCCAGATCCTGGCAACCCTGACCATGAAGAACTTTTTTCTACTGTCCAGTCTAAACCTTCTCTCCAGTAGCTTATGGCCATTGTTCCTTGTCATTCCAGGGGGTGCCCTGGTAAACAGATCGTCGCTTACTTCATGTTGCTCTGCCCTTATGAATTTGTACACCGCCACAAGGTCCCCCTCCTCAGCCTTCTCCTGGAGAGGCTCAAAAGGTTAAGGTCCCTTAGCCTTTCGTCGTAGGGCCTTCCCTGCAGGCCTCCAATCAGACAAGTGGTTCTTCTTTGGACACTGTCCAAGTTGTCTGCATCCTGCTTGAATTGAGGTGTCCAGAACTGGACACAGTTCTCCAGCTGCAGCCTCACCAGTGCCACATAGAGAGGGAGAATCATCTCCCTAGACCTATTTATGAAGCACCTACGGATGCACGACAAGGTGCGACTGGCTCTGCTGACTACTTCATCATATTGACAGCTCTTGTTCATCCTGGAAACAACAGCGACTCCAAGATCTCTGTCTGCCTCAGTGGTATTGAGAAGGTCGCCTCCCTAGCCTATAGGTATGGAGGCAGTTCTTTCTCCCTAGATGCAGCACCTTGCACTTTTCCTTATTGAATTGCATTCTGTTGCTTTCTGCCCACTTACCCAACCTGTCTAGGTCTGCCTGGATCTGGTTCCTTCTCTCTAGGGTGTTAGCTTTGCCCCATATTTTTGGGTCATCCACAAATTTGGAAAGGATGTTTCCCACCCCTTTATCCAGACTACTGATGAAGATGTTGAACTGCACCGGCCCCAGAACTGAGCACTGAGGGACTCCACTGCACACATCTTTCCAGGTTGACACCAACTTATCCACCACCATTTTCTGAGTGCGACCCTTGAGCCAATTTGCTACCCAGTCTACTGTATAGCCACCCAAGGCAAAT
Organism: Caiman crocodilus; assembly: GCA_030014935.1. Classification (NCBI taxonomy): domain Eukaryota; kingdom Metazoa; phylum Chordata; order Crocodylia; family Alligatoridae; genus Caiman; species Caiman crocodilus. The sequence continues at coordinate 18,068,027 of JAGPOW010001338.1, forward strand.
CTCCTCAGCTTATTTATAAGGATGGTATGGGATACCATGTCAAGGTCCTCCTTGAAGTCCAGATAGATAACCTCCACCTTGACTCCTGCATCTGAAAGCATCTTTGATACTTACCTGGGCTGATTTTGTGGGTATCTCATGGTTCAGTGTTCTGTTGATTCTTCCATCCTCATCCCCCTCTTTCCCTGAAAAACCTAGATTAAAGCCCTCCAGAGGAGATCCTTCAAACTGAAAAACAACACACGCTTACCTTTTGTGGGAGAGATGAAGCCCATCCCATCCAGAAGTATGGGTCATGGTCCAGAAAGCCGAAGCCTACCTCATAACACCAGCTCTGAAGCAAGAAGTTGACCTCTCTGATGCAGGTCTCATGGTGTTGTCCACATCTGCTCATGAAACCTGCATCAGGGAGGTCAACTTGTGGCTTCAGAGCTGGTGTTACAAGGTGGGTTTCAGTTTATTTGCAGCTTTGTGAATGAAGGTAGGCTAAAGACCTGGCTTAGGACTCAGACTCATGCTTGTAGTAACCATGTCACAATCTCTACCATAATGGAGCCATCCACCGTAGTAAAGCTAAACACAAACATATGTGGTTACAGAACTAGAACATGAGATAGAAGGGCTTACAAAAGGAGGAATGACTTCAATTTTCATCAGTATATAGTAGGGTCACTTTTCAGAGCCTGAGTTGTGTCCCAGGCTTGAGATCCTGCTGTTTTGATTGGTGGAGCCCATCCACCAGTCAGAAGGCAGCAAGAGAAATAAAGTCACACCCCTTTCCTGAGGGGAGGGGGAGAAGAGCTGCCTCAGACCTGATTGAAGTCTGTAAACTGTCAGGTCCGGAAGAATTCAGGGGTGGAGCCTGGAGTGTAAAAAAGGAGCTGTGTGCCCAGCATGAGGGGCAGATGCAGTGAAGGACTCAAGAAGAACAGAGCCAAGAAAAGATGGGGAGCTCTCCTGCAGCAGGCGACAGGCCCAAGGCTTCTGAAAATGCCACTGGAGGAACAGACTTGGGAGTGGTGTGAGACCACTCAGGCTGCTGATGGTGCACAGGGATGGTGCATGGAGATCTGGCCCTGGTATGTGTGAGACTGCTTGGGCCCATCACAGTGTGTGGTTTGGTGCACAGAGCCCAGGCTTAGGGAGCTGCAAGTGGCAGCTCAAGTCTGCAACCCCAGAGGGACAGCAGGCCACACAGCATGCAGGGGGGCACACAAGAGAGTGGAGCCAGGGAGCAGAGGGGGCTGTTTGGGTTAGCCACCCAGCATAAGGACAGATAGCCAGAGCCTGAAGGGCCCATCCTGTGCTAAAAGAGCCCTCAGTGCCAAGCCAGGCCATGGGGAAATAGTAGTGCTGCAGTGTGAGGCCCAGCAGCCAGGAGCCAGCAGCAGTGGTGCAGCAGCTGACAGGAGTTGAGCCCTCAGTGCCCAGAGTGGGGCACAGGGTGGGGAGGAGCCCATTAGTGCGGGAGAGGCCTGGAGAGGTGCTCCAGAAGAGGAGACCCCATCAAGCTGCGCCCTGACCACCTCCACCTGAGGGAACATGAGTCACTGGGGCCTTGTGTCCCCCAGAGGAAGGACATTTAGGGCAGGCAAAGCCAGAGAAGGGGCTGAGTGAGTAGCCCCCCACCTAGTCAAGGCCCTAAGGGGAGGGGGCCCTGGTGCTTCCTGGACACCCCCAAGGGACCCCATTGGAAGGAAGACTATCTCTTGCCATGGGTCAGGGACTATATTAAGGAGTAGGTGTTATTAAGATTGTTCCTGTTTGCACCTTATATTTTTGTAATTGAAATGTTGAATTGTGATGTTGTATTGTGTTGATGCTGCTGAAATTGTTTTATTGTGATGGGTAAATAGTGTTATTTAGAGTATGACCTTGGTTATTGGTTAATATTCACTGTGTAAATATATGTATATGTTATTTAGTTGTATGATTATGTACATAACTCAATAAATTGTATATAGTTAAGAACTTTGGGCTTGGGCTAACTCTATAGAGGAAAGAGGGATCTGCTCGAAATTCTGGCATCCCTCTCACAGGACCCCCTCTTTTCTACCCATCCCAGGCAACTGAGGATAGGGCACACCTATTCGGGTTACAAATAGAATTGATTGTTTCCATGTTTGCCAGTGTTTGACAATTTTATGTTCAAAACTTACTCTGCAGTTACCAAACTGAATCTTGAAAGACAATTTTGCTAAACAAATGTCTGTGACATTCTCAATACAATTTTTGATAAACTTTATGAAAAGTATTGAAAATAAGCACATTTTGGTATGTGAAAAAATAAACATTTTGACAATGATAGGGGTCCTTTTCCTGAAGAAAAAAAATATAATTTAAAGTCAATTTCTGATAAAAAAAAGCCTTTAAGCTAAACTGAACACACTAATCTGAAACATATTTTCCAGCAGGATTTTTTAAGTTAATTTTACATATTTACAGGCCAGAAGCGCCAGAAGGGAAAAGGAAATAATAGAAAGCTATGCTTTTCTGTAACAGCTTTTTTAAAGTTAACTGTCAACAGATGCTTTGAACAGTTTTTATAATAATTACAGAGCACTAATGAATAAAACTACATGTAACTAAAGAGGTAGTCCAAAACCAAAAGCTCAGAACTGAGCAGTCTTGAACTTTGGAAGAACTGTAATTAATTATTATTATAATTATTACAGAGCACTAATGAATAAATGAATACACAGATATTATTATAATAATTACAGAACACTAATGAATGAAACTACATGTAAGTAGAGAGGTAGTCCAAAACCAAAACCTCAGAACTGAGCAGTCTTGAACTTTGGAAGAAACTGAACTTGAACTTTGCTGAGCTGGCCAAAACCTTGTTTTTAAATTTACAGAAATGACAAATTTGTAAAGTATTTTTTAAAAATCCATAGAATATTCATATATAAATGCTTGCTCTGGGGCACCTCCCCACATACTGTGGACATGCAAGACACACATGGCTACCACATTCCTGGTCAGCAATATTGTAAGCAATCCTGTCTATTTCCACCAAACTCCATAACCCACCTCTCTCTCTTATTACATTGTACTTTTTCTCCAGTCTTCTCCCTAACTTTTTCCTCTGATTTCATTAATATATCAAGGCACTAGTGTTCACCTCTCCAGAGTGGTATAAATTGAAGATACTCTATTTCCTTTAGTCCCTGCAGAGATTTTTTTCACCTTTCTCCCACAGTCCCTAAATATGTAGAAACCTCTCGATGATCATCATTAACTCCTTTCTCTACCTATTTAAAATAAATTCCAGGTTTCACAAGAGGCAAGAATATTTTTGGCAATATCTTTTCTTGGGCCACCTGTATTGTTGGGAGAGATGCTGTATTTATTCTATCATCTCTAGAGCAGTATGTGGAAGATTTACTATCCATAGGCAAATTGCCTTCAGCTGCTAACCTGACTACCTACTCTTTCCACTCAACCCTTGACCCCTACTCCATACGGGAATGGCAACAGGCACAACCAGGGACTCCAAAGCTGCACTGTTCTATTCAGATGACATTTGGGAGTATAGCAATAGACACTGATCCTCTGCAGAAATCCTCTGATGGATATATAGAGAGTGTGATTTATTAAAGAAGATCTCAGATCATCCACACTACTGAATCACATTTTCTGTTAGCTACTCAAGGATGCAAAACCTTCTGCACACTGATGAGTCTCTTGGGGGCAGGTAACCTGTGCCATCAAGCTTGTTGCACTTTCTCAGGAAGGCTTTTCGGATAATTTAGCTTGGTTTGGATAGGTTTTGGTTTGGATTTACACACCTAGTATAACAGGGAGCCAGGTGTTCCTATTTCTTTAAGAGAGAAATTGCAGCAGGTATGTCCCCAGACAGGTGAATATTCTGGGATAGATGTAGGAGAATAGGCAGCCAGGGACCCATAGGCTGCAAGAGCCTGTTGTGTGGCTAACTGCCTAGGAACTGGACAAGAGGGCAGAGCCCTAGGTAGGCAGCAAGGTAATTATTGCAACTTGGCCAGAAGAACATCAGTAGCCTGCTCTAGAGGCTGAGAGGAACACCAGCAGCCCTTCAAGAGAACACCTGACCAGAAGGCAAGAAGCCCAGGGGATATAAGCCTGGGTCCCTGAGGCAGAAGGACCAGTGCAATCCTGGACTGTCTAGAGACGAAAGCTCCTGCTGACTCAGCAGAGAGCAGAAGGTGCAGACAGGGTCAGGTATTCCCAGGCGCTAAAGGAGCCAGTAAGTGAGGAGATGGCATCAGCAGCTGTGTGGTGACCCAGAAGAGGGGCTTTGAGTTCTTGTGTTAGAATGGGTTGCTTATATTTCCATTCCAGTTTTAAACTGGAGGACCAGGTGGCAAAGAGGCCACACAGTTGTGCCTAAGGGGCACACCAGGTGTTGAGTCTTTTTGGGAGCAGGGGCATGAGACAGAAGCAGGCTGAGGTTGAGAGGGACAGAGCTGGACCCTAAGAGTGAGACAATCATCCAAAGGCCAAGAGGGCCAGAGACTGAGCCCAGAGTGGGAAATACAAGAGGTTGACAAGAGGCTGGGACTGAAAAGCTAAGCCATAGTGAGTGGGCCTAAGCTAAAAGTCTACAAGCCGAGTAACCTTTAGGCTAAGAGGACCAAAGCTTGGGCAGGAAAGTAAATGGCAAGAGGGTGATACCCGCAAGGCATGGGCATGGCTATAGGTGAGGCTGGAGATTATGATTCAGTGCCAGCCAGGCACGAGTAGATCCAGTGGGACATGAAAGACACCCAGGGAAAACCGTGCAGTTTTGGGTTAGTGGGCAGAGACCCTGAGAGGTCAGTTTGGTTGCTTAGATGCAAATCTATGTCAGCAGAGCATGAAGGCATGTCAGAGGAGATAAACAAGGGAGGTTTATATAGAGAACTGGGACTTTAGGTAAGATTAGGGTGGCCCATAGGGAGCTCCATGGCCACCTTAGGGCCTACAATGTTACATATGGGCAAAGACTTGATAAACTAGATAACAGATTTGTATTTTGGACTTCAGAGGTTTCCTGTAACCAAAGAGATAACATTTCTCATTAGTAGAACCAAGTCAAAACAAAAAGAAAAAGTCAAGCAAAAGGAAATCCAGAAAACAGGATCTCTGCATAGCAGGCCTTGAGGCAAAAACAAAATCAACAGCCAACTGCCGTGGGGAACAGATGCTGGTACTTCAGTATTTTCCTTACCCTGACACCTGCCTACTACAGTTAGCATCCAAAAAATAGGCCAGATACATGATTCATTGTTTTTAATTTGCAAGAATTGGAGAGGTGAATTGAGATGAACATTCAGTTTGAATGTTCAAAGATGAATGTTCCCTAGATGCAGTTTGAATGGCTAGATCCAGGTTTTTGCTCTGACCAATAAGGACAAATTCTGAACCAGGTCTACATCTGACAATTCCTAGACAATTGTTTAAAACTGGTCCTGATACATCCTTATGAGAATAAGGATGTTTCTCATGCTTACTTTCTTTGTTCAAAGTAGAGGTGAAAGCATTTCTATTTATTCACTTCCCTCAGCTCAATACAATAAATTGGAACTAAGTTCATCATTTATGTTTTCAAGTTAAGAAATCAGCAGAAATAAACAGGGAAGTAGGCTGTCTGCACTGTATTAACTCAAACTCATGAACAAGTGAGTTCAGGTTTTAAATGATCTGTAAAACCATGTTCTTTATCTACTACCATGAAGATGTAATGACTTTCATTTCTTTTTCACATTACAGTTATTATTATGGATTCTCCAATATTGAAGCTTTTGGGGGAAAATAAGAGCAAACTGGCAATTTCCCAAAAAAAGAGAGTAGCTTCTCTTCAAGTTACAAAATGCCAAGTCCATTGTGATCAGTTCTGTAAGTTAAAAAATGGGACAAAAACCTCATCATGGTTCACCCTTTTATAGTGTAAAATTTTGTAGCGTTAACATTTGCAAAAGCGTTAACCAAATTTATTTATACTAATGTATTGTTCATTCATATTTTTAAATGCTTACTCTGTGTCTTTTGATTTAAAAAGTCTGCATACTATTCAGTATCTTATGCAGATAGAGCATGTTGAAAAATGAGAAACCAACTATTTTTTCAGCATTTAGAATAGATCCACTTATGTTCTTGTGAAATCTTCTGATTTTTTTAATCAAAATTTAAGTACTTGAACCTTTTTTATTATCAGTAAGAATGTGTGTGTTTCATGTAATAAGAATCAGTAATGTGTTCACTACATTTTTGATAACAACGTTTGCTAAAAACTGTTAATAATGGACAGTGTCAATAAAGCAAAGGGTTATCAGTTGTAGCTGTGTTGGTCTAAGGACATATGAAGACAAGGCTCTTTGGGTAAATGTGATATCTTTTATTAGACTAACTAAGTAGTTGGAAAATTTGTTTTTTGTAAGCTTTTGAGCACAAACAGCCTTCTTTAGGCATAGAAAGAGTCTGTTGGTGTTTTGTGTATTCTCCTGGATGGAATAGAAGCCAAAATGCAAAATGCAGTCTGTGAAAATACAAATGTGTGGTAGTGAGGATTAGAGGTCATTGGGATCACAGAAACGTGGTGGGACTCGTCGCATGACTGGGCGGTGAATATCGAGGGCTATAGGCTATACAGGAGGGACAGGATAGGAAGGAAAGGTGGG
>JAGPOW010001338.1:18074770-18097017 GCA_030014935.1 Caiman crocodilus
ACCCCGGTGCTCTTTCCTGCCAAGGCAGGGGGTCGGACTAGATGATCTGCCCAGGTCCCTTCCGACTCTAGACACTATGAAACTATGAAACTATGAGACAGTTGTTGTGAGACAGGTAGGTTGAGGGAAGAAGGAGAAAATGTTGACCTGGTGATAAAATGTAGCTGGTAGAATGCAGACAGGTTACCTGGGGTTATCAGATGTCAGGCAGATTATAATGTGCCATAGATCCAATGTCTATATTTAGTTCATGATTTTTTGTATTCAGTAGACTTATGAAATGAAGTTCATAGACTTGTCTGTGAAAGGTGTTCTGTAAATTCCTCTTGAGGATTAGAACTGAGATTGGAGAGAGAGTGGTTGTCTTGTGAGAAAAGTACACCCACAGATAGTTGGATGTTTTTGTGAAGGCTCTTTTGAGATTTACAAGGTGACGAGTGCAGGTATTCTCAGAGCAAATTTGGTGGTACCAGAGGGCTTGGCTGTATATTTCCAGAGGACTGAACACCTACAATCCTCTAACTACTATACACAATGACAAATATGGTTCAACTATGTAGAAGTACTTAAGAAAAACTTAGAAATCACCTCCTTCATGTAATCTACTCCAAAAGAGATCGACTCAAGAAGGAAATCAACATATGCTATAACACCTTAAAAGAGATCAATCCAAATATCTTCCCAAACCTTATACAATGTATACAATAAGACTACCAAAGATTTTTTACAACATCCATCCAACATAAAAAGAAGAAATGGAACCAATTATTATAGGAACAACTTTCTCAGCCACAAAAAACCATGAGAGAAACAACACCAATACCATACAACACTCCAACCTCATACTTGTTGAAACTGAAGGAAGCAGTCAAACCTCAAATATTATCAATCTCTCCATGCACACACTTACCAAAGCTGAAAAATCTGTCCTCTCTAGAGGACTTAATTTCTGTCCAGAAAAATACCCTTATTAGATACTACAATGTGGAGAGTAGAAGAATTTTTCTGATACCTCTGTCCAAGGAATATTTCTGCAACCAAAATCAGTCCACTTTCAACAACACTTCCTTGATATTGTCACAGGATAAAAAGCTTAATACTAAAAAATCTAAAAAACTCCATCTGATTGGACACCCTACAGTGGACAAAATTCAGAACTTGACTGCTATATTGACTGCTTCAGGGAAAGAATGTACAGTGAAAGAATCAACAACACCAGCATAACAACCTCTCCTTCTCAGAGAGAAGGGCCATAGAATAGCTAAGATCCAACCACCAAATAGTAATAAAACCAGCAGATAAAGGAGGAGCTATAGTTATTCTCAACTGTGAAGACTACTTATAAGAAGCCAACAGATAACACTCTGACACCAACTACTACAAAAAACTAAAGGAAGATCCAACTCCCCCTTTTACCTTAAAACTCAAAACCACCATGATATCATTTCCATCTGAACTACAAGAAAAACTACATAATTTGATCCCCTCCATTACCCAATCCAGGGACTTTTTACATGCTCCTGAAAATCCACCATGGATGTTACCAGCTTATACACCAACATCCCACACCAGGATGGCATCCAAGCCTGCCTTGCATATCTGTAAGAGCAAGATTTGAACTCAGAGTGCAAACTAAAAGATATTACTGAACATATGCACTTCATCCTCACATACAACTTCAGTTTCAATAACCAACACTTCTTCCAGACCATGGGCACAGCTATGGGCATCAAAATGACCCCATAGTATGCCAACCTTTTTATAGGCCATCTGGTAGAAGAATTCCTCAAGAACTGCACCATCCAACCCACGCTACATTTTAAAATATATAGATAACATCATCATCATTTGGACTGAAAACTTGCAGTCTCAAATTGATTTCCATCACAAATTCAATAATCATCACCCTTGCCTCAGACTCTCTTTTGAATACTCCAAAACTAACTTTTACTTTTAGACATTATGATCAATATCCAAAATGGTAAAATACAAACCACCATATACAAGAAATCCACAGACTAACATACGTATCTGCAAAGAACCAGTAATCACCCTAAATGCACCAAGAAAGCACCAAGCCCTTCAGTACCACTAGCTTTGCATTGAACAGAATGCCCATTATCATCACTTCATAAATCTCAAAAGGGCTTTTACCCCACAAGGACACTCCTCCAGAGAGACAGATCAAACGTTTGAAAGAGCCACCCAGATACCAACCATTAAGAGTTGCTTCACTACAAAAAGAAAATCCCCATGAATTGCACACCATTACTTATGACAGGCCATCCTTCCCTAGAACCTATACGGAAAACTCTCAAACAGTTGCAACCTATACTAGAAAAAGACCTGATTCTTAAGGAGATCTTTCCAGAACCACCCATCTTAGCCTTTAAATAACCTTTGAACCTTGCCAACCTCATCAGCAAAAGCAAAGTTCCTATGGCCCAAAGCATACCAAACAGATGCAGACCATGTCAGGACAAGAAATGTAAAACCTGCTGTCACATCTCCAACACTTCCACAACATATACACCCCACAACAGAACCATCACCATTCCTGGATCTTACTCCTGCACCTCCAGAATTGTAATTTATCCATCCAGTGCACTAAATTCCCCGATGAAAAATATGTAGGAGAAACCAAACAAAATCCATGTACAAGAATGAATGCACATAAAAAGTCTATCAAGGACAAAAATTCAATTACCTGTAGGTATACATTTCTCACAAGACAACAACTTTCTCTCCAATCTCTCAGTTCTAATCTTCAAAGGGAATTTACAAAACACCTTTCATAGAAGAGCCTATAAACTTCACTTCATAAATCTACCAGATCCAAAAAAATCATGGATGAAACATAGACATTGGATTTATGGCACATTATAACCAGCCTAACATCTGATAACCCCAAGTAACCTGTCTGCATTTTACCACCTACATTCTATCACCTAGTCAACATTCTCCCTTCCCTTCCCTCCCCTCCCCCCCCACCTATCTTGCACCTATTGTCTCCCATAGTCTGGGATCCTTGCCACAATGCATTTACATTTTCACAGACTGCATTTTGCATTTTGGCTTCTATTCTACCCAGGAGAGCACACAAAACACCCACAAAATCTCCCTATGCCTGAAGAAGGGTGTTTGTGCCTGAAAGCTTGCAAAAAACCCCAGTTTTTCTAACTATTTACTTTCTTTCTGATGAAAGATATCACATTTACCTGAAGACCCTTGTCTGTTAATAAAGCCAACAGTTTTTGTGAAGAATCTTATTTTTGCAAAAAGCCTCTTCCTAAACAAAAATAACTGTTTAAAAAATTCAATGAGCATGATCCAAAACGAATTTTTGAAAAGACCTATCTGAGAGGCCTATGTCAATCAAAAGGAAATGCATTTTTCTTTCTTTTCCACAACATATACCCAAGCACAGTTTTAGCATATTGTACCATAAAGAAATGTGTGGGGAAGAACTGCTTTCATCATTCAGCAGCATGCTGGTAGCACTAAGTTGTTAGCACTAAGTGATGCAATTAAGTGTTTCTCAGAGTGATCTTCATACATAATTACAGTTCCATTTTGAACTAAGCTTCACTAATAACACTGTACCTGCTCTGTAATTAGGTGACTACCTTGTATTTCAAAAGTACTCATATAAGTTGTACAGCAAAAACTAGTTACACAGCTACACTGTAAAATACCATCTCTCACTGAGACACAGTAGAACCCATATGGTCAATACAAAATATATTTTAATACCTTTTACAGGACTAAAAAGGATTACAAGGATTTTTTTTTTTTTTGAAAAGCATAATTATATTTTAAATTGCACATGTCCTATTTGGCTTCAAATAAACAATTCTATTTTACCATGCAATTTTCTATAAATCTACAATCTATCAGCCAATCTTCTTTATTATAGGTACTATGTTATCACTTAGAGGCCCAAGGGGCCCACTGTGTTAGCCACTGTATGAATACAGACCAAGATGTTGCACTCTTCACAGAAAAGAAGTCCAGGTGAGAGCTGGAGTGCAGAAATAGGCATGAGCTATTTATGTGGGTCTGTATGTTTTAAATTTGTATTCTGTATTGCTCACAGGCTGTAGGTACATTACAGTATTCATGTTAAAACCATCTTAATAAGTTAGTGAAGGAATGCATTCAGTGAGCCCAGTAACCTTAACTGGAGTTAAAGATAAATTCATGTTCCTCAAATTATTCTGTTCTGTGAAAGGCAAAACATTTTGCAGAAATACATTGATTTTGATTAAATCTGTTATCAGAAACTTTCTGAGTCACAGGGTGTGGCCTATGGTCACGTTGGATGAAACAGAAAGATAGAAAGAAAAACAAATGAGCAACAAAACAAACTTTGATATGAAAATGGCAATTTCAACACAAATATGGTTTTCCTATTGGGAAGGTGTAGTTTTTTCTTTTTTAAAAAATTCAGAACAGACTTCCTTCCATCCCAATTTTGACATGCCAATGATCATCATGAAATTAACTGTCACCCTTTAACCATTTCTTTCCCTGGACCATAGTTCTCCACTGCCTTACAGTTTGTGCTGCCGTTTATACCCATACAAATCAGTGGCACATTGCATTGATCACATTCCAGTAAGGTGGCTGAATAAGCAACTGACTGAAGATCAAGAAAGCAGAAGTATTTAAGAGAGACCCACATTTGACAATTATGGAATACTGAACTACATGAATAACTGGTAAAAATGTTCAGATGAAGACTCCCACTACCACTAACCCAAATAAGACTGGATTTGCCAAGTAAAAGAAAGTTTGTAGGAATTGGAGAGCCTAGAAAAGTGGTTCTGTGGCTATGCAACAAAACATATTTCATATTCTGAGCTATTATTCCTTAATGCACAGATGCTCAGTGGCAACCCTGACATGTTCACCCTAATGGAAAAGAACTGCTAAATCTTCTACTTGTGCCTGCTGGACTTGACCTTCTGTGGTGAACATACCACAATCTGAATGCCATTTAAGTAATTTGTGCAAGTACCATTAGCACTCAGAAGAGCATTGAACATGAAGACACAGTGCTGCTCACTGGGTAATTATAGGTTTGCCAAATAATAAATTTTCCTCATTAGCATTAGAAGAGTGATTGAGAATCGCTGTAAATGTAAACATATGGATGTGGGTGCCTCTTCCCAGATATCCGTGTTTTCTTGTGAGCAGCATAAATCAGAGAAGTGCAAAAAGGGATTTATTTTTAGAACATGTTTTCTTTGAGTTTCTATAGATCTGAAAAAATCGAATGGAGAATAAATTTTCAGGGAAACATGAAGTGCCCATGTCCATTTTCAAGGAAAAGTTTAGAACAATGAACTAGCCTCTCTCTAACATGCATATTAAATATAACTCCAGGTCCTGTTTCAGTACCAAGACTTCGTGGAATCCATACAAGATCAGGATGTAAATCACTATAGTATTTAAACACATCTAATTTAAAAACATAAGAACATAAGACTGGGCAAGTCCTCCTGGGTCCATGAGTCAAAGTGCAGGCACCACGTCATATGCATTGATTACACTCTGAGAAACTGATCAAACTTTTTATATTCTGAGGCAGATCCAGAGGCTAAGTTGCTACAGGCTAGAAGAAAAGACATCATAGACTCAATGAAAAATAAATGATATCCATGCATTCTAGATTACGTGCAAAAAAATATCTTTAAGCACAAAGAACGCTTTCAAGAGAACTTTAGATGTTTATCTTGCTGGGATCTTATGACCCCAGCTGACTTCCTGCCCCTGGGGCACAGGGCTGGACTCCGTGATCTTCTGAGGTCCCTTCCAGCCCTAATGTCTATGAAGTCTATGAAATCTATGAGAACCAGAGCCTTAGTTGATCTGGAATCAACCCAAAGAAGCCAACAAAAAGTATGGGAGTAAGCAGGTAAGCTCTACTAGCAATAGCAGAAACAATGGCAGTAGCTGGCAAAAATCCCAAAAGTCCCCTTGCAATATTGGCAATGCATGTTTCTCAGCTTTCAGCTGCTGAGGGTTCTCTCTATATCCACTGTGTGAAAAAGCGGAACAATGTACATGTTGAACAGGCACATAAACAGGCCACTTCAAGGCAAAAGGGACTGGAATTTATGATGAGCCAGTTGCTCTGCAGAAATGCCCTATCTACTTCTTCCAGGGATCTATTTTGTGCAAAATGGAGTTTATTATCTACCTAAGAGGACTTCTACCATCTTTGATTTCTCTTCAGCCTGATGAAGGGTGTCCAAAACCTTTCAAAGAAATACATTTTTTGCTACTTTTTAGTTGGTCTAATAAAAGATATCATCTCTAAACCAAGAGTGTTGTTTTTCCCATCTACTTCTTATCCTTTAATAAATAGAAGCTAACCTATGGTAGCTTAGTTCTGTTTTTCTGGTGAGAGCAAATGAAAGGTTGGCTTTCGTTAGTTCAAAGCAAGAAGGCACACAGGCAGTTACTGTGGAACAGTTCCTGGGTTGGTAAGCAAGTCAATCGACAGGTCAAATAATGTCAATTAACTGGTCAATTTACTGCCTATTATGTAACCTCAGTAAAAAAAATGTCAAATATACCATAAACAACATCCTGGTGTAGTTGGCAGCTATCTTTTTATTTCATCGTAGTTCCATCAATTAACAAAGGATGGAGGGAGGGCTCCTTGACCCTCAAATCTAGAGGGATTAGGGGACACACACTCCACTTAGGAGCAGGCACTCCCTGCCTTTTCCTCTCCCTTGAGCTTTCCCTTCTCCTTTCCCTTCTCCCTCATTAAACCATGTGGGGCTGCAGGAGCTATACTGTTCTGAGGAACGAACCCAAACCAGCAACATAAAAAAAAATTCTCCTACTGGCCATCTGCGGTGACTGCGGGCATCTCCAAATGCAAACAGCAACATGCTTGAAGAGTTGGCCTGCTGCTTGTTTAGCATATCTGCATTTTAATAACTGATTTTTGTCTTTTATACTTGTCATGTGTGTTTTATTTCTGTTTGATTTTTTTTTTTTTATAACTACAAGCCAACCCCAAAGCTTTGGTAATGCCGTGCACATTTCAATTTACCTGACTCTCATAGTTATAAAAAAAATCATTGTAATTTTTTAGAATTTAATTTGGTTCAGTATAACAGTTAATTGACTTTGGAGCGGGGTTGGAATTCACATAAGTATCTAATTTACTGGAGATTAAAATCTCTCGTCATTGTTCTAATAAATTATTACTTAAAATATCTGACCCTTATTTGACAATATTTAAGACTATTTGACCATTTTTTTGACTGGTCAAATACGCAGCCTTAAGCAGCTGATGCTCTGCAACTCCTCATACCTTTTTACCTTGCATTAAGTTGTGTGTCCATGCTTTTGAATCTCTTCCACATAACACTTGCAACATTACAGTTCTGGGATCTCTTCGGAACTTTATTGGTTAGATTATATGTGTCCAGAACCAATGAGTTCAAAGATACTGAAGGGAGAACACTGACCAAAACTGAAGAGATATTGTAAATACTATGCACAAATTACTTTCGCTCTTCTCTTTCAAGCTGGCATTCAGTGATCATTCTGTTATGTGTTGTATACACATTTAATAGGACAATCACTGCCTCTCTGAGTAGCTGTAGTGGTGAGTACCACAAAAACCACTGGATGTTTGAGTTTTGCAACCACGCATAGTGATAACAAAAAAGAAGCAATAAAAACCATCAAGCAATCCTATATGTCTACCAAATCCTAGGACTGTCATCAGAGTCAAAGTACATCTGGCCAGGACACAGGCTTCATTCTGAGGCTGTCTCTTAGGTGTCAGATGTCAGCAAGTTGGCAGCCTGGAGGTGGGATGCCGAGGCCCACATCCCCCCTCCAGTGGGGTGGATAAGACAGGCTGGTGGTATGCCTTCTGTCCATAATGGCCTTGGGGATTATTCCAGGTGGAAAGGGATGGGGACCCCTCTCAGGGAGGAGGAGGAGGAGGAGGAGGAAGAACAATGAAAAGGGGCAGGGAGGGAGGACAGGGAGGGAGGGACTTTGTTACTCTCAAGTCGCTGCTTTTGTATTCTCCTTCCCTCCTGATGACTCTTGATCCGTGGGTATCACTGGTTGGTCCCTGTGTGTATTTGTTATACATCCACATAGCGTATCCCATGCACACATACTAATTTGGTCTTTCCAAGCATTTTCCTAGTTTGGTCTGTTTCCCCCAAAACCAGGACCCAGGCCTTGTTAGCTGGAGCTACTTTATCTCATGTTATGGGCAGTGTAGTACATGTCCCCAGTTCCCAGATTGTTTTCCAGACTATGTGTCCTCATTGGCCTTGTTGTGTTAGAAAGCCTGTCTGCTTCCAAGACTGTGCAAAACTGTTTGACTGTGTGACCCAGACTCTTAAAAATCAATTAACCCTACTGCCCATCCTGAACTATTCTAATGCATATACATATACCTATATGTCAATTCCCCGCCCAAAGCAAACCTTTAAATACCATTTTCTAAGCCAACAGTTATATTATTTATTATTTGTGTAGTGTTACCTGAGTGTTCACCACCTACTGACAAAAAATGGCTCTGGAACAAACCGACTTCGGTAATACCAAATAAAAATGTTTTGAAAACCTGACCAAGACTGACAAAAACTACATTACCAAGAAAGTTACTTTTTCTTCACCATGGTTTAGATATCACTTATATTGACCAGAGGATCAGGTAGGCAAAAGAACCATGACCATGTATAAACCTTTTCCTACCTTTACTAGTCATTATTTTTTCTCCAAAGAGACATCAGTAATAAGTTTTAAGCACAGTTGTAAAGCAATTGTCACCTAAAACTGGTGAAAGAATAAGAAGTGTGATATCTACAATTTTACCCACTGGTTTATTTAACCCCAATATGACTAATGGAAATATTCAGTGGGTACATGTGGATTTGTTATTGAGAAAAAATATAGCTTTGAGTCTGCATTGGAAAAACAAAGTGCTACCCACCTGCTGAAGATGAATAGATTGATGCTTTAATAGAGACAGCTTCATATGACAAATCAATACCTATGCTTCAGAATAAAGAGGATGAACTGAGGACAGGTGGAAAGGAAACTCTTTGATGCCTACTTCATCCTTAATTGAGAATAAATTCTGTTGTAGCCTGGCACTACTGAATGGCTGGAGAGCTTGAGAAGAAAATCCAAACCAAGGCAGTCAATGTGGTATATAATCGTCCCCTACCTTAACAACAGATATTTATGCGGTATGCTCCACCTAAGTAGTGCTTTTGTAGCACCCTAGTACAAATGCTGGTGAGATACTATACCGAATCAACCAAGTGGCCTACAATGGGAACTCGTAGTTGACAGCGCTTAGCAAGGACCCATCATCTGGTAGGAGCTAGCCTTATCATGACAGAGATCCCTTTCTCTTATGGTGATGGAAGGAAAAACTGAGACTCACAGTGACTCCCTCAGATGAAAAAAAGACTTCCCTTCAGAGAAAAACTGCGTTAAAGAACCTGAATTCTACTGCTCCTCACTTCTAAAACAGGTCCAAAGGTTTCCTACGAAGTATCAGAGTAATCATGTAGAGGAACAGGGGATGGGAGGAGGTACAATTGCGTGTATCAGAGACCTGTTTCCAACAGATCCCTAACTTCCTGAGATTGCACTCCTGCCCAAGAAGCACAGAATCAATCTAATCCTTTTTCACACCAACCTTGATCTTTCTCAGAATGGATCAGCCTTGTGAGAAAGCTAGTTTATCGACTAATGCATGCATAGAACACCCCTGGTTCCTAAGTGATCATAGACTAAAACTTGTTCTTATAGCATTTCATCTAAAAACCATAAAAATAAGGCCAAGTATCTGCAAATACCTTAGCAAGTTCATAACCAAAAGCATACAAGTAGGCCCATAAGCTTCAATAAGATTATATACATGGTTTAAACTAAGCAGTAATGAAAATGTTTGCAAAATTGGCATTGCGGCTGGAATCATAAAACCAAAGATACTATAGGAATTATAGCTACCCCTTTTTTCCTGAGAGAGCATTCAGGAAAATCTGCAAGTAAGTATGACACAATCATTTGATTCAAATTAAATTTGCATATCTCGATTCTGATAACTATTGAAAGGATATCTATTGTTTTTAATTTTCTCATAATAATATAATTTTGGCTTCTTCATGAAATTGTTCTGTTTGTTAGTGGGCTGAAATATATATGGAAAAATAAAATTTACTGTGCCAATTCATGTAATTCTATTATTGATTCCTTTCTTTCTGTCCCTTCGAAATGCTGCATTCTCCCTGCATGCACAAGTTTTGGCAAGATGCTTATTAATTAGTAACATTTTACACATACACCCAGAAACAGACAGCTATGGGAGGAAACAGCATGCAGAAAGATGTTGTTGGCATGAGTTTGGAATGGCTGCATAACTCAGCCACTTCATCGCCATTTGTTTATATTTGAGGGCAATGATATATTATTCAGTTCCTGGATTCCTTTGGTCCTTTGGTATTCATCAATTAAGTGTGAAATTAGATGAAGTCAAAAGATGTAATTATAACAAATTAAAAACAATCTATATCCTGTCAAATTGATATCGAAATCATTCCAAATTAGTTCAAAATACTCCTTATATGTCCTTATTTATATTGTGTATGTCCCACATATTCTATATACAGACACTTTTAAGAATAATTGAGTCCTAAAATATTTCAGTAGTGCTATTTTTCATATCCCTTCTTTACTATCATAAGAAAATAGTTCGCTCAAGAACAGAGCAATGCCTTGGGGAAAGAGTACGCTGGCCATGTCCACATGAGCCTAAACATTTGGTTCCCTGGGGAATGCCTGTACCATGTGTGCACTGGCATGTGGCAAGTTAGCCCGGGTGGAGTAGGGGAGGCTTACCTCCCCTTACCTTACTAGCTCGGGGGTCAAGCCAGGTGAAAGACAGATGGAGGGGAATGGACACAAAAATCTCAAAGGTAATTAAAGTGCCTGAAGGCCTGGATAAATGCTTAGTAAGGCAATTGGAAGAGTTTAACTACACCCACAAAATAAATCACAGTTTCTCGTTTTAATATGAACTGGTTAATTTCCTTTATTTCTTGCCTGCTACATCTTTGATGGAATAAGGTAGAGAAATAAACACAGTCTCGAGAAATGAAGAAGATATTGCATCTGTGGTTCAGCAAAATAACTCGTCTACACAGTTATTATGTCCCTCCTAGACAACTAACATCTTAGATATATTTAGTTTCTTCTCTGTTTGGGGACTCTCACTGTCTTGATTGCTTGCTCTGTTCTCCTCTGTGTGAATCTCAAGCAAATGGAAATCCTGTGCCACCTTGTATTTTCTACTGATATCAAAATGTGGGGTTCTCTTCCCTCTGTTAATCCTCATCCACTCTTGTTTCTTTCTCTTTTATGTCCCCAGGAAGGTGCTAGAAGTCCCCAGGTATCAGCCTTACCAACTCAAAGGTTTCCATCATCACCTCACTTCAGCTTCCCAGGTAAGTCTCTCTCCAGGACCCTTCTTCTATTCCCTTCTCTCTGCCATCTGTCATCTCTCTTATACTCTCTCCATATTTCTTCTCCGTTTCTTCCTTCTTCTTTCAGGAAATAATTCTGGTCTGGTCTCCATTCCCCTTTAAATCCTTCTGACCATCTCCTCCATTTCTTGCAGCTGGCACTCTCACCTTGCTCCCTCCGCGCATGCAGCTCTTTGTTTGTGTTTTCATCCGGGTCCCTCTTTCTTCCATCTGGGTATCCCTTCCCCTCTCTTTCCTCAGGCTCATTGCCAAGGTAAGTTCTCTGTTTCCCTTCGCTTCCCTGCTGTTCTATGATGGGGCAGACTTGTTGTCCTGTCACAGAAATACAATAAAAAAAGCCTTATCAATGTTCTCAGGGAAAGAATAGCAGAGTTGATCTGATACTTGAAATGTTTATTCACTAATGAAAGAAGTATGGGGAACAAACCGAAAGAATTGGAGGTCCTAATAAAAGCATAGAATTATGATGTAATTAGGATTATGGAGATGTGGTGGGAGTATTCACAAGACTGGAGTATGGTCATAGATGGATCTAGATTGTTCAAGAAGGATAGACAGTGGGAAAAAGAATGTGTTGCCCTACATCTAATGGTAATGTCCATGTGTTCAGGGTACAGTACAAAGTAAAAGGTAGGCCTGTTGAAAGCTACTGGGTAAAGGTCAGAGTGGAAAGTAGCAGAAGAGATGTCATACTGGGCATGTCTAATTATCTCCACAGTTAATGTTGCATGTCTACACATGCACTTCTATTCAGCCAGAGTAGATTGTAGACACTGCTCCAGGTGGCTGGGCATGAGGCTGCTTCAGTGTGGGAGCAGCCTGCTAGCTAGCCCCACACTGAAGTGCCATCATGCCCCAGCACACTCATTCCCACTGCAACACATTTTGCTGGGGGGAGCAGGCCTGGGCTGCAGGTTGACCCTCTTGCTCCCTGTCAGCTGGGGCTGCTCTGACTGAACTCAGCATGCCATGCTCCCAGCACACATGTAGATGCAGTGCCCAGGAGCTCTGGAGTTTCTTCAAGTGCTCTAGTAGCACATGTCAACATGCCTACCGGGTGTCTTCTGCAGGCCTCCAAACTAGAAGGAAGTGGCTGAGGCCTTTTTTAAACAACTGATAGAAACTTCCAAATCGCAGGACCTGGTTCTCATGGGGGAACTTTAATTATCAGGATACCTTCTGGGAGGGAAACACAGCAGTACACAAGCAGTCCAGCATATTCCTGGAGTGCACTGGGGATAATTTTTTATAAAAATGGTAGAATGAGGGGTGAATCCCTTCTTGACTTATTGCATGCTGAGAAAATGAAGATGGAAGGTAACTTGGGTGAGAGCGGGCCTTGAGTAGCCTGATACTACAGTAGCAGTAGCATCACATGACAAAAACCATGAAACTATGCTACTGCACAGTAGTATTAGGCTACTGTGGAGTAGTGTCACAAAAAAGCATTTGCAGGTGCTAGTGCACAGTAACTCCAGTTACTTCACACACGTCATGAGTTTTGCTTGCCCGCAGCTTGAGCTGCAGTTTCCCCCAAACCCCTGCACCGATGTTCTTGAAACTTGACAGGCTTTTTGGCACCACCAGGAGCTACCACCCCTGTAGTTCTGACCTCCATGTGTTGTAACGCATAGATGTGACATGAGTTTTGCTTTCAAGAATTCGGGGTACAGTTCCCCCCAAACCCCCGGACCAATTTTCTTGAAGCTTGGCAAATTTAATGCTCTCAGCAGCTAGAGTTGCAGGGTCCCAGAAGCCAGAACCCCTGCACCGACCTCCTCAACAGCTGGCAGGCTTCATGGCCACAGCAGGGGCTACCATCCCTGCAGCTTTCACCCTGACACCACAGTGTCACCCATGGCATGAGTTTTGCCTGTCTGCAACTCGAGGTGCAGCTGCAGCTTGGGGGGAAGTTCCCCCCAAAACCCTGCACCAATCTTCTTGAAACTTGGCAGGCTTTGTGGCCTCAGCCAGGGCAACCACCCCTGCAGTTTTATCCCCCTGTGATGTAACATGTACACGTGACATCAGTTTTGCTTTCAAGAATGTAGGGTGCAATTTCCCCTGAACCACTACGCTGATGGCTGAAATATATAAATATTAAAAAGACTAAAATCTTGCATGAATACTAAAATACTAGAGAATACTAAAAATATAAACTCCTTTGATGCATGAACCAAAGGATCCACAATTTATGACATGTCAGCACAGTCATACCTGAACTCAAATGGATTTCAATTCAACCTCCAATCCATAATATAACTTTAAACTAAACTTAATCCCATTTCAAACCCTGACTCCCATCTCTATTTGTTTAAGGATGTTAATCAGGGATAAATAAGACATAAATAATATCTGACTAGAACACCTACCACTCATGAAAGCAGACTTAGCAAGTGAGATGGACCTTTTTATGTGGAAGTTCCATTAAAAGACAGTGCTATAACAAGTACATCGAGGTTCTCCCACCTTATTCAGTAAAAAGTGAAAGGAGAATAGGGATGATTTCCTTTGGGAAAACATTTGTCAACTGCCAGATTAAACAGTGAGTATAATGTACAGACAGAATATAAACAAAGAATGGATGAAAAAGTCCCTCAACATTTCTTTTATGTCTAAGATAGTACAATTATTGAGAAGAAATTGATGCCTAACTCTTTTAGGTCATGAAGAATATCTCAACTTATTTGTAAGCCATTTTGAGTTAGAATAAATGGCATTTAGTTTTGCATTTTACATGTTCTTCTGCACTATTTTATTTTCTCAAGAAAAATATAGATCTGGTTTTCAGCTGTTATATAGTAAACTCTCTGGTAACTGGCACCTTATAAGCCAGCATGCTCTGTTAACTGGCATGCCAGCTTGTAAGGAAAAATGAAACCGGGAGTGCCCACCATGGCACTTCCAGTTTATCCGAGCACCCGTGGCCCAGGGCAAAGTAGCCTGCACGGCCAAGCTCCCACGGCCTGGGGGCATAACAGGCTGTGTGGGGCTATGCAGGGCCCACCTTCTTGTCCCGTGGGGGCTGTGGGAGGGGTGGTCATGCTGCCAGAGGGACAGAGGGATGCCCCAAACATGGCAGGAGAAGCGGCAGCCAGGGCTGCTCAATTAACCGGCATATATTGTTATCCAGTATCCCCCATTCCTGGGGGATGCCGAATAACAGAGCTTTTACTGTACCACCAGAAAAGTATTCTGAGGAGTGTCTACTCAAAATTAAGTAGAATAGCTTTAAGTTTCTGTACACAGCTGGAAATTCCTGTTTGGCTATCAAGAATGTTAACTTTATGTATATATCCCAGTCCTTCTAGGACATGTGCCAGTGGGCTTCTGTGCCTATATAGGATGCATCCACACATGTGCTTGCAGCAACTCAAACAGCAGCAGCACAAATTTGTGCCAGAGATTTGTGCCTCAGCACATATGGCTGAACTCACACTTTGGTGTGAGGCAAATTATGCTACTTGGGGGCAAAATGACCCTGCCTACCTCCTCCTGGATCTGCAGTTAGAGGGAGCTGAAGGCTAGAGCCAGCACGTGTGCTGGCCCCAGCAGTTAAAAAAGCTAACTTGGTGAATAGCTCAGGGCTTCTTGTCCTCAAGAACTTCTGAGGCTTGGCTAGTTCATATATGGAGACACTAGCCCCCAGTGCTGGCTAGATGGCTGCAGCAGCCCTGACCTAGAGTGGCCCCTGAACACGCCACCCAGTACAGGAGTCTGGCAGCAGGGGCTGCTGCCTGGCTGTGATTTGTGACAGCATCCGGCCCCTTGGAACTGTAGCCCCATTTCTGTGTGCCTGCCAGACCTGGACAGGGACTGCACAGCTGCCTGGGCTGTGGTATGGGCACTGCAGCAGAGTCACTTGCACCTCTGGCCCAGCTGCCAGTGGGCCGTGGTTGCACAGTTGGTCTTCAAGCACCAGTACTACCATGTGTGCCCCCAACCATTTGGGCACCTATTGCCTGGAGGATGTGCTCATTGTGGTGGCCCACTTTGCACTGTTAAAGCATGTCCTTCTGGATCCAAATGGCCAGGAGGTCAGCCACTTCATTTGCCCTCCAGTTGGGTCCTTGGTGCCATCCCTGGGCAGGGACCTTTGCCTGGGTCCCACTACTTGCCTCACAAGCAAGAATCCTGGTGTTCCCTGTTTAAAAATCGCAAATTCTCTGATAAAAAATACCAAATTCACTCATTAAAATACCCGCAAATCCTTGTTCTTCCATGATTAAAATGAAACTCCACTATATATATATAGAGAGAGAGAAATCAGTTGCCTAATGTTTTGTTGATGTATTTACACTTTTAAAGCAATTGGGAAGCCTACTAGTGCCTCTGTCATCATACAATCCCCCTGCCCAAACCCCACAGTTCCCCTAACCTCATGTCCCTGCTTACTGGGGACAGAGCCTGGGTCTGAGCCGCTGCTGCAGCCTTGCCCCGCTTCTGCTTCTTTCAGCATGTTGAGCCAGAGTGCTGTAGCAGCAGGGGCATATGGTAGCCATAGAGACACTCTGGTGGGTGCTAAAGCATCTCCTTGGAGGACCCAGCCTCTGGTTGCTTCAGGGCACACTTTAGGAGCACGTCCTGCACTGCTTTATTCTAAGGTGTGTTTTTTATACCAGGATTTCCCAGTATCGAATCTGAAGTCCATACTGAAAATATGCAGCACAGGGAACATTTGTTCATTTATGACGTGCCTCCTGTGGCATCTCAAGCTTCTTTGAGATGCTGTAACAGGCACATGTTCATTCATCTGGACATGCCATAGATACCATTGCAGGGCTATGGCCTAAGTAACACCTATGAAAGGTTTCATCCTGAAAAGGTGCATTTCAATAACTATTAGAAATAATAACGTCTTCCAGGAATTGGTCATTGAAAATTTGTCCTAATATTTCAATAACTGCCAGTCATTTAACATCCTGCTGAAACTTTAGTGAGATGGGGCATTTATACATGTGCTTGAGGTGGGGCACTTTAATTAGAATGGGTCCAAGATCCACTTTAATTAAAGCACCAGGAGTGGCTTGTATATCAGTGTCCCCATGCTTAAAAATGTTGGCAAGGGAGCTTTATGTAAAGCTTATCAAATGAGTTTTAAAAAACCCCACCACCATTTTTAAGCATGGAGATGCTGATACATGAGATGCTGGAGGCTGCTGGAATGTGGTAATTACCACACTCCAGCAGACTCACTTAATTGAGTCTGCTCGGACACGCTGTCACTACAGCACATCAGAGCAGACTTGCTGCATGTGTTTAGGTGCCCATGGGTTTCTGGAGAAGCCAATAATGTTCTCCTCTTGTTGATGCTAATTAATCTGTTATTCAATGCATGCAGTTTGTATTATAGTGTAACTACAATTTTACTTACTACTGGTCCAATGCAAGAACATTAGAAGTTGTCCACGTTTCTTGAATCTGTGTAAATTGTTTGCAATAACAATAATTCACACAAAACAAATATTTTAGGATGACTATTACACTAAGAGGTTTTAGTCCCATAGTTTCTGACTCTATCTTCTGACAAAGAAATGTAAAGAGAAATTTAAAGTGC
The DNA here is from genome assembly GCA_030014935.1 of Caiman crocodilus. Taxonomy (NCBI): domain Eukaryota; kingdom Metazoa; phylum Chordata; order Crocodylia; family Alligatoridae; genus Caiman; species Caiman crocodilus. The sequence continues at coordinate 18,091,877 of JAGPOW010001338.1, forward strand.
TCCACCTTGGGACGAGCAACCCCCAACACACCTATAGACTTGGTAGCACCAAACTAGCACCATGAATGAAAGGGACCTGGGGGTAATAACAGAGCACAGTATGTATATGAGCCGGCAGTGCAATGCTGAAGCCAGTAGGGAAAATAATACTCTGGCATGCATCAGTCGAAGGAGGACAGTCCTCAAGGAGAGCTATACATTAGTGGCCAGGACCTGTAGGGAAATGATCAGGAAAGCTAAGGCAGCCAGCAACTGAGTTTCGGTTAGCCATGGGAGGCAAGGACAATAAGAAGTCCTTATTTAGGTATTTAGGCAGTAGAAGGAACCTTGAATGGTCCTTAATACGTCTGCAACAGAGATGTAAAATGCCATTGCTTACGTTAGTGAGAGGAGCATTTTCACTTAACTATTACTCAACGCTAAGTGTGCACTGGTGCAAATTGCTACATTATAATATATGGCAATGGAGAGTCAGGCCCTCTACGTCAAGTATTAAGGAATTGAAATATCAATAATATAATGTCACTAGATGTGTTTTTGTTTGGGGGTTTTTTTAACCAAACACAGTGGGTCAAGCACTGCAATTCTTCTTTCTACAATATTAACACTAATTTCATGGTAGTTCATGGTGTACAAAGAAGTTGCAGAAGTCATTTTTTGACAGGACTACATAAAAAGTCATTAAAAGAAATTGGGAAGAGCATCTACAGCTAGCTTGTGGATTGGGGATGAAATTTATGCAACAAAATGAACTGAGAGTTATAGATTCCATGGAAATATTTTCCCAAAGACATGTCACATATTTTTAGGAAAAATATGTATATAATTAGAACCATTACAATATATAACATCTTGCTGCAATGTTGTCTGTATATGTAAACCTGTTTTATTCTGAAAAGCTACTAAATAGTCCAAGCCTTTCTAGTACCATATGGACAAAGCCGAATGTGAGTAGTTGAGTAGTCCAAGCAGAATACTTCTAACCAGAAAAATTAAAATACAAATAGGGGAAGACAGGTACAAAAGTCTTCATGTTGGCTTCACAAATTCATTTAGTAGGCACGGACTAGGATTCATCAGTGTTTACAACCAGAGCCAGATTTTCAAAAGCTTTCAGAATATCAGATGCTGAGCTTTCTTAACTCTCTACAGATCGGTGTCTTAATGGGAGCCTCTGGGTGTTAAGTACTTTGGCAAATCTGTCCTTCATTTATATTCCTAAGTGAGAGCTGAGTTCTTTGGAAAATCAGCTGCAACTGTGGGTGCTGACTACTTGAAAAGCTATTTGAAAATGAATTCATTAGGTCTCTCAGGTAACTCCGTACACACACAAACATATCCAAATAATATCTTTAGCACTTATTTCACAGCTAGCAGAGGCTTTGTCACTAAAAAGAAACCTGGTTAATAGTCTCTGAGAAGTGGGCAAGATATAAATGACCTTTGTCTCTATAATCTACTAGTCTATGTGGCTCTAGGTTGAAGCATACCGGTAGAAAAGGTGAAGAAGCTACAGCAAAGTGGCATAACTATACTATCTATCCTACTATATGTGTCAGTGAAGTTTCAGGGATCACTGGATTTAAGTGAAAATAAATATTAATTTGAGGTCTGTGGACAATAAAATTCACTCTCTAGGATTGTCAATCTGACACATTCCATCAATATAAATTCCCTTCACTTTTTTAAAAGCAAGGACAGAAAGAAGGACCATTGGCATTGTGCATGAATTACAAATTACAGTGGTAAGGACCTGGATTGAAAGAATTTGACTACAATTTGATGTAATGTACTTTGTTAGATAAAAGGGACCCTAGCTAATAAAGTGCTAAACTCATACTGTTAGAAGCTGAGCAGCCTCAATCCCAAGTCACTTCAGTGGAAACAAATCTATTCAGTCTCTCATAGGGATGGCCTTGCAAAATTTTCCATTTTCTAATCCCTCCCCTACTTCCCCTTTTTGCCCAATCCCTGTCTGCTTTTGCCTTTGTTCTTATACAAAGATAAAGGTCTTGCTTTGTATAGAAGTAATGTGTGTTAAATATATTATGAAATAAATAAACAAGCTAAAATGTTTCCACTAAGTGCTGCTGATAAATTAGAAGGGGGAGAGTAGGAGACGGGGGCCACTGTGGACATCAGAACCATTAACAGAGCTAGAACTACCTCCAGAAAAAGGGTAAGAAGAAGATTTCAATGGGACAACAGAATCAGAGAGCTTGCGCAAGGTAGTAGAGAAGTACAGCAAAGGGAACGGACCAGAAGAGGGATAGATAGTCTCTGCTGGAGCAGCAATGTTCTTCTTCCTCACATGTCTCTACACCACATTTGACCATTTTGTTACACACTTGTGCTTTTTTATTGTACTTTGTGAGATTTTTTATTATACGTGCACCTTCAAACATCGGGCATTACAGCAGGTGTTGCACAGACTGAAGCGCTATGCCACAGTCACAGGTGGCTGAGCCAATAGTATAGCCCCACTTCCTTAGTTCTTTGGAGCATCCAGCTCCAATACATAGGAGACATTGCTGCCTTTGTCATAGTTCATCAGCCCCTGGTGGTCAGCACTCAGCCACTGGAATGTCCATTTTTTCCACTGTCAGTTATTTCTTCAGCCTCTAATTCCACATCTGTAGTCATGTCCTCTTGAGTGTGTCACTGAGAGGTTGGGTGCTGGTGAAGAAGCTCTTGTGTGACTTCAAGGGTTTGTATGCTGCAGGATGGTTGTACAGTGGGTATCTCACATCATTATTCTGTCCTGATGGCCACTGTTCTTCTGATGTTAGATGAGTTTAGAAGAGTTGCTTTGCATTATTGGTTATTCTTTGGAATGACCTGGTACACCTGTCTCCTTTCCAGGTATAGATGGTTGTTGGCTTGCAGGGAGCTCATCTGCTCTTTGACAGGCCTTGTTTTTAAGTCCTGCTGGGTGTCTACATATTCTCCTTACCCAGGCTAGCCCAGGTGGGGATGCCAGTTTAATCATGTAACAGGTTGTATTGGTTTACATGGTACCAGAAAGTGAATCAAGAGAGGCCTGATTTGATGAAGGCTTCTCATCCAGTTTGCCAAAAATAATTGTTTTTGAGCAGGGTTCATATTTGCTCTGTAAAGTATAGATCTTCTGTCATTTCCAGGGTCTTGTGGAGGGCTCCTCAGTGGTTAACTGTATTGTTGTTAGGTCAGCAAACACAGCTATGCTCCAGTTATTTGGCCTGTTTCAAAAGTGGCAGCAATGGTGATGATTTAAATTTGTCTGATTTACCACCATAGATGCAACCTCAGAAGACGTTCTAGAAGCAGTCTTGAATAATAAGCCAAATGATAGGAAGCACGTGTAGGAATAGTACAGGAAGATTTGGGGCACAAAAGTTAAGGAGAAAGATATTAAAATGATTCTTCTTCAAAAAAGAAGGCAGTACCTCATATTCAATATAATCATAGCAAGTAAATATTTTCCAGAGCATTTTCCCTCATAAAGCAGTTACAGCAGGCATGGGGAGGTACTGTGCGTTTAGAAGGGGACAGGCCTATAGTTCCTCTATTTATCCATTCCAGGAAAACGTTGGACAACTCCTGATTAGCAACAACTTTTCAACAGTCTCTCAGGTCAGAATGACCCTGCCATGATTTGCTTTGATTTCCCCTGAGAAATCCTGTTCTGTGCTTACAGCTTTTTGTGCCTGTGTAGCCAAGACTTGGGTGATGACTTGTGATTTCAACCTCATAACAACACCTACATGGTGTTCATTATCTCAGGCACTATTTCATGCAATGATTTTTGGCAAGAGTCTCCATCATACTCATGGTGTTAAAAAAATGCCAAAAACCTAACACAATTGGAACTTCATTAAGGAAGATTCAGGCAGACTCTGAGCAACTTCCTAAATGTCAAAGATGTTTGCTTCCTCTGCTGTTCTTATGCTAGCACACATAGAATCAATTTTACATTATTTCTGTTTACTTGAAAATAAATATACAATAATAATCTCACCTGACCCTCTCTATATGCTATAACTTCCTTAGTTACTGCCACTATTAGGGCACAATAGGAATAAACTACGCATAAACTGATCATTACAGGTGCAGCCTAAAAAAAATACAGTACAACAGGAAATGATTATTGGTTTCACATAACCTTGCCTATCCTGGCACCCAGTTAAAATTCCCCACTTCTAATATTCTTTTACTTGCTGACTCATTTCGTCTGTTAGTTTTTGACTTCTCTGGAACTACTGGTTTGAAAAGTTTTCCCATCACTGAAGGTTCACAAAACTTTCTTCACCTGCATCTTCTAAGGACTTTTGTCATCCTAGTCACAGAATATATTTTTTCAATAAGATACTGATGCTCAGGTTGTTCATTTTAGCCTGGAACCAAGCACCTTATTGTCACATATTTGTTTCCAGAAATAGGATGAGAACAGATGAGAGTTCTCACCTGTTTGTGGCAGCCCACCAAACTCTACAAGCCATCTATAATTTAGCACCCTGAAATAGAAAATGATTTCTGACAAATAAAAATAAATAATGCAAACCTTCAGGGAAAAGGTTGATGGGACAAGACGCACTGCTTTTGCAACAAGGGATAAACACTGGTGCCCAATTAAAAGGCTGTAGATACTGTATGCCTTTTGGTATAATAGACTCAAAGGCTGGATCCAGACGTGCAACCATGTGTGTTTTGTGGTGCTGCACACCTCTTTGCACAGCCACAGAGCAAAGTACCAGGCTCCGTGCAGCTCCACGGCTCTGCAGGAAGCCCTGCAGGCAGCTTGGCAGCAGCCCAGGAAAACAGTCTCTGCCCAAGAAGAGCAGGGAGCCTGATCACCACCCCATGCTAGAGCATGCCTACTTGTCTGGGCTGCCCGGGAGCACAGTGCTTCCCTCCATGGCTGTGGTGTCCCCAGGGACTGCCTGAGCCGGGTGCCACCTGGAGGGACTGCTGCTACTGCCATGGAGGAAAGCACTAGCCCCTGCACAGCCCAGGGACCGCTCCATAGTATCACAGTCATAGTATCATAGTATCTAGGGTCAGAAAGGGTCAGAAAGGGCCTAGAGCAGGCCATCTAGTCTGACCCCCCGCCAATGGCAGGAACGAGTGCCAGGGTCACAGGACCCCAGCCAAGTACCTATCTA
>JAGPOW010001338.1:18100843-18113683 GCA_030014935.1 Caiman crocodilus
ACTGCTCCTGTGCTGTTCTCTGGCCAGGGAAGTGGCTGGTCAGGGAGCAGAAAGCAGGACTGGCTTTTCAAGATAGCTGCTAGAAGCTGCAGCCAGAGCCTCAAGCTCCCTCCACTGGCAGCAGGGACCCATTGCAGGGCCACAGAAACTGGCACCAGTTTGCTGCTAAAAGCAGCAAATCTGCTGCCATGTCCTTGCATATGTAGATGCCTGCCTGGAAGCATCTTGCAAGTAAACTGATCTTGGAACAAATACACATGTGGACATGCCAGATATGTGTCAGTGGCTAAGTAAACTTTAAAAATGTACTTCAAGATGCGTTATCAGAAAAGTAGTCAAGACAATTCTAATCCACTATCATATGATCCTTAAAAACAATTATTTAAGATATCAGATCACAATTGCTTTAGATTCCTTTTGACCCAGTTACGGCCCAATAATACAGTTATGTTGCTGTGATGAGATTACCAAAGCAATCAGATAACACTCTGAATGCTGAAATTATACCAACTTCACTGTGGCTTTATGATGTTAAATTATGTTTTATGCAATTCAATAGAAGGCGGTTTCCTCAAGATATCCAAGGAGATAGCTACTAATTAAATCCTATCTGTGGTAAAAACATTTTATACATGCTGTGTCTTACCATATCTTAGACAATGCTACCAGAAGTCCTGCTTGCAACCGATATAATGTGCATGAATAAGCACATATATTAAGCATACAAATTTGTATCTTCACCTCCAACTTGGAAATACGTGGGAGATGAAAAGGGTTCTTCTGTGCAGCATACTTCCCTTGAGAGCCATCCGCAAATTCTTTGTCGAATCATTGCCTTTTCAGAAAAAGGGGTGTGCCCTGACAAGATGTAAAACAAACAGAAGCATTAGCCACCAGGCAGATAGACCATAACTGCTTTATAATGCTCTGGTGGAGTGGGCCATGGAGTTGATGGCATGCCAGTAGCATAGCACAAAGGAAGAGACAAAGCCAGACTACTAAAGTTTTCTCACCAATCTCAGCTACCAGTTATAGCCACTTGTGGGTGCAGTTGGGCATAACTCAGAGCATCTCTGAAGAGGTGTTAATTGTTTTGGTCCCAGGAACGAGTATGTATTAAAGTCTCCGGCACAAGAAAGTTGCACTTGAATCAGCTTTTTAAAAGATGCAGTCAAGCCAGAGGTTTTCAGCCTGGTTTAACAAATGTACCCCTTCTGTCTCAAAGTTTCAGCTCATGGGCCCCTTTATCTTAAAATTATTTCGCCTCCTCTCCTGCCCCCACAACAGGGGGAGGAGAAAATGTTGTGGGGGGGGTGGAGATCAAGTCCCCTGTGGTGAGGGAGGGAGTGGGGCACAAGTTGGGGCAGCAGCTGGAGTGAATGGGGCCCTGGTCAGGCCAGGTCATGGGACAATCAGAGCCCAGGCAGCTCATCCGAGGGGGGAGCTTCCACTGCTGCATACACCCTGGCAGAGGCCCAGGGGGCATGCGCCCCCCCCATCTATGCATGGGGCTGGGGTGGCTACCACTGTGCGCTGTCCTTTGTGCACTGCTGCAGCTACACTGGGAACAGTGCAACACCACATGCATCACACCACTGGGTGGGCAAGGGGCAATGCAGCCTGGCAGCAGCAGGCACATGGCATCACATGCTCCTAGGACAGATGCAGCAGCACACAAAGCCCAGCAGCCACCTCCACCCCATGCACAGATTGGGGGAGCCACATGCCCCACCAGCCTTTGCAGGGGTGCATGTAGTGGTGGGAGCCCTCCTGTAACCCCTATGACCTTTTTAAGTATCCCTAGGGGTACGCATGATTTTTGACAAACACTGATTTACACTATTACAAAAGGCTGCATGGACCATCTGATTTTGGTTTTAAAGTAGCTTGTTTCAATTCATTTTAAACCATTTTGTAATCAGCTCCCACTAAACTCAAATAAGCCACTCCTAAGCTTGTGCAAAACATTTAAAACTAATTTAATTTTGTAATTTAAAATTTTCTTATCAATTTATATGGATGCAACTTTGCTGAGTTTCACAACAAGCCTTCTCATGTAGCAAAGGCTTGTCAGCTTGAGCACTGTAGCTTAAACAGGCCCCTGGAAAGAGAAGAGTTAAAAAAACAAACTTCTACTGTAAAAATGTTCTATAAAGAAAAATTCTCTAATCATTGTTCAAACTGTCCTGGGTTGATCAAAGGTAAATCTATTCATAAGTCATTCATAGTATGCAGTATGCTATGATAGAAAGAACGAGTCCTAGCAGTGATGTGTAACTTTTAAAGGGTTCTTGTGGACAGAACTAAACTGGAGAAACCTCTAAAGTATTTAAGTTGCTGAGGCGTGTTAAGGAGAGAAGATGTAAAAGCAGGATTTGGCAGAGATTTTAATGAGAAGGATAGCTCAACAGTGTCTTTTGACTACCTGGTTATAAAACATATGACAAAAAGGAAATAAAGTTTTTTAGACCATTTCATATTCGCCAACTAAAAGAGAGATCAAATGAAAACTCTTGGTTCAGATTGTCTACTGTACTCCAGATTCTTTGGACCATTCAGGCCATGCAAAACCCAGCCACAAATGGACAGAAGAGAATGACAATCTTAAAACTTTCTGCTGGCCCAAGGTGCCATAGCCATATCTTGCGCTTGTGGCCTCACCCTGATTGTCCCGCATTGAAAGTGTGTTGTGGGTAAGAAGCTCCACTGTACCAAGCTTTTTAGCACCCTGTGTTAACAGTGTATGCTTGAGCAACCCCAGCACAAGTCAAGACTTGGGCTGGCCCCGAGACTTAAGGGGCCATACTGGTTTTATCATACTTCCCAACCCTCTGGTTCTGAAGCAGGATTTAATAAGGTAAATTTTCTCTGTTCAACATAAATAAAGTGATGCACTTTTTATTCTTGAAAAAGATAAGCTGAACTATTCTGTAAATAATGAATAGAGGTAATCAGTCATAGCAGGAGAAAGATGATGTAACCATAGAAATAATGAGAGGAGCACAAGAAATCTGTCATTTTTTAAATTTGGAATCACTTCAGCAAAAGAGAAGTTTCTTGAAAACAGGAGTAATACTTTGCACTTCTATAGTGTGTTGCCTCTGCAGAAATCTCTGGGCTGTTGGGAAGTGTTTTACTACAAGCGCCGTGGCCCCAGTTTTGTCTCTACTATCAGTTCTGCATGGGCATGGACATACACCACTTAAAACAGTTTACAAAGGTTGGAACTTGAAGGGAACAGGCATACAAGCCTGATAAAAGATTTTAAAGCAGCCTGGAATCATTCAAAGTGTACCTGGAAAATCAAGTACTGTTTCGACCCAGTTTGTGATGAACCTATTTAGTGTTATATGCCAACACACAGCATTCTGGGACATGGATCTGGTCAGTCCTGCAGGCATCCCACTCTGCATCACTCCTCTCCCTCCTACTCCCCACCCCGCTCTGCAACCAGAAACCTACTTTTTTCCATGTTTTTTGGCATTTTTTAAATCATTGAGCTGCCCTTCTCTGGTTGTTCAATAAAAACTTACTGCCTACTTGACCGCAGCCCCTCATCATGCCTCCAAACCTGCCTCTGGGAATTAAAATGTTTGCAAAAAATCCCCCCCACCCCCCCAGTCAGGCAAGCACATTATAGGCTTTGGTCATCTGTGTGTTATTGAAGTTTATTTTACTCATGTTTAGGAGAGAAGAGAAGGCAGAAAAGTAAAATTGTACCAGCCAGAGGTCACCCATCCCCTGGGGCCCCAAAACAAGCCTATGAAGAAATCCCCTCCCTCTCTCTCTGCCCCTTAATCAAGTCAACTTCGCTTTCCTGGTTTTTTTCTTGGCTCAGGCTGGTCATTCAGGTGACCTGGCCAGATAAATTCCTAGGGGGAGGAGGGCAGCTCTCTTCCTCTGGCAGGCATTTTGAAAGCAGCAAGCAAAGACCCCTGGCTGCTGCCTGGAGATTTACTGTAAGTAAAAACCTGGAAACTAGCCAGGAGTTAGGAATTATGTGTAGGCCAGTCATGTCTTAACCGGACCACTGTTTCCAAGTGTATTCTGCCTTCCTCATTCTAGCCCCCTCCCCTCTCCCTCTTATCAACAAAGGGGTTGGGTTGCAGCTTGCCTTGCTGTGTTACTGTGGAGGTGGGAGAGAGAAGAGAGGCTTTCCACCCCTTTGCTTGGCCAGCAAAGTTTGGTTTTTTATTTCTTTTCAGTTCTACCTGATGCTTTAGGCTGAAAGAAGCACCCAGAAATATTACTTTAGGCCAAGCACCACCAAGGTTCACAGGATCTGTGTGCCCTGGGCTGCACGCCCTACCAGAGCTCAGTGCCCAGGTGGTGGAAGTGTTACCCCAGGTTTGCGGGTGTTCTCCAGGAAGCAGGGCAGCCAGCTGTAGGCTCCCGGAGGTAGACTCCTGAAACATGGCTTTGGGCCTGGCACAGTGAGGTGGGTGGCTCTGTGTAGTAGCATCCCCTGCTGTGCACATCACAGAGCCAGCCTGGTTTCATAGCGTGGGGCTGGGCTCCCATTATTTCCCATGACCAGGGCTGGGCTGCCAGCTCCATCACGTGGGACTCCCCTTAGAGGTGCACAGCTCAGGTGGAGAACCTGGGAACTGCATGCAAGCCCCATGTTGTGGAGCCAGGTAGACCCTGTGACCCTGTCAACTTGGCCTCCATGCTTCTGCTGACCCATCCTGGGTCCCTGCCAGCCCCTTCCAGCAGCTGCTCCCACCCATCTGTTGCTTCTTTCTCTCCTGCCTGCTGCCATCACCCCCGCCATCATCACCACCACTCCCACCCCTCACTACCACTGCTGCTTGCCTGCCACCCCTCTCCCCTCCCCTCCTCTGCCTCCACTCACCTTCCACTGCCACTTCCCCCTCTCCCACCCACCACCACTTTCCCCACACACCGTCCCTTCCCTACCTGTGGGTTCAAGGTCGTGGCTATCCCATGAATGATGGTGGGAGTGCAGTGTGTGCTGACCATGTGGAAGTGAGTGGGGCTTGGCCCCATGTGAGCACAGCAGAGGCAGCCCAGGGCCAGGCCAGATACAGTGAATTGGTAGGCATCCACCTGCGGGCTGGACAAAATCACTCGTTGGGCCAGATCTGGCCCACGGGCTATATATTGCCCACCCCTGCCTAACAGGAAACAACCTATCCTCATCTAATGAGTTGCCCATTATGCCAGATGCCATTCGACCATGTGCCACCCACTGCACTGGTTCTGTCATAACTTGAAATTAAACCTTTGTGCCTCTAACACTAGTTCCCATTGGTTATAGATTCTGCTTTTCCACTTCCACTTGGTTATTTTTAAGCAATTTATTTTGTATGGTATCTAAAACATATTTCAAGTATAAAGGGCTTCCTTGATCACTTTAGTAATTTTGTATATCCATCTCACATTTATAATATGATTTTTCCTCTACAGGACATGGCAATTCTTTCACAAAATGTAGAGCCACATCTACCAAGCCTTCACCCTAGTAATTAGACTTAGATTCTGATACCCTTATTCCTATCCAATAGTCTGAATGAATACTTCAAAAGTCAATAAAAGTATTTATTGAATATGGTAATACTTGATCTGTACAACAATAACCTGACCCTAAGACTGCTAACTGGTTTAACAAAACCAAGGATCATTTAGTTTGACTAAAATACTAACTTCCCAGTAAGCGAGCAATTTATTAGCAACAAAATAAGGTTAAATTCTGCCCTCATATCCTCATGAGAAAAGCTTAGTCTGATTTTATACAACAATCGGTTTTCATATTTTGTCAAATCAATGTCTAATTTATAGCAGCGAGAAGATATCTGAATATTTGGAATTCAACCAAGCCATAAATAGAATACTAAATTGATTGACAGCCATATTTTTTACATCAGACAATGACTTATTTTGTTTGGCATTATTTTTATGTTTTAAGAATTTATCATGCCATATACAGTATGGATATTTTTGGAACAGTTACATAACATTAACTTTGCCGTTGGTGAATTTTGTTAAAAACTCTCTTTCTCTCTCTCTCTCGCTCTCTCTCTCGCTCTCTCTCTCTTTTGACTTGCCATTGTTTCACTTGAGTTCAGCTGAAATGACAGATTCCTAAATGCCCAAAGGCCCTTATACATTAACTAGTTAATAGAAGATGTCACCATGATTAATGAATGAGAGTTCTTTTAAAGCACTACTTTAAATTACCGTTTTTCATGTCAGTAGTCTGACAGCACACTATTAAAAGTCACATAAGGACAAAGACAAGAAAACTTTTTTTGAAATATTAGCCAAATCAGTAAAACAAAAGTATAGATCAAACTAGTTATGTTACGGCGTACAAAGAGAGTCAGTGTGTATTTTAAACTTGTTGAGCACAGGTAACAAAATGGTCATAGCTGGAATATATATATATAACAGTATTGTTTCTTGTCATGTTCCTCTGTGAACAAACAGAAAATATACTTTCAGCTTTAATTACTTTTATTTAAATGATTAATGTAACAAGGAAGAATAGGGTATCTCTAAAGGATGCTAGGCTGAGACATGCCCATGTCATCAGGCTAGTCTTCAATCCAAAGAGGATCACAGTATTAGTTTGAGCCAGTTGGTGTGTCAAGAATTCTTTCAAGTGTAGCAGAAAATGCATGCAAGCCTGGTTTTGTAGCACAAATAGCTATAAAGAGTGGGGAGTGACTGCCCCAAGCAGAATGACATATGGCAAGCCCAATATGACCCAGAGGTACAGTAGCAAGGCTGTAAATGAAAGGGCTAGGAATTTGGTTGTGCTTGCTGGGTAAAGAAAGTCACTGAGAAGAGAATTTGAAAGAATGTCCCTGAGAAGAACCACAGCTTCTTTGCACACATTGTTTGCTGGAGAGACACAAATGGGGATTTGGGAGAAAGGAAATCACCCGTTGCTTCTGTCCGTGCTCATGGGAACAGGACACTGCTTTTTTGTGTGGCATAAATAAAAAATGTTACAGCAAGACTATAATTTGCTTATAGTGCTGATTTCTCAATCTCACAAGAAATTACCTTACTTTTTACTCTGGGTAATAAGGTATAAGAAGATACTAAATATATATATGGCTATCTTCCAAATGTTTCATTAAAATGACCACAAAATGACTTCTGAAGGCTAAGTTCAATCATTAGGGTTGAACTAACATGCATCGAATATTTCACCCGAGAGGAGAGAGCAGCAGGACTTTCACAGGGGAGAAAAGGTTGAAAACCACTGCTCTGAAGCAGGGGCCGGCAATCTTTTTCAAGCAGCAGGCTGGAACAACCTGGAACAGCCCTGGCTATTTCTAAACCGTGTTAACTGATTTGCATCACACAGTTCATATCAAATTTCAGTCTGAAATAAGGGTTTATAGACTATCACTGACCATCAGGGAGGTTTTCATGCATTTCTTCACTTCTGCAGTAGAAAGGGCAGGGGGCACCTGATGGTTGGCATGAGCAACAGCAAGGCCTAGATATCTACCACATATATGTGTAAATTAATACAGTTGAAATTGCCTAGTTTGGACTGCTCTAGTCTGCATTAACTTTAATCCTCATTCAATAAGGATTAGTTCATTTGGACTGGAGCCAATTTTAATTTGGACTACAGATGTCCATGTGTATATAGGGATGACTGTAGTCCGGATTAAGCCTAGAAAAATGTAATGTCTATAAATGCCCCCTGTGTCCGGTCCAACATAGGCTGAGTGCCTTTGGCAGCACATCAGTGGCAGAAGGGCTTTCCCTTGCCCGCACCAGAGCCATGCAGCTGGGCACTGTGTCTTTCCTACAGCTGCTTCTCTCAGCCTCCCACTCCACGGCTGAGGTGCAAACACATCTTCAAGGTGGAAGGGAGCTACACCAGGGCCGGCCTAGCCATGGGAGGGGTAGGGGCAAGGAAGAACAATAGCAGCATGGAAACAGCTTCTAACTTCCTGGACCTTGTGCAGCTACCTGCACCGGGGAGCTGTGCCTGCATTGTCACTGCTTCTCTCAGCCTGTCCCCTCATCCCTCTTCCACCCCCCTCCACTCGCTGGCTGTGGTATGAGCACACCTTCCATGCAGAAGGGAGCTGAGCCAGGCCCAACCATCCCAGCCCTGGCTCAGCTTCGCTCTGGCTGGAAGCTTCATGTGCAGGCCAGATCCGGTGACTCTGTGGGCCAGATCCAGCCCATGAGCCATATGTTGCATCCTTCTTCTAAAGGATGGTGTTTTTTCAGCAGAACTGTTAAAGATTTTTTACACTGCTATCAAGTCATGGGTAGAAGGTGGGGAAATTGTTTGTCAGGTGATACAGAATAGACCCAGCACTGAATTAGGATAGGCTATGCCTGCCTGAGAAAGGTCCCAATTTTCTGCTACACTATGGAAAGCTCAGTCGTTTTCCTTTCTTTATCCCCATGACACATAGTTGTTAAAAACCGTTAGGCTTTAGTCACTTCTCTGGACTGGATATGGTTATACTTAAGAGTCTGGGAGAGAAGATTTTCTACTTTGTTCCCCCAGTAAATCTCCTCCATCCAAGTCCAACTATTAAGGCTCAGTGCTGGGAAGAGCATTTACTTCCCCTATCAGTTTGAGAAAAAAGGACATATTCTTCTAATGCCATGAGGGTGAACACATTTAAATGGGTGGACTCCATAATACAGTAACCATGCTATATAACAGAAGAAGAACGGAAATGAGTAGGCCAGCATGCAGTCATTCTGGTACACAGTTGTTCTCCTACATATTTTCCAACCGGGCATTTAGTACCAGCATGAATGCACACCAACAATCTGTGGGTGCACACTTCTCATAAAACAACCACTCTATCTCCAATCTCTCAGTTTTAATCCTCCAAGGGAATTTACAAAACACAATTTGTAAATGAGCTTACAAACTTCACTTTATGAATCTGCTAAATCATGGACTAAATATGGAGATTGCATTTATAGCACATTATAAATTGCCTACCATCCAATAACCCCAGGTAAGCTTTCTACGTTTTACCAGTGGCATTCTATTATCAGGTCAACGTTACTCCTCCCCCCGCCCTCATATACCTGTCTTATACATACTGTCTCCCATGGCCTCTAATCTCACTGCCACGCATTTGCATTTTCACAGACCTGCATTTTGCATATTGGCTTCTATTCCAACAAGAAGAACACAAAACAACAGCAGGTTTTCCTTATGCCTGAAGAAGGGTGTATGCCTGAAAGCTTGCAAAGAACAATTTTTCCAACTATGAGTTGGTCTAATAAACAGTATCACATTTACCCAAAGAACCTTGTCTGCTTATGCTGTATAGTGTTTCAGGCTGCAGTACAGTGAAAAGATACCTGAACTAGCTTTATCCCAGCTCTCTAGTGCACCAGAAGCAATCCAGCAGGCAGCATAGAAGCCAGCGTGCACTAATTTTACCCTGTTTCTTGGCTAGGTATTAATCTGCATTTAATTCTATTCCGTTATTTGGGACTCAAACTGTTTACAGCTAGCTGGCATATATCTATACATTATACTGGATATAGTTATACTATAATGTCTGATGTAGATAAATTCTCATGTGGTCCTGAGTAACTAAAAGGCGACAAAGCTGGAACTCAATCTGTATAGAAACCTGTTAGCTTGTCCATGGTTGTAATTATTAATAAATGCCTGCCCCCCCAATTTAAGGGAGACAATGGTACCTCACAGTTTGAAACTAATGACCTAATGATTTGGTCTTACACATACACACACACTATATTGAAAAAATGTAAAATTCTAGTTAAAAAATGCCAGAGTTAAGAGTTAAGGTTGGGCAAACAAAGATTTGTTTGATCTTACATGTAATGGTCAAGCAGAGGAGGAACTGACAATGGAGAAAGAGGCTCCTTTTCCTCAATTCACAGATTCATAGATGTTTGGGTCAGAAGGGACCTTAGCAGATCACCAAGTCTGACTGGTGATTTCTTGCTGTCCCCGATGAATTTGTAGGTGGCCACAAGATTCCCCTCTCAGCCTTCTTTTGTGGAGGATGAAAAGATCCAGGGCCCTCAATCTCTCCTCATAGTGCTTTGCCTGCTGGCCCCTAACCATATGAGTGGCCTCCTCTGAACCCTCTCAAGGTTGTCCACATTGCTCTTGGAAAGCGGTGCCCAGAACCGGATACAGTACTCCAACTGCAGCCTGACCAATGCTTCATAAAGGGGAAGTATCACCTTCTTGGACCGGTTTGTCATGCACTTGCTAATGCATGATAAAATGCGGTTAGCTTTACTGATCACTTAGCCACATTGATGACTCGTGTTTATTTTAGAGTCAACAAAGACTCCAAGATCCCTTCCTATTGCTGTGCTGCTGAGAAGGTCCTCCCCTAGGCTGTAAGCGTGCTGGTGATTCCTTCTCCCTAGGTGCAGCACCTTGCATTTGTCCTGCATCCTGCTCTGTTCCACCTACTTTTCCAAGCTGTCCAGATCTGCCTGAAGTCATTCTCTACCCTCTACTGTGTTAAGTTTACCTCATAATTTGGTATCATCTGTGAATTTGTACAGAGTGCTTTCCACTCCCTCATCCAAGTCACTGATGAAGACATTGAACAGCGTTAGTCCAAGGACCAAGCCTTGTGGGACTCCTCTGCCCACATCTTTCCAGGTTGACACCAACCCATTCACCACCACTCTCTAGGTGTGACCCCGAAGCCAATTTGCCCCCCACTTGACTGTATAATCATCTATGTCATAATCATTCAGCTTACAGATTCATGGACATTAGGGCTAGAAGGGACTCAAAGATCATCAAGTCCAGCCCCTGCCCCAGGGGCAGGAAGTCAGCTGGGGTGAAAGGATTCCAGCAAGATAAATGTCCAAACATTTCTTGAATGAGTCCACAGTAGGTGCCTGCACCACTTCTGGAGGAAGTCTATTCCAGGTCTTGGGGGCTTGGACCGTAAAGCTTCTTACCTATAAGAATATAATGAGATATCGTATTGAAGGCCTTCTTAAAATCCAAGCAGATGACATCCACCTTGTCCCCTGCATCTAAGCATTTTGTGACCTGGTCATAAAAAGAAACAAGGTTAGTCAGGAAGGATCTACCTGCTATGAATCCATGCTGGTTGTCCTTTAACATTGCTTTCCTCACTTGACCCCCACAAAAATGATCCTTAATAATTTCTTCAAAGGTTTTCCTGAGGATAGAGGTGAGACTAACTAGTAGTTACCTGGATCCTTCTTCCTCCCCTTCTTGAAAATAGGGACCATACTGGCCCTTTTCCAGTCCTCTGGGACCTGACCTGATCACCAAGACTGCTCAAGCATCCATGCTAATGGCTCCGTTATGATACTGGCCAATTCCTTCAGCACCCTTGGACGAAGGTCATCCAGGCCTAGTGACTTAAACACATCCAAGTATCTCTTCACTACATCGGTGTTAGCAGTTGGTGGGCTGGTTCCTTTATGCCTGTCTATGATCCAATTGAGAGATTTGTCCTGTTCCAAGTTCAGGAATACAGACACAAAAAACTAATTGAAGAGCTCAACTTTGTTCCCCCTTTCCATTGCTAATTGCCCTTGTTTGCCTATGCTACCCTGTGCCTTCTTTTTGCTCCCTATATACCTGAAGAAGGACTTTTTTTGTCTTTAATTTTTGTTGCTAGCCTAAGTTCCATTTCTGCTTTGGCCTTTCTGACTGCCTCCCTGAAAGCACGAGCCAAGTAGATATACTCGGCCTTGGTAGCTACCCCCTCCTTCCACAGCCTATATGCTTCTTTTTTTGCCCAAAGGCTTTCCTGGATTTCCGTGTTCAGCCAAGAGGGTTTCTTGGCCCCTTTGCCCCATTTCTTGTGTAAGGGGATTGTCTCCTGCACCCTTAGGACTACTCCCTTTAGGAATGACCACTTTTCCTGGACTCCCATCTCACCAATTCTCCTGTTCTTTAGTGCCTTGCTAACTAATCTCCTGAGCACATTGAAGTTAGCCTTTCTGAAGTCTAGCACTTCTGCCCTACTAGTTATCTTTCCCACCTTACGCCAGATAGTGAATTTAATCAAGTGATAGTCACTGTACCCTAGGTTACCTCGTGTCAGTAGATCCCCCACCAAGTCACCCCCTGTAGCCAGGATCAAGTCCAGTAAGGCATTTCCCCTAGTGGGACTCGACACCAGCAGCAAGGGTGCTGGCTCCTACTCTAGGGGTCTTTGAGAAGTGGCTCCATGACTACCTGGCTGCGGTCACTTGAGCCCAGTTTCCCTCCTTCCCAGGCAGGGGGTTGGTCTTGAAGATCTACAAGGTCCCTTCCGACCCTACTTCTATGATTCTATGATTCTATGATTGTATATCTCCTGTGTTAGGTGAAGGTCCTGTGTGCAGGTTAAGAACCTACATGAACAGTTGAATCTAGCTGACTGCTCCTCCAAGCAGATGTCCAGGTGGTTTAGGCCACCCATGACAACCATGTCCCTTGACTGTACAGCCTCTGAGAGCTTTCTAGAGAATTCCAGGTCAAACTCTTCCTCCTGATGTGGTGGTCTGTAGTAGCTTTCCCCCTGACCCCCTTTCATTCTGGCCCACAATACCTCAATTTGCCCCTCCTCCGATCCCATCTTGATTATGGAAGATACATATTACTCCGTCACATAGAAAGCCACACTTCCCCCTTTTCTCCCTACTCTACCTCATCTGTACAGCCTATAGCCCTCAGTGTTTACTGCCTAATTGTGGGTAGGGTTCCACCAAGTGTCAGTTAGCCCAACAAGATTGAAGTTTTTGTTTGCAAGCAGGAGTGTGAGTTCCTCCTCCTTGTTCCCCATGCTCCTAGCATTAGTACAGGGACAGCTGAGCCCCGCAATGGGTGCCCTTGGTGCCCCCCCC
>JAGPOW010001338.1:18113783-18124545 GCA_030014935.1 Caiman crocodilus
CCCCCCCCGCCTCCTGATGCCCATTGGGCCCCTTAGTATTCACACAGGTTGTTCCAGTGCATGGCTCCTGGTTTTTTGATCCTAGGTTTTCACTGTCATCTGCATCCCCAACTCCTGATGAACCTAATTTAAAGCCGTGCATAGAAAATCAGCCAACCTGTAAAAGAACAGACCATCTCTGAAGAGGGATGAAGACCATCCTGTCCCAGGGTACTGCTTTCATGGAAGTGTGGGTCATGTTCAAAGAAGCCAAAAGCCACCTGATAACACCAACCCTGGAGCCATAGGTTGACTTCTCTGATGCAGGCGTTGTGATGCTGACCATGATTGCTGACCAGGAGGATTGATGAGAACACCACCTGTGCTCCCGTCTTCCTAAACCTGGCTGCCAGAGACCAGTAGTCACTCATGTTATGTTTCAAACTATTCCTGGCAGCATCATTTGTGCCCACATGGATGAGGACCATGGGATAGTAATTGGAGGGCTGAATGAGGTCAGAAATACTCTCAGTGATGTCCCAGATCCAGGCTTTAGGCGGGCAGCATACCTCCCATGCCATGGGGTCAGGGTGACAGATGGGCCCTGACATCTCTTCCTTCAGCTGCTTAGCTGACCCGCAGCCTCCATGCTAGGGGCTGTGGCTGTGGCTTCCTTCATTGCACTCTCC
This sequence comes from Caiman crocodilus, assembly GCA_030014935.1. Lineage (NCBI taxonomy): Eukaryota > Metazoa > Chordata > Crocodylia > Alligatoridae > Caiman > Caiman crocodilus. Next base: position 18,114,452 of record JAGPOW010001338.1, read on the forward strand.
TCTAGTGTTGCCAGGGGCTCATATCTGTACCCCAGCTGCACTGGGGAAGATGTCTCAGCAGCATGATGTCTGGCTGTGAAGATGACCATCTTCTATTCCTCTGCATCGAATCCCTCCTGTGTAGGCTCTCCACCAGATGACTGACCTTGCAGAGAATGAAAGTACCCATCAATCTCATCCTTTGCAGCCCTGATCCCCCACAGCCTGCTAACTTCTGCCTGGAGTTCCCTCACCTGCCTCTCCAGGGCCTCAAGCAGGGCACACATGGGACAGGTGAAGGGATTCCTGGCCCCCTGTCACCTCCAGGCCCCAGAAGCCTTGCCAAACAACCCCTGTAGGCAAGGAGGCAGGGTGCTGCAGACCCATCCAAGGGCCCTGTCTGGGTGAAGGCCTCAGTGGAGCCCCAGGTAGAAGGCAACACTAGGGCCGAGTCCTAGCTGAGCGGCATGTCATAAACCCCATTGAAAGAGTTCTCTTTTACTCACCTGACGTCTCCTTCCAAAGGTGCCACCTCTTAGTGTTCAGGCCCCTCCTATGCTTCCTCCTGCACAAACTCCAGCACAAGCTCCAGCTTGCCCCTGAAGAGTGCACCTGTTTGCTAGACCCATTTGTGCAGCTCAGGAGTGCGGCTCCCTCCTGGCACCACTATATGGGGACAGGAGGGTGGAAAAATTCCAGTATCCAGCTCCAACACTGCCTGCAGCACCCTCTCCATCCATTGCCCAGCTAAGACCTTGCTTGAAACATGCTCAATGTTAACAAAATCTTTTGGAGATTTTAAAGGCAAAGGTCCAGCAATGCTCAGTCACTTAGCATGTGAGATCTACAAAACACACTTTTCAAATGTGGAAAGATTTTTACAAGGACTGCAAAAGTTACACCTAATTTCAGACCCTCCTTAAGATGGGGAAAGCACTAGACCATCTTAAATAAAGGTAAACAGGTTTACTTTTTAACATAGGACAATAATTTATCACTCAGAGATATCAGAAATGTTCTTCTGAAATGAATCGAAGAAATTCAGCCTGAGACAGACAACCAGTATGAGGAATTTCAGCCCAAACAGTTGTTTTAGAAAAGTTATAAGTAAAGGCCTATATTAAAATGTGTAAGGTCACCTGAATAATTCACATCTCTTCAGTAGAGCAGGTCACTTCTTTCCTAATAGAATGTCTTTTGAGTGGAAATTCTACTTCATCCTAATCAAAATGGATCATGTGATAACTTATGTAGAAAGAAACTGAAAGAAAATTTCAAATTTCAAAAGATTTCAAACAATTCTCTTTCATTCTGTTTAAGATTGAGACCATTTTGAAATGTCAGCATTCCCTTCTAAACAAAAATGTTATGTTTGGATCAACTCTAATCACCATACCCACTTATGAATGCCAAATGGATGTAACAACATCTGCCATTATAGATCTCTGTAGATAAGGGTACATTTTTTACATACTATAATCTCCTCTAGGAAAACAAAACATTATTAATGTTATTGGTTTGCCCTACTTTCCTTTTGAACCCCATGTAGAAAAAAGGAAAGAAGAATTAAAAAATACTGCCTCCTTCCCCACCAAAGGATCCTAATCCATAACCAAAATTATTCTGTTTAAAAGCTGAAGAGTCATTCAAATCAGACAGAGCTAGGTGAGTTTAAAGAAATATCAGACTGAAGTGCTTACGAAGGCTGAAGACTGTAACAGCCTAAGGGATATGGATTGCTTGCCGAAATGAAATCCCTAGAGATAAAAATAAATAACTGCTGCTTTATAAAACTTCTTATTTATCTGGCAGTAACAAGTAGGTATAGCAAATTTTCAGTATATTAAAACCCATTTCTGAATGTACTGCAATGGGTCAAAGATTTTCACCCAATCAACCATTTTTGAAGCTGTCTGCAGGTTTGCACTTGTGTTTGGTCATGGCTATAAACTTCTTTCTATGGCCAGATCGGGCAAAAATTATCACTTCTGTCTTCACCCATAGCCTGGACAGTAATGGTATTGAAGTTCTCTATATCATCTGGAAGAGCAGTGCTCTCTTGCAGAGGGCTGTAACCTAGACATAAGCGCAGACATTCAAGAAGACCAAGGCAGAAGAACTTTAGCTTTCAATCCAAGGTTAGGTCAAAAGCAAGCAGAACATACATTAACTCTTGTGTGAGGGTTGGAGAGGTGGGGGAGGGCTCAGACCCTGCCTGCACAGCCCAAGTCCAGCAAGTAGGGGGCTCTCGTGTGCCTTACAGTATGCCACGTGGGTTTCCCATGCTGCTGAAAACTTCCAAGCAGCCAAACAGCTGAGCAACTCCGGATTGGCTGGCAGAGACATCATGGCCACCAATCTGGACCTGAATATGGCAGCACCTCATCATGGCATGCACCCTCATGGCCATGAGCCACCAACTGGCTGCCCCACATGTGCCCACCCAGTGTGCCCTGCTCCCACCAAGTATGTGTGTGTCAGACACTTGGGTTGTGTTTGTGAGTGTATGTATGTGAGTGTCTATGACACTTGGGTTCTATATGTGTGAGTGTGTGTGCTCTACACACATACCCCATGTATTCTGGACATGCACACACACACACACACACACCCCAGGTGTCTGGGGCATGACGGGACCATGAACTTCCACATAGCCAATGAAGGAAATGCCCACTGCTTGTGCAGCTCTCTGTTCCCTGGGGTAACACAGAATGGGGTCCCCAATTTCATCACAGGCAACATAACTGCTCCCCCAGTCCTTGTCAAGGGGCTGGCCTATCTATTTCCCCGGCTCATGAAGTTCTACTGGGGGCAGCTGAACCGTCAGAAGGAGTACTGCAGGTATAGGCCAGGCCTGGCACTGAGAGTGTCACTGACACTCAGTGCAGGGATGGAGGAGAGGGTAGGTCATACACATCAGTGAGGGGCTCTAGCCCTGTACCATGGCTGTCCAGATCCATGAAGCCATGGCCAGGTGCCTCCTCACCTACCTCGACTGGAAGCCTTCCACAGATGAGTGGGGCCAGAGGCCTTTGAGAGCCCATTCCCTGGCACCAGCCCATAGGTGTTCTGCCACAGGCTCCTCTGGGCCTGTGTCACAGGCACCACAGCCCACAATCCAGGCTTCCAACACACCATCCCTCTTCCCTTCTCTCCTCCCACCCTACAAGGTCACACAATGGGGTGCAGAAGAATGCAGCACAAGAAAGTACATCAATTTAAAATGTTACAGTTGTCAAACTTTTCCTGCATTCAATAAAGAAAACCTGTTGAACACTGTCCATGTTTCAGCCTGGTCCTTCCTCCCAATTCACACAAAACAGAAAACCTTTGGTGGAAGGTGGGGGCATTGAGAATGGGGCTGCAGAACCTGTATGGGGGTTTGAGATCTGCGGGAATGACACAGGGCGTGAACTCAGCAAAGAGGAAAGCTTAGAGGGAAGACACATGGTAGGGAGCTTTTGACCTGACACCCTACTTTCAGGGATCTCGAGTCAAGACCAGGGACTCCTCTGTGCAGGAGCTGAACAGCTGCATGGTCCCAGAACCAATGTCTCTCTAAGACTGCTGAAGGCCACAAAGCAGCTGCTGGGCCAGGGGTGTGGGGAAGCAGGGGGAGAGGAAGGGTGCTGACCAGGAGGTATCACCGCAGCAGATGCTGAACACTGCTAGTGTTATCAAACAGGACTCCAGTCCCTTAGCTTCCATGGACATGTCTCCCCCTTTGAGGACCAATTGGTGCAGCCCCCTTTGAGGACCAATTGGTGCAGCCTCACCAATGTCTGGGGCTCATGTCGGGCAGATGGCCTGATCTGGGTTCTGCCTATCCCTGCCAAGGCTGCCTGCAGAGGGACCCAGGCCAGGCAAAGGAAGAGCTCCTCTGCAGGACTCCCAGTGGGTGGATGGATGAGCTGGGGCTACTGGGCTCTGTTGCCAGAAGCTGCCCCAGTGACCAATTAGCCCAGCAGGCTGGTGGGACACACCCTCTCACCCATTCTGAGCACTCCTGTGCCCCTTGGTACTGGCCTGGAACTGCTTAGGGGCCAGGCATACAGGGCGACCACTAATGGTTCAGGAGCACTGTACATTAACTCCATATTCTGATGTTGTGACATTCCCAACTCCACTGCACTGCGGCCATTTCTTCCAAACAGTGTTTGGCCATCTGGAGCCCCACATTATGTGACTTGGCAGCCCAGGTGTAAGCACCCCAACTTGTCCATTTCCCCCATACGTGTCCTGATTCATTCCTCCTGCCAGCCTCACTGCCTCTGGCAACAGGAATTTGCAGTGTGTGGCCTGAGCTCAGAGAATGCTGCCAGAACTTGTAATGATGCTTCTTCATTCCTCCAGCACCTCCTATGCATATCTTTCATTCTCTCAGCAGTGTGTCCTAGGCCCATCATGCTGTCCACTGCAAGCTGGCCTTCTGCACACACATGTGGAGCCTGCAGACAAGGGGGAAGGGTTGCATAGCTGCAAGAGTTGGTGGGGAGGGCAGGTCCAGGGCTGGGAAGAGCCCTTGACCATGGGAAGGGGTTTGGCAGGAGGGCCCTGAGAGGTTGATACTATGAGCTCCTGCACCATGCAAATTGAATTAAGCCAGTGCCCATTGGACTTCACCCATGGATTGGGTCAGAGGGGAGGATAAAAAATGTTGTTGGGTCACTTCCAGCCTGTCCAGGTACAGAATCCAGGAGTCACCTTGGCAGCAGGAGCGAAGTGGCTGAGATAATGGCTCCCACATGGGAATCCTTCCGTCACACATGTCCCTTTCCTGGACTTGGAGGGATTTTTGGGGGGGAAGGGGACATTTTTTATCTCATTCTTTCAGAGGTTGTCAGACATCTGTGTCATATCTACTGTCCTGCACCCAGATGGTTGCTCTCTGCCAAAACTGCTGTTTACCGTTTTGCCTGCTGAGCTCAAACACGATCAATGCCTTTCTGTGAGTGCTTTGGAGGGAGGGGGAGTTGTTTACATCCAAATGCTTGAGATATTTGTGCTTAGGCTCCAATGTCCCATGGAGCACAGCATAGCCCTGACAGAAATGGCAAGGACATATTAATTAGCCAGATTTATGATCCCACTGAATAGGACTTGCTCTCTTAAGCACCCAAGAGTTGGGGGGGGGGGCAGGGAGAAGGAGGAGGACTGGTGCTTTGACTGGGCTCCAGGCTGCAACAGGGGAGGGCACAGGTGGTGGGAAAGCAGATGATTCACCCTCCTCCTATACACCAATATTCCTGCACCCCTGCCCCAGCTCCTACCCCTTTGTGGGCTTCTTGCACATAATGGCTTGAGATGGGGCCATAACTGCAGGGGGCAGCCTTTGGTAGCCCCTGCTCCCCCTGCCGCTGCTTCCTCCTGCCCCCCTCCCAGTGGCTCCACGTTCACTGCAGGACCTGAGTCCCCATCACAGTCACGTGGAGCTGGGGGAAACCTTATAATCCTGAGTTACATGGCATCTTCACATATCACCTGACTTGTCAAAAGAAGTGTTGGGAGGAATGGCCTTGGGTTCTGTGGGTCATGCCTGGTACATGCTCTGTGCCTCTGAGAAGGGCATAGAGACATATGATAGGACTCATGTTAGCACATGTGTGGCCCCTGTGTGGGGAATAGTGTCACAGGGCTTCCCTGTGCTGCCTCCTTCTCTAGCAGGATACCTGCAGACAACTTCTGGTCCTGTGGGCATGGGGAGTGGGGGAGGTATCTGTCCTGTTCTTGGTGAGGAAGTGAGGCAGGTCCTTGTAGAAAGGCATGGTCTTCCTCCAGCTCACAGACTGCTTTGTGGCATCAAGCATGAGGAAATAATGCCTTCTTATCCCCAGGGATTCTGGTTTTCCATGATAAAAAAAATCACAAATTCCCTGATAAAAAATGGCAAATTCTCTGATAAAAATCCCCAAATCCATGGTTAAAATTATATGTCCTCCACATACACCATAGGGTGTCCCTCACCCCCCACAACAGCTCCCCAGCTCTGCTTGTGCCCCTAGCCTCCCACCCACAGCTCCTGCCCCCCAGCCCTGCTGGAAGGGGCCCCCAGCTGCCAGGGCTATGGGGCCAGGGCCCCAGGTCTGCAGCCCCCTGCCCCAAACAGAAGGCAGTGGATGCTAGAGAAGGAGCTGGTCCCCTGCTTGCTGCCTGCTTGCTGCAGACTTGGGTGGGGCCTGTTCCCAGAGGCAGCACCCACTCCCAGAGGCAGGGGGGACCTGTGCCACCGAGATCTGTGTGGGGGGTGGGGAAAGGGCAAGTGTGGACTGTGGGCGCATGATCCCCACTCTGCTGCCCCGCTCCAGGCCCTCATAGTGTGTGCAACCCGACGCCACAGCACACAGGGGGGATGCACGCAAAAGCTGTCTGATGCTGCGAGGTCCGCCCTCCCCTGGTCACTCTTTCCCTGCAGGTGGATACAGCAGGGAGGGGCACAACCCTGCACTGCCCCTGTGCACACAGAGGAAGCATGACCAGGGCAGCACAGAGCTTGCAGCAGTAGGCAGCTTCCATGCATGGCCCTGCTGCGCCCTGCGATGCCAGTCACATACGCTGTGCTCTGGAGGGTGTGGGGCAGGACAGCAGGGTGTGGAGTGCAGTGAGGTGACCCAAGGTTTGCAGCTGGCCAGGCTCTCCAGCCAGAGGGAGCGAGCAGGGAAGGGGTTGCAACCTCCCCTCTCCTGGCCGGAGTGCCCATCTGGCTGCAAACCTCCCCGCTCCCTCATTCCCCAGCCAACTTGGGCACTCCCTGGCTGGGCACTCTGGCTGGGAGGGGGATGTTGCAGCTGGCCAGGAGCAGCCAGCCTTCAGACCTCGTTGCAAAAGGGGGAAATCCATGGGTTTCTCTTCAGAAAAGGAAAATCCATGTTTTCTCTGATAAAAATAGGGAGATCTGTGGTTTACTCTATTTTTCTGTGAGAAACAGAAAACCCAGATCCCTGCTTATCAGGGCAAACCTTGCTTGAACTTGGCAAGGCACTGTGCCCAGTTTCTGTTGTGCCCCCTCACCTGCATCTTCTGTGTCATGTGCTTGAAAACATCTCTGATTCAATGTCATATCTGGAGCTGGCCCTGGATGTCCTCCTCACCCCAGATGGCAACAAGATCCTTCCCCAAACTGCCACTTGTGTTCCCAGACTTGTCTGACGGTGGCAGGTGGGCCAGGTTCATCCATGGATGACCCTGTGGAGTCTTGGCTTCCATGGGTGGGTGAGAGTCTGGCTGCAATGGGGTTGGGTGAAGACTGAAAGGCTAGATGGATGGATGGAAGCAGCAGCAGTTGTGTTAGGGTACAATTTCCAGCTCATGGTTCTCACTCTCACTTCAGAGGCTCGGGGCCCCTGCATGCATGCTTCACCTGGGCTCCACTGCTCAAGTCACCTTCTGAATCTCAAATTGTCCAGGAACTTTCAGCTGACATCCTGTGATTCTGGCAATGACACAGTCTACACCTGGGCTGTAAAATTCAAGGGTCCACATCCCACAAGGTCCCTACAGTTCCAGGCAGGGGGGTGCTCACCCTGGCTTGGAGGTTCAGTGCACCCCAACAACCACATCTCCCCAGACACTGCACTGCTTTATGGATCATCTACTAGCTATCTGATCAGTGAGGAAGAAGAGTGGGAGTCAATCTGCACTGAATGAGACTGAAGGATGTGCCACGAGTCTGGAGAGTTCACGATGGAGAGAATATGGATTATAGATACCATAAACAAGAAATACAATTTGCTTTTATGCAGTAAGAAAGTGGAATGCTGTTAAAATATTTCAGACAAGATTTTGCTTCCTAATTTACACCCACACACACAGCTGGCTATTCTTATTTTCTTTACAGGTGGATAGAACTCAGATGCTTCACTTGGTAAGCCTTGGTTGGCTTAATTCACCTCTAAAATAGCTGTATTCCCTTCCCCCTAACTGTAGATTTTTTTTTATATATATTTGTAACTGTTTTTAATGATTACCAAGATGGGAATGTGATTTCTCCCAGCTCAGGCTATTTCTCTAATTCATTGCTAGGAGATAAAACAAGGAAGGGCTAGAGCTGTACCTTCTCTACTAAACAGTGCAGCACAAAGACCTAATTCTATTCCACTGAAATCAAGGGAAAATTACCCCAATTGCAGAATTGAGCATTAATACATTTCAACAACTTGCATGTGACTGAAGGACTGTGCAATAAACTTTAACCCCCCCCCGCCCCACCCAAAGTTCCCTGCAGCATCTATTAGACCACTTCAGAAAGCACACAATGGGAGTGTTATTATCTCCATCAAGCAATCAATGCACTGGCACTGTAGGTCATGATCCTACTGCCTGTCCCGGAGACACAAAATACCTCCTCTCAGCTGGTAATAGGTCATTATCTAATTAGGCAATTAAAAAAAAAAAGGATGAAATTTTGATGCAGTACCAAGTGCCTGGTAATCCTAAATCAATCAATCATTGAGATGCAAGCCAGCAAATGGAACAACCTGGCTGCCCCTATTCACTAGGGCTTCAGGAGGGTGATCCTGTTTGTCTCTTCACTTCCAAAATTCTGTCCAGATTTTAGGAAATCTACTGGTTCAGAAGGGAAAATGACATCACTGCTTCCTTTGCAGGCAGCAGATTGGGAAGGTGGGGAAAGAGGTAACTCTTCTCCCACTGAAGAATGGGAGGTGTTTCCTAATGGGAACGTAATATACACTGTCCCCCAAAGGGTTGGGGTTTTTTTGTGATTGCTGAGTGTCTCTAAGAAAGGAACATTACATAAGGCTAGCAAGATCGTTGGATATTATTATTTATATAGCTAGGAAAAGTGACAACTATAAAATGATAATTCTGAACCAGCTTTCTATCAAGTGCACATAGTTCCACACCATTACTTGAGTGACCAGATTTATTAGAAATTGGCTTTGAGACATGTGCACAGAGAAACACTCTCTGCTCCTTTATGGACTATTGAATGAATCCATGGGACTTCAGATCTGTGATGGAGACTCATGGATTTCTGGTTCTGCACCTTACTGAGCAGAGGCATTGTAAGCGGTTATCACAATCTACATTTACACATGTATTTGGTTTCCCCAGACAAGTTGAGAAGTAGCGATGCTACATATTAGTGTGCATGGGTATGCTGATGTACATTTTGGGAATGTTCAAGTATATATTTTTTACTTTCAGAGGAAACTTGCCCACTGCCAGAAATCAGTGCAAATGAAACAATTCTTAAAGCAAGTCAACTGTGAGCAGAGGCAAAATAGCAGCTGACCCACATTCAGCACTTGTTCAACTGCACCCATGACAATATGTAATAAGAAAAATTCAGCAATGAGCAGTTTTCTTTTTGTGGATGGATTATGCTACCCAGAGGGAAGAAGCCGGAAGGCCTAAAAACAAAGGCTTTGCTGACTCTTTATCAGTGACAGCCTGGAGGTGAGACTAGCCCATTGTTCATACAGACCACATGAGCTTGCATGTTAACATCTTCCCTACCTTCTTGACACATCAAAGCACCTATGCAGTTTACATAATCCATGATTGTGATTACTTGGACAGCAGGAAAATAATCCTTGGGCTTTTTATTTCTTAAATATTTTATTTGTATTTTTACAGAAAATTTTAATTTCTGCTTCAATTTCTGTCCATTTTGTGGGAACAATAAAGGGAATAACTTTGAGAAGGTGAAACCAAGGGTCAACTGATTTATTTGCAGGTAAAATTCTGGGGAATGACCAAAAGGCAAGGATATCACCATGGAAGTGAAGCAGGAGTGAAGCTATCACCAATTAGAAGCAACTTCAGCCAAACAGGATGCATGATGTTTACAGGGCAGTTGACTAATAAGTTGTGCATTAAACAACACATCTATGTGTGCACCCCTGTTACAGCGCACAAAACTAATAAACTCTGGAGCAGGGTAGGACTTCTAAATACAAGTCCTACCCTGCTGCAAAGTTTTTTGTGCTCAGTGGTGCACAGGTAGACACTGACTACCAGCTGGCTGGGGCATGAGGGTGCTTCATTGCCAAATCTGCCTGCAGTGGCTAGCCCCACGCTGAAGCACCCTCATGCCCCAGCCAGACCCTCTGTGGCACACTGAGCCCGGTTAGAGCAGCCCCAGGCAGGCAGGC
>JAGPOW010001338.1:18124934-18138795 GCA_030014935.1 Caiman crocodilus
CAGGCAGGCAGGCTGGTCTCCCAGGCCCCCTGCCAACCGGGGCTGCTGCAACCCAGCTCAGTGTGCTGTGGTCTAGGCACATGTGCACACGTATACCCAGGGGCTTCCTGGGAACAATAAACTGAGGAGCAATAAGCTATGCAGTTTATTGTCACCCCATAATTGCATGTGGAGACAAGGCCTCTACTTATTAACTAAGGAGTAGACTTTTCTCATAGTTACCCAGATATTAAGCAGAACATTAAAGTGTTTTCATCAGCATAACTCAGATCACAGGCTCTCTCAAGTATTTGCAGTGATGTCTTCATAAAAGAGTCTGTAAAATATATGCTTTGACTATTTGGATATTAAGCCTCTTTCTGCAGTGTAATAGCAACCAAACTCCCTGTTATGTGGTGTTTGTGGTCAAACAAGTCGGAAACCCTAGTGGTCACAAAACCACTTGGAAACAAAAATAATGAGATGCAAACAAAACTAAAGCAAAGGTCAGTGACACAGAAAAGTTCATATTGGACACAAAATCCCAAACGGCAAAATAAATGTAGGTGCCTAATGCCATCCCCATTGAGAATTATACATGATAGACAGGCATCTCTCAGGGAAAGAGCAATCGGAAGAGCTACAAAGAATATCTAAGATATCCTGACTTTGTCTAGTTCCCATGAATACCTGGGTATAAAATATGGAGGTGATCTGCATTGTTGGATTGGTGACAGTGTGTTTCCTTTCCTTACTGATATTTTTATGCACAGAAAAAAAATACAACCTCAAAGAACAGATCCTCTTTCTCATTTCCAGGTCTCTTCATGCATACTTCAACTCTAATGAGTACTTTACTTTTATGCATCAATTATATTTTGTTCCCTCCCTTTGTCATTGTGCCAAGGGTGTAAAATGAAGCTCTTTTTTCCCAGTGCCTGTCACTTTCACTTAGTCCAAACCAGATGAAAAATAACTAGTCAATTCCCACTTCCTTCCTTGACAGAAGCTTGCAGTAATAACCTAGAATTACAGCTCGGCATCAAATCATTTTTTAGCAGATGGCTTTCCGTAAGAAAATATATTCAACTCGCTGAGCTTTTGTCCTGAAGTACAAAACTATCTAGATCAATCCAGCATCTTAAGAGTTTTCATTTGCGCTTTGCTGTTTAAACTGTGTTCAGGTGCCAGAGTTCTTGTTCAAATCCACGTGATTTTTAATGTACAGTTAAGCAAAAATCTCTGACTTGCCTTGAATTTCAACGTGAATTGATATGGCTTCATAGTGATTTGTGTACCAAGAATAGGAAAAAGTCTAAATGAGTCACAATCCATAGCTGTAACTAAAAACTGCAAAATAAATAAATACATACAATACGTTTACTACAGTGATATGGCAGAGCTGAGAAATAAATGAACCCAGGCAGTAGTTACATACATGCAAAACAGTAACACCATGATTAAACCAGGTTTTGAATCAATTTTATCACATGGCTAAAAATAGGTACTTGGTAATTAGCATACGGAGCATTACATGTCTAGTATTTCTAACCCAAATTCAGCAAAGCATCTTATAAGCACATTCTTAAGTATTACGGAAGTACATTGAATTGAAGCATATGCAATAATGGGTCATTGATATTACCTATTTGGTGGACCTGGCAGTTTGTATTCTCATGTATAGTCTCTCTACTTTATTTTCTTTTTATTTCAAATCTCGCAGATATTATTTGTATTACAATCAGGTGAGAAACTTTAGTTATTGTCTATCTCTATGCATATAGAGGCAGATATTTATTTGAACTTGTCCAGACTTCATTATAGAAATGAGTTCCATAGTTTCAAGCCTGAGGTAATTAACCATTGGAACAAATTATCAAGGGATGGATAATACACCACTTGGATTTCATTAAATCAGGATTGTACATCTTTCATAAACATAATGAATTGTGATTTAAGGAGCCAAGGTGACGAAGAACTTGCTACACCGTGTGGTAATCTGCTCTATTGATTAATTAGCTAGCCTTGAAAATACTGAGTCCTTACTCAGGATTGAATTTTTCTAACTTCAGGTTCAGTTTTATATTATTGGATTGCGTTATGCTTTTATCTATTAGGTTGCAGATCTCTCTAGTATCTAAAGTCCCTATATTGTGCATATCATATGCATGTATGAGGATTATACCCAATAACATGCTAATTATAAAGGACCCTCTTTTGGTTCTTTGTACATATAGTGACTACCCTAAGAGCAGTATAATGAAGTCTGGACAAGTTCAAATAAATACCTGCCTCTATATGCATTTCCCAAGCCCAAAGCATATTCCCACAGCTTCTAAACATTTATCTCTCAGCCATCTCTCCCACAGCTCTGAACATGTATGCTATACCTCCCCTAAGCTGATTTGTCTTCTCCTTTATTAGCCCTTCATTAACATACCTCCTTTTGGCAAAACTTACAATAAATAACTCATCTAAGTAATTAGCTGGTTTATATATGTATATTTAAATATCTTTTCTTTCACCATGCCATACATTGTAGTCTCACTGATATATATCTTGTCATCCCCCTCCCCACCATCACATCTGTCTTGTTTCATCTCATTAGCTTATGCCTGCAATTAGGTTAGGGGTGTTGGTTGTAGACGTGTCAGTCTAAGGACATAGGCAGACAAGGTTTTTTGGATAAATGCAATTTCTTAAGGGCATTGTTGTGCAATGGTTTAAACTATTTTTTTACATGGGATATGAACGCATACTTTGTAGTGAACACTTCTTTGATGGGAAAAGTGATCAGCAGGAAACCTGTAATGGACAGGGCAAAAGGACCCTTTAGTCTTACCATCTCAAACATCCTCTGCTGCTAAGATAAAAAACACCATGGAGAGATCAAAGCCTTGCAGCTTTGTTTCCTTTTGCCTCCTTAGGTACATCTATGACTATCACCACAGTTCTAGAGTACTCAGAGAACATCACTGAAATCTCACAACACTTTCATGAGGTAGGGAAGTGTTGTTTTTGCAGATAAAAAGAATCATGTTAATAAATAATGACTTGCCCAAGGTCACTAAGGGCACTGACGAACGTGCAGGCCCCCACTCTAACTCATAGTATTGTACATAAAGCACCATGAGCTACAGCACCCCGCCTCTCCCAAGAGAAGTTCACTGTTTGGTCAGGGTGGGGAGAGGGGATGGTGAAAATTAAACCTGCCTGCAGGGGAGCAGCAAGTTTAGGACTGGCCCCTCTCTGCAGCCGAGGAACTCCCCGAGGCAGGGGACATGTGGTACAGCCAGAATGTGGCTTCCAGGGCAAACTTTGCCCCAGGAGCTGCACAGTGGCCATGTTGTGCGTCCTTTGCCCACCTGCTGGACAGCAGGAGGCACACATGGCATTGCATCGCTCCTGGGGCAGCAGCAGACAGCCTACCTCTGCCCCACTCACAAGTCTGGGGGGCATGTTCCCCCCAAGCCACCCCTGGGGGTACCCACAATGGCAGGGAGCTGTGCCCCCTCTCCCCTGGATGAGCTGCCCATGGCTCTGTTGCATAACCCACCCCAGTCCTGGGGCCCTATTCACCCCAGCCTCTGCCCCATTACCGACTCACACCTCAGAGGCCAGAACCAGATGACCTACAACCTGGACCCCAGCATAGACGCTGCCCAGCTCCCAAGCAGGAGCAAGTGCAGGCAGGTTGCCTCTCGTGGGCCAGGATGGCTCAGCCAGTGCTGGAAGTTACCAGAGCCATGTGCATCTGGGATGCTGCAAGGGTTTTTTAACCCACAGCTACAGGGTCCCAGAGTACTAGGGCTGAGTGAAGGGGAAACACTGAGGATCCAAGCAAACAGATGCCCCTGGAAACTTCAGGAGCAAATGAAGCATGACCAGCTGCCTCACTGTTGCAGATAGAAGACACTTGACATTTCCAGGCTGGGGTGTGGGGCATTGCCATGCTCCTGGGAAGTTTAAGGTCCTGGGCATGGCCTGGTCAATAGGGCTGCACCCAGCTGAAATGAGAGGGAGAGCTATGCACCAAGACTGTTCCTTCCATCCATCCACTCCCTTGCAGCTAAACCCTCGCCCACCCAAAATGCCAAGAATCCACCAGCACCACTACAAGCCATGGAAGAACATATCCCATCATCCTCCAGAACTGAACCCTGGTCACAAAATTTGGACTATGGGGAGATGAGGGATCTTATCACCATCTGAGGTGAGAAGGGGACTCAGCACCAGCTCCACAAAAGATATCACAACAGGGATGTGTTCAAGCACATTTCCCCAGAGGATGCAAGTGAAGGACCACAACAGGAACTGGGTGCAGAACCAGGCCAAAATCAAAAGGATAAAGATCTAGCACACACACATACATGACACCAATAAAAAGTCCAGGGCCAAGAGGTAGCGCATACCCTTCTACACAGAGCTGCGCTGCTTCCTTGCCGTGGACAGGACTATCACCACTCACGTGCAGCACCACCAGGGAAGTGGAGGATTCTCTGTGGGGACCCCACTGAAGGAGGAGCTACAGGAAGGCCTGGGACAAAAGGACAATCAGGTACCCAGAAGCAGGTCCCTGAGGGCCACAGATCACAAGGTCTGCTGCCAGTGGTGACCCCTGAGGATTCTGGCTCCTTAGTGCTGGACCCTGGATCATATCAGCATCTGAGAGTAGATTTGCACCTGCAGCCAGACCCAAGGTGTGCAAGTGGCATTCCACCTCCTTCTCCCTGCCCCCAATCTAATCTGAACCTGCTGGGCAGCTCCAAGTCTCCAGGCACAGGCAGTCACTTACCAACCCCTCTAGCAACTTTCACCTCCCCTTCTCCTGCAATCACGGTCCCATCCTATTTGCAGTTAGCACCTTCCCTTTCCTACCCCAGCTGCTGAAAATGAAGCAACCCCTATCTCCACTTCCTCTGGTGCTGAAAAGCCAAGGGCAGTTAATGGCAAGATTCTTCTTAGGCAGCTGGGGTGTGGGTCAGGTTAGATTTTTACATTTCTATCACTTTTTCTAAGGACACATTTTCTTAAAGTCCAGAGTGGCATTCTTGGTCAAAAGCAGAAAGATAAAATAGCCAATAATCTGATATGTGGGAGATCCAGGTTCAAGTCCTTGGTTTCAATTAGATACAGCAAATAACTGAACCTGAATCTCTCTTATCCATGCTGCCCCGATCATTAGTCTATTGGCTATTATATGATGTATCTCTCTCTTCCTCTCTTTCTTTTTGTAAAAAAAATATGGAAATCCTTTATTTTTTCAGATGTAGAATAGGAAAACTGTTGAAGCCTCAAAAAAGTTTTGGCATGGAAAAGTCATTTTCTATGCCCCTCTGATCCAGACATACCCTGTAAAGAACTAGCACAACTCTCATAACATTCAGGCAGAGTTCTTGGGGGAATTTGACTGCCTGACACAACACTTACTGCAGAACTTGCTAGGATTAAGCTTCTCCTCCTTGACCAAGAACAAGGTCTGCATTTAAAATATTGACCACTGTATTATAACTAAAACAATTATGCAATATAAAAACAAATCATAAACCCTCACATTGCTTGTTATTAGTCAACTAAGACCAGTGTTTTAAAAAGCAAACATGCTCAGACATTATCAGTTATTAGTTACCCAGCATGAGATCAGGGAATGAGATTGCTATTTTACCAATTCTAAAAGAAACAATCTAGTTATGAGGCACTGGCATTGGTTGACCTCAGCACTCTTTAAGGGGGAAAAATTGATTTTCCAATCTAACCGCGAATCATAGAGTAAAGTAGTAAATGCTTCTAGACTTCTCATTTTTGTGCCCAAAGGAACAATTGATTGGATTTGAGTGTATTAAAAAAACAAAGCATAGAGTCAAGAATGAGGATTAAGATACAAGTTCACTAGGGAAAAAAAAACCCCTCAGCATTACCAAGTCTTTGTTAATGCACCTTCCACAACATTTAATTTTCTGCTTTGTTTGAAGAACCTAGGCATATCACAAAAATGTACAATGTAGAACTACTTTTAAAAAATAATAGAGCATGGAAAGGAATAGAAATATAAGTGTTCCTCTAGCTGTCTTTGTTTTACACCTTTCATTCCAGATTGGACTGGAATTCAAGTCTCAGATTCAGTGTAGAGAGAGCTAGAGAGGATGTCAGAGGCAGACCTAGGAATGGCACAAGGAGTGTGCAGCTTCCCATGCTGACTGTGACCCACATGAGCAGTAACCACTGCCTAGTCAGCCCAAGCTGCTTTTGCTGAAGCTCTGGAGCCCAGAGGATGAATGTTGCTGCTTTTTGCCCTTTCTCTTTCTCCCCTTCCCCAATGAACTCAGCAGCAAGGGAAAGGCAGGGATGATTGAAAGCAGCAGACCCCATGCTGGAAGCTCATGTGCAGCACAAAAAGAAGTATAACTATTGCTGTACCTGCCTCTGGAGGATGGCTACAAACTTTGAGCAATATTCTAATGGGGCTCTGTTCTTGTTCAATGGCCAGGGCCAACAGAAGGTAGCGTGACAAGCTCTGAATGGGTTTTACTCTCTGGCTCATTGTGTATGTTGCCTTTTTGTAGGGCTACCGGTACCTACTGAAGTCAAGAGAAAGACTTCATTAAGTAGAACGGGCACTGGGTTGGGTCATTAATGAATATCCACTTGGAAACAAAAGATAAATGACTACCACAATACTTGGTTTGCAGAATGAATCAATTTTTCAGACGGGATGTTCAGGTCTTTCCTATGCCTGAGCAAACCCAGTTATAATGGAACTTTAATCAGGTATATGTGCAGAACAGGCTAAGATGGGGTCTAATTATAGACTTTTCTAGGAGCATCATTCATTTCCAATGGGACCTGGCCTATTTTCATAGTAGAGTGACTGGAAAGAAAGGATTAGTTTACCTGCCTTCGTTACTAAAAGCTAACATGTCTGCAGGCAACAGACTTTGCCCCTTTGTACTTGTTGAGGAAATTCACTTGAATTAAATAGCCTCTCTAACAGGCCAGAGAGCAGTTTAATGATGTAAGTGTTTAAAATTCTAAATAAAGGTGTGCTTGAAATTCAGAGACAATGAGAATGGTTGAAAGAGGTACATAAAAAAAAATTCATCTCAAACTGAAGTTTGGAAAAATTGCACTTTGTCTTTTTAGCAGACAGAAGAAAAAACTACTTCAAGCAATGTTTTATATTAATGTAGTGTCTCATTCCAAACCTTCTCACAAACTATTACATGTCACTGCAAAAGTACTTTTCTCGAAGCGAGAGGAAATCAATTAGCAACACACCACACAGGAAAAGGAAGATGTTGGCCTGGATAAACTGCTACCCTTACTGAAAAGTCCATGACAAACCAGATCCAGTAGGGGATTAGGGACCTACACGTTAGGAGCCAAAAAATACAGAATTCTAAGTGCCTCCTGTGGGGGAAGGTGGTATCAAATCCCTGAGACAGGCCTCAATACCCTACATAATGCATGAGGAAAGAGAAGTGCCCCAGAATGGTGATTCAAGATATCCAGGCATGCAGGGGAAGAAGGTGTGTAGTGCAAGGTACTGGGAAGTGATAAGCACATGGATGCATTTGAAATCTCTCTCCAGATCCATCCTGGGAAATTTAAATTCTTTATTGGATATTAGCACAGCTCTAATAGGAAGGTGGAGGATGTCGCAACCAGATTATCTTATATCTTGTTAAGTAGGACAGTCCAGATATGTGGAAGATGTGGGTTTGAAAGCCCTCAGGCTGAGGAGGGAAATGAATTCAGGTTCCACTTCTTTCCCAAGTGATATAATATTAATAATTATACTATATAGCTATTATGTAAAAGCTATATATAACTAGCTGTGTGCTCTAACCACTAGGCCAAAATATCAGACAGAAAACACCTCTACCCGTTGCTGTACAGGTTTCCCTTGATTTATGTGGTAGATGCATTCCCAGGGAATGGTGCATAAATCAAATTCACATAAAGCAAACCCAGTTTACAATGAAACAGATCGGGATGTTTTCCCACAGCAGTGAGAGAAGGAGGGAGTGAGGCTGGGGCTAAGGAAGGGACGGGACAAGGGGCTCTGCATAGCCAAGTGGCTGCAAGCAGGTGGCATCTGCCATTTCCAGGGCTGCAGCAGGGGTGGCATTGGGCTCTTTGCATCATTCAGGGTGGGTGGCAGCCCCACTCACCCCATTCACAGCAGCCTGCTGCAGTGGCCCTGAGAGTGGCTGACACCAGCTGCCTGCATCCACTGAGCTGGACCATGCCCTGAACCCCCTGGTGTGGTGCGGCACAGCCCAGCAGCTGCAAGCAGGCAGTGTCCCCCTCCCAGCACCACTGCCGAGGACCAGGAAGAGCCTGGTGCCACTGCTGGCCCCAGCCTGCAGTGGCCACCGGCCCCAGCCTGCTCTCGTCCCACCGCAGGCTGCTGCCCAGCCCTCCTGCAGCCCTAGGAGTGGCGGACACTCCACTCCATCCCCCAGACTGGTAAAGTTATAAGGTGAACTTTCCACCTCCTGTTTATGTGACCTATTTTTTTAATAGTAAGCATGCACAATTGCTAACCTGAAAGTGTGAGTAGCAACAAAAAGGTAAGCAATTTCATGAGGTGAAGTGATTGGATGGGAAGGTAAGAATGGTAAAGATGTAGAGAAAATTACATGTTGTGATTAGTAGGGTGAGAGGTATTTAAAGGCCACTCCTGAGGAGAGTGAGAGAGTGCTTGTAGTGTGTGGCTGGGTCCTGTCCTGTGTGTGTGACTGGTGCATGTGAGAGAATCCAGTGTTGTAAAACAGTGACGTTTCTAGAGGGCTTAAACTCTCAGCCTTGAAGTCATGACCTACTTTTAAGGTCTGGGCATGCACAGTGTATAATGGGAATGCAACTGTTTAATTAATAAGGCAGTTATGATAATGTTGCTTGTATTGAGTTGAAACAGTTTGAATTAATTTGTCCTTTTAAGTACTGCTCAGGTTTGAATTTGATTGGGTATTGTGAAAAGGCAATGATTGGTCCACTGGGTGAGTGACAGGTGGCATGATTAGAAGGTTATAAATCCTGTCCAGAGACCCAGCAGGGGTTGGGCTTGGGTTGTTCTCGTTCTCACTGGGGCTGGGCAGTACTGACTCTGGGATCTCGGGATGTGGGAGTCATCGAGTGCAGGTTCCTTGCTGTGACCTGTTTGCTGGGAAGCTGCAGTTGGATAAAGTATCACCCTTTCCCTATTTAAGATGCTGAGTACCTAAGAAGGGTAAAGCTAGAAATCCTCAGGGACTGTCACAGGGTTTGTCCTGCTGACTAGGCCCAGGGTGTTCTTGCCTACTCAGGGTGTTGTTTCTGAGTTGTCTGTGAAGTTGCATAGCAGTTAACTGTGTAGTGACTTAAGCTCATTGTAGTGTGTAGTTGATTGGTTGTGTGACCAGGGACTTTGGATTAGGGTTAGTGTGCATTTGGGTTATTGTCTCGTCGGATGTATTTTATTGTGCTGCAGTTTGGGTGTTATGGGAATAGTGCATTGGGTAGTTGTTGTGTGGGTTTTGTTGTGTAATGCAGCTTATATTGCACAACCTATCTGTGTGTAGCTACACTTCCTAACTTGGAGTGGGGTCAGGCAGTAGATCAATGCTTAGGGAAATTGACTTACTTAAATGCCCCTGAACCTGACTACTTGAGAGTCATAGAGGATTAGCAACCCTCTGGATTAATTAATTAATTGGTATCCCCATGCTTCAGTCTGAGTGTGAGAGCCAAGGCAGTTGAATCCCCTCTGTATGTGGGTTCATTGTTGTCTCAGTCTCTTTGTTCGAAGGTTGATGAAGCTGTAGCCGTACTACAAGCCCACTAAGCTAAACAGGCTGCTCAGAAAGCAGCTAACAACCCTGCTGGGCTTCCAAATGTTTAATATAAAGATCTGGGACTACAAACTAGAACTTTGCTTCACTGAGGAAAAAATAATCTAAACATAGAAAAACTATTAAATATTGAGAAAAAACATAAATAAATAAATTTTAAAAAAAGGAAACTTGAAAGTTTATGTACAGAGCACATGCGAGGACTAGCAAAACTAATGCTAGTCCTAGATTACTTATTGATTTAAAATTAAAAAAAAATAGTAAAATAAAAACTACAAATGAATGTTTTATAAACCCGGGGAAAAAGAATTTTCAGCACAGTACAGAATTTAAAGCATTCCTTTCTTTAAGCAATTGATGTTTGTGATCCTAATGACAAGTTGCAGTGCATCCCAGTACAAACCAGTGGTCAGTTGGAGGAGCAGCCCAAGTGACTACTGAGATTAATGTATTCCCCTACCCCCGGGTTAAGAGCTGAGTCTGTGAGTGAGAGAAGTGCTGGACACCAGGTGGATGTCAGAAGCCAGCATTTGATCTTTAAGCCTGTACATATAGTTGTGTTCTTCTTCTCCTATATATGCAAATTTCTCTCTTTCACTTACCTTTTTGTATTGTATTTTGTTATTGAGGTATGTTAGCATTTTATTATACTTTTGTATTTGATATATGTATCCTTGAGTCTGTGATTATTACACTTACTCAATTTATTGTCAGCTAGAGTTGAGCTGGAGGTTTAGGTTGACAGACATAGTAGGCCACCCACTTCCTTATTAGAGGCAATTTGAGAGAAAGGATTAACAACCCTCAGTTGTGAAATTAGAGTTTGCCTGCTACAATTCAGGAAGAAAAACTTGAGAAAGTATCTGGGGCCCAATTTGTCTCATAGGCTGTTCCCACCATTCTCAGTGAAGCAGTTTTCTGAAAGCCTCACCCATTTTCTTCATGCCTGGACCTTACTTTCCATATTGGCATTATAGGGCTTTGATATGAAGTGTCTATTTTGCTGTAGACCATTTTTTTTTCACAGTCAGACAGCCAGGCCACCTAAGCAAAAGCCTCTGTGAAGGTTGCTTCTTCAACCTTGCAGTGACAAGTCTTCCATGAAGACGCCTCAGAGATTCAGCATGTAAGCCATGCTTTGGAATACAGATCAATATACACGACTGTGTAGTCTCAAATTCTGCCCCATAAGTTATAGTGGGACCTTTGAGTAAAGAAAAAATAAAACATACAGGGCTTTAGGATTTGGACCCACAAGTACAAAAATCTTTGAACCTGTTTTAGTACAGTCAGTATCAGGACATATCAATGTGTTCGTTAATGGGCTTTTGCTAATTCATGTTAAATTTAGTACCTTGTTATAGGGATGTTGGTTGTAGCTAGGTTGATCTAAGGACATAGGTAGACAAGGTTCTTTGGGTGAATCTGATATCTTTCATTAGTTCAACTTAAACAGTTGGGAAAAAAATGTTGGCAAGCTTTTGAGTTTAAAAACCTTTTGTCAGGCTGAGGAAGTCTCTGAAGTTGGTGTGTGCTCTTCCTGCAAGAGAGGGTTTTTAAACATGAAATCTTGCTAAAATTTTTTTTCCCAACTATTTAAATTGGTCTAATAAAATATATCAGATTCACCCGAAGAACCATTTAGAACTGTGGGCACTTTTACACGTGCTCTGGAAGTGGCAGGGGTGGCACTTCAATTAGAGCAGCTCCAAGAGACACTCTATTCAAAGTGCTCCCACATCTCCCGTATCAGCATTCCCAGGATTGAAAATGGTGGTGGGGTGCCTACCACCATTTTTAAGTAGAGGGCTGCTGATACACAAGACGCAGTAGGCTGCTGGAGCATGACAGCTGCCACACTTCAACAGACTCAATTAATCAAGGCTGCTCCATCGTGCTGGAATTCCAGCACATCAGAACAGCCTCCATGCTCGTGTATAGGTGCTCTCCGCTAGGAGGTACTAGAACATTAGCCTATTTTAATATGTATTAGAAAAAGCGCACAGCTTTCTTGTGATGCTTTAATGTTCATTATAATAAGCTAATGTGCATGAAAGTGCACATGTAGATGTACCCTCAGATTCCAGCAGTTTTCTCTTAAGAGGCACTGAAGTCTTAAATACAACTTTTAAATGCCCACTTTTCTCCTGCGCTGGTTACAGACACGAGTAATCCCATTAACATCAGTGGCATTACTTCCAGTGACACCAGTGTAAGTGAAATCAGTCCCATCAGGAGTAATTGAAAGTGCTATCATAACCAGTTTACAGCTTATTTATTTTGGTAACGGTCTTTTAGCCAAGATTAGATTGGCAGTGTCAGTAAGATAGGTGGCGTTCATTAGGCTTCCTAATACTGTAATAGATTACTCAATAGCAGTAGTAAATGACAATATTAAGTGCCAATTACTAAAAAAAGACACTGAACATAACATTGTTTTTTAATGATAATGAATGAAATCAGACAATTTGAAGTCAATGAGTGCTTTGCAAAGAGAGTCTACAAAACAATATAATGTTAGATAATCAGCACATTATTTCTGAATCATTAAAATAAAGTAAATATCCACTCTGTTATTAAACTGACAGACATAAAAACAGAAACATGCTGCAAAAGGCCCTAACTAATGTGGAAAGAATTGTAATGTCCCATTCGATAGGCACAAATTCAACAAATTGTTGAACTGAGCAAAGAAATCCCATATATACTAAGACTTTCAATGCCTCTCTTTTGAGTTCTAGAAATGTCCATTTCTTGTTAACTACTGATAGCAGTCTGGAAGAAAATAAGTTAGCAAGAGCACAGTGTCCTTGTGACAGAGGTCAGAACATTTACTAAGCATTCGTATGAGCATTGGTGGTCATCTGGCCCGGTGCCGGGGGATTGGAAACTGGCTAATGTGGTCCCAATTTTCAAGAAAGGGAGGAAGGAGGACCCAAGTAACTATAGGCCTGTAAGCCTCATCTTGGTGCTCAGGAAGATCTTGGAGAGAATCATCAAGGAGCACATCTGTGGGGGGCCAGCAGGGGAGATCATGCTCTGGGGTAATCAGCAGGGGTTCATCAAAGGCAGGTCCTGCCTGACCAACCTGATTGCCTTTTATGATCAAGTAATTAAATCCTTGGATGATGGTGTCGCCATGCACGTAGTCTTTCTAGACTTTAAGAAGGCCTTTGACACTGTCTCTCACCCCATCAATAAATTAAGTGACTGCAGCATTGATGCCTGCACAGTTGGATGGGTAAAAAATTGGCTGATGGGGTGATCCCAGCGAGAGTAGTGGGGACGGGTTGTACTCAAACTGGTGAGATGTGAACAGTGGCGTACCCCAGGGCTCGGTCCTCGGTCCCGCACTGTTTAATATCTTCATCAGCAACTTGGACGAGGGGGTGGAAAGCACTCTGTCCAAGTTTGCTGATAACACTAAGATGTGGGGCAAGGTGGACACACTTGAAGGGAAAGAGAGGCTGCAACTAGGTTTAGACAGACTACAAAAGTGGGCAGATGAGAACAGGATGGAATTCAACGTAGACAAATGCAGGGTGTTGCACCTTGGGAGAAGGAGTCCGCAATATACATACAGGCCGGGGAGTTCCCTTCTTGAAAGTACAGAGGCGGAAAGGGATCTTGGAGTCATTATTGACTCCAAGATGAACATGA
Organism: Caiman crocodilus; assembly: GCA_030014935.1. Lineage (NCBI taxonomy): Eukaryota > Metazoa > Chordata > Crocodylia > Alligatoridae > Caiman > Caiman crocodilus. The sequence goes on from JAGPOW010001338.1 coordinate 18,138,407, forward strand.
GACCGCAGCCAGCAAGGCCAGCCATACCTTGCCATGCATCCAAAGGTGCATCTGAAGCTAGTCTAGAGAAGTGATACTCCCCCTCTATGCAACTTTGGTCAGGCCGCAGTAAGAGTACTGTGTCCACTACTGGGTGCTGCAATTCAAAAGGAATGTGGCCAGCCTGGAGAGGGTTCAGAGGACGGCCCCCTGCTTGGTGAGAGGGCAGCAGGACAGGCCCTATGAGGAGAGACTGAGGGATCTGAACTTGTTCAGTCTCAGCAAGAGGAGGCTGAGGGGAGACCTAGTACCTGCCTACAAGCTCATCAGGGGAGATCAACAGCAAATAGGCAGAGCCCTTTTCTCCCCAGCACCACCTGGGGTGACAAGGAACAATGGTAATAAGCTGA